>OZ025289.1:207426993-208626993 GCA_964019185.1 Maratus speculifer | reverse complement strand
CCAGCAATTTTAGAAGTTTCTAGCCATTTACCTTGATGAGTTAATTCAATATATGACGCGGTATCCTCATCTAACGTACTTACTAATTTATCAGTAACTATTAACTGGTTGACCTTTTTATAAAAGTCAGCACCTCTAATCTTACAATAATTTTCCCATGTCGCTATTAAACGCGATACAAATAATACATGAGTTTCGTTCTGGTTTCTCTTAGCCTTCTTAAAATTTTCCAAGCATGCCTTCGGTGTCGGCTCATGTTCCCTTAGGACTAACTCCTTTAACTCCTCATAATTCTCCATTTGTTCCGTAGTGGTATAAATTAACAAATTATCCGCCTTATCTCCTAACATATTTAGTAGAATTTCGGCCTGCTGGTTTTCCGGTACATTTTTAGTTTTGAATGCCCTTTCTAAGCTGTGAAAAAATAAATTCCATCCCTCAGTCCCTTCTGGTACATTGATAGATAGAGTTTTAACGCTTTTGATCAATTTCTCTAGACCCATTGAAATTATTTGCCGATCCTTGCACCCTTAGTCTCTCCATTTTTAATTCATGTTCCACACTAAAATTCTTAATTTTTCCATTTCTAACTTTTCCTGTTTTTCTTCGCGCTCTAATTTTTCCTGTTTTTCTAACCTTTCGCGCTCTAATTTTTCCTGTTTTTCTTCGCGCTCTAATCGTTCTGCAACAATAGCGTCAGATAATTCCTTAATGACCCCCTCGTCATACTCATCACTGTCCATTATCTTTTTCTTAAGCTGAATTCTGGTATCATCTTCCGCGAATTCAACACCCAATTCTTCGGCTATCCCTGGAAGATACACCTTTTTTAGTTTTAATAAGAAAGCCATACCTTCTCCGATTGCTATTACCACCCTACAATAATATTTATACCTACCAAATTAATATTTCCTAAATTTTTAACTTAGTATAGTTATATCTCCACTTATTTTACTAATTAATCCCTTCAGCTAATCAACGTTTTTCATTTATAATTAACCTACTCAATACTCTAACTTTTCTCAACCATTGATATCACACAATTTACTTCCAATAAAACAAAAGATAAAACAGTAATTCGATTTGATTACTATGCAATATAGATCTCAATTTATACACTTAGATAACAACATACAATTTACATAATAATACTGATACGTTGAAATTTAATAAAAGTACTGATGTCAATCAAAAAAAAAATCCACGTAAAGAAAAATTGTATAACATGCATATATAAATTTCTACAATTATCCTCACTAAAATATTTCCAAATTCAATACTGGTTCTCACACTTAAAACAAATATGCTGAAAATCTTCACTTTTATTTTTCCTCACTATGGCTCTCTTTTTTTTTTCACTATGTCCCTCTTTTGAGCCTTTTTTTTTTACTATGGCTCTCTTTTGAGCCTTTTTTTTCACTACTATTGTTATCAACTCTTCAAATTTAAAAAATATTGCTTCATTTAAATATTACTTTAACAATAATTTAAATTTAAGTAAATTTATTATTCCTTCCAAATACTATTAACACAATTAGTAAAAAAAAATATAGACAGCCAATACTAGCTCAAATTATTATGACCTTTTCTTAAAACAATAGCCAATATGGTTATTAGCACTTTATAGGTAGGAAGTATTGATAAAACACATAAATAATATAGACAATTTATTTAAATTGCTTTTAATTATGCAACAACAAGTTTTGGTTCGAGATGTCAGTAGAAGGAAATGATCAAAACACCTTACCTTATACTTTATTTGCTGGGGTACTTTTCTAATCACAGGTAGTTCCGCGATGTAGCGGTAATATGGCACAACAGTTCAGTTCTTTCTAATACTGATACGGCACAAGCACAACACTTTATCACACACTCGACGATCCGGCACGATACTGTAGCACACACTCGACGATACGGCACGACACTTTAGCACACATTCGACGATACGGCAGGACACTTTAGCACACATTCGACGATCTGGCACTAACACACTGCAACAGGGCTCGCTGGTCACTGGTTTCAGGCGATTCTATCCCGACGCTGCCACCAATTTGTTGAACGTTCCTCTCAGTCCACACAACTTCGAAGAAAGCCCGTGGTAGTTATAGCTGCCACCTCCGATATTACTAGGTGATATCGGCCACCCACTGTGAGGATTGTGTAAATGAACACTGACGCTGTCAAGTAACTGAATTATCAGTTTATTTAGAATATATGTACACACTAAATACACTATTTACAATTATATACAATTACGACTCGGATATAGGTGATCCGGTTCAACATTAAATTAAATACAGTAAAGGTTGGCTGTGTACTATTCCAATTACACTTTCCACCTCACACTCAATGCACGTTAGATCCACTTTATCGGAGATCAGCTTTGAATCTCCCAACACAAGGATACTCGGCCTTCACTTCTCGGCTCAGAGCACTAAACACCAGGACGTCTGTGTCCTTTGCTCTCCAGCTACGCACTCCTTACGCTCTACCACACAGAGCACCCTCTAGGTACGAAACTCAGGTACGGACTGAACTAATCTGAGACAAGTCTTGCTCTTCTCAAATCACTGCTTTCCCCAATATAAACCCCCTTTTGGAGCTCCCTCATTGGGCACATTCCGCCTTCCTTTCTTGATTAGTGACATGTTCCTTGACTGCCGATCATCCGCATACCTCACTGACGGATGGACATGCCTCTCAGCAATCTTCTTTTTCTCTTATTCACCACCTGCATAGGATTATCTGTCAATTCCCCCTTTCCACAAAGAAGGAATGTCACCTTGGAAATTCTGGTATACAGCCATACAATACGAAATATTGAAATAGAGAAATAGTGGAAATTCCATTCTTTAGCAGAGGTGGTATCAGAACCTGACACACTGACTACATTTTTCATAATTATAGTACAATAATAGATATTTTTACCATTTATAACCACTCTTTTCGACATATTAGACATGTTGGTAAAATGCAGTTAGTGACAGCTGCAATCAGCTACCTGTATTCAATAGTATAGTAACAATAAGCTATACAGACCTAAAACTATGTCCTAAAACCTAAGAACGGGTCAACTTGAAATTTTTGAAGCATACTTTCACAATTTTATACTTCAAGGAAACGCAGAAATATAGTCAGTGAATATAAGAATGTAATACAAAGTTTCCGGTACACTTAAAATTAACGGAATTTAATTTGAATTTTTATACCGAGTGCTTTGTATTTGTATTTTATATGTATTTGTTTTAGGAGGATTTTTCTGTGGCTTTAGTTAGGCAGTTTTTTCTTATAGTTCGTTTTTATAAAAGTAGATATAAAGAAAATTATTTACACTATACATTTATTCGTAGATATCAGTTGAATTGTTTATCCCGTAGAATCATAAAGTTATAACCTTCATTATTGTTTTTCAAATGCAAAGTTATTCTTTTCTATCTTAGTAAATAATGTCACATATACGTCTAGTTGCTATCTGTGTTCGTCTAGTACGTTTTATGCACGTGGTATTATCACCATATATATATATATAATATAGATGTCGATCAGGAATAAAACATGAAAATATTTTTGCGTTTTAGATAGCAAAAGTTCATTGTATGTTTGCCGTTGTTATACCAAATTTTCTCGTAGAAACCACTATATACGGGGAAATAACTAACATAGATTTCGTACTCAGCATGATACACTACGTGACCAAAGGTTACCAGGCATTTGCGATCTTTGAAGTTTTTGGGCTGCAATTTGTTATTTTTTGGTTAAAAGACTTGAAACAAAAGGAAGAATAACCTCCTCAGCCTTGAGACAAATATAGGACGAACTACAACAGGTAGTTTACACTTGTAGTTTACACTTGGTAGTTTACACTATACATCAATTCTCATGATTTGCACGTTTTCATTAAAAATGTCTAGAAATAAGTTAAACAATTTTGAAAAGATTTTAATTAATTCAAATGGCAATTTTTACTGTCTCCAGAGGCGACGCGAGGATTGAGGAGGACAAGCGAGAATGAAAGAGAAATTGCACTTGGATATTTTAAGAGCATGTTAAAAAAATATGGTTGCACTGATGTTGATATTAGTGACATTAGCAATTGTTCGGAAGCAGAAAATAATTAAGGTTACGCTTCACTTACAGAAAAACGAAATAATCGCTTGGCACACAAGTGAAGAAATAAAAATGAGGATGATACAGAAGAAAACCTTAACGATGATGAAACAAAGGTTATTCTCCATAATGAAACAACGTCTAAATTGAAATAATAATGATTTATTTTGAACATCAGGTATAGATTACAGCCACCAAGCTGCTTACGCTCTAGCAGATGCGTTACCGTGCGGCCCGCAAACGGTGTACAAAATTGACACATTAAAAGATTACAAACTTTATAAATACAAAATAATCATTTTCACTGTCTGTAAATATTGAATATATTTCAGTACCCGTAAGGCATGGTGACGTCACTGCGACGTGGTTGTGAAGTCACTTTGTGACTTTGTGACCATCGATCGTAGATGTGAAGTCACGTGACGTCGATGTGAAGTCACAGTGACTAAAATGTGAAGTCGTTATGACCGTTTTAGAGCTCGTTTGTGACGTCACATTGTGACCACTTTGTGAAATCATGGTATGACAAATTTGTGAAAAATGTGTCATTTGTGACTATTTTGACATTAACATTGTGACGAAACTCTGACAAAAGCGACGATACATAAATTGCCAGAAACATGTTTTTTAAATTAAATAACATTTGTAATTTTCTAAAGATTTTTAAGAAAGTCACATCTCAGTCACAACGTCACGTCACTGAGTGGTGTCATTTTGGTCACAGATGTGATGTGACCAAAGTGACTCACAGTGACGTCATTGTGACGTCACCGATGCCGGTGGCCAATGGCTAATTTCTAAACTGTTAGTTATAGACATATAATTCCAATTGCAAAAATGCTTTAAAAAGGCAGAAAATTGTATTTTAAGCGATTTAGATTAAAAAAAATTTAATAAAAAATACGAAAATTTTTATACTGTTCCCAGGTCGTATAAGTGATATTAAGTAAATTTTTACCACTACTATAACAAGTTGACAAAAAAGTTGTATTCCTCTGCGATTAAAACTGACGAAGTAATAGCTGTTTAAAGTTGAAGCATCATTTTTGCTGCAAAATAGGGGTCAGTGACAGATGTACTGGGAAAAAAAAATAAATAAATAAATAAATAAAAATAAATAAATAAACGTCAGATGTAATATTTAACATTAACATTGAGAGTAAAATAATTTTTACAATATTATTTTTAAATTTATGTTGATGCTTAAATATTAAAGCAAAATATGCAACTTGTACTAAAAATAAAATAAAAAAAATAACTGAAATTTTGTTAAATTTAATTGTGAAAAACAACAGTTGCAATTCGTTACAAAATGATACGTATTTAAAATTCTATTAGATTATTTAACCTAATAAAATTTGGAGTACTTTATAAATTAAATAAATGATACTCCCCTCAAATCGTATTAATATTACATTGTCATTCGATATAAATAAGTTTGGAAATTGGACCTCAATCAGATATTTGGAAGTGAGTTAAGAATTGAATACAAATTTTGAGCTAGGTAAACACACATAAAAAATTCATAAGTAAAATAAAAGATTATCAAAATAAAACACATTTTTAAAATAAAATCATGAAAAGAAACAGCTTCATTTCCTTACAAAATATAACACATGTAAAAATAAAATTGAGGTTATTAATTTCAAGACTTGCCTTAGCGATTTTGTTTTCTCTATCAGTCTATTCTAATCTGCACTAATATAACACTACAATATCCAAATTTATAATGAAAACCAATGGATTCATTTAAAGGTTTTTCGCGATTTCCTAAAATTTTGAAACTCACGACTTCGATTATTTTAACCAATCTAGAAGTTAATTAAAATTATCGCTACTGAAAACACTTATATGGTGTCTGCAACTTCAGTTAAATCTCTTTAAAAATATTTCGTTACCTCATTCAAAACATTTTTGTAATTGGAAGTATATGTCTGAATTATATGGCTTAGGAATTAGCCATTAGACCGCGTTGAAAAGGGACGACTTTTATAATACTTTAAGCACTTAGCAAGGTTCTTTTAAAGCTTAGTGAAACTCATCCGCTTTCGGTTACAGAAAAGTGGTTTAAGTAATGAGATTTAAAGTTTCATAACTTGGTCAATTTTAGTGTTAAATGACCTACTAGGTTACTACAATTTAAGTGTTAGATTACCTTTTTTGAATTTTTTTGTAACTGATGGAAAATTTTTACTAAATATCACTTACAAGACCGAGTGACCGTATAAAAATTTAATTTTCATATTTTTTTAAAACTAAATCGTTTTAAAAAACAATTCTTTACTTTTTAAAAAGAATTTTTGCAACTGTAACTATATGTCTATAAATAACAGTTTAGAAATTAGCCGTTGGCCACCTTTGAGAGTGAACACCTTGTATTTTAAGTGAGACAATCTTACTAAATATATTAAAAAAAATCCCTTTTTAAGCTGAAAAAGCTTCATAATTTATTTTTACATACCCTTTTCAATTATATGCCTGAAAGAAAGAGTATTGTTTAAAACATTTCAATAGCTTTGGTTGACAACTATTTGCAAAAACCAACATTCTTTTAAATACGAAAATTAATGAATAGATCATGCCTCCACTGTTTTTAATGCTCCCTAGTCTCCCCTATTAAAAACAATTTTCTTATACGTTTTTCTTCATATCATATTTTAATAAAAACTCAAAAGAAAAAATGTGTAATTTTTCCTTGAGTATATATTTATTTGAAAATGTTTTGTACTCTTCATGATCGTAAAAACCTTGTTTGAAATATTACTCTATTTCATTATATATTTTTGAAGGAAAAAGAATTTTCTAACAAAGATACTTGTCGAAAAGCTTTCTTTCACTGATTCAAGAAACAACTACTATTCAAATTCTTCTTTATTTTAATATTTATCACAAAAATACTTTTCCTTGTCGACACAAGCAGTTCTCTTGTGTCGGCAAACGCAAAAGAAGAGTAGAAAACTCCTGATCCACTTAACCTCACTAGTTAACCATTTAACTTTTTCTGTCACACTCATTTAATATTTCATATTCTTTGTTTCAGTAGAGTTTCTCGGTATTTAGTTTTTCCATTTTTCTGATTTCTATTTCTACTTAAGTGGTTAAGAAGTAAGTTTACATTTTAGAAAAACGAAAGATCAAACAAAGGATTTATAGCAGCGGCTTTGCTATTATTTATGCAGAAAAAATTCTATTTGTTCAAAGCAAAACTTTCAATTACTTCGATCATATGTAAACTACATTTTCTTGTTTCCAAAGAAATTTATATCTTTTAATGTGTGGTTAATTTCTTGGTTTCTATCAGACTATGCTTTTGATAAATTTAGGGCTGTTATAATAGACCTTTTCCCAGTTTAGACCACTACTTGTATGTACTTGTGTTTAGTTCTTTTGTTACATATTTCATAGTATAAATTGAACCAAACTGTATTCAGTAATTGCAATAAACTGTTAATTTAAAATCACGATTTGTATGTACATTGTACAATTTTTTTAGTGAGGTGTACACTGACAAAATATCGGCATGTTCGAACGAAATTTTTATATTTTAGTAGTTATAACTATAAGATAGAGAAAAGTTATATAGATATGATATTCTAGGTAAAGCATAAAGACAAAAAGTTTTGGTTCATATTCTAGATTAGGTTTATCCGTAAACTTTTATATATTGACAAATTTAGAAACTGTATATCGAACTGGTGAATTGTATTAGAGAGAAAGTATCAATCAGTAAAATATCATTACGATTATTAATTGAAACCATGGCACATTTTCAGATCGGAATTTATTTTTTAATTGGAATTAAGCGCACAAGCAGATGGATAGGTGGAAGCAGGTGGATATCATTGAATTTTATCAAGATATAAACAAAACGATTTTTTTGTTAAAAATCTTCATTTTTATGGCTAGGAAGAAAATAATTTTGTAGTTCACTGGCTATATATATTTACAGATCGAAGAGTTTTAAGGTAAAAAAATTATGCTCATATTTTTGGAAGATTTTTACATCCACATGTAGGATAAAAAGTACTTTAAACGGTTCACCACCATAATTAAAAATGAGTTTTTTCCATGTAAAAAAGACAACATTTAAGCACAAATTAATTAATTTTTGTAAATAAATTATACAGCGAAATTACATTTCAAGTCTAACTTTTTTACCGCTAACTGAAATTATATTTAAATACTTTGATTAAGATTTGTTAAATATTAAGACTATGCACCAGAAGGTTACATCGATATATATTTTTAAATAGGCGTTCTTTGAATTTATTCCTCCAAACATTTGCATGACATGGTTACAAACCGAAATAACGATTAAACTCTTTGTAGAGGTTTGGGTTTTAAAACAATATAAACCTCTCCCTACTATCTTAGTAGCAACGAGTTCCACTGAAGCCAAAATAATCAATATTTTTTTTTTTTTTTTAATAATTTTTTAAGACACAGATTATTCATAGTACATCAATCTTTATTTTTAAAAAAAAATGTTTCATCACGATACATAATTTATCGAAATATCCTCTTAAATATGTACAAAATTAATATAATACAATATAAAAATTTATTTAAAATAAAAATTGAGTTTATTAAGATGTATTACAAAATATTAATAGCAGTTGAATCTAATACTACCTACTTACTTCATACTTATTATACATTCATACTTACTATACTATCATACTTATTAGTTGAATCTAATAGGTCTTCTAATGGAAAAACTATTGCTTAGCATAAATAAGATTTTTATTAAGAATCAATGCTACTCAAAACCCATTAAAAATAAATTGATTTTTGTAAACTTTTCATTTAATGTTGGGAGCTTTCCTACAAAATGTAACGACATTTTTTTTTAAATAGCGTAGTAATTAATCTGTCATTACATTGTATTTATTACATGCTTTTTAATCATAGTTTTTTATTAAAAATGTTTTTGAAAACTTGTGGGAATCTCGGAAGCAAATTTGAAAGAAAATGTCATTAATTTTAACAGTCAGTGTTTTTTTATATGTACTAAACAGTTAAAAAAGCAGAAAATAGGAGATTCTCGGTAAATTTACACTAGTTTTCGGTTAAATGTATTTTTCTTGAACTCCACAGCCATTACTTTACAGACATTATCCTTATCTTATATCTAATTACTTATAAGGATTTTCACGTATTCTTTTTTATCTTTGTTAAAACTTGTATTGCTAAATATACACTTTAAAATTTTTTTTCTAATTTTATTAGACATATAAAGATGAAAATTTAATTAAAAAATTGTGTTATATAAAAGAAATTTTCTGTACGTATGTTTTGTTTTATTTAAAAATTTTTCTCTTCTCCGAATAACTCGGATTGGGTCTGGTCCCATTTGATTCAAGTTTACTTTAATTACAATGATATATTTTGATTAACATATTACAGAGCATGTCTAAAATTAAACTTTTTAAGTGGGAAACGCTTCCTAATTTGTTTTTTCCATACTTATTTCAATTAAATTCATGAAACAAAGACCATTATTCGAACCATTTAATAGCTGTTTTTGCCAACTATTATCCAAACTCTAAACTTCTTTTAAATATGAAAATTTAAGAATGGGTCAAGCCGGCACTATTTTCATTCCTCTCTAATCTCCGATATTTTAACAAAGTCTCCTATACTTTTTTTCTCTCATATGATAGTCTAATTTTAATTTAAAGAAGAAAAATATAGATATAATATTCTCTTATGTATATATTTATTTGAAACTAGAGTTTACTCGCTATGATTGTAAAAACTTTGTTTGAAATATTGCTTGATTTGATTATTTATTTTTGAAGGAAAATGAATTTTCTAAACGAAGAAACATGCCAAACTTTCTTCCATTGATTCAAAAAACAAGTACTATTCATATTCTTGTTCATGTTAATATTTATCACAAAAATTCTTTTCCTTTTGTGTAAGATTTTTCTGTCGGCAAATGCAAAAATAGAACAGGAAACTCCAGATCCACTTAACCTCACTGGTTTTCCATTTAACTTTTTCTGCCACACTCCTTTGATATTTCATATCCTTTGTTTCGGTAGAACTTCTCGGAATTTAGTTTTTCCATTTTTTTCTGATTTTTATTTAAACATAACTGGTATTGTGAATAAGAGTTAGTTTGTATTAAGAAAAGTAGAACATTAAACAAAGGATTTATAACTGAGGCTTTGTTATTATTTATGCTGTAAATCTTCTATTTGTTCATAACAAATCATTCAGTTTTTTTTAAATTCAAATTTAGAGGTACAATATCTTATTTCAAATGAATATTTATCATTTAATCTACTGCTGTTTGCTTGGTTTTATCAAATAATACGTTTGATAATCTTATAGTTGTCATCATAGCCTTTTTCTGACTTTTGGTCCACTCTTTGTATGTATGTGTGTTTAGTTCCTTCAACGAAATGAACCGTACTAAAAATATTGTAGTAATTTAAAATAAAACGTTATTTTGTAATTGCGAAAAACTGTTAATATAAAATTACGATTTGTATGTACATCGTACAAATTCATTTAGGTTTTTAGTGTAGTGTACAGTGCCAAACTAGGCAAGTTTTAATAAAATTTTTGCATTTTTGTAGTTACAGGTATAAGGTGGTGAAGAATTTTAATAAGATTTGATATTTTACGTAAAGTAAAAAGGTTATGCAATTTTGAACAATATTCTTGTTTTATGCTGATTCGTAAAGTTTTATTTTTTGACAAATTTAAAAATAGCGTATTGAAAAAATACATTATATTATTGATGGTTTAAAAGACTTTCAATTTATCTAGTGTTTCAAAACTATTCTGAAATACTGTTTTTTAAATTTTTAAGTGATTTAGGCCTTTAATTTTATTTTTAAAATAAAAGAATTTTGTAAATTATAAAGTATTAAATAGACTAACTTCATTGTATGTTTCTTGATAGGTCTGTCAGGCCTGTTTCTCATAGGAAAATTGCTGTTTTTAGGAATTCGTTAAAGGTCTGTCTCCAGGTACTAATGGGGGGGTGATATTCCCTCCTTTACAAAGAATTACATTTTTTGGACAGAAAAACTAACAAAAAGCAAAAAGGTAATTAAGAAAATCAAATAAACAATGCCAGTTGTTTTTGAAGAACAGTGCTAAGCTATTGAGAAAAGGATGAGGGAAGCTAAGTAAAGGCAACAATAACTGAAGGAAGAAAAAAAGAGTGCGAGAAGAAAAAAGTTTCGAATCAACCTGTTTTTACTGAAAATTAAGTGGTAAGTACATAAGCATTGCCTGATAAAGGGTAAAGGTTCGCAATGAATGACTCTGATTTTAAATCAGTTGTAATCTCTAAATGAATTCTTTAGATAAGAAAGAGACAACGACTGCTACATAAATTTTATTATAAATTCCATTTCTTTGATTTTTTTTCATTTGATAGGAAAAATGAAACAAAAATCTATAGTCAAATATTGAAAGGAAGGGCTAGGATTTACTTGAGGCATATTTGCCATGATTTGATTTAAGAGCTAGAGATTCATTTCTAAAACAAACTACGCATTTATGGACTACTCGAGCTAAGGTGTTCCATTTATTATCCAGTAACTTTGCTCTCCTGATGCAATAAAGTTTGAGGCCCTAGATGAAAATACATTTTATGAATATATTATAATATCATTTAAATCAACTTTTTATTTGAAAGTAAAACAACAAAATGTTTTTTTCTCATACTGCTAACAATAATATTCTAGACGACCACTCACTCTTATACGATATATTCAGAAAAAATTGGTTCAAAAAATTTACTTACTGTTATCCTTCAGGACTCTCTGGTACTGAAGATTTTTAATATCTTCTCTAAAAAAATATTTATTCTGAACCTGCTTGAAAAGAAACATGTTCGCATTTTCTAAACTGGATACTGGGGTCAGTCCGAACTTACTCTTCCCTCTTCTACAGCTGTATATAAATCTAAAAATTCTAATCATTGTCATAAAATCTGTAGTTAAATAAAAAAAATATTAAATTTAAAATGATTATAAGATGGTGACACTGCTATGTTTGTAAATCCATAATTTTTTTAAAGTCTGATATAAATGGTCACTAGAACTGTATTTCATTTCTTTTCAAATAACCTCCTGGTCATCTGATAATAATTGGAGATTTTCTTGTTGAACGACACTAGTCATATTCGTAAGAAACTCAGGTCCATTCCACCGAAACTGATTATCCACTAAGTCCGTCGCATCTAATCCGTGTAAAATCAAATCCTTCGGATTAGAACTAGACAAAATATGTTTCCATGTAAAGTTTTGGTAAAAACTTTGGATTTGTAACATGATTGCTGACAAAAGTGTTCAGTCTCCAAAGTGTGGTCTGGCTAGAACTGGGGTCTAGGCTAAGCCTATCTTGGAATCTGTATACAAGTAAACATCTTGAATAATTAACTTAAAAGCTTTCAAAATTTTTGTTAAAAATTTAACTAGTAGGAGACATACTGAAAGCTCCAGACGAAAAATAGTCACTATCTTTATCGGTGCTAATTGTGACTTACTACTTATAAAGTTGTAAGTTATTTCAGAATTTTGCGAAGATTTAATCTAGACAGTTTTTTTATCGCATTGGTGAAGAATAAGCAAAGCCATGTTTGGGTTCATATATTGTGCACAAGGGTCTAAAATTTAACGATAAATCTTCAAATTTTCTAAAGATTTTAAAGAATTGGGAGGTTTTAAAGACTGAGCTGTAAAATCAGAAATGGGACCATTCCAGTTTATTTTAAATTTCCAAAGTTTTTGCATGAAAATCTTCTCTGTTATATTAACAGGCCGAATAAAACCAAGATTTTTATTTAGTCTAGCTATATCTGATAGAACTGTCCTTTCTGTTAATGTTTCTTGTTGGTAGATATTTACCTGTAAAGTGAATGCATTTAAACTAGGCTTCCATGATATTCCTTAAAATTTTGTTTCATTTTTGCAAAAGGAATAACCTTCTTAATTTTTATTATTAATATTTTCCAGTAATTCTAGAAGGTTGGCATCTCATTTATGAAACTGCATTCCACCAGAATTAAGCAATTTTACTTACTAAGACTGTAGTTCTTTTGTAGTTTCTAGACTGTCTTCTCTACTAAGAATGCCGTTCATGAAGGTATCATTCAGAAGAATTTCAGATGCATTACCATATTTTTCTATTTCTTTTCTGTGTTGCTTCAACGCTCTAATCGGTAAAAATGGGGCACAGGAAGTGCCATCCGTCACCATGTTCAAACCATATGTTTCAACTGGAGCATTATTGTTTCCATTACATAATACTCTTAAAAGATTTCTTTGATTAGATTCACCAGAATTTGTCATTTGCCGGTATATTTTCTAAAATCAGCGAGAAAGACAAATCCACAATTTCTAAAAAGAATCATGATATCATTTAAATCTTCCTTTACTTGTCTTTTAAAAAGAATATCTAATAACAGTAGGACACTAAGCATTCCATATAAAGGGAAGTTTTGTTGTGGAATTTTCCGGTCAGTATTCACCATGATAAGGAAATTAGTAACAACGGGCTTTAACAGCTATCTTATTAATTTTACTCATATGGCCTAAATTTAAGTATTCCTTCATAAAGTCACAATTGAGTTCTCGTATTAACGGAGTTTTATCAAGTCGGTTTCAAAGCTAATCAACTTCTTTTGCGATTATTCTCGAATCTTCTAGAACAATCGGATCTTCTTTTAAAAGCATAGTTATAAGGAATCTACCGGTAATATTACGGATATATATTTTTTTTAAACGAAACTCGCAATATTCATCTTCTATCAACATTTCGTCATCAACACTCTCGATCTCCCTAAAATTTTCGAAGATGTTCCTCTACCTTATTTTCTGTTCTTTTAACAATACCGCAAAATTTAGGTTGACATTTATTTCCGAATATTCCGGAGACAATAAAACCGTATTTTGAAATATTAGTCGAGAAATTTTTTAATTATCTGGATTTAATATTTTGTAGACTAACTCCGCTTCAATCAGTATATCTATATTAGTGGTTTTTTCAAATTTAGGATCGGCCATACCTATATTTTCTGGAATTTCTAAGTTGTTTTTACTTATATTTCTTTCTGCCGTGTATCCATTATTTTAGGAATAATTAAGAATTCTACTGTTCTACAAAAAGATTTGACTTTATTATAAATAGTAGTATTAACTTACGAATTAATTTCTCAAACTTTTCGTTAAATGCCCAAAATCAAAACTTTCGTTTTGTTTTTCTTTAATGATAAAGACAACGATTATATTTTTCATTATATTTATTTCGCTTCCATTACTCAAGATAGCCGGCATTAGTATTCCAGAGCCATTTGAATTTTCAGCATAAAATAAATAAAATGTTAACCAGCGAGTATTCGCGACTTTTTTCACAACGTCATTAGTCGCGCTCGGTCTTTTCGCCGCTGCCCCCCCCCCCCCGCATACCAAATATGTAAAAACGGAAATATTTTCACCTAATATACGAAAATAACATTACACCTAAGATATAAAATTGCAGTTTTCTTAAATTATGCGTTTTATTCATGAGATCTGGAGTAATTGGAAAAAGTAAAAATGAACTCGCAATAGTGACTTTTACGTAGGCTTTTTTGCCAATTTCAACTTTGTTTCTAAAAATCTACCTGAAAGAAAAACAGAGGTGTCCCGTTACTTCACTAAGGTGCTCGAGAAAGCTTCAAAGTCAGCTACATGGTAGATCTCCGTTGTATTTGTACACTGCAAAAAATAACGGTGAAATTAACAGTGAAATATGGAGTTATTATATCAGAAAAAGAGGAAAACGCATTTAACAGTAAATTTTGCAGTTATTTTTCTTCAGCGCCATCTACTGACAAAATCTCAAAAATACGAATGCCAAAGAATTGCACCTTGTGCGCGCTACTTCTGATTTCCGAATGTGACGAGACAAGTGGCCTATGTTTACTGAAAATCTATACTGAAGACTCTAGTTTAAGACTTTAGGTAAGTGTAATCTTTATTTTCTATTGCACTGCAATAAATTATATGATTGTGTCTTTTCTCTTTATGAAATCTTGTGAAATAATTGTTAATTAAATTGATTGTCATGAATGTCAGCAGAAAATGTTAGGTCTATTTTGCGATATCTGTTTATCAAGGAAATTTTTACACATAAAGAGCGATTCCCACAGACAAATCGCAATTTATGCAAAATGCATTTAAATTAAACGTATTTTCTTTCTTTTTTTTTTTCCATAGTAAGCTAAGATCTAATGCAAGCCGTACACTAAAAACTTTTATTATCAACTTTAGAAACTTTTAATTTTCGAATGTAACTGGCTCGCAAATTCTTAATTTTTAATTATCATAATTGAAATTCTTAATCTTTGAGACTTATTTAATTTTTGTTTTTTTCGTAGTAAGCTAATAATTGAAAGTTTTTTTTAATTATTATTTTATTAGATTTTGGGTAGTAATGTGTACGTTTACAAATTGGAACGAACCTTATATTGCTTAAAGACATACATTTTGAGTATGACAATACGGCTTGAAAATTCCTTTTATTATAAATTTAATAAATCAAGTGCACAGTTTTAAAGGATTTTATTTATAATTAAAAAAATTTCCATGTGCAAAACAGTAGCATTTTTTAAAAATTAATAAAGCAAATATATTTTTAAGCCCATTATTGCTGTTTCTTATATTAATATGTTAATTCTAGATTTGTATTCAATTTTATAATCTTTTCCAAAATATCTTGAAATTGATATTTCCATTCGTCCACCTATTCCCTCTCCCCTTACCCACTATCTAAAAAAACTATTTGCAATATATATATATTTTAATGACAATCAGTTGTGGCCACGAATTCAGTTATTAGTATAAAACTGTGAAAAAGACTAATATTGAAGATTGTTACATTTTAATGTTTTTTAAAGCCATGCAAATTTTATGTTCTTTGTAGATATTTCAGAGTGCCGAAGTGCCATGGAGCTTTTTTGCATTTATATCTCCTGTGTACTGTTTATTTACTTATAATTTATTTACTCTTTTGTAATAGATTTTTATTATTTCTTAAAATAAATTAATAAATAATCGCAAAAAAATGCAAATTTTATCAATAAGGCTAAAAAAAAAGAGCTTATTGGATTTCCCCCCCTTTTTGGACAATGTATGATTGTGTTAAAAATTCTAAGTATGAAAGTAACTTATTTTAAGGGTTGTATAAAAGCCTGGTAAAATTTAAACAAGTTGGAAATTGCACGTGAAGCGTAGCAAATGAGGTGCGTTCGTACGATAACGAAGTTTTAAAAATATCACTCTCATGTATCAATCTCATAAAACTGTAAATAATTCCAATTAAAATGCGCACAAACAATGTTCTCCCCATACCATTATTCTATGGAATGCTTTTGTGTGGCCTTGTAAATCAATAACAAATATTCTTTACACCACAGATTATGCAAAATGTATATTATAATATCTACTTTATAGATGCATATCAATTTTATTACGTTCGAGTGAGTGTAACACCATTAAAATGCAGTTGAAACATTTTCCCCCATTAACCGTAATGTAACGGAATACTTTTGATTGTACCTGTCATTGAACTATGCATCCGATTTTGATAAAATTTGAAATAACTCGACCAAATTATGTAATAATTATGTATTTGAAATTTCAAAGGATTAAAATGTATTTGAAACTTTTTTCCCCATTGACCGTAATGTAACGGAAACCTTTTGATTGTCCCTGTAATTGATCTATGCATCCGATTTTCTTAAAATTTGAAATGACTCGACAAAATTATATAATAATAATATATTTTAAATTTCAAACGATTCGGTTGGGTAGTTTTTGCGTTGTTATATGCGGACGGACAGACAGACGGACGGACGGACAGACGGATGGACAGACGGACGGACTGAACGACAACAATAGGTGCTACGTATTTACATAATTACGAACGCACCTAAAAAGCAATGCTATGCTGGTGGCTTTTGTTAGTCTTAATCGGCTTTTTTTTTAACCAAAATTAATCTTTATTGGCCGAAGTTGATTTTCTACAAAGAATTTAAATTGTTACGCTGCACCTTTTTAAGCGTTTTTTTTATTATTATTAATTTTAAAGATATTTAGTTGAGGTAGACTTCAATATGACCTGGTTTCTTAATAATGAAGACGTTAATATTGGAATAATTATGGATTGCAAATTTTTCAGCTAAACTTAACAAATCCATACAAATATATTTCTCTGGTTTATACTGATCTTAAGCCCCTCCTTTTTTTTGTTTTTTACTGTTTCATGTAATTAAAAAAACACTAGTTGAAATCCAAAGTTTTATATTACTATTCAATCAAAAAGTTACATTTTTACAGGAAAACAAAAAATATTAAATAAGTAAAGTCAGCTCTTAGGTTTTTCATATAGGTTTTCAATAAAAAACAGTGAAACTTTACAGTGACTTGCGAATGGGGGGAGGAAGGGGACGTTTGCTCTGTGCATGAAAATTTAGGAGATGCCAAATTTATACTACCATCATAACTTTTGGCCTGTTATAAGAAAAAGTTGGGAGAGGGGGGCACCAAATTCGGTCTTTGACCCGGGTGCAATTTTCTCTTCGCATGTCCCTGAAATTTTATTCTGCTTCCTAATTCCTTTGACGAAAAATGTAAAAAAAAAAAAAATAATAATAGTCCAGATTATAAAGCATGCAAGGGGAGGTTAAGAAAAAAATAATAAAAGTTTAACTATTATTATTTTTAAACACCAACCAAACATTGTGAAGCAGTTGATTACTGGAAGGCAGTCCATTACTGGCACATCTACCCTATATACAGTAGACTCCCGCAAACCAGAAATTCACAACTCTCTAAAACCCGCACATATTTTATGGATGTGTAAACAATGAAATTTTCAGTTACGATATTGGGACAAAATTTGATTTTTTTAGTTTTGTATCAATTCCACACATTTTTAAATTTGAAATTTTCTTAATTATACTCTATTTATGTTTTTTCATGAAGGAAGAATTTTTTTTTTCTTTTTTTGAAAAAAATTCCAGATATTGCTGATATCGCTGGTAATCAAAATCTTACCAAATATAAATATGCATTTATCCAGGGGTGCCCAGAGAAGGGTTTGGTGACGCAAGATGCGTCATACAATTTAGTTTTTTTTGGGGGGGGGGGGATTTGAGAAAAAGTACATTTTTTTGGGGGGGGAGATTTTTACGTTTTTAATATTTCAAAATTTAATTCCAGAAATGTTCCTATGTTTTCTTTCTTTAAATTCTAGATAAGGGCAATAATAGCTCATTCTGCTATTCTCATTTCGCTATCTCTTGAAAGTGCAGTAGATTATAAGTAGAATATAATTTACAATTTGTATTATGTTTGGGGGGCGGGGAATGTTAAGTTTACATTTGTAATTGCAGGTAGAAATTAGAAATCAGTTCTACTTGAAAAGAATATTATCAGATTATCCGCACTGGCAGATAATTCGCACTTGAAATTTTCGAGGTTTTTTAACAGATAATCCGCAGATTATACGCAGAAAAATAAGGTACTTCTTATGCTTTTGCATCAGTATGGTTTGCATCAATATAGCTTAATTCCTCCTGAATGCAATTCACCAAAATGGTATACAATTGGGAATATGTATATGCAATATGTGTTTTTAAAAGTCTTACCTTTTTTATTTATTTTTATTTCCAGGTGCTTGTTGAACATAAATCCAAATAGGGGAAATAAACAGCGAAAGAACAGCCTAAAAGATGGTATAATGCCACGAGTATCATCATTGTTAAATAAATTATCGGATTACGAATGGTTGTAGATCATAACTTGTGGCTTGTATTTGTTGTTAAAATTAAACTTTTTTTAATTGCAATTTTCATGTTTTGTTTTTTCCTCTTTTAAATCTAAATTATCTTTCAGACTTATTTCTAATGAAACTTATTCAATTGCAAGAAAAGAATTTTATATATAATTGTGCTTCCATGATCCCTGTTTAGGTACAATTACACTTTAATGTAGATATGGTAAATTTGCTTAAAATAGAAACAGAAATTTCTGGCCTTTTCCAATCAGCAAACAAATGCTGATGGTCAAGGTAGAATTTAGTAGCAATGCTTCGAAATTTTTTTTAGATTACTTGAAAGTTCATTTATCATAATTTATATTTCTGGTTTGAATTAACAATTAGTATATGTATGGGGAAACTTATATCTAACCATACAAAAGCAATTTTAAAAATGCATTCCTGATTGTAAATAATGCTAAGTTGAAACCACAATAAGATTTCATGATTTCATGAACTGGAATATTGTTCTGATATCCTATATTACATTTTGAGTCCTGTAACAACCAATATTACATGTCTTGAAGCATTAATGGAACTCAAATAGGAAGTGCTTTGGAAAGAATTAATAAATTTTCATTTTTTATTATCAAAGACAATTTAAAAATGCGTTAAGAAAGGAAAAATTCTACTTTTCGTAAAATTTGATCAAGAAAATCAAGCTTTTCTAAAAAAAAATATTCAGTGATGGGGTTTTAACGAGACCGAAAAAAAACGAAATGATGGGGTTTTAATGAAAACAGAGCTTATAATTAAATTCATAACTGTTTTACTATCAAGGTCTCACATTGTATAAAGGTATGTTTGTAGACACAGACGTACAATTTCTTTATCCTCCCTCCATCACACACATACACTGCTTAAAATTTCAGATTAGGTGGAGTTTAATTTAAAATTTTGATCTATCCATAAAAGATGCCACAGATTTCTTCAATATTTTTTATCTCCCCCCTCCTCTTTTGCCACAAAATGTCAAACTTCACCTTACTCTCCCTCCTCCTCCCTCTTGTTACATGTCATTCTATGTTACATAAACATATACTTGCCGTTCACAATCAAAGCACTACCTTATAGAATGCATTTCACACTATATTTTTAATCTTTAACTATCTGTTTTAATGACATTTGTGAGCATAACAGTAAAAATTTGTATACTTAATTTATATGCAATAAGGTTAAAGTTTATAACCAAAAGCAGCAATGAAATATTAATATGAAAGAGCAATAGGAACGATTATTAATTTGCAGTTCAAAATATAATTTAATATATTTGGCTTTAAATCTTATCTTTACTTTATAAACACAAAATACTTTTAAAATAACTTGGAAATTTAATCTATTGGTCTTACATGCTTTTTTTTAACCAAAATGTGATGTTGCATTTCTTTTTACCACCCTTTGTCACAGTTTCTCAAACCCCCTTCCAGGCATGACATAATTTATTGACAGCCTCTGATACAATTTCGTTATTAAAACTCACAGGCAAAAGCTTCATAAATCCCTGGATTACTTGTATCTTTTGGATAAATTATGAATGATGGAATATATTTCCTCGATTTCAATGTGACATATATATTTTTTAATTTAATACTCTATTCTGTAAAAGATCTTTGTTATTCTTTCAAATTAATTTTATTTATATAAGACCAAAAATTATGTAACTATTTAATTTCAAAACATGCATATGAATACTTTACACTTTTGTATTTCAGAAATTTATTAATCTTCATATAGAAACTTAACAATGAACTTAAATCTATATTTAAGTATTGCAGTTAAAGAAAAAAATGTACATGTTAGCAAAACTTGTAAAAATGTAATGTTGATGTACTTGACAGAAATACTGCTTCAGAGAGAGGTGTATTTGTACTACTTTTGCAGTAAACTATTTTAATCATTATCAAAATGTTCTATTTTTGAGTGTTTTACTCTATTGGTAAACTTGGTATTAAAAGCTTGTTAATGGATTTGAAAAGAATTCACCAGTTTTTTAGAAGATACACCTGGTTTAAAGATTTTTTTTTAATCTAAAAATAAATTTTAATAAGTATAATGGCCCATCAGTCCAAAAAGACACAAGACATTGTATAAGTATTTCTTAAAACTTCCTTTTACTTAGTGTTGTGAAAATGATTGTAGTGAAAAAAATAAAAACCTGAGAGCACTTTAAAGTGTGTATACTATTTTTAAAAAAGATTTTGTTAAAAAAACCTAATGTCACATCCCAGTTAACTCATGCTTTAATAGGACTATAATCATAAGTAATTAAAATTTTGCATAGCATATTATTGTCACATGTTTGATACCACTATTGTATGGAGGTATTTTTCTTTATTTCTGAAATTCTGATGTCAAATAATACAAAATTATAATTAAAAGTAATTACGTTTAAATATTCCATACACTTTTCAACCTATGTCAATAATTTACTAGATGAAAATTAAGGTATAATTTACAGCTACTGAAAAAATTACAAATGATCTATTTAAAAGCATGTACATTATGATGGAATTAAATTAACAAAAAAAAAAGGACAAATTTTAGTACATTAACTGCAAAAAATACTGAATACAAACTACTACAAACGAGCAGTTAAATCTGAAAAATAAATTTCAGTAAAATAATAACAAAAAATGCTGAAAATCTACAAAAGTACAGTAAAATCTGAAAAACAAATTTTAGTAAATTAACAGCAAAAAATGCTGAAAATCTACAAAAGTACAGTAAAATCTGAAAAACAAATTTTAGTAAATTAACAGCAAAAAATGCTGAAAATCTACAAAAGTACAGTAAAATCTGAAAAACAAATTTTAGTAAATTAACAGCAAAAAATGCTGAAAATCTACAAAAGTACAGCAAAATCTGAAAAACAAATTTTAGTAAATTAACAGCAAAAAATGCTGAAAATCTACAAAAGTACAGTAAAATCTGAAAAACAAATTTTAGTAAATTAACAGCAAAAAATGCTGAAAATCTACAAGAGTGCTGTAAAATCTGAAAAACAAATTTTAGTAAAAAAACAGCAAAAAATGCTGAAAATCTACAAGAGTGCTGTAAAATCTGGAAAACGAGTTTTAGTAAATTAACAGCAAAAAATGCTGAAATTATACAAGACTGCTGTAAAATCTAAAAAAACGCAATTGCTGTAATTATACTGCAAAATTTACTGGCACCCATATTGCCAGCATTTTTTGCTGTTTAATTACTGTGATTTTTTTTACAGTGTAATGTGATATAAGTTAGGAGAAGATAAGTTATACGGGCGGCGAAAAGACCGACACGCGACTACTGACGGGTTAATAATTCTCTGCTTTCATTTTTATTTGATGAGCAAGCATCGCAGCATAATGAAAGCGAAATATCTGCTGCTCCTTCTATTAATTTATCGCTACTATCAATCTGTGACGTAAAAATTATTTATTGATATTTGGAATTTTCAATCCGTCTTACTGGTGCCACTGAATCGCTTCTATGCAATAGGCTGTGTTGTATTTATCGCACATGTCACATACAGCAAGGGATTTACATTGCGAGATTTTATGAAAAGGACGAACAATATCAAAAAATATAAATAAATACAAAATATAAACAAATCAAATATCGACAAAAGCTCGATCAAACCAAGTTCTGAATGTGAGCGTGACACTGCTTGCGTGTTGCCATGATTTCCAAGATGATTCATTATAAAAATACAAAGAACGGTGAATTGTTTTAATTGTATTATCCTAAAATTTTATCCAGGCGTATTAATGTTATTCTGTGAAGAAATTTAACACTTATACAGATATTTATTTCTAATTCCTAGTTTTAATTTTCTATTTGAATTGCTGTAGAAAAAAACAGAATCAATGTGAGTCATTTTTTATCAGAATATCTCAAATAATATCAATTGTTGTAATTTCTAATTCGCGTATAACTAAATTCTGTATAACAATTTTTCTTATCATTTTTATCATTTATAATTTAATATTTTTTATTAGCATTACTTTATTATCATACAAATAATAAAATTTAATAAAAAAATAATATTAATAATATAATCCAGAAATATTACAGAAAGATTTGAATAAGTAAAGTATAAACTAAATATTTGTGTTCACGGTACCGAATTTCTCCGTGACATGCGCAACACAAATGAGAGAAAAGCAATGACATAAAATAGTTAAATAAGAATCATTAATAATATCCAAACACAATGCTTTTATTTCACTAAAAATCAATATTAGCAGTTCCATCAAATTAAAATTAACCTTATTGTTATGTTAATGCTAAGATGATATAAATGAACAATATATTTTTTGAACTATTAATCTTTTTTAACACACAGGCATAATTTCTTTTACGTAAGGTTCAAGATAAATTATTTCGGATCAACTAAAATGCAATGAATTTCATTAAAAAAAATTTCTTAACTATTTTGTTTTTTCTAAATAAAGATTACTTTAATAATATCTGGGCATTGTTTCTTCTACTTCTATTGACATTTTATATCATATTAATAAAGAGAAAATTAACTTACATTTAATCAAGAAATGTAGTGACTACAGAAAACAGAATATTAAAAAATATAATTTATTATAATTTTAGTATCTAATTTTAGAACTCTTTGTAGTTGGAAGGTATAGTCCGTAAGAAAGAAAAACTCTTACTATTAGAGAAGCAGGATGAAGAACGGAGTTTAGTATATTTTAAAGTACAGGGTGATTCCGAATTTTTTTTACAATAAAAGAGTGGTGATACACTGTAAAAAAAACTGTCGATCTACTAAAAAAACTTTAGTGATCCTTGTAATTACTAAAAAATTTTTAGTAATCTTAGTCGGTTGCAAGAAAATCTGTAAGAATTACTAGAAAAAAGTTAGCAACGAATAGAGTTAATAATTTTACATTTTTAATAGATATTACAAAAACCTCACTTGGTGTGGCCTTGATAGCATAGTGGTTATAGTAACGGATTCCAGGCTAAAAGGTCCCGGGTTCGATACTGGTCACTGCCATATACGCCCCGAATGTATGCAGTGTAAGTACTCGTTAATAAAGGGATTATGAAAATGCTGACGGAGCTGTAGCAATGTTTGATGCTGCCATCTCTTGCGGTTTTGCCAAAAATCTTCCGCTCCAGATGTCTGGATGCAGCTCGAAGGAAGCTCCTGCCCTTCGATCAGACGTAATGGTTATTAAAAATAATTTTGGAGCTATTACTAAAATTTGCTTGGTGGCTTATACTAAAAATTTTTAAGCTAGTTATACAAAAAATTCTTTTCTTCAGTTTACGAAAGAAATGCTTGTTTCGCTTGCAAAAAAAAAGTTTGTAATGGTTACTAAAACATTCTGTGGAATACAAATTTACTAAAAAAATTTTAGTAACCTCTTGAATTTTTTTTACAGTGTAGTACACATCAAAACAAACAATATTAAATAGGAGACCAAGGGTCCAAAACGTTTTCCTAAGGAAATAGCCGCCATTAAAGTTTAGGGACCTAAATTTCAAATAAACATAAAAAACGGAAAAATCGGTCGATTGATTTGCGGTTTTCACTAAAATTATTCTTTATGTCGGCATTTTCTTGAAATTAAATTATAAAGATAAATTTCAAAAAATGCCGATAGAGTGTGCTTTAGACTTTGGAGTAACGAAAACTATTTTTTGCCGGTATTTTTTGCATCTCATTAAATGTTTTCGTAAGCTTAGACTCAAACTTAAATTTTGAGCTCAAAATCTGTAGTTGGGAGTGGTTAAGAAACACAAACTGAGCTGTGTTCAGAGGGTTCAAATTTCAAATAATTATAAAAAACAGAAAACTTGGTATATTGATTTGCGGTTTTCACTAAAACTATTCTTTATTTAGGTATTTTCGTGAAAATAAATTATAAAGATAAATTTCAAAAAAAGCCAATAGAGGGCGCTTTAGACTTTGGAGTAACGAAACACTCTTTTTTGGCGTTATTTTTTGCATCTTATTAAATGCTTTCGTAAGCTTAGACTTGAACTTAAATTTTGAGCTCAAAATCTGAATAGCTGGGAGTGGTTAAGTAGACAAACTTAGCTTTGTTCAGAGGGTTCAAATTTTAAATAATTGTAAAAAACGGAAAAATTGGTCGATTCGTTTGCGGTTTTTGCTAAACTAATTTTTAAATCAGAAGTTTTCTTGATCAATCAGTGTTTTCTTAGAAATAATTTTTAAAGATAAATTTCACAAAATGCCGATAGAGGGCGCCTTAGACTTTGGAGTAGCTTACAACTATTTTTAACTGTTATCTTTTTAGTCTCATTAAATGTTTTCAAATGCATAGACTTAAATTTTGGGCTGAAATTCTGAATCGTTGGGAATGTTTAAGTAGCGAAAAATTGAATTATGCTCGAGGAGGAAAGAGGGTTAAATTTTAACTCCTGAACCCACTTCAGTTTGCACTTATTAACTCCTCAAACGATTCAGAATTTGAACTCAAAATTTAAGTTTAAATCTAAGCTTCCGAGAACATTTAAAATGCTTTTTCAAGCATTTAATTAGAACCAAAAAATAATGGTTAAAATGAATTGTTGGTTACTCCGAAGTATAAGGCTCCCTCTGACGGAATTTTTTGAGATTTATCTTTAAAAATTATTTTCAAGAAGATACTGACTTAAAGAATAGTTTTATTTTAAACCGCAAACGATGCGACCAATTTTTCCATTTTCTATAATTACTTTAAATTTGAACCTCCCCCTCCCCCTTGAACACAGTTCAGTTTGTGCTACTTAACCACACCCTACTATTCAGATTTTCAGCTCAAAATTTAAGTTTAAGTCTAACCTTCCTAAATCATTTAAAGACATGCAAACAATAACGGCAAAAAACAGTTGTTTGTTACTCGACTGTTTATCGACCATTTTTTCCGTTTTTTTTAATCATTTGAAATTTGAACATTCTGAGCTCAGCTCAGTTTGTGTTACTTAACCACTCCCAACTACAGATTTTGAGCTCAAAATTTAAGTTTGAGTGTAAACTTACGAAAACATTTAATGAGATGCAAAACATACTGGCAAAAAATAGTTGTTCGTTACTCCAAAGTCTAAAGCGCCCTCTATCGGCATTTTTTGAAATTTATCTTTATAATTTAATTTCAAGAAAATGCCGACATAAAGAATAATTTTAGGGAAAATCGCAAATCAATCGACGATTTTTCCGTTTTTTATGTTTATTTGAAATTTTGGTCCCTAAACTTTAATGGCGGCTATCTCCTTCGGAAAACGTTTTGGACCCTTGGTCTCCTATTTAATATTATTTGTCTTGATGTGTACTATCACCCCTCTTTTATTGTAAAAAAAATTTGGAATAACCCTGTATATATAGGGGAGAGTGGTGTACTTTGGACATATGTGTACCACAAACCTATGCTAATCCTAGCTTTACTTATTTAGACAATTAAACAAGAACATTTGTATATTATATTATATTATATTTGTATATTAAATATTTGCCACCAGAGGTCTCATTTAAGTTTTTGGCATTTGTTTAGAAACTCAATTTATCGTATAATATTTAAAAAAGGAAATTCACCTTTCAAAAGTAAATTCTTCTTAGATATTTCTATGTTATTTTCACACTAAAACATATCTAATTTTTTTAAATGAGTATAATGCATAATAAAGCTAGGCTCTTGCTACTCCACTATGTGCTTTAAATGAAGTTAGGCCTATCCTTAACTTTATGATTAGTAGTTTTGTTTTTAAGTATCAAGTGGTGTACCTTGGACCTAATAAAAGTAGCGTACCTTGCGTCCAAGGTACACTAGATATTGTTTAATGGATCTGAAAGGCAGCTCAAGAAGTTAACATTTGGAATTGACTTATCCAATTAAATCTTGGCTAAAAATAAATATTATTAATAATATAAATAAATTTTAATGTCTTTTGTAATTATAGAAAGTGTAAATGTTCTAAAGTTTTATGTCTATTTAGAATTTCTTATACTCAAAGCCTAATAAACAATAAAATGTATCAAAAATTTATATATGTAGCTTCTTGATTAATAAATGTTAATTTCATTCACTGAAAACAAGTTTTTTATTTTTCGTTCTTAGTAATGGGACCAAGGTTTATTTTGAATTCAAAATTTTTCATGGAAATTATTTATATCAAAATTTAAGACAAATATATGTAGTGTATATTTGTCCTAAAGTTAGTGTTTATTTTCCTTTTTTAGTTTTGGCAATTTTTTTAATTAAAAATTAAAAAGTAAAAATAGGCCCGAGGTACACCACCTTCTCCTAAATGAAACATTTGGTCTTTTTTAGTAAATTACCCTTTATCTGCATTGTGCATTTGTAACCAGAAAACAATGCGTAAACAAGAAAATAAAATAAAAATATGTTACATCGAATGATACTAAGCACTTTCAACTGTAGAGGAAAATAAAAGCATTATCATCTTTATTAGAATTTCCCCACGCTGAATCTTATTCTTCAGAGCTGAACAACATTGGTTCAAAAAAGTAATAATAAAAAAAACTTATGTATTTTTTTCGGTTAAAGAAGAATTTCATAATCTAATAATTAGTAAAATTTCTTACAGAGAGTGAATCATTCTCTGAAATATGATATAAATTTCTGAAAGGGAAATTTTTAACTGAGATGCGTTTTTAACACTATCTAACATAGCTGATAACGGTTTGGGAATTCCTTTTGCTGCCCATCTGGTCGTATGACTGTCTGCTTGAGCACGATCTTGAGTTAGTAGTCCAGTCAAAATAGACATTTAACCTAGGAAAAATTAGAGAAGAGCTGAAAATTTGCGAAAACGTTTAGAATATCATTCAAAATGAAATCCCAAAAATCTTAATCAATCTGGCTGGAGCAAAAAGTTTTATTCAAGATCAAATATACAAAGGTCAAATATACAAAAAAATCGTTTTTTCAGATATCTGTTAAATAATAAGTTTTATCGTAAACATAGTTATTACATAAATTTAAGGTTATTATAAAAAATGAAATTTTCTACAAAACAGTCTTTACACTTTTAAGAGGCTACTTCATTCAAACGAAAAGATCCGTTCATTAATACTAATCCTATGAAGAAATATGTATAAAGATGTCACGGTTGTATTTTAATTTTTTTTTGCAATGGGTAGCTGAAATCGATTTGTATGAAAGCCGTTTTATACTTTTTTTGATTTTGTTTACAGGTATTTTTTACGAATATGCTTTCATTTTGGAAAGCGAAAGCACTCGCCTAAAAAATATCTGCAACCAAAATCTGAAAAGTAAAAAATGGCCTGCATTCAGATCCATCTCAGGAATCCAATGAAAAAAAACATTT
Organism: Maratus speculifer; assembly: GCA_964019185.1. Taxonomy (NCBI): domain Eukaryota; kingdom Metazoa; phylum Arthropoda; class Arachnida; order Araneae; family Salticidae; genus Maratus; species Maratus speculifer. The sequence goes on along the minus strand of OZ025289.1, from coordinate 208,598,760 downwards.
AAAAACACTGAAATGCAACCGAGATATCTTTATAAATTTCTTCCATAGGATTAGCATTAGCGAACAGATCTTTTAATTTGACTGAAGTAGCCTCTTAATAAATTTATCTTACTTGTTAATTATTCATCTGCGAATTATTTTTCTTGTTTTATTTCCATCTTCTTCTTCCTCTGGTTGCTAAGTTCCTGTCCATTTCTTTGAGAAATCCGATGGATCTGGTATTTCTTCACTGATGTCAGAAGCATCATCATCTGTTGTATTTGTGGCAACATTTGAACAAAACTGGCCGTGACAATTGTAATAAATTGGTGAACAAACCAAACCACCAAGTTTTTTCCACTCATAATTTAAATTTCAACCCTTTGTGTAGTTACAAAAAATTGTAAGGAACGATATTTATGGTGCAAGCGAGAGTAGAGTTTTAATTGGCTCCAAATCGTTATTGTTCAATACCCATCCCCAGTTTTCAGGGTCAAGTTTATTACCTAACCATATTTGGACTTGAAAATAAACTCGGTATAAATTTTGGAGAGCAGCACTAGATGTTAAGGGAAGAAATAATACCTGAAAAACTTTATTATGGAGTCTCTTCGCAAAACTTACATATCTATAGCTATCTTCAGAATCAATGTTTTTAGGAGCTCTGTACAAATAAGTAAACAAATTTCATTGGCAATAATGATATTCGGAGAAGAGTCGATTTTCTTAAATATTTCAGCATAGCAAATTAAGTCATTACTTTTTTCAAATAACTTAAATATTTGAATTTTACCTTTTCTGAAGAGAGCTGACGATGCGTCACAGCCAGTTATGGCACCTAAAAATAATCTATTATCTCTACACTTTGGATATAATTCCAAACTTTGCGATGAATACATTTTCGTTTCTATCTGTACTTTTCCCGGTTTCACGAAATAAACTATTTTATCAGTAGGCGTTCGTACAGTTTATATGATTAACAAATAACATCTTCCACAACAACAATAGTTGTACCTGTACTTGACTGTTCTATAGTTGTTTTAACTATAAGGAAGTTACCCTCGTTATCAGCCTGTTTAACAGAAATACCAGCAGCATTTAATTTTTTGCATAATATTGAAATAAACCGAATCTTTTTATGAGTATTAGAAAGGAATTGTTTTTGGTTTCTAGGAAGAACCATAAGTCGAGCAAATAGTACATTAGCAGAAGAAGATATTTAGTAGCGATGTTGTTCTGCCGCCTTTTATATATTTTTTTTATAATGAGCCTAACCAGCAAATACTATAATAACTTTGTGACCATAATGATTATGTACATATCAAATGTAAATAATATCAAATCAATATTTTCTGAACCTGAGGAGATGGATTATATAAGAAAACAGGACATCCACTTTTATCTCCAGTTGCAGGCTTCAAGAAAGAACGAAAGCAATCAAGATTATACTTAGCTTCAACAGCAACAAATCGTATTAACATCCTATATATACAAGAAAAGTCTTTTCAAAATTATTCGAATGTTTTTTGCTACTTCAAAGGTAGTATCTTTAAATGAAATTGTTACAACTCGATATATTACGCGTCGACGATCCTTCGTTTTTTTCTTTTCATTTTCTTCATTCGCTTTATTTCCACAAAATAAACAAAAATTTCCTAAAGCAAAAAGTTGGCTCACCTAATCGTGCCCTAGTCCAAGGTGGGATCAGTGGCGCAGCTAACGGGGTGGTTTGGGAGTTAAAACCCTCCCAGCGCTAAGAAAAATCGATATAATTGCCTCTTATATGAATCAAAGCCAAACTTTTGCACATTTCTTTGGCACATTTAGGAATTCGCCGCGTTATTGAATCAGATTTTATTATTATTTTTTTATTTTATTTTTAATTTTATTTAATAAAGTGATTAAATTAAATAGCGAAAATTCTACTTAAAATTGTGAAAGTGCATATTACATGGATTAGTTAAGTAAAAATTGGTTATTTGAACTAAATCATTGTTCTGAGATTCATCATGCTAAAAAATAATGATTTCCTGCCACACAGATGCTCTTTGAATTTAAGCATTATGCAGTGAATATCCTAATTGGTACTGATTCCATTAACCGGCGATTCTAGTAACTGGCAATCATCTTTATCAGAAACTCACCCCCCCTCCCCCCTAGAACCGAATTCTGGCTGCGCCACTGGGTGGGATGCTAGTTGTTAATTACAAATGAAGCAAATTTCCGACATTTTAATGAGCTTATACAAACTAATGTTTTGATATTTTTATTTAAACAAAACAGAATAATCTCCGCACAAACGAACTGGAAGGTAAAAGTATGAAATTAATCCCTAAAGAAAATTACATTTCCAAAAAGGAACCATTTGACGGCGGGACGGCGCGCGCTTCTGTTGCTCAGTGGGAGGAGAGGGGGGGGGGATTGATCACAGCTTACCTTGAGTGTATTGGATAAAGTACGCCCGTACCTCACATTATTCCACTTAATTTTATTATATCTACTTATATAAATCCCATTCAACAGTTAACAACATGAATTACTTTCAAGAAAATGTAGATATGCGAAATACGATAATTTTTGAAATTTTTAATTTTTACAATTTTTGAAATTGCAATATCTTATGAAGAAGGTGACGAAGGTGTGTGTAAAGACCATTTTTGTAGAAAATCCTGAAATATTCAATTTTTATGACAATTATTTTTACGATAAAACTCACCGTTTACCAGTTAACTGAAAAAAGCTAATTATTTTATCTTTGACCTTTGACCTTGAATAAAATTTTTTGCTCCAGTCAGATTGACTAAGATTTTTGGCATTTCATTTAAAATGATGTTCTAAACGTCTACACAAATTTCCAGCTCTTCGCTAATTTTTCCGAAGTTTCCGTTATTTTTTGTCTATTTTGACTGGACTATTAGTATATTAGTTGGATTACACTGTAAATGATATTTACTATAGAACATGTAGTTTTCATAGTTTATTAATTAAGATACTAAAAAGTATTTCATTACATTGAGTTCTCTGGAGAAATGTCATATTTATATAAATACATAGCATGCATAATCGTCTTCTTGTGTGTTCGTCTGTCTGTTCGTTATTCCGCATATATTAGTTCAAAAACTACTCAGTTGATTGATTTGAAATTTAATATAAATATATACTGGACGGAACCCGTCAAAACTTCACGGCACCAAAGAAAGAAAAAGGTATCTTCCAGCTATTAAAGGATTTTTTTACGACTTATCTTCATCAAAAATTTCAATAAATAAAATAAAAACCTGCATTTTACATCCAGACAAATGACCCGCAATTGGCAGAGTTCAAACATGCAAACATGCTGTCATAGAATTAGAATCTCTCTCGTTTGATAATTTTCCATTTACAAATACAACACCAATAAATTGTACATGACATGAATAAATCATAAATTACTGTCATTACTCATTTCATACAAAATATACATACTTCACTTACTTCGCAGCAAAATAAGACTGAATTTATAGTTTGCCATTTAGTAACAACTATAACAATGATCCTCTCAGAGATTAATTTGTTGTTACATTACCCAACCCATTCAAAAAATAAACATTTGCATTTTCAACTAACTTTTCTATTACCTTTTCATAAATCAAAAATGCATGTAAATTTCACATATTAAAAAAAAATTAATGATAACATTTATTCTGGCTAGGTGAATCCCGTCAATACTTGACGGCAACAATATGAAAGAACCAAAGAAAAAAAAGTATTTTGCCGCTATAATTTTTTTTTAAGATTAATATAATATTTATTAAAATTTTCAATATGCTTTTCCATTTACCAATGTAAACCCAACATGACATGATCCTCGACGAAGAATCGGTGCAACGCTGCGACACACGTCGCTGACTCTTGAAAATGTTTGAAGATTATTTTTCAACTGTTAAAGTTTTTTTTTTTTTTTTTTTAATGCTAGAAATCATTTTCTATGTACAAAAATATGTCTAGGTACCATAAAAAACACAAATTTTGGCAAATAATTAAAAAAAAATAGCAAATTTCGTCTAAATATCCCCCTCCAAAAAAAATCACCCGGAGATTTTGTAAATAGATGTGGGAAAAAACAGCAAATTTCGTCATGACATTGCCAAAAACAACAAATTTCATCAAAAGATCTCTAAAAAATTTGTCAAACAACTGCAAAAAAATTGTCTAGGTATCGCAAATTTCGCAAAAGTATTGCAAAAAATCAAAATTTGCCAAAACGTCTAAAAAATGGCAATTTTTATGAAAAAATTTCGAAACAAAGGCAAATTTTGGCAAAAAATCCCTAAAAAGTGGCAAATTTGTAAACAAATTGTGAAAAAAAATCAAAATATTGTGTGAAAACAAGAAATTTTAACAAATGATTGTGAGTAAGCAGCAAATTTCGTCAAAGGATTGAAAAAAAGCAAATTTCAACAAATTTTGCAAAAAGATCTTAAAAAAAACCGGCAAATTACATCGAAAGAAATCGAGAAAGACGATAAACTTTATCGAAAGATCCAAAATGACGAATTTTGTCCAGGTATCATAAAAGAAGCAAATTTCGTCCAGAGATCTCAAAAAGCACATAAAATTTGTCTAGGTTATCGCAAAAAAGGTAAATTTAGCTAAAAATAGCGGAAAACAAACGACAAATTTCTCAAAAAATAAGAAAAAACGACAGTTTTGCAAAAAAAATCACGAAAAAAGGAAAAATTCGATAAAACAGCAAATTACAGCGAAAGATTGCGAGAAAAAAATGAAAAATTTCACCGAAAATCCCCGAGAAAACAAATAATTTTTTCCTGGTATCATAAAAGACAACGAATTTCGTCAACAGATCGCGAAAATACATAAAATTTGTCTAGGTACATCAAAAATTGCAAATATTGGTAAACAGATTGTGAGAAAAAAACACATTTTGTCAAAAGATGAAAAAAGAGGCACATTTCATCAAAAGATCACAAATAAGGTACATTTCGCAGAAAAAAGCGAATATATGACAAATTTCTGAAAATAACGAAAAAAACCCAACAAATTTCACAAAAAAACACGAAAAAAGGATAAATTCGATAAAACGGCAAATTACATCGAAAGATAGCGAGAAAAAACGACAAATTTCACAGAAAATCCCTGAGAAAACAGATAGTTTTTAGACGTGAATTTCGTCAAAGATTGTGAAAATATTTTAAATTTGTCTAGGTACTTCAAAAAATGCAAATATTTGTAAACAGATTAAGAGAAAACAGCACATTTTGTCAAAAGATGAAAAAAAAGAGGCACATTTCATCAAAAGATCACAAAACAGCAATTTTTGCAAAAAAAAAAAAAAAAAAAAAAAAAAAAAAAAAGCGAAAATATGACAAATTTCTGAAAATAACGAAAAAAAACCACCAAATTTCACCAAAAAAATCACGAAAAAAGGATAAATTCGTTAAAAGGGCAAATTACATCGAAAGATAGCGAGAAAAAACGACAAATTTCACCCGAAATCCCTGAGAAAACAAATAATTTTTTACTGGTATCATAAAAGACCTGTATTTCGTCAAAATATTGCGAAGATACATAAAATTTGTCTAGGTACTTCAAAAAATGCAAATATTGGTAAACAGATTGTTAGAAAACAACACATTTTGTCAAAGGATAAAAAAAAGGCATATTTCATCAAAAGATCGCAAAACAGGTAAATTTTGCAAAAAAAGAAGTGAAAAAAAAGACACATCTCTAAAAATAACAAAAAAAAAAAAAAAAAAAAAAAAAAACGAAAAATTTCACAAAAAAATCACGAAAAAAGGATAAATTCGATAAAACGGCAAATTACATCGAAAAATCACAACAAAACGACAAATTTAGTCTAGGTATCATAAAAGATGTTAATTGAGTCTAACAATTTCGCGAAGGTTGTAAGACGATAATTAAGTTCATTCATTTTCTCGCACTGTACAGATTAGAAAGTATGTTGCTGTAGCTACCTGTCCTGTAATAGTAAGTTATTGATCATTATTTATTTTATGTTGCTGTGTCCATTTCGATTATTTTTCATAGCCAGTCCTAGGCTTAATCACTATTTAATAGCAAATTTCATCAAAATACCCCCCCTTCCTCCCCCCAAAAAATCACCTGGAATTTTTGTAAATAGATGGGGGGAAAACAGCAAGTTTCGATATCAAATTGCAAAAAACAGTAAATTTTTTCAAAAAAAAATAAAAAAATTGTAAAATTTGTTGAAAGAATGCAAAAAAAACACAGATTTTGTCTAGGTATTCCAAATAAAACAAATTTTGACAAATTTTTGCAAAAAAAATCAAAATCTTGTCAAATCGTATCGAAAATTGGCAATTTTTATGAAAAAATTTTGAAATTAGGCAAATTTTGAAAAAAATCACTAAAATATGGCAAATTTTTAAACATATTGTGAAAAAAATTCAAAATATTGTTAGAAAACAACAATTTTTGTCAAACGATTGTGAATAACCAACAAATTTCATCAAAAATTGGAGAAGAAGACATTTCGTCAAATAATCACAAAAAGGTAAATTTCGCAAAAAACCCCATAAATTTTGCAAAAAGATGGCGAAAAATGATAAATTCAATATAATGGCAAATTACACCAAAAGATCACAACAAAACGTCAAAATACACCAAAAGAACTCGAGAAAAACAACAAAATTCACCAAAAGACCTAGAGAAAACAACAAATTTTATCAAAGCATCATAAAAGACATGAATTTCGTCATAAGATCACGAAAACACATAAAGTTTGTCTCTCACACTGTACAGATTAGAAAGTACGTTGCTGTTGCTACCTGTCCTGTAATAGTAAGTTATTTATCATTATTTATTTTATGTTGCTGTGTCCATTTCGATTATTTTTATAGCCTGTCCTAGGCTTAATCATTATTTATTTTATATTGCTGTGTCCATTTCGATTATTTTTTATAGCCAGTCCTAGGCTTAATCATTATTTAATTGCAAATTTCATCAAAATACCCCCCTTCCCCCCCAAAAAAAAACACCTGGAACTTTTGTAAATAGATGGGGGGAAAAACAGCAAATTTCGATATCAAATCACAAAAAACAGTAAATTTTTGGCGTAAGAAAGATCACCAACAATAAACGGATGATAAACATCCCAAATGTTAACAACGTGTTTTACAATGGCATGGCGAACGCGAGGGTGATCTTCTGTATCATACAGGAACACAGACTGTGCTCTAAATAAGCAATTGCCGTCCGGTTCAATTTCGCGAAAATTGTAAGACGCTAGATCCATAACTACACAAAAATGGACACAGAAAATAAATCAATAAGGATAACTATGATAAATAACTTACTATTACAGGACAGGTAGTAACGTAACACCATGAGACGCGTACGCATAAAGCGTGAGAGATTGTTTGTATTTCTAGTTATGAGTCTAGAGACAATAAGTAGAGTCTAGATATCTGCGCAAAGCACCTATGCGTAGAGACCAATTTAAAGTATGCTGACTTTTTTTGGCTACTGCCTTAATACATATGATATATTTATATAGCCGCTGCACAATTTTGTCTAGTCAATTCACATTTTATGAAAACGAGTACAAGCTTAAAACGGTATTCAGATAGTAATTAAAGATTTTTTCATTCTATTAAAACTTATCCTACGAAACTAATTCAATAATAGCCTATTTAAAATGGACCAATATAATTTCAGTATTGTTGAATTTATATGCATAATCATAGTAAAATTTGTATTTGAGCATTGTTGCATAAGGGTGCAACAGCTTTTCCGCCAAGATCTGAATAATTATAAAACATCTTTATAATACGAACGCACCCTATTTGCCATGTAGGTCTTACAATTTCTGATTCGTTTATATCTAGCAGGAATTTGTTCTTCATTAGAGGTATCCACAGATTAGCTACATATCCATGGTATAGAACCTCTTGGAAATTTTTGAATTAATGACCACCTTTTAAGAAGAGGTGCCTTCTGGCTGATATATCAATTACTGTTCTAGAAAAACGTAAATATATCATTTAGTTTTATCAGCGGATCCGCAAATTAATGCCCTTTTAATTTGCAAAATAATACAACAAATATTCCTCGCCAACTTTAACCCCTTGGGAACGAGCGACCGGTATATATGCGATATAAGATGCTCAGAATGCTTGATTATTTTTACTCAGTAAAATTTTTTTTGTATAGATTGCCTTATTTAATCCTAGCATTTTCTAATTAAATTAGCCAAAAATTTCTCTTTTGTAAAATCGCCGAAAAAAGATTAAAAATTCTTTAAAAGACGCTCACCCTAAAGTGATTTAATTTAAACGGAAACTTTATAACCTTTAATTTTAATTGACTTCAAAAAACGGTACTAGATGAATATCATTACCAATTTTATTTTATAATAATATTGCTATACTATTATTTGATAATTTTGTTTTCATTTCTTTCTGAAAATTATAAATATGAACAAAATTAAAAATCTAATAACATTTCATTCCAAAAAACATACATGTATAAAGAAAACTGGAACGAAAATTTTAGGAAAAAGAAATGTACTCAAATGCGGGATAGTAGAAACATACTTTTGAATTGTCACAGAACAAATTAATTCTTCTTTTTAAACGATTAAGATCTTTTGCAAAATTATAAACGACATTTTTACGTACAGTAATGTTTATGAAAAAAAAATCCTAATTCAATTGTCATATTTATTGATCCTCAACAATAGTTTACGCGTTGAATAATTAATAGAGACATATACCTAAAAAATATTAAATGCACTACTTCATTTTACAAAACATAGATTTGTTTAAAAAGATTTAAAAAAAATTAAAATCGAAAATGCAAATTTTATGATCATGTTACTTTTCTGGTTTACTTTACTTTAAAAAAATCTTAAAAGTAAAAACTTATTTTATTATTAATGCATAAATTAAATGTATTTAAAGTGTTCTTCCTTTTTTATTTATTTAATGCTTCCATCTAAATTAATTTTACTTTTCCCTCGAGTTATCTTTTTTTATTAAATTAATCGAGCGAATAACAATTGTATTTTTAAAAACTGTTTATTGAATTTTAAAAGCTGCTTTTTATGTATTACAGATAAAATCTTACATTCAAAATTTAAATATTTTTATAAGAATTATTTGTTAAAAGCAGAAAATATTTTTTAGCAACTATTGTTGCTGATTTAAAAATACATATTCCGATTATCAGCTCTTATAATTTCAGACGGTTTGTTTTCATTAAAATTTGATTTTTCAAATGTATATCTTTTATAATGAGATATAAACAGATTTAAAAATTTTAATGGAAAACAAGTCCTTGTGGGCAACGGAAATACTTACCCATCATGGATATGCATAATATAAAATATGAAAATAAGATATGCGTAAAATATTTATAAAATGCATTGCAATTCCAAATTTATAATTTAAACGCATATTAAAATATTTTTAATACATAGTAATGCTCTTTTACAGAATTGCGGGAAGAATTCGCTATTCCGTTGGCCCTTTTCGACAAATTATACAAAATCGATAAAGCACTCGCAAAATTATATAAACGGCATTGCTACATTATTTGTACTCTAAGATATGTCCACTCAGGTAACGATTTTTTTAAAACAATAAAATAGCTGTATATGCAGTATCATTAGATAATACTCGATTGCCAGTAACTGAATACAACACATAAAGATATTAGATAGACAAAAAGATATTTCAAACGCACACGTGTTCGTTTTCAAAGGGGAAAATATGAGAGTCAAAACGAAATGAGCAATATTTTTTAAATTTAAAATATGCGAGTGTACGTTCAAAGGATCCTAAAGTTACATTAATTAGTATATTTATGTATTTAAAAGACCCTTTAATTAAATATTTGTATATTGTAATAAAAATAATATTAATTACAAACTATAACAACTTATCCTATATTAAATACAAGATGAAAATTTCTTGACGACAGTTACCTTAATAGAAAAGTTTTGACTCTTTATTTAACATTAAAATTAAAGAAAATGAATTTTTTTATTGTATTGTAGAAATTGTCATCTCAGTTGGCTAGTTAAATGTTCAACAAAACACTAAAGTAGTGCGCTATAACCAACATCACTCAAAAATAACAAAAGGACACCTATTGATCACGGAGGATTTTATTATACCTTTGTTTGAATTATTAAACACAACAACTTATCACGTATACGAACTAAAATGAAGAATTTTATTTCAAACTCAACTTCTCATGGGAATTTCGATAAATCACATGTTTACTCTAGGTTTCTATAAAGGAAGAGATTCGAGAATATTCAGTGATATTCATTTTTACTACCGTGTTTATACTAAACAGTCAACCAGAGAAACCTAATTTTTATAATCTACATACTATGTGATTTTTTTTAAGATCTGAAAGTAAAAAATCTGTAACCAAAGATTCACTTATATAACAGATACACAATTTCATCAAATGCTCCCAATATAGAGAGAATAAGTGTGGTTAAAATTGTTTAAAATTGTACCAACATATGGCGATGTAAGTTCACAGCAAACATCAACATTTAAGCCATGAAGATAGATGTAATTCTATCTTCATGATTTAAGCACATGATTGGGTCTAACTCGGCAGTGTCTATTGAAAATGGCTAATGATACAGTGGTTTCAAAGAAGTTTCAATGGCATGTCCGCAAATAAAAATAAAGGATCTAATTTTTCGACTGGCACGTTACCGCAATCGGCCCCTTATGGTTAAATATGAGTAAACCACGTATGCCGGTAATAAACGAAAGTCAGATATGTGGTTTCAAGTGGCCTAATTAGATTTACCAGAAGTGGTCCGAAATCGGAATATGGTTCTCTTTAACCATCTCCTCCATCTTTATAACTTTAACCATCTCCTCCATCAGCGGTACGACTTAGCTTTTCGGCCATTTTCTGTTTTTTTTTTTTTTTTTTTTTTTTTTTTTTAATTCCCTCAAAATTTTTCCAACACTCAGCTAAGTTCAGTACCATTGTTTAGGCTCAAAAACATCCAGTCTCATTTCGTCTGGTAAGATGAGTACAAGGTGTGCGGCAACAAATCACAAAGTTAACCCAATGTGCAATAAACCACAAAGATTATCAACAAAGCACTTAACCTAAACAGCCGACCCGGGTACTTGTCTTAGTGGTTCGCCACTTTGCCGGCAAAAATTACATCATGTACGCTAATGGCGCCTGGTGCATGTAAAATCCGTCGTGGGTGCAAAGTCCTCCAAGTTACCTGTGAATTATACCTCTGGAGGTGCCTTGCCAGGTGAAGGTCTCGTCATCTGATCAAGGCTCTAAATTACGAGACCATCTTGCGAAGCCAATTACAGTTCAAACAACAAACAGGCGAAACAAAGTATGCTCAACGACAAGCAAGTACTGCAGAAATGATGGCATGCGTAGCAAAGAAATCAGGTTTATTGCCGCTACGCGGCAATTAGGCGGTCGACCGCCCCGATACCAGGTATCTAACCCGTTAAGCTGAGATAACTCGGCAGGTAGGGGCCTGGCCATCGGTTAGAAAGAAAAAGGAAAGAATTCGGAATATTTGGTTTTATTTTGCATTTTTTTTATTTTTCCATATTTTGTTTGAGTTTTGATAAGAGTATATTAAATGCGGGTTTTTATTTTATTTTTTATTTTTTTTTATTCGTATAAAAAGTAACAAAATCTAAAAAAAAAAATACTATGAAATTTTTGCTTCTTAATACTTATATTTTTCTTGTTTTCAAAAGGATGTATTGTGGAAAAAAGAATGATGTAATTTTTGAAAATGAAATTCAAAAAGCATTCAACAAATGCAAAAAAATTTAAATAAAAATACTAGACGTGATAACATTCAAACTGCTCAAGAGAAAGACTTTTTTATTCCTCTCAGTTTTTTCTATTTCATATAAAAGTTTGGCAAACAGAAAAATTGTCATGAATAGCCTGTATTTATTTCTTTAATAAATATCGTTTTTTAATTCATTTTAAAATAAGTACCTACAATTGTTTGAATGGTCAAAAATATATTTTTTTAAAATCGCTCCTTAAAATTAATATTTATTGTAAAAATTTAAGAACGAAAAAAAAACATCCTATGTTAATTCACCTTATTTTCTAATTATATTCATTTTAAAAGAAATAGCAAAGTTTTTAAAAATTTATTTAAAAATAAAGTTATTTAAACGTTATCAAAATTCTTTTATAAGCAAAAATGGATAATAATAAATATATATGTATTTTAATAGCATTAAAATTTATCAGAAAGTTTCATAAATCTCTCCGTTGTAAAAAAAATCATTTACAAAAAAATATGAAAAAAAAAGATAAACAAATAGTTCTAATTTATTTTAATTTCGGTAAATGTTGACAAGTAACATAATTAATATTTTTATGTAATCATTAAAATGTATTTTTCATTTAATCATCAAACGACATAAAATAAATTCTTTTTCTATTTAAATATGTTTAATTATCAATTTATTTTTATATAAAAATTAATTTTTCCATGTTAAATTTAATTTTTTCCATTAATTTCTCCATGTTTTATAAATTAATACAATGAATGTAATTAATGATAAATTTTAATAATGAAATTTTATTAACAAAACGATTCTTCTAAAAAAACTCTTAATTAAATACTTAAAAATTCTAGAAAAAAATTAACTATCAACATTTTAGCACTTTCCACAAAGTTGAAAATTGCTTATGTATTCTGTTTGTCTGTCCATCTGTTCGCGCTCTAACTCCCGTAAATATACTTGGATTTTCATCCAATTGATAAAACCTATTTAGGGTCACCAAAGCATGTTTGGTATTGTGTATGAAGTATGTACGGTTAATGGTTCTTTTACAGGGACACTGAAATATTAGATTACATTATGGTATATGAGGAAAAATCGTTTGGAGAGTATTTTAATGACATTACGCTATTTCGTACTTTCGAAAGAAAAGAAGATAACTTTTGGAAACGCATTTTTAATTATAATACATTGAAATGCTACTTTAGAATGCTTAAATATAAGCAGATCATTTTCATTTAGAGAAAAAAAATGCACTGCTGATGTGAAAGTATCCAGTCCCTGTTCGAAATGATTATTTTGTTTGGAACGAATAAAGCAGTTAAGTATGAATAATAAACTGCATCATAATACAAATGGTTTTTTCTGACATATTAAATCTCCATCTATCTCCTTCCTTCAATGATAATGTCAGAATATTCTGCGGAAGATATTTAAATTTTTGCTTCTGTTGTCTTAATTTTTAATTGTACTACTGTCGACTTTCATATCAAGAGAGAGTGAAATATCCTGTTTAAGATATCATTTAAATACTTCTCAAATTAAACGTAGAATCATCATGGAAATTTATTTATAATCATGTAAAGTATAAATTTTTACTTCTTTCTCTTTTTACAAGAAGAAAATATTGCATTCGTGAAAATTTTTGAAATCCGGTTTTTGACAGATTTGCAAACTTTAGGGATCGGAGGACCCTAAAGACATGTTTTATACAAAATGTCTGTCTGTGATTCTGCCAGTATGTCAATCTGTCAGTCAGACTGTCTGTATGTGACGAAAATTTGTGGGCGTTCTGTCTCAAGAACGGAATTTCACAAATCTTTAGATTCTAATAGACTTTGATATAAACTAAGCGCGATTAGTTTTTGATGTGTCTTGTTCAACAGGTTGCATTGGTATGCTGGATTATTCACAATTTCTACAATAGCCATATATCGAGAACTATTGCATGGGTTTTCATAAAACTGTAGATTATGTTTTTACTAGATATAACATGCTGTTGATTATATTTTGGTAGAAATCGCTCTAAAAGTGGCACTGCCGCGTTGCATTTATCGTGATTATCGCAATAGTTGTATCTCCAAAAATAATGCACGGAATTTTACAAAACTTTAGATTCTGTTATACCTTAATATAAACTAGATCTGATTTGTTTTTAGTGTATATTACTCCACAGGTAGCGCTGCTATGCTGCATTGTTTACAATTACGAAAATAGTCATATTTAACAAACAAAAGCATGGATTTCCACAATATTTTACATTTAATTAGTACTTGATATAAAATGGTGCTGATTAAGTTTTGTTGCAAATGTCTCTACAGGTGGCGCTGCCATGGTGATTATTATTGCAATAGCTGTGTCCCAAGAACTAATGCACGAAATTTTCCAAAATTTCAGATTCAGTAAGTCATTGATAAAGATTAGTGTTGCTCATTGTTTGGTTTTAAATCGCCTTACAGATGGCTTTGCTATGCTGAATTTGTTCATGATCTCGCAATAAATGAAATAATACATGGATTTTCAACAAACTTCAGTTTCAGGTAGTACCTGAAAAAAAATTTATCATGATTAAATTTTGGTATACATCACCCTACATTTAGTGTTGTTATGCAATTTTTTAAGGTTTTGCAATAAGTCTATCTCAAAAACTAATGCACGGATTTCATCAAACTTGAGATTTAGTTATAAGTAGACATAAGATATCGCTGACTAGATTTTGGTTTAAACCAACTAACCGGTGGCAATTATATGCTCCATTTTTCAGAAAATATTAACATACATAAGCTAATAGAAAATTTTGGGATTGCCATTTCTGACTAGTTTAATTTTGCATTGCAATAGTGGGCGTTAAATGCGCAATGTGAATGATAGTACGAAACATTTACTGCAACTTATTAGAATTTACCAGTGCAGACATTCGAAGAATTTTTTTAGATTCCATTTTTGATGCAAAAATAATGTTACATAAAATATGTTATCACCTACAGAGTTAAGAAAAAGTGTAGAGTTGCAGTATGCTGTAAAAATACTTTGCAATATTTCGCTCAATTTTAAATTTTCTTTTTCGGCCGAATCAAAACAAGCATATGGAACAGGGACAGCACTTTTTAAAATCACTGGTGATTTTTTTTCTCTAAATAAAAGTTGTCTGTTTATGTTTATGCAATTTGAAGCAGCATTACATTGTAATTTTGAGTTAAAAACTGCATTACTAAAAGTTTTCTTTTTATTTCTTGAAAGCACGTAGTTACTCAGTTAAAATATAAGATTAATTTTTTTTTTCATTTTTTGTTTTGCTACCATACATCATTTCTATTCTTCCCCTATACTCTGTGGTTTCGCCTTTGACACAATAACCTTTAGATTTAAAAAGGAACAGTATTTTTTACATCTTTGTAGATGTAAGTAAAATCCCTGTTTTACATATAAAATGCAAAGCAAATTTAATAAACGAGATAATAACTTGTATGGAAATTTTGAAGATAATTATATCATTAATAATAAAAATGATTGTTAAAATTAATCTCAAAATGATAAATAAATATAAAAGGGTAAAAAACCATTCAAGATATTTTAAAGATTTATAAATAAAGCAGTCTGGTTTTCTATACTTGGTATTGATCACCTGTATATCAATATACCATAATTTATAGAGATATTTATTTTATTTTATGTCTTCAACATATTATACTGAGCTGTAAATATCACTGTTATAAATGTACATCATCATAAGATAACGCCGGAGATTGAAAAATAAAGTCTATGAAAGATGTTAGATCTCATGGATAAATTGTAACGATTATCTATACTGTAACCAAGCGTTTTGGACAGATAAAATAAGTCTGGGTTCTGAGGTTCATTGTATTTTATCTCTACATTATACCTTTTCTTATATGGGTATTTAATATTTTGTAATGTTTTAAATGACGAATCAGATCTTTTTTTTAATGCATTTGTCATACGCATTGTTATTTTCATCATTTGTAAATTAATAAAGGTAAAAATTTCATCTTTAGCTGAATAAGAGTCAAATATTTTTAAATATATTGTTTATTTTCTTGAAGGAAAAGAACGAAAACTACGGATTAAAATCATAATTAATTTATTTCAATAGATGTATTTGAGGACAAATTATTTTTAAAATATTTTTTCGCTGATTTCCAGGGTTCCGTAATTAAAAAGTCAAAACGGAACTATTATAAGTTCACTCTTGTATCTGCGTCTTTCACAGTCATTTAACTCGTAAACAATGGAACATTTAAAATTCAAATTGGAGAAAATAGTAAATATTATTAACCAACATATTTAAAGATTATCAAGCATTTACAAACATATATAGGGGAAAAATTCAGGAGATCATAAAATTACTTGAAATTGTTTTCCTTGTATAGCGTCTGAGATATCGCGTGAAAACATTCAAAAAGCTAAATACAAAAAAATATTTCTTTTATATTTAGGTACTATAATTTCAATGCAAAAAATATTTCCCCCCACTTGTTTATTTTTTAATCTACAGAAACTAAAAATGCGAAAACATCTGAAGTAATAGACTTTAATTTAAATCTTGCAGGAAAATATTACTTTAGCGATTACTTTAGATTACATAGTTTTTCAAAAAAGCGCATTTTCTCGTTATACACAGATTTCAATTTGTGAACATTCAATAAATAATTTAAGGAACCTATAGCAGAAGGCATAAAAAAGCATTACTGATAATGATTTTCAAATTAAATTAATGCATGGTTAAATCAATCAGAGTCGAGTTAGAAATGTGATTTGGGTTGGTGTCCTTTCGTTGTAAATCTGTAAATATTGCAAAATATATAAACATGCACTAGCTGCTTTTCATAGTGCCTGTTTTTGTAAATAATTCTATTATAAATAATGTGTTTTATAAGAATAATACCATTATAATGTGCTTTATGAGAATAATATAGTTAGAATATTATATCGAGTAGAATATAAGTAAAATTGTTGGAGCTATGCTCGGTCATCCCTGCTTGTACATATTTATATAAGAAAATTTATTTCTTTCAGTGTAAATAAATGCATCTAAAAAAACTCTTTAAAAATACATGACTAAAATGTTTTATGGTATAATGGAAAAAGTATACCTTATCATAATACAAATTATTATATCCCTTTTTAATATGCTTTTAGTAGTCCATTATACGTGTCTGTTTTATTGATGGGTATAACTTTCACTTGTTCCTTTAGGATAACAGTAAGTGTAATGGTTATTTTCTGAAGTTTCTATGAGGTGCTTATCTCTTTGATACTTCTTCCCAAGGGTATTAAATGGGCAGATTTATTTTCATGTGTAGGTTAGATCTTTGAGATAATACAGAACTTGAGTTTGGTATCATTTCTTTTTAAAGTAGGTAATGCCTTTTATTTACATAATGTTTTCGGGCTATTATATGTCAGTTATTATTAGCCTTTGGGGCTTTTCTTGTTATTGGTTAATTATTGTTTTTCTGCGCGTGAAACACCAAATATTTTACTGTATTTACTGTATATCACTAGTAAAAGCAATGTAAAGACATATTATCATCTATTTAGATACGTTTCATGGCGTTCAAAGTCTAAAGGTTTTTCATAGGATTTTATGAATTAATATATATTTCTTTTTGTTTAATTTTTTATGTCGATATCTTTCTTTCGATTTACAGGATAAAATCTTTATTTTATTTAGTATAATAAATAAATTAATATTTAGTATAATAATAAGAGCTAGTAGGGTGTAGCATTCCCTAAAAGTTCTTCTATTTCATATATGTTAATATTTAATGAAAATTCATCATACCAGTACCACCGGTTACGTAATTAACGACAAAATCCAACCCGCAACACTGTATGTCAACTTCTAGCTGAATTTGAAGTTTGAAGACAATCCGTGGGTTAGTTTTTGCAATTAAAGAATTGTCAAAAATCGTAAAAAAAAGAGAAAAAACTGTTAAACAGCATCATTTTGGAGGCT
This sequence comes from Maratus speculifer, assembly GCA_964019185.1. Lineage (NCBI taxonomy): Eukaryota > Metazoa > Arthropoda > Arachnida > Araneae > Salticidae > Maratus > Maratus speculifer. The sequence continues at coordinate 208,580,994 of OZ025289.1, read as the reverse complement.
CTTTACTCAAAACTTATCAGGATGACCTGAAAATTCATGCTTTAGTTTCTAAGATATAGCTATGTGGAATTCGAGAAAAGTTGATCATAGTAGGCCAACTGTGGGGCAATAAACAATGAAAACATAAAATTATACATATACATTTATTTCAGAGACTAACCGAATGTGAAATTTTATTAAAATTCGTATATTAGTTCTTGAGATAGAGACATTGTGATAATCATGAATGATGCAGTATAGCAGAACCACCTGTTTAGCAGTATACATTAAAAAGTAATCAAATCAAATTACATCAAGTAATAACGGAATCTGAATTTTCATAAAAAATCTGTGTATTAGTTCTTGAGATAAAGCTATTGTGAAAATTGTGGAAACGGATATATAGGAGTGCTAACTTCTGAGCGATTAAAACCAAAAAACAATTATCACTAACTTATATTACTGACTAACTGAATCTGAAGTTTTATTAAATTCGTTCGTTAGGTCTTAAGATAGACCGCCAAAACAAGTGTGTCATAGACAAAGTCTCTGTCTGGATCTCTGACTCCTATAATATAACAAGGTTGTTCTGAAACTATTTTATCAGTGCTTTGTTCTCGACTGTCAGAAAAGTGAGTTGAAACGAATTTGATTACATGTAAGGTAAACTTATCGCATCGATTATCATACTGTATTAGCTATATTGGATTTTTGTTCTGATTGATATTGGAATGGTTCCAAATAAAACATAACTTAAACAAAGAATGTTTATCTTCATTGTTTCAGTTAAAAATAATCATGCATAAAACGTGCGTCCCTTTCAAAATTTTCACAAAAGCAATACTTTCTATTTACTACAAGTACAATTACTACTTGCACAGCCAGGAGAAAATATGACTTCCAGATTTTGTATCTGAATTCATAAACTGCACCAGAAAATGAGCTAGTTTACTTAAAAGATAAAATAAAAATTCCTTTTAAATATTCCATTTAAATATAATTCCATTTTATCATATCATTATTTTATTTATTTAATGGTTTGTTAAAATAAAAGAACTTTAGTATAAATTTTACAAATTTAGTATAAATTTTACAAGTTTATTTTATTCCCTAACGAGTCAGAGAGAGAATTTGTTTAATGTAATATCAATTCATTATTTTAATTTATGTTGTTATAACTCAGTATATGCCACTTGATATAATTCACATAAAAAGAATTACAATTTAAATAAATTTTATTAATCATCCTTGTAAAATTAAACCAATTTTCTAAATAAACATTAAAAAATATTTTGACAACTCTTTTTTATGCATGATTAATTTAAGTGAAACAATGAAGATAAACAATCCTTGTTTAAGTTATGTTTTATTTGGAACCATTCCAATATCAATCAGAACAGAAATCCAATATAGCTAACACAGTATGATAATCGATGCGATAAGTTTACCTTACATGTAATCAAATTCGTTTCAACTTACTTTTCTAACAGTCGAGAACAAAGCACTGATAAAATAGTTTCAAAACAATCTTATCATATCATGATACAGTTAAACATGCTACATTTTAATTTTGTCCTGCATTGCGCTAAAACTGTTTTCCGATTAATTAATTTATTTTATCTTCTCTTTTCATTGACATTTTACATAAATTTTTCTTTTAATATATTTTAGTAGAAGAACAATCGTTGGAAAAAGAAAAAGTGTTTCCCTCTACTAACACTGGTAACAATTATTGTAAAAGAAATTTACTAATAAACAATTGAAAATAAAATTTATTTTTAAGTAATGTATACAAAATTCCCTTAGGATAGGATATAGGTATTCAAATGATTACAAAATTTGTTATTAATTTTTCAATAATAATACACATATTTGACATCCTAAATAAATTCTGCAGCATTTAATGAGGCTAAAAACAATTTTTCATAAAAAATGATCCGGTAAGTTACAGAGATATTAATTAATAAGGGAAATTATTTAAGTATAATTCGAAAACTATTCAAATGAAAATTTTAGAAATGTAAATTCGCATGAATCACAAAAAATAAATATATATGCAGAAAAAAATGTAGGTTACAATTTACATTTTTTTCGAATATTAATTTAATAATTCAGAATTCAATTTTTTTTTATTACAAATTCAATGCATTGATGTTTAGGAGTTTTAGTATTATAAACGCACAAATCAATGATGCATTAGGATTGTAATTTAAAGAGATATTAATAAAAATATTAAAGAATAATTTAACATTATAAGCTCGAAATTATAAGTATTCATAGAAGAAAAATTTACCATCGCAATGATTTTAAGTCTCTTCTCTCGTCATACAAAATTCAATAAAAATTTAAAATATAGCGTATTCTGTTATTTTACCATTAAGAGACAAATCTTGTACTGTTTTGATTTGTAAATGTTATACACATCGTTTAAAAGTAGACTTTATTTACAATCGTTGTACTAGTAACTTTCTTCTATTGTAATTAGTTAAAGAATGAGTAAAAAGTGTTTACATTTTTACTCCTCGAAGGCAATTTTTATTAATCTTGTAACTTGGTGATTGATGTAATAATGTGTATTTCCTTTAAAGTAAATGACGCTCCCGCGTTTTTTTTTCATAATAAGTATTCTTGATATATAATTGGGTAAATCATCAGGCGCTGGGGTTATATCGCCAAGTTCTAATATTACGTGTCGTTATGAAGGAATATGGTAAATTGCACCTAGTAGTGAAGGTATCTTCTGTGCAGAAGATATCCTAGTCATTTGAATAACAAAGAACCGCTAAAAATCAATTTCTTACGTTTGTAGATCTTATTGTTGGAAGAGATATGTAAATAAAAACACTCAATCTAAAATTAGAGAAGTAAATTCTGTGATCTGAAGACAGTATATTTATTTCAAAATACTTTGTCCATTATATACATTTGTAGACTATTTTGTGTATTTTCAAAATCTTGTGGAGGATTTTTGAAGTACATGAAATACTTTATAAATTTATGTCGTAAAGTGAGTATTTCCTAATAAATATATAGTAATCAAATTTAGTCTTTCTGAAAATCTAGTGCCGATTTTGGAATGTGTAATAGGGCGGATCGAAAAATCGAAATTCGGATAATCGAATCGGCGCGGGGTGCAAAAGTTGCCTTTTATGCATACTAATTCACATGTTTTTTATTGAAATCTATTCATATCTTCCGGTGCCCCAAACCCGTCAAATATAGTTAAAAATTGAAATTTTTAAAAATTTTATAATTTTTTTTTCCTTTTTAATATTTTTAAAATTATTTTTGGCGCGGGTTGCGAAAATTGCCTTATATATATATATTAGTTCAATCTTTTTTTTTTATTTAAATCCATCCATATCTTCCGATGCCCCCAAGCGCCGCCAAAATAGCAAAAAAAAAATGAAATTTTTATAAAAATTTAAAATTTTGTTTTTTTAATTTCTTTTAAATTGTTTTATCAGCGGGATAAAAAAAAGATGCATTTTATAGTATATTAGCATGATGCATCCAAATAATTTTCGACTTTCATAAATTTCTTCCATTGCCACAAAACTTTTAATTATTTGCTGAAAATCGAGTTTCAGGCAAATTTTGAGCCAAAAAATACAAGTAAAATTAACAGTTAAAGAATAATTTATCTAAAGTAAAACGTAGATCGAGAGGATGAGAAAACGTTTATCGTATTTTATTAAATGTATAAATTAAACTTTTTATACTTTATTATTTGAAAGACAACATAGATAGAAGAGTTCTCAGCAATGACCAGCAATATTTATATATTTGCGTAGCAACATCACGTGGTGAATGTGGTTCTGATCTGGCATTAATGAAACCTGGTCCAGTTTATCACTCAAAATGGCTAACAACTGCGTGTAGAGTTTTAAAGTTATAAGTGGCTACAGAAAATCCTTCTGATATTCTCATTACTCTTACAACGCGTCATATTTGGAAAATATCACATATTCTAGATATTTGGAACCCAATTTAAGAAAGATCGTAGATGCTGTTATTCAACAAAATAGGGTTTTTTTTTTTTTTTTTTTTTTTTTTTTTTTTTTTTTTGCCTCTAAAAATTTGCTATTGTGAATGCTCACAGATAACAGAGAGCATATCAGATTTTAGCAATACGAAAACTAATTTTGCTAGAAATAAAAACACAAAATCACCAGAAGTGAGAATTTTCAAAGTACCCCAAATAAACTTCATAGCGAAGGATTATTTAGAACTTATTGACTGGCAACGAGTTGGACGTTTTGAACAACCTCTTTTGATGAATGTGCCTTGCGAAGAAATTGAGAATATGGTGAAAGTTGTAAAAACGAATGAATGGTCAAAATATCCATGCCATACCCAAGCGGTAGAAAGATGCGTTCGACTAGTGTCTGAGGCATCAGAAACTGTATCTGGACAAGAAAAGAGACACGATTTTATATTATAAAACACTATGATACCAAAAAAAGATTACAAATTTGAAAAATATGTAAATTTCCAAGCTGAAGGATGTAAAACTTTTTTCTACGTAAGTTCGATTTTTGTAATTTTTATGATTTAATGCTTTGATTTTTAAATTTATATGTGTTTATTATTGTAAAATTAATGTTATTAATGAACTAATACGTTATTAATTAAACTGTTTTCAAAATTTGTAAGTATTTTTTGGTAAATTATAATTCTTAATACATTTTTGTAAAAAATTCAGTTTTTAATTATAATTAGTGCATCAAAGATGTGAATGGATTTAAAAAATATATGGGAACTGCAGAGTTATGTAATATTGTAATAACAACTTTCCAACCCAGTGCCAAATGAATTTCAAGAAGTAAAATAAAATAAAATAAAATAAAACAAATTTTTTTTAAGAAAATTTCAATTTTAAACTATTTTTGGGGCGCTTGGGGCACCGGAAGATATGAATGAATTCTATTTTTAAAAAATATGTAAGCTAAGATAGATAAAAGATAGCTTTTGCACCCCACGCCAAAAGTAATTAATAAAAAATAAATAAGCAAAAAAATATTAAAAAATCGTAAAAAAAACTCAATTTTTAATTATTTTGGGGCGCTTGTGGCACCGGAAGATATGAATGGATATTAATTTAAAAAAACCTGTAAACTAGTATACATAAAAGGCAACTTAAGCACGCCGCGCCGATAGTAATTTCTAAACAAAAAAAAAAAAAAAAAAAAAAAAAAAAATCCTATATTTTTTTATCTACCCTAATGTGTAAGCCAGGTAGTTTGCAATTTAAAACATACATCGCGATGCGTATAACGAGATAATAACGCCATCCATTGGCGTTATTACTCCGGTTTATTCTTTTGAGAAATGCATTTCTATCCAAAAAGACCTTATTTTGTATTTTATGCATGAGAAAACCTTATTGATATTGAAATGATATAGAAAAATTTATATGTTCCAAGTGAAGCTAATTTTTTCATGTCAAAATAGTAAAATATTAAAAGTTATTAATACATCTTGATATTGCAGTTAATAGTAAATAAAAGAAATTTGTCAATTTATAGGGCTTTAAACGTTGTTACTTTAAAAGTGTATAAATGATATGTCATTAAAACAGTATATTTTATAGTTTTGTTTGCGTGACGTGATTATCTACATAGGTGGGTAATAACGCCAAAATTATTGCTCAAGAAATCACGATATTAAGTTAGATGAATACTTTGCTGCTAAAATATTCTTTCATGCATACATACTCAGTAAGTTGCAGTATTAAATCCTATATTTGTAAACAAACATAGATATGCGTTACAAGTCGTGAATATTTGTAGAGCCTTATCGTAACATTATTACCCCAAGAGATGTCATTTATAAAATATATGAAAATAACGTTCTTATTAAATATATTTGAAACTGTAAGTTTTTTAATGCATTCTCAGAGTAGTTATTTCTATTTTCGTTTAGAGTTGTATGTTTACATAACACGCAATATCACGTAAAATTTTGTGCATTAGGGGAATTTTGTTCTAGGTACATAATGTCTATAATGTACAGTGTCATTTCACTTCATTTCAAAGACTGAGAGACAGTCCTTATTATTTTGATTTTTAATGACATTTTGATCTGAAATGAAGGTTTAATACATCAAATTGGCAGAAATTAAATCAGTATTTACTTTATCGTGATCTTTTTGAAGAGCTTTAAATTTAAAGTAACTTTAATTAAAAATTATATTTGGAAAAACTTTTTCCTTCATTAAAAGATTTCTTTTTAAAATATAAAATCATACAAATTTGTGGGTTATTTTCCAAAACAGATTAAAACGTGCGGGGAACAAGCGGTGGTATACTGATTCTGAGATAAGATTCTACGTTCATGCGTACACATTTCAACAAAAGCTACAATATTATACAATCTAGGTACAAAACACAATAAGCATCCTTGCACTAAATCTGTTTTGGAGAAAAATGACTGAATTTAAGAATTTTCTTGGGTAAAACAAACGAAATAATTTTTCTTACAAATTTAAGAATCATCATGTATTTAATAAAATGAAATGTTTTTAGAAATTTTGTATTAGTTAATATTTTTTTTTAATTAGGATTTATAATGTAACTACATACACTGCACTAACTTATGATTTGTATATTTTTAATATGAAAAAACTTATTCATATAAAAATAATCAGATTAAGAATTCATTTTATGTCACTTGAAATTTATCAATATTTTTAAATTTAAAAATGAAACAAAAATATTAATTTATATCAATATTTTTTTTTTCAGTAGATAATTTTGTAAATGACGGATATTTCTGAAGCTTTATGTAAATTTAAGAAAACTTTAGCATTTAATAAAATCGGAGAAATTAGAAATTTTTCCGTTAATACAATTTTCGTTTTAAGAATTATAATGCAAATTAATTAGTTTGATTAAAGAATATATATTTGTAATACAAAAAAAACTTATAATAAGAAAATAAATTTGTAATTAATCACATTGAATTAGAATAAACAATTTTATTTGATGTTTATTTGATGTTGATTGAATTCAACATGTTTATTTGATGATTTACTGTAAAATATATTATTAGTGAATATTTATCAATATTATTTATTTGCGTTTTTTTTTTTCAGAATAAAAAATTAGATTTATGTCATTTGATCATTTACTGTAAAATATATTTTCAGTGAATATTTACCAATATTATTTATTTTCGTTTAGTTTTTTTTTTCACGAAGAGGATGCATTTTTAAATCTTTCATTTAAATTTTAAGACGAAAAAGCTGAGTAGAAGTCTTATGTTTTTATAGCTTGTAAAATAATTTTTAATAATTTTTAATAGTTTGTTAAAAATAGCTATTTCTTTTTAAATGAATTTATAATGAAAAAATAAGTTGAATTAACTTGCGAAATATTTTTTATAATTATTACTATTTTTTACGATAAAGATTACAATGAATAATAATTTTAAAGAGCGAATTAAATAATGTTCTATAACGATTCAAATAATTGTAAGTCATATTTTAATTAAATTAAAATAAATAAAGAAATAAATATTGGCTACTTTTGAAACGTTTTATGCCTGGTAGCATTTTATATAAAATATATGAAATTCCCATAACTTGTCAAAACTCAAACAAAATTTAGAAAAAGAAAAAAAATAAATGTCGGTTAAGACAAAGAATTCTGAATTCGGACCGAAGTTGACAAATCTTATCGGTCCACTATCAGAAATCAGTATCGGTTCTACGTCACTTGCCGGTATAAATCGCTTGCCGATATAAAATCAAAAAAGGACCAATTACGATAACCGGCAACTGAAAACGCAGATTCTTATTTTTCGGTTGTCGACATGCTGCCGACACTAACCCAAACCACTGTGTCCATACCGACACATAAGCGATACTGCCCCCTCCGGTTAGATCGTGTGCCGATAGGTATGTGTTTGCTGGGTCTTTAATAGTGAAGTGGAATATAAAGAGATAATGTATTGAAATTTTATTAACTTCTAATACTGAAAGTGCTTTCGAGTTATAATAGACATTCAGGGATCGCACTGTTCCTATAATTTTTGTACTTTCCTAATACAATTTATAAACGGTAATATTTATTGTATAATTCTATTGCAGATGTTAAACGGATTAAATGGAAACCAAGAAGATTTTCCGTTTTAAATACCGATAGCAACGTGTGAATAAACGCGATAGTGTAGCAACTCGATAGCCCGGCCCGTGCAGACCTCTAATCTAGATATATCGTAAACCGTTACTTTAGGATACGTGAAAAAGTGATATTATCAATGAATCCAAATATGATGACTAAAAATGGTATGGGTTTATAAAAATTAAAAATTCTTACAATTTAATGTTGTCTAGACGATTTCTTAAATATAATCTAAAAAAGTTGTGACGTGTCTGGGGGTATGTTCGTTAAATGAAGACATAATCGGAAGTATAAGTTAAAATCAAACAGTTTATTTAAACCTCTGGAACATGGGAAAGTGGAGGTAAGTTTGAAATTTCAGTCACTAAGCTCAATATTAAGAGATCAAATGGTAAACTATACTCACTGTTCTGTAAACAATCAAAACTTATTTGGGTTCAAAAATCTTCTAAATATTCTTGAATTTTCTTTTTAAAAATTTTATTACATACTTAGAATTATAGAATAAAGAAATATTGAATTCAAATTATTTACATACTATGTACAAAATGTATAATATGTACAAAATATAAATGCTTTTACCTTGATAATTTTTGATCATCATACTAAAAACTGGAAAGATGATCCTTTATGCATTTCTGCGTGCCTTTTCATAAAATTAACATAATTCTTCAATAAAACTCAAGACACGCACGACAAACAAAAAATATAAACATTCTCTCTAAAAAATCCTTTTTCATTCCATCAAAAATTGATGCCAACTTTTTTATCTAAACTTTTAATTCATCTCGTAAGATAAAAAATATAAAAGCAAAGCAGACGAAAAAACAGCTTCGCTTCCATAGCAACGACTCGCGTCTTATAAATAAATTAAATATCACAATTGCAAATTTGCAAACGATTTTCTGTGAATAAACTGATATATTAATTTATCAATTCCTAACATACTCCCACCTTTAATTTAGGCGGAAGCCAAATTAAACTTAAGATCACTTTTGATCAAATTAAGCCCTAATTCAAAATAAAAAATATGTAAATAAATAAAGATAATAACTAAACAATAATAAAATAATAATGAAACATTTAGAGTTCTAGAAAAGTCATTTCAGAGTTTTTGAAAAGTCATTTCAGAGTTTTAGAAAAAGTCACTTCACAAGTCTCTTTACTACACTTCCACTTCTAGTTTTACTATTACTCACAGTCTGTATTACAGGGTCATCAGGACTTGATATCTCTAATGAGTACAGCTTACGAAGTGGACGCACCAAGGTCCCTGAACTTGTTTTAACTTCAGCCACTCTATCAAGCTGCTGCTGGATGGATGACTAATAGGACACAGTTCTTTCAATTAATAGGAAACAGTTCTTTTGAAGAAACTATTGCCTTCCAATACAATTATTTTAAAAGGTTATTGGTTCCTCTAAAATTTGAGCCATTATCAGAGTATATAGTAGTCGGCCTTCCTCTCCTGCATATAAATCTTCGAAGCGATTGAATGAATCCTTCTGTTGAGAGACTGGATACAAGTTCCAAATGCAAGTTCCAAATGTATTGCCCTATATACTGCACATGTAAAAAATACAACCCAAACTTTGGATCTTTGCTTTACGAAAAGAGGGCCAAAAAGATCTGCTCCAACAACTTCAAAAACTTTGGAATCTCTGATTCGATCTAGAGGTAAGTGAATTGGAGATGTAGTATATGGTTTTGCAGAGTATCTTTTGCATCTGTAACACTTAGACAATTGTCTTCTAATGCTGCCTCTAGAAGAAATTATCCAATATTTTTTTCTTAAAATGGATCCAACTGTTTGAAATCCAGCATGACAATTCTTTAAATGACATTCTTGAGTCAGACAATTCACTACATGATGTTTCGATGGTAATAAAATTGGATATCTGAAAGAAAACTCGTCATCCCACTCTAATATCTTTGCTTTTACTCGCAACAATCCGTCTTGATCTTTCATAACCTTTAATCCTTTTATTGCATCAGTAGTATTACCAAAACTTTCAGATTGTATTATTGACCAGAACGACCTTTCCGCATCTTCCTTTTCTTCAATTGACAATTCTGATGGAAAACATATATTTCGATTTCTGCACTTCATTATGAATCTCTTCATACAACATACGACATTAATAAATCTATCAAATTTTGAAGTTCTACTATATATCATAAATTCATGTGAATTGGAGCATAAAAGAGTAGGTACAGCAGTTTTCTTCTTTTCCATCATTACTAATTCTTCGTTGGGGCTTGTTTCTAAATGTGGCCAATTTTCTCCTGATAACTTCAACCATTCTGGTCCCTCCCACCATCTCATCTTCAGCAGCTGTTTAGGACTACATCCGCGAGAAGGTAGATCAGCAGGGTTGAGATGACCAGGTACGAAGTTCCATTGTTGAGATTCGGAAAATTTACAAATTTCTCTAACTCTATTGCCTACAAACGTTCCCCATTGATCATTTCTTCGAATCCAAGCGAGAACTGTCGAAGAGTCGGTCCAATACTTTACTGGTATGGAAATACAATTAAAGGCTTTCAAAACAAATTTAGTCAACCTTATTCCTAAAATACAAGCAAGAAGCTCTAAACGTGGTATGGTTACATTTTTCTTTGGTGCAAGACGAGACTTAGCTCCTAAAAGTTGTACAAAGACTGCGTCTTTATCTTCACAACGTAAGAAAACTGCTGTTGCATAAGCTCTGGTACTTGCATCACAAAATGTATGAATAGACCATTTTTCTTTACAACCATATCCTACACGTCTATTTATCTTCACGTCATTTAAATACTTGAGTTCGCTATACCATTTTTGAAAATTATTCCGGATTTCTTCTGGAAGTGGAGCATCCCAATCTAATTTCGTCGACCAGGCGTCTTGAATTATCAGTTTGGCTGGCAACAATGCTGGGGCTAAAAATCCTATTGGATCGAAGATCCCTTGGGTTACAGCTAATATCTTTCTTTTCGACAGATTTTCTATCTCATCACTAAATTTATAAGCGATCTTCAAACTATCTTCCATTGTGTCCCACTTCAACCCTAAAACCGGAACTATCGTTGTTACATTTTTGCTGAGCACCTTCTTTTCGTTAAGGAAACTGCTGTCTTCACTTTTAATTGGTCCGAATACCCACATTCTTAATTCCATTTTCGCATCAGCCATGATTTCTGTAGATTTTGAAATAAAATTTTCTAGTTCAGGCACATTGTCGACTGAAGTAACGCAGTTATCTATATAGTATGATTTCATAAGCTTCTCAGCTATCTGTTTGTTTTCTTCATCAACATTACTCAAATGATATCTTATAACTGCACCTAGCAAAAATGGGCTACAAGTTGCTCCAAAAACTACTCTATTGTGTTGATAAACTTGAAATTCGTCAGGACTCTTCCACCATAAAAATCGCAAGAAATGCCGATCTGATTCTTTGACTTCAATTTGAAGAAATGCTCTTCTTATATCGGCTACTACCCCAATAGCTTTCTCACGAAATCTTATTAACACTGCAGGAATTTGTTCGATGAGGTTTGGTCCTTTAAAGAGGCAATCATTTAAAGAAGGAGACCTCCCTACCTTACACGATGCATCAAAAACTGGTCGAACACTTGTAGTAAGACTATCTGGTTTGATGACGGGATGATGAGGTAAAAAATGTCCTGGAATCTTGAGTGCTTCATCTGGTACTTTACTTATAACGCCTTCTTCTTCCCATTCATAGAAAACTTTAGCATATTCTTCAAACATTTTCATTGATTTTAATTTCTTTGTTGAATTTATCAATCTTCGTTCAGCTATGTGTCTATTTGAGGGAATCTCACGTTTGCCGTTAATCCAAGGAAGACCTACAATATAGCGACCTTCTATATTTCTATCAACTTCTTTTATAAAATTATCATGAGCGAGTTCTTCTTCTTCTGCTTTAGACAAAGTTTGACAGGGATCTGTTATACCAATTGTCTCTAACTTCCATAATTCTGGAATCTTCATATCTTTTAAAGCTAGGTTCGTGATAAACATATTTCCATAATTTAGGCAAGACTGTGATGTACTTTCTAAACGACCACAAAGTGTCCATCCAAACTTTGTCTCTATTGCTGTAAGACCGCTCTTTAACTGTTTTACTCGACCTGTAAGAAGTTGTCCGTAGTAATCGCTTCCAATCAAAATTTCAATTTTTGGACTTCCTGCTCCTAAATCTGTGATCCATAGTTTATTTTGTTTAAGCTCTTTAATTACTGATTCTTTCGGTATCCGAGGAATATAGTTACAAATTATATCTTGATCCAAAAGTTCTAAGACTTCTTTCGTTTGTTTCTGTCTATCAGAAGAACTTAACTCAACTTGGAATTTATTGTGAGATTTAGCTTCTGTTTGCGTACCACCAAACAAAGTGTGTACAATAGCTTCAGAAGAAATGGGATGTAAACCTAACTCTTCAGCTGTACCTTTTAAAATATAGCTCTTTTGCGACCCACAATCAAGTAACGCTCGTACTTTCTTTGTTATTCGACCTTTAATAACTATTTCTAAAGTCATAAGGGCTACTTCAGCAGAACACTGCTTACTTGCTATGGTGCTTTGAATAACTTCTGGGGTCTTAACTGTATTTTCTGGTTCTTTACACATTGAAATTTCAGGGCATAATAACTCGGTATGGGGTTTAGAACAAACGTGGCAACGAATAAAAACTTTGCAAACTTTAGCGTGGTGACCAAAACGAAGACATTTTAAACAGCAATTTTTATTCTTAATTTTGGCCTTCCGTTCATTAAAGGAAAGAGATCTAGCCCTAACACAGTCCTTGCTTTCATGAGATTTACTGCAAAATAAACAAAGGCGTTCTTTTGCGCTAAATAGCCCTGCCGCAGTAGGTATTTTACTTTCTGCTTTTCTTAACTTTTCTTTAGGTTTGTCTTTAAAGCCCAGCTCTATAAAACTCGATTTGGCTAATTTGAATCTTTCCTCGTTTGCAACTTCTTGTTTCAGAAATTCCATCAAACTTACTATATTTGCTTTTGTTGACAATGCATTATTATTACTAACAGTGTTTGATGTGATTGAAATATTATATCGCTGCCATGCTTTTAATACATCTTCCGATAAGCTAGATTCTATCATGGGATAGAGCCACGCCGAATTGCTTTCTAAACTTAAACCCATTGATTCTAACGATCTTAAATATGCCTCGACTTTCGTGAATAAATCTGATAAGGGAAGTTTATCTTTGCCGTGCGCCTGTACATTAGCTACAATCAATTTTAGGAATTCTCTAACGTACACTTCTATTAGTAAATCTTTATTTCCAAAACGCTCTTGAAATGCCTCGACAGCTTTGGGGTAATTAACTGCGGTCATTGGATAGCTCTCTAACAAGCGCCTGGCACTGGTTCCAGGTTCTACCGATTGGGTAAGATACTGAAATTTGTCACTATTATCCAAATCTATGTCTTCATGAATTTTCTGAAACTGAGACCAAAATGAAAGATAATTTATTAACTGCGAATCGAATGGCTTAATATTTAGTTTAGGTAATTTATAATGCTTTGATTTGGAATAACCGTGATCTGTGCTTTTTTCACTATCATCTTGATTACGTTTATTTGTACCCAATGCTTCGCTAACTTTACGCTTAATGGTAATAAATTGATCTGAATAACTTTCATTTTCCACTACTTCATTTTCAATAGCCTCTTCATCGCATTTATCATCATCTAACATGAGTTCAATTATAGCTTCATCAATAGCTTTAATTTCATGAATCAAATTTTCTAATTTACTAAAATCGTCTGAAATTTTACCCTTATCTAATGACTCGCTATTAATTTCTTCATTCAAAACATTTAAAGTTCTGGTAAATGACGAACGTAGCAGTGTACGCTTTTTCTTTAGCTTATTCATCTTAGAAAAATTAAGTAGTAATGCACAGCTTATGAAAACACTATACGCTATAAAAACAATTCAATATCTCAACAGTATTATTCAAATGTCCGTGCTCGGGGCGCCAGATTTGTTCTGTAAACAATCAAAACTTATTTGGGTTCAAAAATCTTCTAAATATTCTTGAATTTTCTTTTTAAAAATTTTATTACATACTTAGAATTATAGAATAAAGAAATATTGAATTCAAATTATTTACATACTATGTACAAAATGTATAATATGTACAAAATATAAATGCTTTTACCTTGATAATTTTTGATCATCATACTAAAAACTGGAAAGATGATCCTTTATGCATTTCTGCGTGCCTTTTCATAAAATTAACATAATTCTTCAATAAAACTCAAGACACGCACGACAAACAAAAAATATAAACATTCTCTCTAAAAAATCCTTTTTCATTCCATCAAAAATTGATGCCAACTTTTTTATCTAAACTTTTAATTCATCTCGTAAGATAAAAAATATAAAAGCAAAGCAGACGAAAAAACAGCTTCGCTTCCATAGCAACGACTCGCGTCTTATAAATAAATTAAATATCACAATTGCAAATTTGCAAACGATTTTCTGTGAATAAACTGATATATTAATTTATCAATTCCTAACACTCACAACCACAGCTTAAGCTCAGTTTGGGGCACTCACTCCGGTTTCACGCTCCGATTGCAGCTAAAAGCTAGTCTAAATCTATAATAAAACAGCCCGTGGCTGCAAACAACCTTTATTTCTCAGAATACTCAACGTATTGAATTAATTATTACGCACTGGCACTCTTCTTAACTAACTCAGCTCACCACAAGCTAACTAGGCTCACGATGCTGGCTATCTCACTTTAGAACACAATCTATCTCACTTGGCTGGCTTCCGCCGCCTCACCACCACGCTCTATCTCTTCACAACGCAATCTATTTCACCTTGAGGACTACTGCCGCCTCACCACCACAATCTATTTCACCTTGTGGACTACTGCCTCCTCACCACCACAACACACTCCAACTCATAGCTTTTATACATTGCAAACTGACGACGGAGCTATAAATTTGCATAATACTCCTAACCGCAGCTAACTGTAGACTTGAAGGCGTCACATACACCCTGGAAAGTTAAAGTTCAATAAAGGATAGATATCGCTTCCGCGCCACACATGTTAAAACATTGACGTCACGATCTCACTAAAATGCTAGAATGCCTTTTTCACAAAGGACACTCCCCCACAAAGTGATTAATCAGTTAACTTTTCCTAACTGATTTTTTATCAAATGCATACTATAATTGTGTTATTATTAGTAGTATTATTATCATTATTATTATGATTAAGAAACAGGTGATTAAACACTTTTTCAGTGTTAAGGTAAAAAATGATTACGTAATATTACTGCAATTACCGTCTTTAAAAAGTCTGCATACCAGTTAAACTAATTTCAATAATTAGTAAGACATTTGCTTAAAATATGGAAAACATATGACATCAAGTAAATTATTTGAGCAAATTTCCATTTAAATTATGCTTTTATAAGTGAAATCAAAAACAAAATTGTATTACTAATGATTTTAAATGAGTGTACTATGAATAATTTTTAATGTCATTCCTTTTTGCTTCGTGTAATGTTTTTCATTGCTAGAATTTTTTTATGTAAATTAAAAAGAATTGTTAATTATTTCTACTTACATTTACTAAATTTATCAAGATAATTGCAATTGCTGAATAAATAATTTTCTATATTTTCAAATTTTTTCATCAAAATGTAAGCTATTATTATATGTTTTAAGTAAATTAATGTAATATATTTTATAAAATAAGGAAATGAATTTTAATTGCTTTTTAATTCAATTATTGTGCTTATTTAAAATTGTTATATATATATATATATATATATTAATATCGGAGATATGTTTTCAGATATATTAATATTGTTTTGTTTTATAAATTCAGTATATTTTAATAGTGTCTTTTAATATTGTTTAAGGGCAGTTTGAGAATTTTTTCAATTTTTAACAAAACAATTTTATCTGCATTACCGAAATTATGCATGCAATTGTAATAGAAAAATGTCGATTTTAATGTTAATGTCAATGCTATTAATTTTATATTTTTTCAATTAAAAATATTTGTTGAACATGAAAATATTTGTTCTAGACGCTATAAAATTAAAAAAACTGGTTTTCTAAATGCCGAGAAATGATTAATGCATTGTAAAGCTACTCGGAAACGTTTTCGAAACCTGTCGAAAGCTTCTAAAAATTCATTTTTATAAATTCTTTTTTATATTTCAAAGATAAATTCTTTTTTGACGTTTCTAAAAATAAAGTAATTCTTTTCGGAATCTTGGTTGATTCAAAATAGGATATTGCATATTAACGTTCGTAATTACAGCAAGTTTTCGTAAACATCTTTTTTTTTTTTTTTTTTTTTTTTTTTTTTTTTTTTTTTTTTTTTATGGTGTACATGCAAAACATGGATTGATATATATTCAG
Source organism: Maratus speculifer (assembly GCA_964019185.1). Classification (NCBI taxonomy): domain Eukaryota; kingdom Metazoa; phylum Arthropoda; class Arachnida; order Araneae; family Salticidae; genus Maratus; species Maratus speculifer. Next base: position 208,564,464 of record OZ025289.1, on the reverse strand, counting down.
GTGTCCATGCCGAAAACTTAAACGCGAATTGATGATAGATAAAAATGTCACCTATTTGTTCTTCATTCATAAATAGAAAATGAAATCAACTGCTATAAATAGGTTTTTACTTCACCCTCTCTACAGCTAATATTATTTTTTAATGCACTTTCACCTCTTTTACTATTAATATCAGTTTACTATGAAGATACTTGCATGTTTCTCTTTGCAATTTTCAAAACTTTCACTATAACTGCAGTTTTAAATATTGCCTATCTTTACCGCATGTTCCAGTTTCTGCTTATCCCGCTAGAACTCAAGTTATGCATTCATGAATATTTCGTCGTCTAAAGTATTTTTTCTAAATTTGGGAAATTGCATTTGCAGATTTACAGAATGTTAGGCGGATTTTTTCAATATTAATGATCTAAATCTGAGTACACAGAAATTTTTTGCTATGATCATAACTTCACACATATCTTTAATTAAGGTAATTTTTTACAATTTTATAGAATAACGTTGAGAAAAAAGGGGTAAAATCACTGTATAACAAACAGTACTCTCCTGATATTTTCCAACTTTAGAATTAATAGTTTACCGTATAGGGGGAACTGGGGCACATTGATACTTGGGGCACATTGATACACCCCCTGTACAGCACACAGGGTCAGTACAGGAAGTTTCACAACAGCTTCAAAAGGTGATACTAGTGAAATTAACTACATACAGAAAGTTTTGGAATGATTCAATAGTTTGATGAAATGGGATGGTTGATTAATTGTTTTTGTAGGTCAAAAGTAAATTTGAGTTGCACAATTGAAATGGTATTATACAACTGTTCAAGTATTTTCAATCGAAAAGAATACCCTCCCTGTCAAGTAAAGCTACTCTTTATCAGTTCCTCATTGTTAGATAAATTATGAAGTGTTGGATTTGAGACTCATTTTATTCAAAATGGCTGTAGGGGGCACATTGATACAGTCTTTGTCGGGGCACATTGATACAACCTAAGTCCTTTTCTAGTTTATTTTTTCATTACCTTTTATTTATTTTTTACCACACACTCCTTAAATCAACTATTTTTCGTCAAAATTTTCTACTATTAGTTTTATTGAAGTGAAATAGCTCTAATTTCTTTATATTAGAACATTTTATAGTATTTTTGCAAACAGAAGACGTACACAATGTCTAGTGCTAGTAGAATTAACAAAAGAAATGAACTGCAGCCTGGCAAATCTCAAATTTATATCGATTCTCCAGAGAAAAATGTATTATCGACATGAGAAATGTTAAGTAAGAGAAACAAGCTGCAGAACAGTACAGGATAATTATATTATAAACATAATTTTTTATATAAATATCCTTTATTTTCTGTTTGTAAACCGATTTATAAACAGAAAACCTGGTAGTTCTTTCACCTTTCCTAATAAAAAGATAATTCTGGGGTTAAAGTGCCAGATGACAAAGTTACCACAGCCAACAAACAGACAAGGAACAGCCAGAACATCAGGTCATGATACATTTCATTTTAATTGCTTTAATATCGCTTACAAATAAATTGTGGGCGATTTTAATGTCTATAAATATATATAAAATGGTTTGCTAACTATTTTTCTATGAAAAATATGCATTGGTGTTATTTTGTCTCTATTTTTCCCAGATGTGTCAAAGTGTATCAATCTGCCCCGGGGATGGGGCACATTGATATAAATTACTTTTTTTGATTTTTTAAAAATTACATGCAAAAATAATATATAAAACAACGATTGTACATTTTTATAACACACTACACAGGTTTAGCTGGCATCACATAGAAAAATAACTTGAAATTTCTGCTTTCTAGACACCAAAAAATTTTTTTGAAAAAAGCTGTATCAATGTCTCCCAGTTCCCCCTATATATAATATTGTATGTTGTATTTAAAGAAAACGAAATAAAAAGACACAATTAGATTAAAATGGGGTTTTTTAATTTTCAAGATAGTGTTTTTTATACTCCCAGTAACTAATTATTTTATTTTTACTTTTTTCTATAGATATATTATAGTCATTGTGCATCAATCCTCAGTCGTTGTTTTTATTTAAGGTTGCTGTTTAAATACTTCATAAAAGATATTTTAAAACATTCTTGTATGAATTGAATAATTATGTTATAGGAAATAAATGTTAATTAAAACTGAAAAAAATAACAGCAATTATTATTGTCTTAGTTAAATCTGCATTAATATAAATGTTTATAGTAATTCATGAGCAAAAAACATGAAACATGTAGCAATTTCATTTTGTAAAAGGTAATTTCATTATGTAAAGATTATGCATGTTGTGGTTACTCTTAACCACTACCATATTTTTATTTAATTCAATTTATCGTCTATTTTTGGTTTTATCTTTATTCATTTATTATATATTTTGCATTCTAAAAAGTATCTTAATTCTCGCCTTTTTTTTAATCTCCCCTGTAAAGTTATTTTTATTACCTAACTTTTTGTTGATTTCAAATGTTGAAATAAGTTAAAAATTTTGTTCCTTCCGGTTTTGGAGGTTTCCTGTCTTTTCTAGAATGTTCGATGGGGTGTCTTCTTCCGTTTTAAGACTCCTCCTATTGTCCAATCAGGTACTTTTCTTCTGTTACGTAATTTAAAAGTTGGTGCGTCCTGTTATCCAGTGTTGGCTCCGCATCTTTCTGCTGATATAAAAGTTTATTCTTGAAATACTGTTTCCTTATTCGTAGCGATGCGCTTGGCCTCTCTGTTTTTTTTTTCGCCACTTCCTTTTGCCTCGCCAGTTGGCGTATTTTTATTTTTATGGCAACCCCTGCCTTCTTTCCGGAACGGCGGCTGTCGTTTAGTCAGTTGAGACGAGAGCAGATCTGGAGGGAGGCGGTTTCGACTCAGAGCGGAGCGGACGTCTGCAGAACTACGATAATAAACGCCTGCAAAAGTGATGTGTGGGATTCCAATGGGAACGATTTATTCGGCTTTTTGCGACTGACGTTCGGCATTTTTGGATGCGAAAAATGGAATTGATTGAAGCGCGAGGAGGGACTTTTGTCCCTTTGTGGAGATGTTTTGGGATTTGTTCATCTTCTTGTGTTTTCCAAAGGAGGAAGGTTTCATATAAAGAAGATATGTTTCGATTTTGAGAGTGCTGTATTTTCCTGAAGGAATAGTTTGTTTTTAAAATTGTTGGAACATCGCTCACTTTGAATGCCCGTTAGCCTTACATTGTATGCTATATACAGGATGGACTACCTCTTCGTTTTATGTTAATTGGTTGCCCCTTTATCTCCAAGAGAATTCAAGAAAGGGTATAATTATTTGAAATAAGTGCTTCTATAATTTATATATTTTTGTGCAAGTAAAAATGTGCCTTCCATGCCTCGCTCTAAAAATAAGAGAGCTGTATTTACTAAAAGTTATAATATTTCTCAAAGAATTACATTCATCTATCTTCATAAAAAAAAAAAAAATTCTTTATGAGAAAGTGTTCTGAGATTGTTCTTTTGCGTGTTTCTGCTCACATCTTAATTCAAGTTTATGCAGGTAAGCTCTATTTTTATTTTTCAATTATATATTTCCCTGCAAATGATTCCAAAAGTTGTTGATCTGCATTGCTTCATGTCTATATTGCTACATTGCAGTGTACCACTAAAATACGATCACGCACTTTAATTTCTTGTTTCGGAACGTCGTTAGAAACGTTCCCCCACTAAACACGACAATGCATTTATGCTTCTGTGTAAATTGCTAATATCAACAGCACAGTGGTTTTTAAAATTACACTTTTCAATGAATCCTCAAAGAAAAATCTTTGTTCGTTATTAAAGCTTCAAGTACGTATATAATTATGGTAAAATGTAGTTTTTTAGCTGTTAAATTCTTTTAATTAAAGTAAAATGATAATTTATCCCAGTTAACTTTTCGTTTCTTTTGAGCTGTTATTTATATTTACTTAACTATTTAAAAAATAACAATTGTTGTATTTTTCAGCCATCTGACTCAGTGTTAAAATTGTTTGTGAGATGTGAGAGATTATTCTATATTTCAGTGCAAAATAAATATTTTATTTTTAATGAAATTATTTTTAATTATTTTTAATTTTATTATAATTTTTATTAATAATTGCATGCTACCATATTACTATTTAGTTTATGAGGATGAGTTTTTCGTCTATAATAGTTTCTGTTTGTTCTGTTCTGTTTGTACATTATGTTTTGCTTTATAAACATATTAATATACATTCTATTTTAATCCCAGATTGAATAATGAGAAAAAACAGGTATTTAAAAAGTTTCCAAAGAATAATTTTGCCACCATCAAAGGTTAAAATAACCCTATATTAAGAAATAATTCCGAATTTCTTGTTTATCTCAGAATAAAATATACAAACGTAACTACACATAACAATCGCAAAATTACTAAACGTTTCCTGGGAAACTGGGATTTCTACAACTTTATATAGAACGGTAAAAGAAAAAAAAATAATGTAACCGATTCTGTTACATGAATTATTGCTCTTACCGTTACCTCTAGAAAACGTAGTTTCCTAGAAAAAATTATCTTTCTAGATTATTTTTTACAGTGTATGATAATACCTAATTGTAATTCACATCTTAAAAATACTCTATTATGCAAAATACTCAAATAAGTCATGTTTCTGTACAGAGAAGACTGTACTTCTAAATAAGTATAACCTCATCGCTACTGAGGTCCACATATGTGGACCTCGGATCTTTGCTGTTTATAACAAAACTATGAAAATTATCTACATTTTTTTTCATATTTACATTTCTGATAGTTTAAGCTTCAAAAAGAATCCAGCAGATGGTAGTACCAGACACATTTTCATGGTCATACACTTGTTTGAAAGTGTGATTTTTAAAAATGCCGCCAATTCAGCGATTGCGCAGAAGTAAGTACTTTTTATCTATATTGCAGTTTTAATTAAGGTGTTATAATTTTTTGTATAGTTAAAAACATGATAAATGTTCACCAGACATCTTTATTTTGTTCATTTGATGATATTTTTTATTAAAAAAGTAGCATTTTGTGGAGGTCCACGTGTGTGGACCTCAGTAAAGAGGCTTAAAATCAAGAACTACTCTTATGTTTAAATATAATAATAAAGCATCAAGGTATTTAATTAACTCACAATATGTGTCGTTTTAACATTAAATAAGCTTTATTAGCCAGATTAAGTGAATTTAGCTTATTTTTTTCCTTAAAAAATACTTAAATAATATTCAATGCAGTTATAGAATTTTATTAAAAATATATGGATCAGCTGGAGATTATAGCTAGATATTCAACACTTTTTTTTACTAAAAATAAATAAATGTAATAATTATATAAATAAATTTGTAAATAATTCTTGTCTCTATGCATTTTTTAAAAAATATTTTAAAAAATAAAATAATATTTTAATTAAAAATAACAATATTATTTTAAAAATACGACAATGATTGTTAACTCATAATATGTGTCGTTTTAACATTAAATATGCTTTTTAAGCTAGATTAAGTGAATTTAGCTTATTTTTTTCCTTAAAAAATATTTAAATGTTATTATGGCAATTATAAAATTTTCTTAAAAATATATGGATCAACTAAAGATTATATTAGATATACAACACGGTTTTTTACTAAAAATAAATAAATGGAATAATTATATAAATAAATTTGTAAATTATTCTTATATATATATATATATATATATATATATATATATATATATATATATATATATATATATATATATATATATATATATATATATATATATATACATATATATTTAAATATTTTAATTAAAAATAATATTATTTAAAAAATAGCACAATGATTGTTATTGTATTTAGACCAAATTTTGATTTTTTTTAAATGCCATTTCTATATCATTTGGTATTTATATTTTATATAAATCAGTAAATTAAATTATTTCCCAAGATAAGCTGTTACTTTAATATTTTTTCGTTTATAAATGCATATCAATTTAGTATAATTTATTAATAGCCTTTGTTTTTAATTGGATTATTTTTTTCTGAATAATGTTTAAAAATATAAAATTATTTTTCAGGTCCATTAACTCAACAGGAAATAGAAGTCCTTTTACAAAGAAGTGATTTGTCGGAATTGTCTGATGAAGAAAGTAATGATGGTTGGCCTGCAATTAATTCCACAAATATTTCAGAAGATGAAGATAGCTCTTCAGATTCCTCGGTAGGTTTAATTAATATACATGCAGCATCAACCAGCAACGCACCACAAAGAAAACATTTGTGGAAAAATAAGAGGTGACATTTTAAAATAATTCCTAAACTATAAAATGATATTTACAGATTATATATTAGATTATATTCATACAGATAATGTATGAGATTTTAAATAGAATTGTAATTTTCTTTTTTCAATTTAGTCAAAATTTATTTTATTTCAGGATGACTTAGAGAGGGCCTTCTCATAGAAGATGAAAAGTTATTCAATGTTGATTAAACTCCAACTCCTCTTGATTCTTTTTTCGAGTATTTAAGCATTGAATTTTTTGAAGAACTAGCTGAGCAAACAAATTTGTATTCCATACAAAATCGAGAGCACAGGTCAGTGAATACCACAACTTGTGAGATGTTGAAACTCACAGGCCTGCAGATTCTTATGGGTACATTAAAACTCCCCCAAGCAAAGATATATTGGTCAAGAGATATGTCAATTCCATTATTTGTTGACATAATGGCTACATCTCTGATAAAATATGAAGGAAACAAGAATATCACACCTCGAAAGATATCAAGTTCCAGAAGAAGAATTGCCAAAGAAACAAAGAAAAGATGTCAACAAGCCTAATAAGGAAATCCGCCTTGACAATGTAGGACACTTACCAAGATTTGTTGACAACAAAAATGTATCTAAATGTCGTTTAGAAGGATGCAAATCCAAAACCAGAGTAATGTGTATAAAATTTAAAGTTTATTTATGTAGTTTGAAAAACAATTGTTTTGAAATTTTTCACACTAAATAAAAAATAAAGAAAAAACTTTAAGTTTTCTGGTAATTAAAAAAAAAATCATAAAAAATATTTCAAAAATTTTTAATTTAAGATTTATTAATGCAATACTTTTAAAACAATAGAAAGTAGTATTTACCTGTTGAAAAACATTTGTTTCTGCAATTTTAAAAATAATTAAATGCTTGCAATGATTGTCCAAAAAATTTAACTTTTTATGCAATAGAGTCCCGAGGTCCACATATGTGGACCTCAATCTGCTGCTACTCTGGTACATAAAATTTTATTTTGTTTTCATTTCTATCATATTAGAAACCAAATTAGTTAAATAAACTTATTCCAGCATTTTTTCAAAACTTTATTTACTTTCAGGACTGAAGAGGATAAAGGCTCATGCGTTCTATTTAAAAGATGTAATCAAATCCAATTTCTGAAAGAGTTCTATTTATAAACGTAATAATGAGATCGCCTGGATACTGCTATTGTTTTTCTTCTTAGCTTGTGACATCTAGCTTTTGTGTTACCACATAGAAAACACGATTTGTATGGAAGAAAACATATGTGGATTATTTTACCCTTTAAATTCATTTTAGGCTACCTTCCCTACATACGAAATGTGCTTCATTTTCTTGAAAAGTTTTTTATTCATAAGATGTGTAATTTTTTTTCAAAATGTTTGTGTATTTCTTTTTTTCCATTTAAATAAAAAATCATATTGATTTTAAATTATAAAAAAAAGTTATGTGTTAGAGTTATATACTAGATTTAAAAAAAAATGCACCAGCAAAGAAATTATTTTTTCATTCTTTGAGAAAGGTGAAGTTTGGAATAGTTGGCCCTTACTGTTGCATTCATTAGTAATTTCTGCCTTTGTTATAAATGTTAATTCCACTATGTTTTAAAAATTTTATACCTGGCTGAAGTCTTTCTCAGTATTTTATTATCATTTTTTTGTTTTCCTGTACTGCCATGTGGTAAAGCGGTCACGTCTTCATTGGGATACAAACAGTTTACTCTTATGCAAATCTAAGGATTTACGTCTTACAGGAACACTTTCTTCTAAAAAGACAGAGCTTGATATTTTTTAATACTTATAAGCCTTGTATGTCGGTTATTTCGACCAATGGAGTTACTTTTTTTAGAGAAATTAATTTAAAAAATCCCTTTATTCAAAATACAACCAGAGCTAAAATATATAAAATCACATCTCTAAATCCTGTTAAGCTACAAGAGTCACTAATCCACGTAACCAACATGTGATGGAATCTTTCACCTACTTCTTCTATTTTAAGCTGAAAAAAATAAAATAAACATATGAGCAGAGCACTGACACTGGCTTAAGTGTCACTGACACTGGCTTAAATGTTTTTTGTTGGCACTGTATCATAACTTACAACAATATAAATATAAATTTAACAAGAATATTATTCACTATACGTTTACATGTATTTATAGTTTGGTTACTGCTATAGTGAGTGAAATTTACGAACAATTTTAATCCTTTAACTGTTACATAAGAAATACATGTAATTATATCAACTTTTATTGTGTATTTTAATGAAATATTTTTTATTATTTTAAAATACAGATTAGCTTGTTATTTGATTAAAGATTAGAAATGTTTAAAAAAAACCTGTTTAACCTGTTATTATTGCATATTTGTGTATTTTTATATTTATTTTCACTAAGTAATTAGAAAAACTTATGTATTCAAAAAGCTTTTAACTTTTATTTTATTTCCATTTTGCTTAATGAGATGCATTAAAATATTTCTTGTAAAAAAAAATGCTTCTTATATTCTTCTACTTACGCATTTCAATTTAAGTTTTTAATGGAATTTGAAAGAAAATATATTTGAAAATAAATCGATTAATTTATCTATTTTCACTTTTTAAATTCACAGAAAAACTTTATTTTGTAGATAGAATATGAAATTTCCATTTAAATAAAAATAACCTTCTTTAATAATAATTAAAAATTAAACATTTTAATTATTTTCTTTTCGAAGGCAAAATATAATTTTAAATGTAAGTTTTTAATGTATATGTAATAATGAAAAATTTTCACCTTATAATCGTAAGTTAATTACTTCCATTTTTTTTTTAACATCGAAATTTTTTCTTTACTTTTATAATATCTTAACATATTATTTTTTATTTCATACTTTTAAGTCAACCCCTTTTATTTCATTTTATTATAAAAAGCATTAATCTTTCAAAACAACTATTTTCTTAAAAAGGAAATCCCATTACTTAACTCATTGCATCTGTTGCATAATATTTCATCATATGTTCTCTCAAATGTTCGATATCCCATCATCCCCTGTGGTTGTTTCTGTCAGAACACGGGATTCTAGCAGCACCATGTTCGGCCGTCTGAGAAAACTAACTGAGATTTCTGTCGGCGGAATAAATTTCATTGGTGGAAGGGGAGTTCTCAAAATTTGATTGGCAGATTAGAAGTTTGTTGTGAAATCCTCCCCCCCCCCCCCCCCCAAATAAAGCCACATAAGACGGATTACGTTGGCTGTGGAATCAGTATCAGTTTTGATTTCGTGTATGTGTTTTCACGTTTTTGTCACCTGGTGAAAGACGACGAAATGAGCGGATGTCTACGACACTAACACAAGCTATTTTTTTGTTGTTGTTTTTTATATATTTTATTTATTAAGATTCGTCACTAGGGAAAATGTTTCCCTTGATGTGGAAGTCTATTAAAGGTGCTTAAATAATGTACAGTGCTTCTGTCTGATTTTAGATGGAAATATCCCTTAGGAAGTGATATCTTTGCCTATCTACGTTGATGCTGCAAGATTGCGAACTCTTCGATGGAGTATTTAAATAATATGGATTCGAGCAAAATATTACATATATGTATATTTTTACATATATACAAGTATACATGTATTACATATATGTATACTTCTTTTCAATTTGTTTCTCTATAACTTATCATATATGTTTTTCTTTTAGTAATGTCTTTTTGTTGGTTTATCTTTTTTCCGTTTTTTTTCGTCTATGAAATGATTTTTTAACACATAGGTACACTCAATTTATTTATTTCTGCACACTCGAATCCCGGCCAGTATCATTTTGACGTGACGCGAAAAGTTTATTCTTCGATTTTGCTTTTCCCCATGCATTTACTTTTTCTTGATATTTTATAAGTTAGTATCATATTTTAAAAACATACATGATTTCATTAAAACAGAGTGTATATTTTATTCTGTACAATGTGATATATTTACGACTTCATCAATATAGTGATGCATCTTCTTTTGTAAACTGTTTTTTATTTGCACGTATATATTTCGGTTGGAGGATCAATAGAGTTTGCTGATCCTTCAATTTAAAAAACACAGAAAAACGCACACACATATATGTATAATATAAAGACACTAATCTTTTTCTTGAAAACTTTGATTCCTAGAACTTTTTATGCAATTGTAAAAGCAAAACTTGATATAACAGAATCAGTTACAAGAATTTTTGCTGCTTACCTTACATAAAATTTCTGGGAATCCCAGTTTCATAAATAAATTTTATTAAATTTACCGATTTATTTCCTACTGTGTTGAATGTTGCGGACGTTATTTCATCAGTAATATCATTAATTGAAACATTAAAAAATCTCCTAAGTCGCTAAATTTTTCTACACTGTAAAAGAAATATGTAATACTTCAAATATGTTGCCCAAATAAATATGCTTACTAACATTTTATCGGTACACTGTACCAAAAAATAATGCAAGATTACAAAAATAATTTTTGCAAAGTTACTGAAATCTGTAATTTAACAAATGAATCTACTAAAAGTATAGTTATCTTACTAAAATTTTATCTGTAGCCTGGGCGGCAATTACATAATATATTCTAAAACCAGTTTCCTAAAACATTCTTAGTAACCTTACAGATTTTTTTGATTTTCAGTGCAAATTTGTATCTGTTACACGAATTTCTATTAACAATCACAATATGATAATAGATAAATAAATTGAATATGTGAAAGTGGAACTATAATCTTGAATGTAAAGATTCCAAGGTCCATTGCCATGAAAATGGTACAATGCAATTTCATCTGCAAACGCGAAAAATCTCGCTAAAATAGAATTATCCCGTGGTTCCTTACAATTCCGTCACAGAAAGTATTACTGTATGTGTTATAGAAACAAATAGTAATTGTTTTTCTTAATAAAACTGCCCATACCTGTTTGAAACCAGTGAGACGTACCGCAATAGAAGCTGTTTATAAGATAAACTACAACTATTTGTTTTTCAAAACTGTAGTTACCGCGACTCAACATTTCAAAACTTTTCGAAACATTCATAGACTCAGTCTAATGAAGAAAATCATAAAATTTGAAGTCATAGAAATGATACTGAATACAATTGTGTTTTTTACTTTTCGGTTATTGTATTGAAGTTCATCGTTTAACCCACGAGTAGTCGCGACCTTTTTCACAACGTCATTAGTCGCGCTCGGTCTTTTCGCCGCTCTCCTCCCACATACCAAATATGTAAAATAAGAAATATTTATCACCTAATATACGAAAATAACATTACAACGAAGATATAAACTTCCAGTTTTCTTAAATTATGCATTTTAGTCATGAGATCTGGAGTAATTGGAAAAAGTAAAAATGAACTCACATTAGTGATTTTTACGTGGGCTTTTTCGCCAATTTCAACTTTGTTCCTAAAAATCTACCTGAAAGAAAAACAGAGGCGGCCTGTAACTTCACTAAGGTTATCGAGAAAGCTTCAAAGTCAGCTACATGGTAGATCTCCGTTATATTTATAATCTGATATAAGTTAGGAAAATATAAGTTATACGGGCGGCGAAAAGACCGACACGCGACTACTGACCGGTTAACGATGACACTTCAATTACTGCCACGTTAAGTGGTTCGGCTAAAAACAACCATTTTCACAATATCGTCAAAAAGAATATTTTGAACTTAAAGGAAAATGAGATCCGCTAATCAATTTTTTATGTTCTGTTGAAGAACCCCTGCTGACCTTTTGCAAAAATGAGTAATAATGAATGATTTAAAAAGCCATATTTCATAGAAATATTTTATTATTCCTAAAATATAGCTGTAACGAATATTTTATTAAAAGTTTCAATTTCTTTTACAGTAAATTTATAGGCAATCTTCATAGATTAAATGCAGAATTAATGCGAAATTAGTTTAATCAAAATATCTATACTATTAAAAAACCAAAACGCTCTATCTGTATGTGTGTGTGTGTGCGATAGCTAACGAAATCTACGACAGGTACGAGGCTTAAAAGTTTTGTAAGAGTAGCACAAAATCTCTCCTAATGTACATAACTATCAGAATTTAAATATTTTAATTATAAACTGAGAAATTAATTAGAATTTGTATCTCACTTTCATCACATGTACTCTTTTTTTCCTCTTTTTTTCTTCCGCTTACTTTCAGTTGATTAGTTTATAAATCGTCACTTTTAAAAAAATACGTTTCTTTATTTCCGCTTGATTTCAGCTGGTTAGCTCTACAAAATTTTGCAGAAATAATTTTAAAAAGCTGAGACAGAATAAAAAAAAAAACAATATGAGTGCTTAATATTTCAAAAGGAACTGCTTTATTAACTAATTAAATTTTAGAAATATAATATATTTTAATATTAAATTTTAGCACATAGTTGAAACAATTGCTTTGAAAACACTCCACCGTCACTCCACCTCTTTTACAGAAAATGATTTCTTTGCTGTATTATGGAGTAATCTCATTGATTAAAAATAGAGATATTCTATAAAATCTATGGAGTGAAGATGCAGCAAAAGTTTCAAGTTTTCAACAGTGTTGACAATCTGGAACGCATGTTGTTCGCTTACACTATTAAAAGTCTTCAACTTTATTGATTAGTCATTCCACTGCTTTTAAAGCGAACAATTACTTGACGGTATTATAGACTATTCTCATTTGTCAAAATAAAGATATTCCCTAAATGCGGTGAAGTGATCATGTAACAAAACTTACAGATTTTTTAAAGTGTATTTTCTTTCCTCTGCTTTGATTGGTTGGGCGATAATATATGCTAAAATATCGCAGCTATCAATTGGTATGAGAAAAATTGAAAAGTGCATATTTGAAACTTATTTATTTAAATAACAAGACACATGGTTTTTAAATTTTAAGTAAAAGATCATAACATTTCTTACTGGCTCTTCTACAAATAGAAATTAGAAATTAGCAAAAACAATTTCTTGCATTCGAAGGCTTTCTGTTACTATACCGAATAGTTATGTTTTAAATAAAATTTAAATTTTCATTTTTAATACTATTAAATATATATATATATATATATCTTGACAAAGTGAAAAAAATATTACTATCTTTATGCAACCGGCGCATAGCAGCTCTGTCTTTGCACAAAGTTTATATACCCTTTTATGAAAAAAATATGAAAAATGATGAAAAGATGAAAAAAATGTAAAAATGGGTGAAACAACAATGAACCACAAAAGAGCAACACCAAAAAACAAAACAAAATAAACTCCCTGCTCTTCAGAAGGTGGGAGGAGCACAGGTATCAAAAAATTGTAAAAAAGTGTATCCTCACAGGTTTCGCAAGGCATCACAAAGCTGCATACTCCAATTATATAAAAAATAACTGAGAAAAATTAAGAAAAATTTTTTAATATACCAAAACAGTAAAATAAATTAACATTAAAAAATGAATTTAATAAATATCCAACAGCAAAATCATAAAGTGAATCAACTCGTAACATAACATAACTCAAAAATATTATATTTAGAAATTTCCAAAGTAACATGAAGAACATCAGAAACTAAACAATAAACTAAACTAAATAGACATGCAGCAATGCGATGCCCCCACCTTTACCTATGAGGAAAAAAAAAAAAAAAAAGAAAAAAGAAAAAAGATACCTGTTAGAAAATTTCCATTACAAACCTCCATACTTGATTGAGCGGAGGAAACTGTTAGGCCTAAGATGATAACAGGCCAGCTTCAAAGTTTTAAACTCCTTCGAATTGTCGTTCCGTTGTTCACTACTGTCCATTTTCAAGCTTGGTCTGTCACTCTCAAAATGTTGACAATCATCACCCTGTGAACTTTCCTTGTCGGACTTTCATTCACAGATCTTCATATAATTCAACACCCAAGAAGCAACTTCCATAGTGGCGTTTGGCCCTACTGTTGCCACTTCAAAAAACCTTTTTTTAGTTCATTTACATAAAAAAATATAAAATTATGAGGATAAAAATTATTGTAAAACAAATTTGCAGCAAATTTAAAAATTTGTGTTTCCAAAATTTTTCTCGACCCACAAATATTATAATATCTAATTATTTGACCCAAAATTATATTTACAAAAACTCTTTTACTTAAATTGGAGTGCCGATGAGGCATGGAGTGGGTTTTAAAATTAAAAAAAGTTCTTTTATCAAATAATTTAACAACTAATTCTTCATTTTCAATATTTAAGTCAAGATCTAAAAAAACAACATGTAAATTATCGTCTGAAGCACAATTTAACTTTAAACAAGGTGGATAAATGTGATCAATCGATTCCAAAAAATTATAATCGAAGACAATTATGTCATCGATATATCTCAAAACCCTGAATGATATGTTAGAATTTAAAATAAATTTATATTCATAAAAAAATAAAAAAAGTTAGCTGCAGTGCTTGAAAAATTAATACCCATACCTATTCCACATACCTGATAAAAAATAGAACCATTAAAAGTTATAAAATTATTATAAAAACAAAAATTACATAAACTTAGAAAAAAATCTCTATTAATACCCAACTCTTCCTCGATATAAAAAGTATCAAACAAATCCTCCAGAGTTTTAAACAGCAGATCAATAGGAATATTTGAAAAAAGATTTTCAAAATCAAAAGTAAACAGATTTGTGGGCGTTGTAGGCGTGTTTAATTTCTTTAAAACCTCAATACTATTATCAATACACCAAAAATAACTAGAATTTTTAAATTTAAATTTCAAAAAACCATAAATTCTCTTCAAAAAATCTTGCAACTTAACATTAAAACTTTTACCAATACCTCTGGAATTGCAGCATATACTTCTAAATTTTATAGGATTTTTGTGGAACTTAGGTGTCAAAAAAAGAAAAGGAAGACTGTGAAAATTATTAATAGGAAAATTGTATGCATAAAGATTTTTAACCTTTCTAGAATAAGCACTAAATTTTTTAATAATTGCATTGTGATTCAGATTATATTTTTGATAATATTTTGTATCATTCAGTTCATTAGTAACTTTTTCTATGTAAAATAATTTTCAAATGATTGCATAATTAGATGAAGCCTTATCAACAGGAACAATGACAAATTTATTATGTAAAAATTGTGTATAGCTGCAGTCCTCTTTATTTAAACGATGATAAGTGTACTGATTATTATTTAATTTTTGGTCAATAAAATCAACAAAACTATTTAAAATATTCCATCTCCATTCATTGAAAGCCTCAAAAGGCACATTGAATTTGTAACACATTTTTAGGACAAAAGCAGACAAATCTCCTTTAAATTTCAAAACAGCATTCTCTTTATTAACTTTTTTATTTAATCTGAATTTGGTACCGAAGCCCATCAAAAATTTTAAGTTTTTATTCTCAATAATTTCTAAATTACCAGTTACAACATGCCCATGAAAGTCATCTATAAAGTCTGGAAAATCTTCCCTACAATTTCAAGAAACAGTATCATTCTCTGTTAAAGCTACATATCTGTAATTAAAAAGCTTCTTACTTAGAGGTATATCATATTTATAAGCAACAACTACATTTATATTTTTTATTGGAAACAGAAAATGAAATTGCCTAATGAAATTATTTATTTTGAGATCATCAAATGATTTCTGTTGAAAATTTATAGTAAAAAAAGCCTTTGTATATTCAAAATTAGAAAATGACTTCAATCTAAAATTCAAAAGATCATAAAGCAAATCCTTATACTGTGTATTTAAAAACCTATATCCCCCAACAGCCTTCTTAATTTTATCAAGTGTTTTTAATTTCAAACTGAAAACAGCATTTTTTACAACTTTAACATTATAAACAGCTAAAAAATTTTTTTCGTTATCATTTATCCAATCAGAAGGAACCAAACAATTTAACCATTTTGAATTAACATGAGAACCCCTTTTGAATCTCTTAGTAGCATTAACATTAGCATATAAATTGCAAAAATTGTAAACATTATCTATATTCTTAACATTGTACCCATTTATTTTAGTATTCAATCCGTACGGATATAAACTTCTAAATTTCAAAATGAACTCATTCTCCATTTTTAATCTATCATCCTTATTTTCAACATGAGCCAAAATTTCTATTTGAATTTGTTCAAAAGAATGCAATCTAAAATGTAAAATTTCAAATGAAGTATATGGTGAATTTTCTTTAAAAACATTGGATCTATGGTTATTAATACGTATATTTAAACAACCAGAAGTTTCACCCACATACACCTGTGTGCAAGTTAAGCAAGTAATCTTATAGACTACATTATTAAATTTTCAAAAAGTAGTATACCCTGCAGGAACATTCTCAGCAACAGTATCAGCACGACTCACCACACATGTTTTTCATCTAGTATCCTTTCATTTGTAATATCTCATAATTTATCATTTTTATAAAGCGAAGTTTTTATAAAATTTTTTGTAAGCACTTAGGCTTAGTTCCAAAAAAACTTTTTCAACAAAAATCAACAAAAAAAACCCATTTCAACCAATGAAAAATATGAGTTAAAAAATTCCTTCAGCAACAACAGCGCTAAGCAGCTTAAATATTGCCCAATAAATATATCTTGACAAAGTGAAAAAAATATTACTATCTTTATGCAACCGGCGCATAGCAGCTCTGTCTTTGCACAAAGTTTATATACTCTTTTATGAAAAAAATATGAAAAATGATGAAAAGATGAAAAAAATGTAAAAATGGGTGAAACAACAATGAACCACAAAAGAGCAACACCAAAAAAAAAAAACCAAAATAAACTCCCTGCTCTTCAGAAGGTGGGAGGAGCACAGGTATCAAAAAATTGTAAAAAAGTGTATCCTCACAGGTTTCGCAAGGCATCACAAAGCTGCATACTCCAATTATATAAAAAATAACTGAGAAAAATTAAGAAAAATTTTTTAATATACCAAAACAGTAAAATAAATTAACATTAAAAAATGAATTTAATAAATATCCAACAGCAAAATCATAAAGTGAATCAACTCGTAACATAACATAACTCAAAAATATTATATTTAGAAATTTCCAAAGTAACATGAAGAACATCAGAAACTAAACAATAAACTAAACTAAATAGACATGCAGCAATGCGATGCCCCCACCTTTACCTATGAGGAAAAAAGAAAAAAGATACCTGTTAGAAAATTTCCATTACAAACCTCCATGCCTTGCGAAACCTGTGAGGATACACTTTTTTACAATTTTTTGATACCTGTGCTCCTCCCACCTTCTGAAGAGCAGGGAGTTTATTTTGTTTTGTTTTTTGGTGTTGCTCTTTTGTGGTTCATTGTTGTTTCACCCATTTTTACATTTTTTTCATCTTTTCATCATTTTTCATATTTTTTTCATAAAAGAGTATATAAACTTTGTGCAAAGACAGAGCTGCTATGCGCCGGTTGCATAAAGATAGTAATATTTTTTTCACTTTGTCAAGATATATTTATTGGGCAATATTTAAGCTGCTTAGCGCTGTTGTTGCTGAAGGAATTTTTTAACTCATATTTTTCATTGGTTGAAATGGGTGTTTTTTGTTGATTTTTGTTGAAAAAGTTTTTTTGCAACTAAGCCTAAGTGCTTACAAAAAATTTTATAAAAACTTCGCTTTATAAAAATGATAAATTATGAGATAATACAAATGAAAGGATACTAGATGAAAAACATGTGTGGTGAGTCGTGCTGATACTGTTGCTGAGAATGTTCCTGCAGGGTATACTACTTTTTGAAAATTTAATAATGTAGTCTATAAGATTACTTGCTTAACTTGCACACAGGTGTATGTGGGTGAAACTTCTGGTTGTTTAAATATACGTATTAATAACCATAGATCCAATGTTTTTAAAGAAAATTCACCATATACTTCATTTGAAATTTTACATTTTAGATTGCATTCTTTTGAACAAATTCAAATAGAAATTTTGGCTCATGTTGAAAATAAGGATGATAGATTAAAAATGGAGAATGAGTTCATTTTGAAATTTAGAAGTTTATATCCGTACGGATTGAATACTAAAATAAATGGGTACAATGTTAAGAATATAGATAATGTTTACAATTTTTGCAATTTATATGCTAATGTTAATGCTACTAAGAGATTCAAAAGGGGTTCTCATGTTAATTCAAAATGGTTAAATTGTTTGGTTCCTTCTGATTGGATAAATGATAACGAAAAAAATTTTTTAGCTGTTTATAATGTTAAAGTTGTAAAAAATGCTGTTTTCAGTTTGAAATTAAAAACACTTGATAAAATTAAGAAGGCTGTTGGGGGATATAGGTTTTTAAATACACAGTATAAGGATTTGCTTTATGATCTTTTGAATTTTAGATTGAAGTCATTTTCTAATTTTGAATATACAAAGGCTTTTTTTACTATAAATTTTCAACAGAAATCATTTGATGATCTCAAAATAAATAATTTCATTAGGCAATTTCATTTTCTGTTTCCAATAAAAAATATAAATGTAGTTGTTGCTTATAAATATGATATACCTCTAAGTAAGAAGCTTTTTAATTACAGATATGTAGCTTTAACAGAGAATGATACTGTTTCTTGAAATTGTAGGGAAGATTTTCCAGACTTTATAGATGACTTTCATGGGCATGTTGTAACTGGTAATTTAGAAATTATTGAGAATAAAAACTTAAAATTTTTGATGGGCTTCGGTACCAAATTCAGATTAAATAAAAAAGTTAATAAAGAGAATGCTGTTTTGAAATTTAAAGGAGATTTGTCTGCTTTTGTCCTAAAAATGTGTTACAAATTCAATGTGCCTTTTGAGGCTTTCAATGAATGGAGATGGAATATTTTAAATAGTTTTGTTGATTTTATTGACCAAAAATTAAATAATAATCAGTACACTTATCATCGTTTAAATAAAGAGGACTGCAGCTATATACAATTTTTACATAATAAATTTGTCATTGTTCCTGTTGATAAGGCTTCATCTAATTATGCAATCATTTGAAAAATTTTTTACATAGAAAAAGTTACTAATGAACTGAATGATACAAAATATTATCAAAAATATAATCTGAATCACAATGCAATTATTAAAAAATTTAGTGCTTATTCTAGAAAGGTTAAAAATCTTTATGCATACAATTTTCCTATTAATAATTTTCACAGTCTTCCTTTTCTTTTTTTGACACCTAAGTTCCACAAAAATCCTATAAAATTTAGAAGTATATGCTGCAATTCCAGAGGTATTGGTAAAAGTTTTAATGTTAAGTTACAAGATTTTTTGAAGAGAATTTATGGTTTTTTGAAATTTAAATTTAAAAATTCTAGTTATTTTTGGTGTATTGATAATAGTATTGAGGTTTTAAAGAAATTAAACACGCCTACAACGCCCACAAATCTGTTTACTTTTGATTTTGAAAATCTTTTTTCAAATATTCCTATTGATCTGCTGTTTAAAACTCTGGAGGATTTGTTTGATACTTTTTATATCGAGGAAGAGTTGGGTATTAACAGAGATTTTTTTCTAAGTTTATGTAATTTCTGTTTTTATAATAATTTTATAACTTTTAATGGTTCTATTTTTTATCAGGTATGTGGAATAGGTATGGGTACTAATTTTTCAAGCACTGCAGCTAACTTTTTTTATTTTTTTATGAATATAAATTTATTTTAAATTCTAACAAATCATTCAGGGTTTTGAGATATATCGATGACATAATTGTCTTCGATTATAATTTTTTGGAATCGATTGATCACATTTATCCACCTTGTTTAAAGTTAAATTGTGCTTCAGACGATAATTTACATGTTGTTTTTTAGATCTTGACTTAAATATTGAAAATGAAGAATTAGTTGTTAAATTATTTGATAAAAGAACTTTTTTTAATTTTAAAACCCACTCCATGCCTCATTGGCACTCCAATTTAAGTAAAAGAGTTTTTGTAAATATAATTTTGGGTCAAATAATTAGATATTATAATATTTGTGGGTCGAAAAAAATTTTGGAAACACAAATTTTTAAATTTGCTGCAAATTTGTTTTACAATAATTTTTATCCTCATAATTTTATATTTTTTTATGTAAATGAACTAAAAAAAGGTTTTTTGAAGTGGCAACAGTAGGGCCAAACGCCACTATGGAAGTTGCTTCTTGGGTGTTGAATTATATGAAGATCTGTGAATGAAAGTCCGACAAGGAAAGTTCACAGGGTGATGATTGTCAACATTTTGAGAGTGACAGACCAAGCTTGAAAATGGACAGTAGTGAACAACGGAACGACAATTCGAAGGAGTTTAAAACTTTGAAGCTGGCCTGTTATCATCTTAGGCCTAACAGTTTCCTCCGCTCAATCAAGTATGGAGGTTTGTAATGGAAATTTTCTAACAGGTATCTTTTTTCTTTTTTCTTTTTTTTCTTTTTTCCTCATAGGTAAAGGTGGGGGCATCACATTCCTGCATGTCTATTTAGTTTAGTTTATTGTTTAGTTTCTGATGTTCTTCATGTTACTTTGGAAATTTCTAAATATAATATTTTTGAGTTATGTTATGTTACGAGTTGATTCACTTTATGATTTTGCTGTTGGATATTTATTAAATTCATTTTTTAATGTTAATTTATTTTACTGTTTTGGTATATTAAAAAATTTTTCTTAATTTTTCTCAGTTATTTTTTATATAATTGGAGTATGCAGCTTTGTGATGCCTTGCGAAACCTGTGAGGATACACTTTTTTACAATTTTTTGATACCTGTGCTCCTCCCACCTTCTGAAGAGCAGGGAGTTTATTTTGTTTTGTTCCCTATGTTTATTTTGAGTCCTAACGAGTAGTTATGTAGCGTAAACTGAAATTTGAAATTTGAAACCCTTCTCCCCCCAGAACAAAAATCAGTTATTCCCGATCTTTGTGTCGTAGATTAGGCTCTAACTACTGCCGCGTTTTGCTAAAATTATTCTTTATGTCAGTATTTTCTTGAAAATAAATTTTAAAGAAAATTTTCAAAAAATTCCGATAGAGGGCGCTTTAGACTTTGGAGTAACGAACAACTATTTTATACCGTTATTTTTTGTGTCTCATTAAATGCTTTCTAAAGCTTAGACTTAAACTTAAATTTTCAGCTCAAAATATGAATCGCTGAGCGTGGTTCAGTAGCGAGGGGAGGGGGTTCAAATTTCAACTTCTGAACATAGTTCAGTTTGCACTACTTAACCATGCCCAACGATTCTGTGCTGTGATACGAGTCAAAAATACAACTTTCGTCAAGGACTGCATAGTCGGAATTCACTCATAAAGGCACTGGCACAGTTGGAAACGTCGCTCATGCAAACGTTAAAGCTCCATTCCTGACACTAGTCACCGGGTGAAGAAGGAGACAGAAAGTATGCAAATGGCAAATGGGGAAGAAGAAGAACACGTATGCAAAATTTCGACACGATTCAGGCATAAAAACCACTGAACGGTGAGTCAAGTGTAAATCGCTGTAGTAATGAATCGGAAGATGGTGCCCTTCACGAATAAGGAAAAGGCTGAGATGCATTTAATTTACGGAGCGGCAGATGGAAATGGTGCAGAGGCACAACGAATGTACGGAGAGCGATTTCCCAACAGGCGGTTGCCTAACCGCAAAACTTTCGAGCGCTTGCACAGACAGTTGTGTGACAAGGGATCATTTTTCTCTTCCCGGTCGAATGCAGGTCGTGCAAAAATAGACGAATCAGTAGTTGTTGCAGAAGCCATTCTGGATGTAGTAGCGGCGCAGCCAAGTACAAGTACACGAACAGTGGCTAGGCAGGTGGATACCTCACAGTCCATGACTTGGAGGGTACTGAAGGATGAACATTTGCTCCCGTTTCATGTGCAACGAGTCCAGAAACTGTCTCCAGGGGATTATCCAAATCGTATTGAATTCGCCCGCTGGTTTCTGCAGCAGAACGCGCTAAATCCACATTTTGGACGAACTGTGCTTTTCACCGATGAATGTACCTTCACACGTGAAGGTACATTTAACACACACAATGCACATGTATGGGAGGATGTCAATCCACATGCTACGTATCCACATGCTCTTCAGAGACGCTTTTCCATCAATGTTTGGGCAGGAATCCTCGGAGACCACCTAATCGGACCGTACCTTCTTCCTGAACGCCTCAACGATAAAACATACCTCACATTTCTGCAACATGTGCTGCCAGACCTGTTAAACGTTGTTCCTCCACGCATCCGGCGGGTCATGTGGTTCCAGGACGATGGAGCGCCAACCCATTACGTACGAGACGTCCGCAACTATCTGGACATCACATTTCCGAACAGATGGATTGGTCGAGGTGGTCCTGTTGCTTGGCCTGCTCGCTCGCCAGATCTTTCACCTCTCGATTTCTTTTTTTGGGGACAATTGAAGGCTCTTATGTATGAGACACCCATTGAATCCCCCGAGGAACTGGTCGCCAGACTTTCCGCCGCTGTAGGGGAAGTGCTCGAAAAGCCTGATGTTTTCGCGAATGTTCGCCGTTCCATTCTTCGCCGTTGTTCTGCGTGCATAACCTCTGGTGGTCACAATTTTGAACATTTATTGTAATTACATGTTAATAAATATGCTTTGGTAACATAATCTTAATTTGTGTCTTTTTACCTCGTATCACAGCACACAATGTGTGGACATGGTAAACTGAACTGTGCTCAGGAGTAGAAATTTCAAACCCCTCTCCCCAGAAACTTAACCACTTCTAACGATTCAGATTTTGGGATGAAAATTTAAGTTTAAGCTTTAGAAAGCATTTAATGAGACACAAAAAATAACGGTATAAAATAGTTGTTCGTTACTCCAAAGTCTAAAGAGCCCTCTATCGGAATTTTTTGAAAATTTTCTTTAAAATTTATTTTCAAGAAAATACTGACATAAAGAATAATTTTAGCAAAACGCGGCAGTAGTAAGAGCCTAATCTACGACACAAAGATCGGGAATAACTGATTTTTGTTCTGGGGGGAGAAGGGTTTCAAATTTCATATTTCAGTTTACGCTACTTAACTACTCGTTAGGACTCAGATTTTTAGATCAAAATTTAAGTTTAAGTCTAAGCTTTCGAAATCATTTAAAGAAATACAAAAAATAACGTTAAAAAATAGTTGTTTGTTACTCCAAAGTCTAAAGCGCCCCCTATCGGCCTTTTTTGAAATTGAACTTTAAAATTTTATTTCAAGAAAATACTGGCATAAAGAAAATTTTTTGCAAAAACCGCAAACGAATCGACCAATTTTTTCATTTTTTATAATCATTTGAAATTTCGGACCCTAAACTTTAATGCCCCCTATCTCCTTGGGAATACGTCTGGGACCCTTAGTCTCCTATTTAATATTATTTGTCTTTAAGTATACTATAACCCCTTAAAGTTCTGCCCATCTTTTATGAATCACCCTGTATATATATATCATCATCATCATCATCATCAACCGTTTTCGATCCACTGCTGGATGTAGGTCTCCCCCAGATTTTTCCAATGTTTTCTGTCAAGTGCTTTCGTCATCCAATTTACACCAGCCACTTTTCTAATTTCGTCACTCCATCTGACTTGCGGTCGTCTTTTTGGTCGTTTTACATCTCTGGGATACCACTGTAGTATATTTGTGCTCCATCTATTGTCTTGTCTTCTTGCAATGTGCCCAGCCCATTTCCATTTTAGCTGTTTGATTCTTTCAAGGATGTCAAAAACTTTTGTCTGAACTCTTATCCAAGTTATCCTCTTTCTGTCTCTTTTAGTTATGACTAGCATACATCTTTCCATACTTCTCTGTGTTGTTTGTAGTCTTTGTATCATCCGTTTTGTTAGTGTCCATGTTTCTGCTCCATAAGTTAATGCAGGTAAAATACATTGATTAAACACTTTTCTTTTCAAACAAAGAGGCATATTACTCTTCAGAATAATATTGTTCTTTCCAAAAGCACTCCCCCCATTCCTTATTCTTCTATTGATTTCATTCATGATACTATTATCCGATGATATTTCTTGTCCTAGGTACACATAACTTTGCACTTCTTTAATCTCAGCGTTCTTGTAGACAATTTTCTTTTTTGGTGTAAATGAATTAAACATCACCTTAGTCTTTTCTAAATTTATTTTTAATCCCACATTGATGCTAGCTTCTACAAGTTCTTTTAGCATAATTTCCAATTCTTCAGGACTGTTACTGAAAATTACAATGTCGTCAGCAAACCGGAGATGACTTAAATACTCCCCATTTATTCTAATCCCTTTGTTTTCCCAATCCAGCTTCTTGAAGATATTTTCTAAGACAGCATTAAAAAGCTTAGGTGAAATGGTGTCTCCTTGTCTTACTCCTCTTCCGAGCTTGATCTTCGCTTTTCCTTTATCTAAACGGATGGTTGCTGATGCTTTCTTGTAAATCTTCTTTATGATATTGATGTAAGGTTTGTCTATACCAATGTCTTCCAGAGATTCTACTACTGCTGATGTGTAGACGGAATCAAATGCTTTTTCATAATCAATAAAGGCAAGGCAGAGAGGTAAATTATATTCTTTATGTTTTTCTATGAGTTCCCTTACTGTTTGGATATGATCCATTGTGCTGAATCCACTTCGGAATCCTGCTTGTTCTCTAGGTTGAGCTGAGTCCAGAGCTGATTCAAGTCTTGTCGTTAAAACTTTCGTGAAAATTTTATAAATCACTGACAGTAAGCTGATCGGACGGTAATTTTTAATGTTTTCCTTCTCTCCTTTCTTATAAAGTAGCACCATCACAACATTATTCCAATCTTCAGGTACATCTGACTTCTTCAGACATTTGGAAAACAATAAGGATAGCCTTTTTGCAAATTCTTCTCCAGCTTCTTTGATAAGGTCAATTGTAATTCCATCTTCTCCAGGGCATTTACCTTTTTTCATAAATCTAATAGCTTGTAAAACTTCATCTGTCAGCACTGGGATTATCTCTTCAATTTCTGTTAAGATTTCTTGTTGATCGTGTACATTGATTTCCCTCTGATCTTCACATTTATATAGATCATTATAGAATTTTTCAACAATGTGAACTATTTCGTTGCTGATTTTGGTGATTGTTCCATCTGCTCTCTTCAGTGCAAAAATACCTTTTCTTCCAACACATAACTTGCGTTTAGCTGATTTTAAACTTCTGTTATCTTCCAGAACTTTTTTAACAAGATCACAGTTAAATTTTCTGATATCTTCTGTAACGCATTTTCTTACTGTTTTACATAATTCAGCATATTCAATTCTTGATTTAGGATCATTTTTCTTCATTTTAAATTCTCTGCGTTTTTTCATGAATCTTCTTGTTTCTTCTGTTATTTTCTTTGTCTGTTTTATTTGTGCATCACCGGCTATCTCCTTTGCAATTTCTTGTAGAGTATTGGTTAGCTTCTTGTTCACTATTGTAACATCTTGCTCTTCTTCTAAAGTTGATTGAAGTACTTGGAAACGATTTGAAGTTCCAAATGAAATTCTTCTTTATGTTTCTGGAGGTTTATAATATCGATAGATTTCTTTGAGTGTAGCAAAAGCTTCATTCTTTCCACTTTAGTATTTAACAGCAGTTTGCATCTAACCAATCTGTGATCGCTTCCTGTATTGAAGCTATTGAGAACGCTGTAGGCCTGAATAAGATACTTTCTGTTGGTCAAGATGTAGTCGATTTCACTTGTTGAGCCATTTGCACAACGCCATGTCCATTTTCTTTGCGGCTTTTTCTTGAAAAAAGAATTCATGATATACATCTGTTCACATTCTGCAAACTCAATCAATCTGTTTCCTCTTTCATCTCTCATACCATATCCATGATTTCCTACAAATAATTCACCTTTCTTTTTCTCTCCAATTCTAGGATTCCAGTCTCCCATTATTAATTTTATGTAGCAATTTCCCTTTTGATGCATTGAAGCTACTTCTTCATAGAAATCCTCAATTTCTTCATCAGAATAACTAATTGTTGGTGCATAAACTTGGGTAATTTGCAGCTTGTATCTTTTGGACACTTGTATTACTAATCTTGCAACTCTATCTGATGCACTATCATATTCTACAATGTGATTCTTCCACTTTTTATGAATCAGAAATCCTACACCACTTGTTCTTCCGTCTTCCCTGCCTCTGTAGTATAAAACATGTCCGCTCGCAAAATCAATCTTTTCTTCTCCTTTTCTTCTTACTTCACATAATCCTAAAATGTCCCAGTTGATCCTATCTAACTCTTCTTCAAGATCCTGTAAACGGTTTTCAGAAGATAGGGAACGTCCATTGTACGTAGCCAAGGTTTGTTTATTCATGGTAAAATAAGGGGGGTTGTGGCCAAATCCCTCCACGCTGGCCAAGCGGGTTGGAGGGAGCCCATCCGCGTTCGTTCCCCTTGCACTAGACAAGAGTACTAACAGGCTGTACCGATGGAATATATATATATATATATATATATATAGATATATATATATATTATTATTATTATTATTTTAATTTCAGAAATGTTTTTAAGCACTTTTTTTTAACAAAGTTAAATGGTGCTTATGTATTTGGTTTATCTGTCCGTCAATCCACGCTCTAATTCCCGTAAATATACTGGGATTCTCATGCAACTGATAAAGTATATTTAGTGTCACCAAAGCAAATTGATAGTTCATCTGAAATACTTACGAATGGGTAATGGTTCATTTACAAGCATACTAAAAAAATCGATTTCATAACGTTATATGGAGAAAAAATCCTTTGGAGAGTATTTTAATAACTTTACGCTATTCCAAATGTATTGTAACGAATGTAAACCACTCATTTTCAATGCGATTACTTTTAAACAGAGAATTCATAGCATTTTGTATTAATTTATAGCAACACAAATAAGAAATCAATTACAGTATTGCCTTTGCGCAGTAATTGCTAGAACGTACATTTAAAATTCGGCATGTACTTTTAAATGTAACAACTTATATGTATATTACTCTTTATATATAAATTCTATTTCTCATATACATGGTCGCACAAAAGCATTCGCATACCATTCTCCTTATTAGAGGAAATCGCAGAATTTTCAGAAATATATATACCACTTAAATGAACCAAATTTTGGAATGCATGATGTTAATAGATACATATTTGAATATCATATACAAAGAGGTAAAAAAAAATTGTATAATTCCCGATTGTAGATAGGGGCAGCTAAAATTAGGTTTTGAAATGCGTTATACATTTTCATGTGATAAAATGCGACGTATTTTCTTAAACTGTGAAGTTTTGTTACATAACCTATGCTTGACGCATATTTTTAATTAATATTTTTATTTATTTATTTATTTATTTATTGTTTTTTAAATTCAGGAAATTGATCCGAATTTAACACATGCCTGCTATAGAGTGCCGCAGGTTATGGGAATATGCGTCAGATATTGGTACATAACACACAATGATTCAAATACTTACGATACTTTCGAATAATGATTCATTTACAAGGACACTCAAAAAATCGATTACATTATGTTATATGGGGAAAAATCCTTTGGAGAGTATTTTAATGACTTTACGCTATTCCAAATGTATTGTAACGAATATAAATCACCCAAATTCACTACGACTACTTTAAAACAGACACAGTAAAGCCTTCAAAGTTGCCATCTCTCTATGTTGATCGAAATTTATTAGTTTGAATGGTCGCAATGAATTTTAAATGGAGAATTAACTCTCTACCATCTCCGTAAGTTTTATGTTGACCACATTTTAGTGGATTCAGCTCTCTGCAACTTGACCATTGATGTTTACTTGAATTTGATTCCCCCCCCCTTTTTTTCCCACATTATATCACAATTGATAAAAAATAGTGGGAGAGCATGTTTGAAGAAGTCACGATTCTATTTTTTATTTCACATATTGTATGAAGTTTTGTTTCATTATTTGTAAATAATCATATTCATGAGAGCTTTTTGTACGTCATTATTGAATCAAAATATATATTATATACATTATGTACATAGTTCAAATGAGCATATTAAGTTGCTTTGTTATAACTTATGATTAAAAATAACAATTACTATTTTAGAAACTCTTTTCCTTTTAACATTGAAATGATATTTTATTTTATTCCACTTTTGAAAGATCAAGAAATAACGTAGTCTACTACTGCGCTCTAGTTTCACATTACATGAAGTAAAAGAATAAGAAAATATGTTTTATATCAATTATCTAGTAGGTGACGTGATCACTGGCCCCTGCCGTCTGGTTGATAAATTAAGGGAATGCCGAAATACGCGTGTGAAATACATTCCATTTTTTTTTCAGCATATCGCATTGTGACGGGACCGGGCGTTTATTTTCGAATTTTCATTAAAAATGGCGCAAAGAAAAGCTCTAAATGAACTTAAATTAAAGAAGAAAGGGATCTATTTAATTTTCTGGAAAGCAGCAGCCAAAGAAAAACAGCGGAAAAATTTGGGGGGAGCAAGACAGCTGTAAGCAACATTTTAAAACGCAAGGCAGAATATCTAAAAAGATATTCTTCCGAAAACAGGGAGCTCATAGAAAACGCAGAAAAACATGCCACGACAATGTGAACGAAGCCACGTTTCGTTGGTTTAAAGAGATGAGATCAATCAATGCAAGAATATCAGGACCTATGCTTCAGGAAGTATAAAAAAAATTGCAAAAAAATTTGCAAAGTAATTTGAAATCGAGGACTTCCAAGCGTCAGTAGATTGGCTTAAAAAATTCAAACTACGAAACGAAATTTTTCAAAAAAAAAAAAATTGGTTGCCTGTAAAGTCGGTATACGGGCGAAAGTTTTACGTGACAACGACTTTGAGTTGTAAAATAATTTTAATGTGAATATTCATTCGTATAGTAGGAAGAAGGATGAAATAATAGTAACAATTTAAAACATTTATTTATACAAAGAATTATATTTAAAACATTAATTTATACAAAGAATCTCGCACTGAATTTCATATTAACAAAATTTTATTTTTACCTTTACACATACATACGTATTTATATACAAATATACATACAATAACTTGCAATACACTGTGTTTGTTAAACACATTTTACTTCATGTTTATTGATGTCAAATGTTGAATTTTGTAAACAGCATATTAAAGAATTTTTCAATGAGCAGAATATAACTAAAGTAAAATGGCTTTCACTAATCACATATCATTAGTTTTCCATAATATACCACCGAATTACGAAATAAACTACACTTATTTTCTTTGTACTTTATACTAATAACTAATACATAACGTATTTCGTCTTAGTTTGATACTATCTAAAATTCCTATTAAGCACCGCCCCTTCCTTGCAGCGAATTCACATTCACGTTCAGAAAATGGTCCCACAAGTGACCGGAAAAAGTTAAGAGAAAAGTGAGCGCGTATCGTGAGCGGAGCGTAACGTAACGTAACGCAGTTTCTTGAAGTGTCTCCCGGCAAACCAATTTACAAGACGTTGTCACGTCAAAAAAAAAAAAAAAATGTGGGGGAATCGAATGAGGTTTCGGCTGAAGTGGTGGAGAAGTTTATTGAAAAATTCCCAGATTTTGCTAAAGGTTTTAAGGATGAGGACATCTTTATAGCTCATAAGTATAGCTCATAGTCTCTTCTTTAAAGCAAAGCCTGATAGAAGTTTAGTAATGAAGGGTGATACTTGCTAAAGAAAAAAACTTTCAAAACAGAGTTTTTCTGTTCTTCTATGTGCTACGACTGGGGAAAAATTGAAGCCTATGGTGATCGGAAAATACGCTAAACCTCGTGCATTTAAAAATATAAAACTGGAAGACCTTCCTGTTTTTTAGAGAGCGAATAGATCTGCTTTGATGACCAATCCATTGTTCAAAGAATGGATTAGAGGAATTGACGCAGAAATGAGGTAAAAAAAAAGCGGTCAATTCTGCTTTTCGTGGACAACTGCTGCTGCCACCCGGAAGTGAATAATTTCAAAAATGTAGAGCAAAAATTTTTTCCACAAACACAACTTCGGAAACACAACCTTTAGATACAGGCATTATTCAGTCCTTCAAAGTGCACTACGGTGCTCAACTTCTGGAATGGGTAATTATGAAAGCTCAAATCTATGGTCCTTCTGCATTGGCATCGTCAACAGCTGCGTCTGTAAATGCTTTGAATGCCGTTCATTGGATTAATTCTTCTTGGAATAAAGTGACGCAAACTACGATTAAGAACTGTTTTAAGAAAGCTAGATTTGTTTCAGCTAGAACAGCGGTGCAAGAGGATGAGTTTCCTCTATCTCTCTTATCAGTTTTTCATGGAAGTTTATGTTACGTGTATATATACGTAGTTTATGTTACGTTTATGTATGATAAGTTAGCAACATCTTTTGAACCAGACCCAGAGACCATTTTTAATGAGATACTCTCTGAAATTAAGCACAGAAAGAACTCTAAGGTACAAGAAATAGATGGCAAAGAAGATGATAATCCAAGTGACGACGAAACTAAAAAGTACTCAACTCTGAAGGAAGAGGATGTAAAGTGCATGATGGAGCAATTTGACGATTTTGCTGCAGAAAATGACCAAGCATGCTTAATGGGCTTGTAAACTGTGAAAGTGCTTTTTGTAGTTACATAATGAACAAAAAGAGAACTGAAATAAAAATTGAATTATGCTTTCAAAAACTGTAAATATGTGCTGAATCTTCAGTCAAAATAAATATGATTAAGTGCTAATTTTATTTCTAATTTTTTTTCTTAAAGATATTAGAAAAGTTTACTAAAATTTTGCTGATATTGTACTAAATATTTTCTAAAAATTCCCGAAGTTGGCCACCTGCGTACATTGACGTCATAGTTACAGTCCTTTGGGTGGTCAACTTATAGAGGTTCTACTGATGTTCATAGCATTTTGTATTAATTTATAACAACACAGGAAAGAAATAAATTACAGTACTGTCTTTTCGTAATAGTTGCTGGAGTGTACATTTAAAATTCGGCATGTACTTTTAAATGTAACTACTTATTTACTATATATATAAATTATATTTATCATATACACGGCCGCACAAAAGCTTTCGCATAACATTCTCCTTATTAGAGGAAACTGTATTATTAATATGCATCCTTAATATACCCTCGGTACATCCTTAATATATAAGTAATGGTTATTTACGAACAAAAATTTCATTATTTTTTTTAATTCTTTATTTCAATTTTCCACTTTCTTGACTAATATATCTACGAATAGGTTTCATAATAGAGTTTCCTTTCGATCTGGGTTTATTTAAAAATTAGTGCGTTTTTGGAACTAACATATTTTACAGAGCATTGCTCAACCTGCCTTCTATTTGGTGAAGCATGCTGAAACTAGCCATGTAAGAGGTTCTTATAGATCAATAGTGAGCTCTTATTTGAGTGGTGATTACCATTATTGAATAGAAATTTCAGAAAATTTCTTAAATTGCTAATTGTATCCACACGCCGTTGGGTAATATAGTATCTAAGGATATATTGAAAATCGGAGTATCGTTCGGATTTAGTTTCTTTTACGAAACAGTACTCTTTCTGCTGATGGAGAGCGAAATCAAAACTTAAGAAAAGCATGCGTAACAAGCCTGCTGTACACGGCCGCAGGTATCCGTGATCCGTGTTCGGTATTCCTACAAAACACATTGTGCTCCGTGGCGGTGGAAAGTTGAACCACGGCCAAACTCCATAAGCGCTTCCGTTCCTTATACACTCCTTATACTTTCCCTCTACGATTCTCCGGATGAAAAAGGATTCCGCGAAAACAAAGGCTTTTCGAGTGTTTGTTACGGCCGTATAAGGAAAGGGAGAAAGGGACATTGAGTTCGGCCGTGGTTGAACTAAAGCACATTATAGCAGTGCATGGTTAGGATAGTGCGTTTATAGTAAGTTTTAAGATAGAATTTGGTTAAGGTTTAACAGTGAGGATACATTGAGGTTGCGATAAGGTTCGAAATACGTTATGATTAGTCTTAAGTTATATTTAAATTCTAAATAGGTTACAGTTTGGTTAAGGTTAAGTTGTTGTTAATTTACTGTTAGATTATGGGTAGAGAACTATAAGCTGACGAGTAGGTAATATTTATCTTATATTTAAGTTACTGTTAGGTTACGGACTGGTTATAGTTACGTCACAATTATGTTACGATTAGTATTTAATCCACAGGGTAAACATTACGCATGTTTTGATAAAAAAGTATATGCTTAATTTTGTACAATGGCTCTGAAGCTATAATACTATATACTAACCTATTAGCTAATAATCGAGTATCGATTTCATCCACAGTATAGTCGGATTTTAAAGTGGTATAATTCGTTTGAAAATCAATATAGTGTATTTGGGATTTAGATGTGAAAAAAAAATAGTTACGTTACTTAACAGTGATTTTAACGGATAAATATCAACATTTACTAAAAAAATCATGCAATGTATGAACACATATTGTCTCCCCTGTTTCCGACTGCAGTCATTTTGAGCATTTTTATCGCTAAATATTATTTTTTTCCCTTAACCAATTTTTCACATACTTAGTGATCACGTATTTCAAGTTAGAGATAAAATATACAAATTTCAGATTCGTTTTATTATCATGGTCACGGGCAACATCGGGCTCGTCAGCTAGTTAAATATTAAGCACATCGTGTCTCTTTATTACATCGATCCTGGGTTTCTTTTAAAAAATACATTCATAGAAATGTTATTAATTTCTTTTCAAAATAAAATAAATCATTTCTCAAATGTTTGAAAAAGCATCCAATACTTCATATCTGTCGAATATAAAAACAATCCCTGAAAGCATGAACGATTTCATAATAACTATTCTTATAAGAACAATTTGATCTGTTATTGAATACATGACTTCAAACGCTACCTCAGAAAGAACGAGTAGGGGGAACTGGGGTACATTGATACATGAGACACATTGATACACCCCCTGTACTGCTCACAGGGTCATTACAGGAAGTTTCACAACAGCTCCAAAAGGTGAAGCTAGTTCATTCAATTACATACAGGAAGTCTTGGGATGATTCAGTAATTTGATGAAATGGGACGCGTGATTTATTGTTTTTGTAGGTCAAAAGTAAATTTGAGTTGTACAATTGAAATGATATTATACAACAGCTCCAGTATTTTCAACCGAAAATAATACTCTCCCTGGCAAGTAAAGCTATTCTTTATCAGTTCCTCATTCTTTATTTTTAGATAAATTATGAAGTGTTTGGTTTGAGACTCATTTTATTCATAATGACTGTATGGGGTACATTGATACAGTCTATGTCGCGGCACTTTGATACAACCTAAATCCTTTTCTAATTCATTGTTTCATTACCTTTTGTTATTTTTTTTTACCATACACTCCTTAATCCAACTATTTTTCGCCAAAAATTTCTAATATTAGTTTTTATTGAAGTGAAATAGCTTTTTTTTATATTAGAACATTTTATAGTATTTTTGCAAACAGAAGACCTACAAATTTACTCAACGTCTAGTGCTAGTAGAACTAACAAAAGAAAATGATGGAAGCCTGAAAAATCTCAAACTTATATCGATTTTTCAGAGAAAAAAAGTATTTTCGAGATGAGAAATGTTAAGTAAGAGAAACAAGCTGCAGAACAGCAAAGGATAATTATATTATAAACAGACTTTTTTATATAATTATCCTTTATTTTCTGTTTATAAACCAATTTATAAATAAAAAACCTGGTAACTTTTTCATATTTCCTAAGAAAGAATATAATGCTGGGGTTGAAGTTCCAGATATGACAATGTTACCACTGCCAGCAATCAGACAAGGAACAGCCAGAACATCAAGTCATTATTCATTTAATTTTGATTGCTTTAATATTGCTGACAAATAAACTTTGGATGATTTGCATTTGTATAAATAAATATAAAATGGTTTGCTAACTATTTTTCTATGAAAAATATGCATTGGTGTTATTTTGTCTCCATTTTTCTGAGACGTATCAAAGTGCCCCAGGGATGGGGCACATTGATACAAATGACATTTTTTTTCATTTTTTTTAATTAAATGCAAAAATACATAAAACAAAGATTGTACATTTTTATAACACACTACACAAGTTTTGCTGGCACCACATGGAAAAATAACTTGAAGTTTTCTGCTTTCTGGACACCAAAAAAATGTTTAGAAAAAAGCTGTATCAATGTGCCCCAGTTCCCCCTACTGAATTAACGAAAGGATTAAACTAATAACCATATGCGATAATTATACGAGATCAATTTCGAGCCTAAACAGAACTTGTCATTTTTCGTCATCAAACAAATCGGCTTCGTGGATGAAGTGTGAAAGAAGGAAAAATTCGACGTTTGTCTTTTAATTCTATCATACATTGATGCAGTAAGGTGTAAACAAATCGTATATATGTGGTTTTTTAACAACTGTACTACAGAATGATACAATAACAACAGTTTAAAAATTCATTTACAGCAGTTCCTTTGACTGCAAATTTCAAGTGCGTATATGTACATGTAATATAGCATGGTATGTGACAAGGGGGGGGGGAGGGATTTATTGTGCAGTGTGACACTTTGTGATAAAGGTGGGGAGGGGGTTGAAAAATTTGAAAAAAACATGTGACATCATATATAGTGAGCCCCTAAGGTGAGGAAAATTTATAAAGATATTTCGCTAATTTTAAAATTAAAAATACTGTTTGTTATTTCAATAATGAATTTACATTTTATACAATATTTTTATGAATTTCATAATAGTTTATAATTCCATAAAGTATTGAACTTTTTCCCACTAAAAACATATTAGTTAAAGATAACGATATAGATGGTTCGTTTTTAATTTATTTTTCCTCAAATTCATTAGAAGAAAACTAATAAGGATAAAATTACTAATTTGTTATTGATTTTTCTTTTTCTTCTTCTTCTTTTTTCCTTTTTTACGAAAAAGAACTGTTTACAATAAATTTGTGAAAAGAAAAAAAAATATATTTTTTTATTCTTCTATTTGATTATTTCTATTTAATTTCTAACAAGTTTAAAAAGATTAAATAGCCTAAAATAATTTATCAATATATTTATTCAGCCTTTTTTAATTAAAAAATCACTTTTATATTTATAAAAAAAAGACTTTATCTTAAAAAATAATTATCATGATTAATGAGTATTGAAGAATAAATTCGATACTTGATGTAAATAGAAAATAAATTTTCTAATTTCATTTATTAGTTAGCTTAGTTCAGTTAATTTTTGCTGTATAGGACTTTTAATTACTGTTTTTCTTTATTTAAATAGTTTTTTTCTTCATTTATTTTATATTTCAGTAATATATTTTTGATAAGTTTAGAAAAATATTTATAAGAGATTTATGTACTTATATTAATGTATTAATATTAGTGTATTTATTAGTATCTTTATATATTTTTAAGAAAAATATTAGTAAGTTTGATGAGCAGAATGTTAAGAGAAAACCATTGGGTTAAATCATTTGTTCGAGAAAATTCGAATAAAGGGCAATTTTTTAATCACTATAGGTCAAGCTTATTTTATATAAAATTGGTTCCAATTATTTAGAGTTTTGCGTTCTAGCACTCGCGAGCACGAGAAGATCGTTGTATACTATGTGAAAAAGAGTCTGTATAGTTATTCTTTTTCTAGGAAACTGAGATTCTAAGAATTTTTCATGTAACGATAGCAGGAAAATACCTGTAACGTCTTATTTTGAATAAATTTTTGCTGTTACCGTTACATGAAAAGTTTTTGGAATCCCAGTTTCATACATAAACTGCAGTAAATTTATAGATTTTTATTTTTTTTACAGTGTAGATCACATGTACTAGAAATTTTCATTAATCGATTACTTATGAAAAAACTGTAAAATAATCAGTAATCTAGAATATAAAAAAAATAAATTTTTAACGGTTTTCATAATTTATTTTTAATACTTGTTTTTAATATTGACAACCATTATGGTTTATCTATGACATCTAATGTTTTTCTAACCAGTTTCCTCGTTATCCGGTGTCTTATCCATTCCGAAAAACGTAATTCCAAAATTAAGCCCGGACAAAGTGTCGAGAAAGAAAATTGTGCAATTATGTAAAGACGCTTACATCATCTAAATACATGCACACATTTTTGTAAATTTGGACACTAAACACCTATTAAATTTAAAAAAAAATTTTAAAAAGAACGAGTTTTTAGTGAACTTTGCTCTTTTCCATAGATGTGCCTCAGCTGAGTGGAATCGTTTGAAAAATTTTGAATTTGAGCTTAAACTTGATTACTTTTTGAGAAATTGAATTTTAGTTTCAACTAGGTTTTTTTCTGTTGTTTTATGAGCGTGTCTAGCACTGGCTCGCATCAAATAAAACACGTCAAATAGAATTGGCTTAGGATTAAACAGATTAGCCTAGGGTAAACCTGAAGGTACGCGCCGGAGCGGTCTTTGGTATCAATGGAATTATGTCAAATCGAGTTTGTCTAGGATAAACTAGACCAATCTAGGATAAACTATTTCAGACCAATAAATAGCAGGCTAAATTAGTGTATAATGTGCGTTAGGCAAAGCTAGTTTATCATTTGGGCTTTATAGATTTATTTAGCACAGAAAAAACTAGTTTATCTTATATGTGTTACGATCAACTGGTTTGGCTTAGGAAAAATTAGTTTATGCGATGGTTGCAGAATAAAATATTTTGACCTAGGGAATACTAATAAAACCGTTTAGCATTAGGATAAACTAATTTGGCTTTAAATCGGGTTTAGCTGGTGCCATATATAAGATTTCTTTAAACTAAATAAGTAGTTATAATTGCTTTATTTTATAAAGCTTTGTTATATGTATCCTAATGTTGTAACTTTGCTGTATATTATTTGTTTTCCGGGTTGGTTTATATAAGTATGTTTCTAAGGATGCATGGTATACTTGAATCTGGACTAAAGCAATCGAATTGGACTAAAGCAAACATAAAACTACAGCTTTGTGAAATTTAAAAAATATATTTTGAAGTAGGTGATTATAAAAATAATGTTTATCCGAATTTATGTTTAAATTAGTTATACGTCTTTGTATATTTAAACAAAATTTTCTTCTTTGAAAAATGAATGTTTTCAGCAGGAATGTTCCGTTTCTAGTACAAAAATATAAATAAATATATAAATAAATAAAAAAATAAAATAATGAGGTAATAGCATCCATATTTCTATAAAATTATTAAACATTAAAAATAAATTTTAAAATGTGTAACAATTTACTAAAAGTTTTAGGCGATATTCTAATAAATAAATATAAAAATGAAAGTTATTTTGTGGTTTTTGCATTTATCAATTTTTAAATAATAAACTATAAGGATAAAGCTTTGATTTATGATATTTATTGTATTTTACATCCACAACATATTATAGTAAGAAAATATAATGGTCATAATATAGATCATTCGGAGATTACACCGGGTATTGATAAAAGAATTCTTTGAAAAACACACCTCTAACAGATAAACTGTAATGATAATTAATATTGCAAGCAAGCGTTTAGTTAAAGATAACCATGGATATTTATCTCGTATATTTTCAGTATTTTATATCTCTATTTTATTTGTGTTTGGTGTAGATTGTACTTACTAGTATTTTGTGTAATAAAATTTGTTTAGCAGAAAAATCAATAATTTCTGTTGTTAAAAAAATAATACAGGAAAAAATATTCAACAATCAGATTATGAAAATTTCCCTATTTTTAACCGACTTCAAAGAGGAGGTTATGATTTCGACCTGTATGTATTTGTTGTTCACGCATAACTTTTGCAAATATGAACCGATTTTGATAATTCTTTTTTTGTTTGAAAGCGTATGAGACCCATGTGGTCCCATTCGAATTTCATAAAATACTGATAATTAGAACTTTTTTAAAAATAAAAACTTTAAATTTCAAATTCATTTTGAAGCAATCGACCAATTAGAAGTGTTCATTTTGCATGCTTTTATGTTACACTTACATAGACACACGATCTTTTCACTGTTAAAAGTTTGAAGTTTTTGCTGCATCGTCACTCCACCGCTTTTATGGAATATCTCTATTTTGACCAATGAGAATTCACCATAATACAATAAAGTAATCATTTTCTATAAAAGCGATGGATTGACGATAAAGTAAAAGTTTCAAATTTTTAATAGTGTTCAAAGTGCAAAATCCTAACTGGACGAGGGCCAGGATTCACATAAATTTTGCGCTGTTTGCTAAACGAGATTTATTAACAAGAAAATTTATTTAAAACATTGAAAAATTTGCTAAAACTCAGGCTTCTGATTCGTTAATCTGGTTTCGCTAACAGCGCAAATTCTACCTGGATTCCGGACAAGTTCTCTTATGCAAGAAACCGGAAATATAACATCTAGGGGATATAGTGTGGAAATCGGCTATCTCAGGGCGTCTTCAAGAGCAACTTACAAAAGTAACCAATGTTATCGACCGATTGTAGGGCAGTACGAAAGCAAATTGTGGCATCAATGAAAACTATTCTGTTGAATTGTAGTTGACGTCACACTTCGCTTTGATTTTCATTTCGTACTTGTCTACAATCGGTAAGTGGTCGGTAAGTAACCGGTAAGTTGTGCTGAACACGCTCTCTGTAACACTTAAAAAAAGCGCTAAAATGTTCTATTCTTTAAATGTGCAACAATGCTAATGAAATTTAAAGATAGAAGCGACATCTGCAGGACATTTTCTAAAAATGTAAGAATTATTGCTAGTCTAGATAATGTAACACGAAAATGCCGCAGATGTCGCTGTGATCGACACTTTTGAATTCAGTAGCATCGTTTCACATTTAAAGAATACAAATTTTTAGCAGTAAGGACCAATGAGAATGCTCCATAATAGAGCGAAGTAATAGGAAACGATTACTTCGCTCTGTTATGGAGCATTCTCATTGGTCAAAACAAAGAAATTCTATAAAAGCGATGGAGTAACGATGCAGCAAAAGGCTAAAATGGAGGATATTCCGAATCTGCGTTCGAGGCTGTAAAAAGTCACGTGGTACCGGTAATTTATCCAAAGAACTTCTAACTGATAAGCAGATAGGTTGCTATGTTTTCCGCATGAACTGTTTCATTGGCTGGTGGGTATTTACATTGCGTTTAACGAAGTTTTCTCTTCTTTACGCTAGAAGTTTTTACCTTGACCACGTGATCATAACGTAGATGGAATATCCTCCATTTTTTACAGTGTCGATAGGAGAATTTCACCCCATGTATTCCAGACTCTCTCCTTCGAACAATGAAAAGTTCTCAAAAATGAAAGCTTATGATTGGTCAATCTTGTTTTGCTTAGCAGCGAATAATCCTTCTGGATCCTAACCACTGTTGCAGAGATGCTAGATTTTTTCCAAAGTACGAAATCTTAGCTGGAAAAATTCTCGTATTCACCAAAGTGAAAGATCCACATCGATCCAGACATGAGAATTCAATATCGAAAAGCTGAAAATTCATCTCTAAAGAGCCTTACACGTTAAAGCAAGAGTGTCTGTGTATCAGGGTGCTTGTTATGCCGGATTCACAAAGTGATTAAAATACATTGCTATGTGCTAGATTTACATTTTGACAAATACAAATGACGAAAAATTTTGATAAGGTTACCATTAAAGTTAAGATAATTAACTTCTTTTACCCATAAAACAAACTCGTTCAGGCGACTACCGCCAAGTTCTGGAATAAAAATTCTTAAATTTTCTGTACTTTGGAAAACCGCGTTTATCAAAGAACATTCTTAAATTCAAATATTGCTACTTTTATATAGACGCATGTTGAATCATGGTGTGATTTTCATAATATCTACCTTTTTAGTTTTTATGACTGAAAAGGGTATTTTAATACATACGAACATTTAGAATTACTTTGCTATGCATTGAACCATAGAAGCAACTTGACGCGCTCTGATTGTGTACGCGTACTTTAAACTGTAAAAAATCTGACCCTTTTGCTGCATTGTCACTACCTCGCTTTTATAGAATATCTCACTTTTGATCCATGAGAATGCTCCATAATAGGTTGAAATAATTGTTTTCCATAAAAGCGGTGGAGTGAGTTTCAAATTTTTAACAATTTAGTTGGGACAAAAGCGTCCGTGAAAAAAGTATTTGGGCATCGAATGCTGTCACTCTCTTATAGATGCAGCCAAGTACAGGTTACGATTTTCGGATCCCTCGTCGAATCATAACCGCTCATTTCCGATGCCTTTACTGCATTTATAGGAATTAGATTGTTGTTGTTCATCTATTGAATCATAGAGCGATTTTTGTTAAAATCTTTCTTTTTGCTTTTTCTGACTGAAGGGGAGTACTTTTGACTACACTAGAAAAGCATTTTACTATTCATTGATACATGGAGTCATTTTGCTGTTTACTCATATATGGAAGCGCTTTGCCGCGCGCTTATGTGTAAGGACACTTTACTTGAGGCATTGTCACTTTTCGATAACCACTTCCGATGTCCGTACGATTAGATGTTGACTTTAAGATTTCATGAATGCGGTAGCTTTTCGTCGTGCCAGATCTGAAGAAGTTACCACATCCAGACAACCTAAAGATTCACAACGATACTAACCGATATTGTAAGTGTCTTTTGAAAAGTTGACAATCAAACAGTGACAAGTAAAGTAAATACATCAGAACTCAGCAAAGTGCGTTCATTAGTAATGCGTTGCAAAGAGCCATCATATGTCAGTACACATAATTATGTATTGCCATTATATGTCAGTACACATAATTATGTATTACGGTATAAATAACGCGTAACTTTTTTTCCAACCACCTTCGTCCTTCCAAGCCCAAGCTCGCACTCTGATTGGTTGTTGCTCTCGGCACTGTTTTCACGTAACTTGGCGATGATCATACTTGGCGTAGCGATAGATGCTTCCGTCGAGTTTGATTTCCTTCGGAGCCGAGTACAAAGTAAACCGAGTACAAAATAAAAATTTGTGTTTAAAAACTTTTAAAGAGTACAGCTTTCAGTAAGACACATTCCATCCAATCCAATGCTGCAAGAGAAAAGTTACTTTGTACTCGGTTCGGAAGGAAATCAAACTCCTCGACGGAAGCATCTATCGCTACGCCAAGTTACATGAAAACAGTGCCGAGAGCAACAACCAATCAGAGTGCGAGCTTGGGCTTGGAACGACGAAGGTGGTTGGAAAAAAATTACGCATAAATAACTAAAAAGTAGGAAATAAATTTAACTTTTTCAAAAAAATGTATAACCGACTCCAAAAAAGCTCTAAAAAGAATTAAATAATTCTATAAAATTCTCTAATGACAAATTATTATCCAATAACCACACATTGACTATCATGTACCGGTATAAAACGGTTAAAGTTAATATATGGAATTTAATATACACCAAACATAGATTTTCCAGAGAATATTTTTTACAAGAGATTAATTTACATTTTTTTAATTTAATTTTTGAATATATACATATAAAAAGTAAGGAATTACTTTTTGAAGTTGGTGCCAAACTATCTTAAGTATAGTAAGAATTGTGGATATATTATGTCTAGTACCATAAATAAAATGGGGAAATCGTTATCGATTATGACTGTTTGGCACCAACTTCAAAAAGTAATTCCTTACTTTTTATATGTATATATTCAAAAATTAAATAAAAAATATGTAAATTAATCTCTTGTAAAAAATATTCTCTGGAAAATCTATGTTTGGTGGATATTAAATTCCATATATTAACTTTAACCGTTTTATACCGGTACATGATAGTCAATGTGTGGTTATTGGATAACGATTTGTCATTAGAGAATTTTATAGAATTATTTAATTCTTTTTAGAGCTTTTTTGGAGTCGGTTATACATTTTTTTGAAAAAGTTAAATTTTAACAGACAGTTTATTTTGATTACTGATTATAGAAATTTTGCATTTGAAAGTTATAATATAAGAGCTGAGATATTTTTATTACTTTTGATTGATAAAAGGTATTGTTTAACGTATTACAGCTTTATAAAATGTTGTATGTATTCCAAGTATGGATCATTCCATCCAAAATAAGGAAATCAGGTGTGGTTGACATGTCACAGATTTTATTGAAAAACATTACGTTATTAGAACATATACATTTACGAGTCAATGTAATGCAATACATTTCAGAGTTGTTCACTTCAATATGAAAATGTACGTTAAATTTGATTAAAAAAAAACGTAGTTTTGTATATGTATTTTAAATTTCAAGATTGATTATTAGCCTTAGTAACGAAAAGAATGTATTAAAATTATTTATAATTACGAATGAACAATAAGTAATAGATTAGCGTAATTTAATAAATGTGATTTTATTCTGCAATATAAAAATAAATAAATAATAAAAAAATTTAGGGAAAAGGACATATTTTAATGACTTGTCTTAACATGAAGGACTTTTTTACCGTTATAAAATTATTTAATGTTATAGCTAATGGTATGTGTTTTATTCATCTAAATTTTCACTCTCGTCTGTTTATTCCTTAATGAGAAAAAAAGAAACAGTAAAAGCTGTTAAGGGAAAAATTCAATATTTTTATCATTTGTTTGAACGCATTCAATTTGTTTTATAAACCTTCAAAACCTTTAAATCCTTTGTTATTATAAACAAAAATGTATATTTAAAAAATATAAACTTTTAATTTTGCTTTCAGTTTATTTTTGTCTCAAGAATAATTTAAATTTGAGTAAAAGATAAAAGTTTCATTTAAATAAATAATTTAATATTAATATTAAAACCAAACAACAAAAATGGATGTCAGCACACATCTTTTTTCAGCTAAAGATCCTGAAACTATTAAAAAATCGCACGGGATTTTAAAGAGAAATAATCTGTAGAATATAACGAATATTACTTTTAAATAGATTTTTTTAATGTTAGGAATCAAAAGGCAATCTTGAATTTTTTGAGTATATCATAGACTTTTTTATCCTTATGACTGTGCATTATTGTTAATTTCTGACCTTTCTTTTATTTATTTTTTTATGGATACATAAGATGAAAAATTATGATTTATTTCTTTTTTTTAAATTTCTAAAGTTTTTTTGAGGGGAGGGGAGGAAATGGGGAAAAATTGATTTTCTTTACTTTGTTTTTGAAAAACTGATAATATTAAAAAGAGTTAAGAAACTTCTTATTGTAACTTCGATATAGAATATTCAATTTCCACGATTTAATTTCGATATTTTTTTCGATATTCGCATACGTTAAATTTAAATCTTTTTTTTCCTTCAAACTTAATTGTAATTTATATGATGCTTTAATTGAGATACAAAGATTTATTAATTTTTATCATAATATAACCATTTAGTTAAAATATAAATATGTAACTTAGTGAAACAGTATAACTGATATACTGTTTTATTGGAAATGTTTTAAATACTTAACAAAACGGAAAATTCGAAACTGCGAATTTAGCAAAGAAAAATAAATTATAACTGATTTGCCTATTTTTGGCGAACTACTGAAACAAATTAAGTATTTTAAAAAGAAATTAGTTTTCTTCTAGCTACATATTATAATGATTGGATATCTAATATAAAATCAGCAAATTTTTTCGAACGATGAATTTTATAGTTACACTACTGTAAAACAATTAAAAAATAAAGAAGTAATTTTAGTATTTCTTGAGGCCAAGTTCCAATTATTTTTTTCACCCATAAAAGCACAGAAACTATTATTATACTATTGCAATTTATTAACTATATGTAAAGATGTTTGGTTTAATGCCAATTTTTTGTAAAATATAGTTTTATTGGATTTTCAATAAAATGAAATTCGTAGTTAACTTTTTTATTAGTTGAATAGATATCATAATTTACTAGTTTTAAATTTTTGATTAAATTTTACTATACAATAATGGTTAATTTAAAATTTAACCTAATACAAAAGTGTTTATGTTTCTTAAATACCGTCAAAGAATTTGATTATATGCGTCTCTTTTTCTTGACAAGTATAACGTTCACCTGATGTTTTTTTTCAAAATAAACGTAAGCATATTGATTATTTTCTACAGTTACCATGTGGTGATTATCTTCTAGATGTTT
The DNA here is from genome assembly GCA_964019185.1 of Maratus speculifer. Taxonomy (NCBI): domain Eukaryota; kingdom Metazoa; phylum Arthropoda; class Arachnida; order Araneae; family Salticidae; genus Maratus; species Maratus speculifer. The sequence goes on along the minus strand of OZ025289.1, from coordinate 208,520,252 downwards.
TATTGGAAATGTTTTAAATACTTAAGAAAACGGAAAATTCGAAACTGCAAATTCAGTTTTAGCAAAGAAAAATAAATTATAACATTGGAAAAAACACCTTCAAAATAATTGTCACTGATTTGCCTATTTTTAGCGAACTACTGAGACAAATTAAGTATTTTAAAAAGAAATTAGTTTTACTCTAGCTACATATTATAATGATTGGTGGACTAAAATAAAATCAGCGAATTTTTTCGTACGATGAATTTTATAGTTACACTACTGTAAAACAATTAAAATATATAGAAGTAATTTTAGTATTTCTTGAGGCCAAGTTCCAATTATTTTTTTCACCCATAAAAGCACAGAAACTATTATTATACTATTGCAATTTATTAACTATATGTAAAGATGTTTGGTTTAATGCCAAGTTTTTGTAAAATATAGTTTTATTGGATTTTCAATAAAATGAAATTCGTAGTTAACTTTTTTATTAGTTTAATAGATATCATAATTTACTAGTTTTAAATTTTTGATTAAATTTTACTATACGATAATGGTTAATTTAAAATTTAACTTAATACAAAAGTGTTTATGTTTCTTAAATACCGTCATAGAATTTGATTATATGCGTCTCTTTTTCTTGACAAGTATAACGTTCACCTGATGTTTTTTTTTTTTTTTTTTTTTTTTTTTTTTTTTTTTTTTTTCAAAATAACCGTAAGGATATTGATTATTTTCTACAGTTACCATGGGGTGATTATCTTCTAGATGTTTTATTGGAAATGTTTTAAATACTTAACAAAACGGAAAATTCGAAACTGCAAATTCAGTTTTAGCAAAGAAAAATAAATTATAACATTGGAAAAAACACCTTCAAAATAATTGTCACTGATTTTCCTATTTTTAGCGAACTACTGAGACAAATTAATTTTTTTAAAAAGAAATTAGTTTTCCTCTAGCTACATATTATAATGATTGGTGGACTAAAATAAAATCAGCAAATTTTTTCGTACGATGAATTTTATAATTACACTACTGTAAAATAATTAAAATATATAGAAGTAATTTTAGTATTTCTTGAGGCCAAGTTCCAATTATTTTTTTCACCCATAAAAGCACAGAAACTATTATTATACTATTGCAATTTATTAACTATATGTAAAGATGTTTGGTTTAATGCCAATTTTTTGTAAAATATAGTTTTATTGGATTTTCAATAAAATGAAATTCGTAGTTAACTTTTTTATTAGTTTAATAGATATCATAATTTACTAGTTTTAAATTTTTGATTAAATTTTACTATAAGATAATGGTTAATTTAAAATTTAACCTAATACAAAAGTGTTTATGTTTCTGAAATGCCGTCTTAGAATTTGATTATATGCGTCTCTTTTTCTTGAGAAGTATAACGTTCACCTGCCTTTTTTTTTTTCAAAATAATCGTAAGCATATTGATTATTTTCTACAGATACCATGTGGTGATTATCTTCCAGATACTATTCCTCAACGGTGTTAAATTCATAGATATGCTTTCTTATGTGGTATAAAACGCCAGGATTAAAAAAATGAACTCGAGTTAATCCATAATGTTTGTTAACAATACACTTTACATTATGGTTTTCAGGCTATTACCTGACGAATATTTTTAGCGTTTAAAAAATTCTTATATTCTCTTGTATTTCTGCCGTATGTGAATGCCCGTATGTTATACTCCCTTTTAAATGAATCATTAAAATACAAATACAGTATAAAATTTTATTTTTATATACTTTTGACGGTATTTTATATCTTAACGTTCTATCTATCACATGTTTTTTTCGCTTTTAATAATTGAATTTACTGCATTTATCATTAGTTCCAGAGATGAGATTAGTGTATTATTTTGAATGTTAAGAAAATAATGTTTTTGCTGAAGTTAAATTATAAGATTTCAAATGTCAAATCTAAACATACAAGTTTTATTACGTTACAATTAAAGAATGTTTACGGCGGCAACAAAAATATAGTCAGAAAAATGTATATAAAGAATATAAGTCTAAGTCTGTTATATAAGCCTGTTTAAATAATTTAATTTGATTATTAAAGTTATTAAAGTTTTTTAAAGATCGTGTTTGCTCATGTCACCATAAGCGTAATAATGACAACAGCATGTGAAATTTCATTTAAATTATTCTCCAATATCAATAATGTGGTGAAATTCTGTGAAATTTTACATTTTCACATATTTATGTTGTATGATGCCTAAAATATGCATTTTTTCAATAAAAAGCAAGATCTGTATACTTTTCTGAGCAATGCCTATTTTAAGAACAAATAATATTTGCTTTTATTGAAGAGGAGGGACATTTAGACCAAGTACTGCAGTTCTTTTTTTTACACGCTCCAATTTGTTTTCAATGGGTAATGATGCGGACTGTCACGAAATTTGTATTATTTTCAAAGATATGAAAGCAGCATAATATGAAAATTTTTATACTTTCTTCTTACCACAAAATTTATCTGAAAATGTTCCAGTTTTAATCGCTTATTTTCTCGATTTATTAAGACGAAAATTTCTGAACATTTTAATGAAAACAAAAACAGAACGTAAATGTTGGCAGGTATAAAATAGAAACATAACAGCTTTATTATTATTATTTTATATGAAAAAACATCTTGATTTGTGTTAAATAGTTAAAAAGGTTCAAAGTATGAATATATTTTAAAATATTAGAAAATCATCGTAATAACATTACTCTTTGCAAACACTTTGTTTTTATTTACTAAAGGATAAAGTAAACAAGCCGGTAAATGTGATCACTGATTGCATAGAGGATTTCATTTAATATTTCTTTCAAAAGAATTTACCCCTTTAATTAATAAATCCAAATTGTTAATACATAATTATCTAATTTTTATATCATTGGTATCACCAATAAATTAAACTAGAAAATAATTATAAAATGAAAATATTTATTTTAATTAAATTAAAAATGTTGAAATTTAATTATTTCAATAAAATCCAAAATTACATTTTTTTAATGTTCGAAAATAATTTAGTGGGGATATAAATGAATAAAAATAAAATACAAGAAATAAAAGTGCGAAAAAATTGTTTAAGCTAAATTAAAATGCTGATCCGTTAATAAATAGCAATAGTTCTTAAATTGGAAAGAAAACTTAGCTACAAATAATATTATGAATGGCAGTGATTATTTGTCACAAAATTACAATATCTTAATTTAGAAAAAAAACGAAAATTGTTTTAATGAAATCCACCGAAATATAAAAATTGCAATTTCTAGAACAGGGGTTGAAACTAAGAACATCCTGCGAAATTTTTCGCTACTAGCTAAGTGGTTTACCTCCAATCTATGATGTTACTCATTGACGGAAAATGTTGAGAATTTAAGTTCTCTTCTAAAATTTAAATACAAAAATGAATGGATGACATTTAAAAAATAATTTAATTAAAATAATGGACTTTTTTTGAAAATCTATGATTTGTCGTTCGACATGGGGTATTCAGCTGCATATACATAATATTTGAATTATCTGATTTATATAGTTTTTGTGTATGGACACTGTGACGGACAGACAGGCAAAGAAAAGAGACGAAACGGATTTTGTCAAATGAACTATTAAGCGAAAGACTATTAAGCCACACATTTTTCGTTTTAGAAGATATTTGAACAGAAATGATTTGCATGTTTTAAACGTACTTTTATTTTTACGTTTTTTTTTTTGTTTTTTTTCTGACATAGGTCTATAATTTTTCGAATCAGTAATTTTTTTTTAATTTTTAAATTTTACTCATTGCAAAACCAGGTTATGTACAAATTTTCTAAAGGAATTTTGCGATGGATATTTTTTATGTTTTGTCCTCAAAAAATCTGATTATTCTAGGAGGAAAGAAAAAATTTCTTATATAATTTTGATTTTAAGTGTTCCATTTGCATCATTTTATTACAATATTTTTTGTATCGCATACGCCTTTTTTTGTGCTTCAAACTTAATCGTAATGTAAATATGGATTTCTTCCTCTTTAAAGATTTTTTTAATGTGAGTCAAAATTTGTGAGTCAAAATTTATCAAGATAGTTAAAATATATCCATCCAAAGAAAAGTGAAAGAGACATAGATAATTGATTTTCTGTTTTATCGGAAATCGCTGAAATATTTTGAATATTTAATAAAATGGCAAAATGCGAAATTGCAAATCTATCTTTAGTAAAAAAAATATACACAACAAATACATAAACAACAACAACAACAACAACAACAACAACAACAGTGCAAAGGCATTGTCATCGGTGTACTTATTTCTTTTGAGCTACTGACACGATTTCAAATATTCTTTTTAAACAATTGTTTTCCTCTAGCTAAATAATGATTTGATTGTTGGACTTAAATAAAAAATAAACAATTTTTGTTTCGAGCGGTGAATTATACAGTCTCACTACTTTCAAACTTTAAAAAATATTGTAATACTTTCACCATATCTTCAGGCAAATTTCTATTAATTTCGTTTTTTTTATTCGTGAAATCAATCTGTTATTATTCTGTTATTTGAATAAAATATTATATTATGTAAAGTTTCATTCACATATGAAAATTACTTATAAAACCGAGTTCTATTTGTTTTTTTTAGAAAAAAAGAAATTAGTAGTTACTCTATTTAACTATTTATTTACTTTTAGTTTTGATTAAACTTAATTTGGCAAGATAAATGAAATCAAACTTTAACATAGTAAAAAAGGATGCATGCTTTTTAAATACCACTTTAATACTTGATTATATGCGTCTCATTTATTGAAAGTTGCAATATTGGTTCTTTTAAGATAACTGTAAGTATAATGGTTATATTCTAAAGTTTCATGGAGTGATTATCTTCTTAATATTTCTTCCTAAAGGTATTAAGTAGGTAGATTTGTTTTCATGTGTATCTTATAACCCATGAATAAAAAATGAACATGAGTCAAACCTTATTCTTTTTAAAGTATGTAATATTTATGCTTTACATTATAGTTTGTATAATAATACATGTATATATGTAATACATTGTATAATAATACATTTTTAACCTTTTAAACGCCGCACTATGATCGAAAGGTAACATAAACTATTTATTGGTAAAAATCCCATTAAAACTCAAACATAAGCACTGTAAATAACTTTTTTTCTCAAAAAAAAAATTATGTGTATGATTTCGAACATGTTCCACAAATGGAACATTGGCGGGAAACACTTAGTTTTTTCACATGTTTTCATAAAATTTGATTAGCGACATTTAAATTAAAAACTTTATTTCTGTGCACATTTTTTTTCATGATTATAGGTAATGTATAAGCATTTGTGAATAATGAAACAGGTTAAGCAAGTAAATAGCCGGGCTTCGCCCACCTAGCCTTCGTTTGACTTAGGATTCCAACAAGTTAACCAGCAAAAATGCTCAAGAAGCCTTACGAAGCTTTTAAAAAAATCTTTCCCACTTACTTAAAAAAATTATTTTATATATGATGGACAGTAATTACTATATGAACGGAGCTTCACAATTATTTATCAAAGTAAAAAAAATATATATGTACAAAAACGATACATGAAAATAATAAAAATAATAAAAATGTCTGTACTCCAATTCACAGCAAAATAATCAAATAAATAAAAATCTTAAAAATATAAAAGAGAAAAAAACTTACCAAAAACTTTTAAGATATATATTGTCTTTAATTTTGTGTCCTACATTTGATCTATTATCGATAGTAGTTAAGAAAGCATTTTGCATGTAGTCTTTTTTCACATTCAGAACATTTTTAACAGTGTTCTTTTGGATACAGCACATCGTTCTTGTGTTGATGGCATGATAATTTAATTGACAAATGCTAATTCATTCCTCTTCAAAATCATCTGATAATTCATAAAAAAATTCTTGTGCCTCTTCTACTGTTCGAATCGGATTTGAAAGAGACAACTCGTCTGTCAGACGTATGTTAACTAATTGAAGAAATTCATAGAGTAAAGTGAAATAATAAAAAAATCCTTATCACGCTATTTTCCAAAGTCACCTCTTACATTTTAGCTTATTTGAGTCATAAACAATGTCTAACTACCAACAAACAGGCATGTTTACATGTTTACCCCGTCAGTTGTCAGTAATCCACTTCAGGAGAACGAATGTGTGAGAGAGAAAAGGGGGGGGGTAAGGGACAGGGTGTGGAGTGGGGTCAAAAGAAAGTATATCAAAGTAATTAATATCTTTTGTTGACACTTATTAAACCACCTCGTATTCGGAATCTTTTTATCAATAGTTACATGTACTGCAATCAAAGAACTAAACCATGTTAAAAATATGCCTTTACACGTCAATGTTCCATTTTTGGAACATGCGAATTTCTTATCCAGAAGAAACAATATAAATCCATCCTTTTTTTAAAAACTTGTGTTCTACTACTAAAATGACTATTTAGACTTGATCAAACTTAGTAATAAAAATATTTGTTCAATTTTGAATTTTATAAGAATTTTTGAATTTTGCCCAACGAAAAGTCTAAAAAAGGCCTAAATTACGATTTTCCCCCTCAGACATGGTTAATTGTATCAATGAAATACTGACGCCAAAAAATTAATCCATACTTTCTTTACAAATACTAATTTTTACAAAGTAATGCGAATAAAAATATATTTTTTGCAGAATTTTGAAGTTGATGTTCCATTTATGGAACACTGGCGTGTAAAAGGTTTTAACGTTAATGACTTTCTTATACTCTTATACTTTGTACTACTTCTCCCATATTTTAATGACCATATACGCGTTCCATATTTGGTGAAACGTTAAAAGACAATGCATTATAAAAAAAATATTTTTATATACTTTTGATGGCATTTTATATCCAAATGTTCTGTCTATGTAACGTTTTTCCCCTTATTTAATCACTATCTTTTAATACTTTTTTTTTAATTTCAGAGATGAGATTTGCATATTTTTCAATATTTTGCTTCAGGTAAATCATAAGCTTTCTAATGTCAAACAAAAGCATAGAAATTTTACTTCATTACAATTGAAAACAGTTTTACATGTACAGCAGCGAAAACATATATTTTTAAATCTGCTTAAATGCATCCTATGTTGTTATTTAAATTTAAAATCAAAGTTTGATCTATTTCTTGTATTAAAAATGTTATCTTAAATATCGTTATGATAGTATCATGTAAAATTTTATTTAACCCGTCAGTAGTCGCGTGTCGGTCTTTTCGCCGCCCGTATAACTTATCTTCTCCTAACTTGTATCACATTACAAATACAACGGAGATCTACCATGTAGCTGACTTTGAAGCTTTCTCGAGCGTTTTTTGACCACCTTAGTTAAGTAACAGGACACCTCTGATTTTCTTTCAGGTACATTTGTCGAAACAATGTTGAAATTGGCGAAAAAGTCTATGGAACAATCACTAATGTCGGTTCATTTTCACATTTTCAATTACTCCAGACCTCATGAATAAAATGCATAATTTAAGAAAACTGCAAATTTATATCTTCATTGAAATGTTATTTTCGTATATTAGGTGAAAAATATTTCTTATTTTACATATTTGGTATAGGGAAGGCCAGCGGCGAAAAGACCGAGCGCGACTAATGACGTTGTGAAAAAAGTTGCGACTACTCGCGGGTTAAATGAAATTATCTTTATGATGTATAGGTAATGTAAATGCAAGATACAATAATAATTATTAATTTCTTTTTTAAATTGATACCGAAAATTTCCGATTATAATAAATTTCATCGATTTTTTTTTTTTAATTTGGAAACCTCCGAAATTATGTCAAATACAAAGGATTATTAATTCTGATAATACTTGCCATATACACAATTGAAGAGAGCAATCATTATTAAGCTATCTCCCTATGCTAAAATCACTAAAGAAAAGAGAACTTTCTAAAGAAATATTGTAATCTCATTTTTGGATACTATTTTAATATGGATTAATAATACTTTATTCTTAAAATCACATCTATATATTCCTATGAATTCAGAAAAATGCTAAATGTGTACGGAAATTTGAAGACATTTTAATTAAATCCGAAAAATGCTGTCTTTATTTAGTGCATCATGAACATTTTAAATGATACTTTTTTAAATAAAAAATTTATAGATAGTAGAAGGGTCCTTCAGAGGATTTTCAAAAGATATATGATATTTTTATTCAACAATTAGTTCATAATTTTAAAAATATTCATTCAAATTAAATTCTTATTAGATGGGATTATTATAACATTGCAATAATTTAATAATTATTATTATTAATCAAACACTTATGATTAGAATTATTTTAAGCGAATAATTATTTAGTTAAATTATTTTAATTAAAAAATAAAAATGCTAATTATTAGATAATTATTATTAAATTAAAATTCTTTTAGCAGCGGCATCAGGTAACAATACATAGCCAAAGCTCAAAAATGTTTGATGGCAAAGTAATAATAATATTTTATATATCATTTTGAGTACATTTTCGTAAAAGCAATTATCAGAAAAATGCTCTTAAATTTTAAATTATATTTTACATAACTTCTAAATTATTATAAGAACACAGTAGTTTTAGAATAGTAAAAAGTTGTATAATTAAATAAAATGTTAATGACTAAGTCGATAATTTTTGCGAAACTTTTCATTTTCAACGTAGACAGTGAGTTTTATAAAATTTTGACATTTTTTACGATCTATGAAAGCAGAACCAGTGCTAATGCAAGAAAAACCTATTTTTTAATAAAAATGAATTTTTACAATTTTTAGGCTAAAATTGTGAAATAAAACCTTTTTTTTATTCAGCAGTGTTTTCCTCTTACGAATAATTTTTTTCTTCATTTTCCACTTTAGGATTTCCTCCCATATATTTTTTTCCTCAATTAAAAGCTATGTGTAACTTTTCACCATTCACTTGTTTTTTCCACCTCTGCGCCACTTAGTCCATAATTTACCATAGTCTATTTCAGGTTTATAGTTAAAACATTTTCTCAGTCTTTCCCTTCTTTTCTTTTCGGTTGCCAGTTCATAAGTGATCTTGACAATCGTTTACTTCCCATCCTTTTCACATAGTCAAACCATCTGAACCTTTTTTCATCTTCTTTGTAATAATTGCTGTTATTTAAATGACAATTGATTCTTCTTTAATTAAATTCTTATTTCAATGTTAGTCGGTCTTTTCAATCCCAATGTTCTTGCTGCTCTTTTGCAAAATTCATTTTCCGTTACTAAAAATTTCTTTCCATTTATTTTATTTATTGTTCTAAGTTACTGCACCATATCGTAAAATACTTTCAAGGATTGCATTATATTTTTTTTCATTTTATTTATTATATTACTGCTCCACAATACAGCGTTTAATGCAAATATTGTTTTCCTTGTTGTTGCTATTTTTCTATTTATTTCCGTTTTTGTTTCACACTGTTCTTGTTGTAAAGATCCCAAGTATTTAAAATAAAATGGATTCTTTATCACTTTGTCTATTATGATAACTTACTTGAAACCTGATTTTAAGTATTATATTTTACCAAAAATTATGTTCAATCCCCATTCTATAATTGTCTAAGTGTTTTCTCATCATATTGTCAATATCGTACTTCTCTTCTGCAATTTTCATATTATCGTCGGTAAAAATTAGATGGAATTATATAAAAAATAGATGGAATTATATATATTTTTTGTATTTTGTAATAATTATACTGCTACAAAACAAATGCCTCTCAAATAATATAAATTAAGATTAGCTTTAAAGGAAATTCTCTATCCAGAAACGACAAAAGAATATCCTGAGTAAGGAGTTAAAGGAAAAATCGAAACGTATGGACGTATTAAATTTAGACCTTTGTAAGAGTTTCAACAGAACAATGGAAAGGAAGTTGCATAGAAAAATCACTACAATTGTTTCAATATGTAACTAAAATCTTTGGACACAGCAAATCAGATTTTTCATTCCTCTGTTAATAATATTTGAGAATCTTTAGTTTATATTCCTGGAAAATTAATGACAGTGTGTTATTTTTTTCATTCATATAATTAGAGTAATTAACAACTCTAATTTGTTGACTTGTGCATTTCTGTTTACATAACTTTGATGTTAATTTTTTATATGGATTACAGTTAATATAATCATTTATATGAATCCTTTGGAAATTGTTTAGATAAAAAGAGACATAGAGAGAAATATTGCAAAAAAAGAAAAAAAAACTATTTAAGTTGTATGTATTTTTATATGTAAAAATATGTCTTTCTTATACTCAAAATGTATTTTACTTTTATGTTCATTCTTAAAGAAAAGACCAAGCATCAAAACTATTGTGAATTTGAATTCTATCCTTGTCTGGATTTATTCCAATAACTATTTTTTAAACATTTTTCAAGTCAAATAATTCGAAAGTAAAGCTTTCATAAACACAAAGGATTTGCCAAACAGAATTTTCATTCACTTTTTCATATTCCTTTTAAAATCTATAAACTTTATGATTATTTTGAGCAGAGTTAGAATTTTCTTCCGGTATATTATACACAGAATATGAAACTTTTGAGAAAATTATTTTAATAAATGTGAATAAGTATTTTAATATATATGATAATACTTGTTTAAGTATTTTAAAAACCTATTATGCATATATATTTATTAAAGATGTGTATATGACCATAACACTTTCGTTGAAATTAAAAAGAGAGTGATAAAGAGAGAGAAAAGTTTTTTTTTCATACCAGTCTTGTTTACTATAAAACAAAAAAAATTATTTTTTTATGTATTGTAAATATTGGAGAAATATTTAATTAGAGAATGTCTAAACAAATATTAAAGAAAGGTAAAAGAAACACTGAAACATAGTGCACCTTTTCTCTTTTTTTCTAAATAATTCGAATATTTAACTATAAAAAATGTGAAATATTACTTTGTACAGATTTCTTATAAAAACTACGCAGTTTATAAACTCTTCGTAATGTTGTCAGCATTCGAAAACAACATTTCTAAAATATCATAAAACTTGAACATTTTTGTTCTTTAAAAAAAAAAAAAAAATGAAGTCCTAATTTTTTTTTAACATTATCGTCTTTATCTCTCTTTCAAAATGTCTTTTTATTTCTATTACAGTTTTTTTTTACTTTCTTCTCTACTTTTTAATGTGCCATCGTCAGTAAGATACTCAGGTGTCATTAGGTCATCATCACTTTGTGGATACGACACAGTTCTGTACATCTAAATACATGCCAATTTTTCAGTTTCTACTATTTCTCGTCTCATCTGACTAATAATTATCGGATTCAGAAACATCTAATTTAGTATTAGTTTTGAAGTTGCATTATTGCATCTGTCATATCTGCAACTTTTCCATAACTGAATAAGGAAGGGAATTTCGCCTCCTTCCCCCAGCGCCCTGTCAGCGTTGAAGTGACAGCGTTCGATACTGGAAACAGGAAGCATATTTCTTAGTGAGAAAAGATTGTTTTATTGAGCATTAAGACGATTAGAGAAATCACAAAATATATAATTTCATTTTTAATAAAATCAGAGAAAAAGTTCATGTATCCATTAAAACAGCAACCTTTTCGTTTGAACGCTGCACAAATATGGAAGAATATAAAATTTTTATAGTAATAGGTTTTTTGTAATATGTGGTTCCTTTTCGGATACTGGAAAGACTTTCAGTTGTAATGTAATTTTGCTCTAAGATTTGATTGTGTGTTAGGGAATAATATCAAGTATTCGTATATTTTTCTATCCTTAGGTGATGTTTGCATATGTCTCCTGCAGGCATATTGTGTTTTGCCATTTATGAAATTGTATTGCGTAAATTTTAACAATTTTACTTCTTGACGTTACTTATAAACTTAATAGAAATAAAGTTTAACAAAAACAAAAGACGGTTGTAATGCTGACATACTTTAGTTTCAGACAATAAAGTGTCAATGAATTGTCCTTGTTTAACAGAAGTCAGTGTTATATAATATTGAAAATTATATGTATTCTCATCTGAAGGAGATAAATAGATTGGAACAATACTGAATACTGAGTACTTATCTGAGTTTTTATGTATGGTGTTTGAGGAGGCATTGTCCTTAAACTGGAAAATGTAAAATAAATAATGTAAGTTTAAGATAGAGTGAGGATTCTGAGTTTGTTTTCTCCCCCATAAACTTCTATTTCTTGACTAATATTGTGGATAATGCATTAGAAAAGAGTTCAGTTCAGTACTAAGTTGCCTCTTAATTTTCTTCAACTCGAGTTTTGTGGTTCATCTCGTTTGTGATGAATCTCTTAAGAGATATTTTTCGTCTCTTAAGAGATTTCGTAGATCTGAAAAGAAATTATATGGATTATTGGACTATCTAAGTGCTTCATTAGTTGGATATCATTTTCTATTACAAACAAAAGGAAACCCCCTTTGTAAAAATATCTTATGCGGCCACATATATAGATCTATTTTATTAGAAGAATAAAAAGGATTTGCTTGTTTAAAATGCTGGTGCCATAAAAATGTGTTTTTTATTATAAAAATGCAGCGGGAAAGTATGTTATTTTCACTATTGGGTGATTTTGAAGTGCAATTAATGGAAATTGGATTCGATTAGAAGATTAATTCACTTCTTGCTATAACACAATAAGCAGTTTTCCAGAACTACATTATTTATTAATAGAATCGCTTGTACATTAGTTAAATGAATGGAAATTTCTGTGTGAAAGACGAATAATTTCGGATATTATATTATATGTTTCCTGAAAGCCTTGGTGAGACATTGATGATAGTTAAATTTTATTGCAATGGCAAATATTATTTGAAATTTGTTTACGACTGCATCATAAGAATTATTCATAGAATAATGAATGCTTTTGTTCTCTCATAATTTATGTTTATTTATTTGGGTGTTTTTCTATCAGATGACTAACTTGTAGAAGTTGAGGAGGGGATGGGGCACAAAAATAACTCGGAATCGTATAGCAATTCAATGTCGAAAATGCGGTAGCTGTGAGTTGTGGCACAAATCAATATTGAAAGTAAACTACTTTTTCAACTTCAGATTACTTGATTAACACCATTTTTTGAAAAAAAGATAAAATTCTCCTTATTAAAAAACATATTAATTAAGCCAAAAATAAGTGGAATTTTACAGCTTTGGCCAGTGCCTGAAGAAAAAATTACACAAAAATAACAGAAATAGTAACAAATTAATGACAGAAAAAATATTCTATTGAAAGGCTGTACTCCAGAAGTTAGACAAATTTATGACAAAAATCGTCAGGCACACTTGACAGTGGCACTAATATAATTCATTTCGTACATAAAGATTCCTGTCTTGATGTATATCTTCTCCGTTACTACAGATATTCGAGTGACGAGGTATTCAACTGAAAGAATAGTGGATCTCTGTCAAGCCTGCCTGACAGCCTCTTGTACAACATTTCAATAAAATGTTTTCTGCTCCATTAATGTGCTTCCCTTTCTGCACTTTTACTTTGGTTTTTTGTACCAGTGTGGCCAACGAGGTACTTGTGTTTAAATCAGATTTTTTGAATGGCATCACTTTTTTTTATTGTAAAATTCTCGTTATTTTTGTTTTAGTTAATATGTTATTTAATGAGGAGAATTTAATTGTTTTCAAAAATTATTTCCAATCAATAAATCTGAATTAAAAAGGAAACCCACTGGCATCATTTCTTTGTACCGTAAATTGCAACTACGGTATTGCAATATTATTCCGAGTCGTCTATGTGCCCTTTACACTACCTGCAAGTTTACCAGTTTGGTAGAACAACACCCTGTATATTACGACAGATATAATTCTATAGAGGATTTTTCCTTTTATATGCAATCAAAGTGAACTTTCGGATTTTTTCCCTGAAATCAAACAATAATTTTTTGAAAGGAAAATCAAAAATTGGATGCAGACATTCAAATCTACCGTAAATCCTTACTGAAAACATCAAATTTATCTTAATTAAACGATGTTTAGGGACATAGTGGTCAACGTACAAAGCAGATCAAAATGAGACAAAATGAATGTCTTTTAAAATCAAATAAACTAAAGGTATCAAACAATTGGAAAATTTTCTTCCTACATATATTTTCTTTAAAAGTCATATGACTGAGGTGTATTCCATTTATTATTAGAGATCAAAGCATAATATTTTTATGGAAGAAATTTTGAATCTTGTACGTATCTTTACTCCTGATGCCAACTGTAAATTTACATAAAAAGTTTAGGATTATAAAGTAACTATACAAATTGTGTTTTATGTTGTATTAGCCATGTATTTTTCTTCTACATGAAAACTTTGGATCTAGATAAAATGTATAAAGAAACTAAACTAGTTTTTTAAAATTTTAAATGATGATTCAATTTTTTATTTAACTGTGTAACACTTTGCTATCTTTTCATCGTTGCACTTTGTATCATTAATCAATACTTATATCACCATTTTTGTGAAATCTTTTTAGTCTTCTTAAGTTTCTTCTTTACAATACTTTTCTTCGAAATTTCATATACATATTTTTAAGTAATCATCATTTTTTACAGTCATTTCTAGACAATGATTTCGATACAAAAGAACACATTTCAGAATTTTTTTTTAGTGCAATTAACTTCAGTGGAAATTTGATAATAAAACTACAATGTATCAAATTGCTGTTTTTGTAATTCTGCATAAGAAAAAGTACAATTGAATTATTCAAGATTTCAGTTTTTGTTAAAGTTTCTTTTTGTTTGTATTGTTCGAAAACAATGCATATATTATTGTTTTAATTAAAAGACCTCTTATAGTTCTCTAAATATATTATGTATAGCAAAAAATAACTGCTGTAAATTTTTCGAAAGAATAGTTAAAAATAAAAAAACTTTTATTTTTTTTCATTTTTAATTTCTTTAATTATATAATGAGGAAATTAAATATTATTATGTTTATTCTTATGTTTCAATTTAAAGAAAAAAATATTCGCGAAACAAACACGAAAGTATGATACGTTAAAAAAGAATTACTGTTTCAGAGATTAGAGCAAATCATTTCAGTTTTTTTCCAACGTGAAGCAGAGTGTATGTGATTTTTTCGAGGTAAAAAAAGCCAGTGTAATTAATAGTTTGTTTATTAATAAATAATGATGTACGCAAATATTCTATAGTTTTAAATGCAATATTATACACAAAAGAAGTTATTAATTTTATTAAAAATTTAGTGTAGTGTAAACAAACCATCTGTAAAACTATTAAACTTTTTTTCCAGGAAACTGGGATTCCTATTTTTTTTATTTAAGGATAACAAAAAAAATTCACGTAATAGAATCATTGGCATGATTCTTTTCTCTTTCTGTAAAAAAAAAAAAAAAAAAAAAAAAAATAGTTATAGGATTCCCAGTTTAAAAAAAAAAAAAAATATATTTAGCAGTTTTATATATATTTTTCTTTTTTCAATGTGACTGAAAAACCTAACATTTAGATATTTTTCTTTAATTCTGATGTAATTTGGACTTTCCGATTCTGTATAGTTAAAATAATAATAATGATAATTATAAGAACAGGTATGTTTCTTATAATAAATATGTAAAATCAGAAAACACGAGGAAAACAGTATGAAATAAGTGATAATAGTCTTAAATAAGTGATAAAGTGTCATAAAAGTGCTACAAACAGGGGAAAGATACTGAACGAAGTCTGGCAAATGAACGTAATTTCAAACGTACATTTTTCCATGTACTAAATTGAGTTTTTTTATATGTTCTGTTACGAAATAGAGTAAAGGTTTCAGTTAAATCTAAATATTAAGTCATTGCAGCATATGTTTATTATTATGATTATTATTCTCAGACATTCCTCTTGCATTTTAGAATAGTGTTCAATAAGGTTCTTCTAAAATATTTAATTTAAAATATTTCATTGCCTGTTAAGACGCTCCGGGACATAAAAATTTAAAATTTTCTAAAAATAACTTATTGCATTAAAATATTTTTAATTATTATTTAAACCATGTTCCTATTTTAGTTAAAACAGGAAAAATTAATTTTTATGTTTCGGTTTGTTTTTTCAAAATCCAACTTTCAAGCAGTGGTTGTTATGGAAATGACTTCTTGTGAAAATGCATTTTTCCCCGTGATGTGTTTTAACACCATTTTCCTATTTAAAGGGAAATTTCCTTTAGGAGTCAAAATTCATTAAAGGTAAATTATTCAAACTTGGAACATATATTTTTCAATTGTTTTACAAGTTTGATTCAGCAAATTTGAAAAAATATATATATTTACGCTAAAAACTATGATTTCTTAAAAATGTTACATGATTTTTTTAAATATTAATTTAAATAGCTAAATGTTTATTTAAATTAATATTTTTTAAATACTCAATCAAGATTAAATCTTATATACCAGTTTATTTAAATTGAACAATTAAATTCAAAATTAAATTCTACAAATAATATTTTGTGTTAAATCACCCCATTTTTTATATATATATTTTAGACTTTAATTTATAATAAGCGTATACTAGAAATTTTATTATACAATGATTTTTACAAATTATAAAACGAACCATCACAAAAGGCTTCAAAATTTTAACTGAATAAATAAAAATTATTTTAAAATGTGTCTCGTATTTCCATATATATACATCTTTTTTTCTAAGAGTTTTTCCTTGGAAGGCGAAATAAGTAAAACTTTAATAAAGTTCAAATATTTAATATTTTTTCTTTGAAGTAGGAAATGTTTTTTAAGTAATTTATTTTTAATGAATAATTTTATAATATTGCACCAATATATATGACTACCACTACATTTGTTATTATTTATTTAAAATGTACGCTAATTTGTCATTTTACCATTAACGTAGAAATATTGTTAAAATGAGTTTGTGTATATACAAAAATGTTCTATAATAATTACATAAGTGTTCACGTCATTTGAATTACTTGTTATTATGCTTTGTATTTGTTTTAAAAATTTATGTTTTAAAATACAAACTTTGTTTATTGAGATAAAGAATGTTTAACATTTTATAAAGATTATATGCGGAATGGATGATTAATTAAATCGAAACATAAAATTTTGTACGTGGTTTTGTTTATCCTCCACCATAATTCTTCTGCATAGAGATAACTTTGAAAATCTCCAAAGCTCCAAGCTTCACAAGTAAAGTTCCAAAATATATTTTCAAAGAAAGCAATACCAAATGTTTTATCGTATTGTAATTAAAAATAAGCATGAAATAAAAATTAACAAGCCTTTAGGCATTTCATTTAAGAAAAAAAATTAACGGAATACTAATTTCCTCTTTATTTGCAAAAAATAATTACGAATTGTTTGATTAAATAACATGTAATTTACTTTTTAAAGATAATATTACTATACAATAAGACCCTTTTCACTCATAAGATGCAGAGAAAATTGTTTATAAAGTCGAGGGATGTTAAATATTTACATCTATTTACAAATCATTATGATTTGTTTCTTCTCTAAATTTAATCTCAAATTATAGGATATTATCTGTAGTTAACAATAATTTTCAAGTTTAAAAAAATGAACATAGCTAAATCAGAACTTTTGATATTCCCTTTTTTAAGCTAACTTATCAGAGTTAATAAGAAATCCACTACAACTTATGCACATATAGTCTTGTATGACTTTCAACTGTATATGGATACCTATAAAACAGAAACAAAAATTAAATATGAAATTATATTTTGTAAAGAGTATTACATTTAATAAAAGAATAAAAATGTTATCTGACACTTAACTCTAAATAATAAATTTGTATTGTGACAAAAGTAGAATAAAAATTCCGCTGCATTTTCAACATTTTGTAAAACGTATTTTTTACATGCAATTTAATTAATAATTTTCGATGCAGTAATAGAAGAAGAATAAGGTTTTAGTGTAGCATCAATGTTCTTCGATATTCTTTAGAGCTAACTTCATCTGAGAATGAAATGCTAAAATTCTCTTTGGGAATTTTCAAATAAATCTTTTAAAATCGTTCTTGCTCTAATGTGTGAGATTTTTTTTTATTTAAGGCGCTGTTAATATATATATATATATATATATATATATACAGGGTGGTTAGTAATTAACGTGAGGTGTTCAGAGCCCTCTAGCGAGTAAAGTGTTGGACGAAACATAACCATATTTTATGAGCATGCTTAGTAAACAATGGGATTTCGAATTCTTGAACATAAATAATTAAACTTAAAAAATAAAAAAATCGCCACAATTTTAGCGTTGTTTACCTAATAAAATGCATTAATTTGCATAAAATCAGTTCTGTGTAGCGATCATGAGTACAAAAGGATAGGATGTGGGAGAGTTCTTATCATTATCAACTCTCACCATAAGGGAGCAAGCTTGCTTTGCTAGTCAAGCTGTGTTATCAGCAGAACAAGAATTCCAATACTGCTCTCCCTGAATTTCGCCGATTAAAGAATTTCTGAAAAGGATCGATGAACATAACAAATTTACAAAAAATGATTCATCGATTTGAAACTACGGAGCAACAAAGCCAAGAACGTAAAGTGACTAGTCAATAACAAGTTGACGAAGTTGTAACTGCTATTGTCGAAGAAGAGATGAAAAATATGCCGGATACCATCAGCGCTTAGGCGGTATCTCAGCTGTATAAAAGTGATCTGTACTGTATTTTTTGGCATTTAATCATTCAATATTTACACTAATACACTTTTGATGCGCCAAAATTGGCCCTCGTGGCAATTTTTTTTTTTTTTTTTTTATTAGCAAAGCATGATTTTTTAAGGTGAGAGGCATCGCAAATCAGAATGATTAGAACTCTCCCAGCCATTTTATGCAAAATAATGCTTTTTAGTCGATAAACAACACTAAAATTGCCCTTAGTGGCGATTTTTTAATTTTTTTAAAAAAAATTTTAAGAATTTGAAATCTCTACTACTAATGGTCTACTATGAATGCCTTTGAATTTTGGTTATGTTTTGCCCAAAATCTTACTTGCTAGAAGGCTCTGAACACATGACGTTAACTACTAACCACCCTATTTATACATACATATATATATATATATATATATATATATATATATACAGGGTGTCCAGCAAATAACACCCTGATTTCAAAATTAAATTTCTAAAGAAAAAGGATCGATAGAATTATGCGGTAAACGGTTTGTTTATTAGGGGAGCTGTAAAAATCTTACACAGAAGTTTCGAACGGGGTATATTTTGAGAAGATAGTGTTCTGATTGCAAAGAATACTTGGCTTGAGATTTTTCTTGCTTTAGATTGCTTGCAGAAAACGAGTTTTTCAGCGTACAGTGCCATATTTTAACGATTTTTCGAACTAAATTTCTTGAAATTTTGAAATTTAAAAAATTTAATCTAAAAAATTATTAAAATATGGCATTGTAAGGCGAAAACCTCGTTCACTACAAGCAATCTAAAACAAGAAAAATGTCAAGTCAAGTATTCTTTGCAATCAGAACACTATCTTCTCAAAACATTCACCTTTCAAAACTTCTGTGTGAGATTTTTACAGCTCACCTAATAAACAAACCGTTTACCGCATAATTCGATCGATCTTTGTTTTTGAGAAATTTAATTTTGAAATCAGGGTGTTATTTGCTGGACACACTGTATTTGTGTATATATATATATATATATATATATATATATATATATTACATATTGGAGGTAAAGACGATTAAGAACACTTATTGACAATTTGAACTATGCCATGTAAATGACAAAGAAAGAAGTGATTGCATATTAATACTACGTAAAGTTACATTCAGTAAGTTTTTGTCTCTCGAAATGTGTTAAGAATTATTTTTGAATGTGCAATGTTACCAAATACTGAGCTATAACATTTTATGGGGAAATTGATGGGGGGATGAGTGGCATTTCCTCTAATGCCTTGGCAGATACATAGAAATGAGTAGATGGGAATATCTCAGTATGGGCTTTATAGCAAGTTAACTTTATTTTTACAATTACAAATTTTCTGGCAAATCCAGTATTGGAAAGATAAATATGGCATAAAAAATTGTTTATTAAGAGAGTTTCAATGTTCATGTGTTTTACACTCTGACTATAAAACAAAATCAAATGCAAATTTTCACATTGGAAATTAATAACCCTGTTCTATTACTAAAGAACTAATTTTTAAAGTTAATTAAAAAAATACTTTCAAAGAAAATATTGTAATTAGAACATTTTTTGACTCTTCGTTTTCGATTGATTTACATGTTGTAGGGGTCAGAAATGTTCAAAAATATATCTATGCATGATGTTTATATGTCTGTGCATCTGTCGCGATTGTACCATCGTAAATTATATGTTTCTATGCGTAAAATTGAACTAAGCATTCTCTGTAATAACTTGGCTGTGTCAAATAGGTTCTCAGTCAATTTAGAAATATTCTGCAGCAAGGGGACGCTGCAATAACGATTTCTGTAACATTACCGTCATTGTGTCATCGAAAAATGCATGAAGTTTTGCATAGAGTAATTTTTTATGTTCATTTTTGGCTATGGGCAGCAGGTTCTCTTTCGATTTCGAAATATTCCTCTGCAAGGGCCACACTAACACCATTTTTGTGCCATTTTTAATGTTGTATTTCGAAAATGTATGATATTATGCAAAACATTTTTTGTGTATGAATTTCGCTATATCTGGTAGGTTCTATTATAAATATCTAAAACTATCTATCATAAAATATGCTGCAAGGGGCATTTGTAAAAGCAATTTTTGTGCCATTTTTATTAATTTAACATAGAAAAGTTACAGAAGTTAAGCATTGAATTTGTGTGTGCGTGTTTCTGGGTATGGCCAGCAGTTTCTCCTGGAATTTGAAAAGAATAATAATAGGATTATTATTTTTGGAGTTATAAGGATGTTTCTTTTACGCAATTCAGTACTATTTGAATAGTTTGGCGTTTTATATAATTTGTCTAAATTGATTCATGAGCAATTAATCAATAGAGGTATAGTATGTGTTAAAAATATTTAAATATACGTTTAAATTTTATTTAAGAATGGAGATGCACTTTATAAATAGTTTACAGATGGGTTATTTTCGTATTCTATACTATGCATATCTATGATGGGTAAGAATTACGACTGTTTGAAAATACTTGTTTCTTGCGAAATAGTTCTTTTTGAAGTAAATATGATTTAAATGAGATTATCCAAATAAAATCGTCAATAAATCGCGGCTGATGTAAGAAAGCTTTAGATACAGCATATCATTACTTTTAACACTAGTAAATTCATTGAGACATGTTTATTTTTGCGTGGGTATTGTTTCAGAATTATTTATTGTATATGGTAATGGTAAAGTTTTATGAATAATTGAAAAACATCTTTCTTGTTTACAAATTGAAATAAGTTATTAAAAAAACACTGTTTCATTTCTGTGGGAACATGGTTAAAGGCACATCTCTGTAGTATGTAACAGAAAAGTCATTAATAATATATTCCGTGAATTATTTCTTCATTTTATTTTGCGACTTTTCCCTATGTGGTTTTAAAAACTAAAAATTATAAATAAACATAGTATTAAATTATTCAGTTTTATTTAGTGAAAAATTTTAGCAGTAATTGGAACACTGTTAAATGAATTTAAACATTTTAAGACTAAATAAAATGTAGTAATTTGACTTTAATTATATATATATATATTGCATATATTTAAAGAAGAATGTACGAATATTAACTTATTAATAGTTTTAATTTTAAATATTATCTTTGCTTGTTTTAACAATAAATTTCTGACGCTAAAAGAAAGTGCTTTTTCTTGTGGAGGGGGGGGGGGC
Organism: Maratus speculifer; assembly: GCA_964019185.1. Taxonomy (NCBI): domain Eukaryota; kingdom Metazoa; phylum Arthropoda; class Arachnida; order Araneae; family Salticidae; genus Maratus; species Maratus speculifer. The sequence continues at coordinate 208,498,505 of OZ025289.1, read as the reverse complement.
AGCAGTACGAATCCTTATAATACATTAGGCTATTCCAAAAATTTCTTTTTTTTTAAATTAAAAAAATAAACCAGGGAAGTTTCGATAAGGCAATATTTCAATGAAGAACTCTTATGCCAATCTGTTGAAAGAAACTTCCTTCGATCTTTGTATTTGGAAAATAATACCTTATTTCCAAAACATTTTAATTTGGTGGGAAAATACTTACCAGGGTGAATTTTATGTCATTCATTTTTTTCTTTTTTACAGAAAGAAAAACAAATAGTCTTCGGACGGAGCAATGTCCGGAGAGTAAGGGGGATGTCTCAGAATATCCCTATCTAATGCAAGGTGTTTGCTTCTAACAGTGGAATTTGCTGTCATAATAGAAGATAATACCTCGTTTGTTTGCTATTTCATGGTGTTTCATGGCTATTGCTAATTTTAGTTCGTCTAGTTTCCAGTACTAATTTTCAGAATTAATGGTGTGGTTAGGTGGATTTGTCAGTAGTAGATCCAATTTCCCCAAATAAAAAACAAAACTTTCTTCTGTAAGTGTCCGGCATTATCGGCAAAATGGATCTTTTATGTTGACTGGCGCAGGGTTGTTTGCAATCCTTGTTTTTATAAAATATCTAACTTTCTTCCACGGGAACCAATCTTTTCAAAAAAGTTTTATTTTTTTTAATTTATATTGAAAATGCGATTAAATAGTTAGTTGACAACGAATCATGGGCATATCAGCCCCTTACAATTATTTTTATATTCTTATCGCACCAATATTTTTAAGCATATATAGTATTTTTTCTTTTGCAAATGTTGTCATAGTGTCAGTATTTTGTTTTTATTTAAGTGGTGACGGTTGAATTAAAAAATAACACATGAATTGAAAAAAAAAGCTTTTGAGACAATCTTTTACAGGGGACAACTAGTTCCTTGAAATCAGTTGAAAAGTTTGGATATTGCTCAATTCGAATACTACTTGCTTTATTCGGACAAAAATTCCCTTCACAAAAAAGGTGGTTAGGTGGCTTTAATCAGAATCTAGTCAGCCACAACTTGCGTCAACATAAAACTGAATATGAAATTAGAAGAAAATCCGTTCATTATTTTTTGAGATAGAACTATTGCAAAACCTTTAAAAAAATCTGCATCCCAAAACTAATTAGGATAATTTTTATCAGGTATTGACTGAATCTGAAGTTTGATGAAAATCCAAGCATTATTTCTTGGGATAAATTTATTAGAAAATCTTGAAAAATACAGCATTGCAGAATCATCTGTAGGGCGATTTATACCATAAACTATACAAAACTTTATCAGGGACTAATTGAATCTGAATTTTTTAAGGATTTCGTGCTTTAGTTTTTGAGGTAGAGCTATTGGGAATCAGGAAAATTGCACCATGGCTGCGCGACCTGCTGAGCGATTAGAAAAAAAAAATAATCAACACCGTGCAAGAGTAATCACCAAGTGCATCAAGTACTAACTAAAATTTTATGAAAACCCATTCACTAGATCTTGAGGTATGGCCATTGTGGAAATTGTAATCAATGCTGTAAGGTATCACAACCTGTTGTACGATATACACCAAATACGTATCAAATCTAGTTTGTATCACAGTTTCACAGAATCTAAAGTTTTGTGAAATTCCATGCATTAGGTCTTGATATGCAGTTATTATGATAATGACAAATAATGCAGCATGGCAGCACCACCTGTTGAGCGATTTCCACTAAAATTTAATCAGATTCATTTCATATCTTGTACTAACTTAATGTAAAATTTTATGAAAATCCATCCATGTAATAGTTTTTCAGATGTGGCTATTGTAAAAAATATGAAGCAGGTGTTGAGCGATGTTCATCAAAAACTAATCAGATCCATTTTATCAAATTCTAACAAAATCTAAAATTTTGTGAAATACCGTGCGTTAGTTTTTGAGTGCCGACATATTTTTTGTTACAAACAGACAGACAGAGATTTTATAAAAATGCGTTTTTTTCGTCTGTGACACCTAAAACGTGTTAACCCTTTGAAATCCGAATTTTGAAAATTTTCATGATTCCAGTATTTTCTTCTTGTAAAGATAGATGTAAGTAATTAACTATTTAAATCGCTTAAAAAATCACTTCCAAAAGTATTTTGAAATGAAATCAAAATTTTTTTGGAAAAAAGACATTTTAATACTCCTGGAAAAAAGTTTGCAGAATACACTAGCACAAATTTTCTTTAAGAAAATTGGCTTATTTTCAAATTTGCTTGGATATATTTTGGTCAAAAAACAAAAGAAATTATTCGAACAACCTAATATCTATCAAACGAATTCTGCAGTGGGGATTCAAAAATGTTAAGATTTCTTTAATTTCTTTATAGGTGTCTTTAAAGTAAGTATTTAACTTATCAGAAAAAGTACATTATTTTGAATGTTTTTTGCTTTAATTAAAGAAGTTTTTATTTTAATTTCCTGAAAGTCATAAGAGGCAATCAAATCCCCGACAGTATTGTAAATGCGTATTCATTTCCACCTTTGTTATTAAATTCCACCATTCAAAATACATTTTTTTCTGTTGTAAGAATTAATTAACTTTTCTATTCTTTCATATTTGCGTCTCTGTTGAGTTACGAATAAATGTGAGAAATAGTAGACAGTTAAAAATATTTGAACAAATTCAATCACACGAACATTTTTAATTAATTATTTAGTCTTCTATTTCAGTGTAAGGATTAAAAACACATTTCTTTTAGTTCCTTAAAGCAACGTACTGTAATTGCTGTTTGTTTGAAGAATAAATATAAATAAAGATGTAGGCTGGAATATGATTTTCAAATTACTTTATTTAAAGATTTCGTGTATTTAATTTTTAAACTCGTTTTTCCCTTAAGGCTATAAGTTATTTGTTTATTTATTTATTTGAAGTATTTCTTTTACAAATCCTACTTTTAAAGACTTTGATCATTTATTTGAGCTTTTGTCTATAAAATGTATGACGATAAATAATATAATCATTCGAGATCTTGTTGATTTAAAAGAATAGAGCTAGCACCGTATCAGTTACAGTGAAAGAATCTCAAAATTTTGGAATAACCTTTTTTTTAATCTTTCGCATTGAAAATCCCTAAATAGCGTTGAAACGATGCACAGATAGAAAACAAGTTGTGTAATTTTCTGGCACACAATCCTCATCAGTTTCACAGTAACGTAATATTCAGTACTCTAAAAATAATTTCGTTTTACTATGTGTTCTGAAACATAATTAAAAAATGCATTATAAAACACGCGTTACAACATTTTTCGGAAATGTTATACAATTAATACAACACAGGTGTATAAAAAAGCTGAAATCGCATTACTCCAAATCGGTGCGCGGCTTAATATGACGCCACACTTCACGGCCTTCTAATGTTTAAATTTTGTCACGTAGTGATCATCGTATTCGCTTGGCATCCAAATTTATTTCTACGTGGTTTTTTCTAATAATTCATCACTAACTCTGATTGCTGATTTTTTTTCTAATTTCTATATTTTTTTTTTTTGCTCTTTTATACCAAGATTCAGCAAACGACAATTGGACATTCTGCCAAGAACAGATAGCATGGATGTGTCTCTCAATTTTGGGGAAAACCCCCGATTTCGTTGGATCAAAAATAAGAGGGATGATATTTGAAATTCATACAAAGCAAAAGCTTGTTATTTTGAAAATATTTTTCCAGTCATTTAAATTAGTTTTTTTCGGTTAATTTCTTTTATTTTTAACTGAATTTTCTGATTACTAAGATCTTCGAATAAGTGAAACCGTCAAACACATATTTTGGATTCTAATCAAATTATCAAAACATTACATAACCTCCTAAATAAGTAATGTTCGATTATTTCCATCACAAAAATAATAGCTAAAATTAGTATACACCTACGCATAACTTTAAAAATGCTAGTTACTACAAATTTAATGATTTTTAAATACTAATTTGAGCAAACAAGTTTCAGAAAGTTCTTCACATAGAATATTACGAGCCGCTTTTTCTTTTTCTTCTGTGGTTTTACAGTATCCTTCACAAGTAGTAATAACAACAAGAATAATAATGATAATAAGAGAGATCAATGAAACAGAAGTTGAAAGAAGTTATTTTTCTGATAATTCAAGTTTATTAATTTATACTATTATATATATATAATTGCATCCATTCTACTCCCATTTTCTGAAGAAAAAAAAAAACTTTTCAAAGTAATACAAAAATGTATGCACATGCATTTTAAAAAAATGTAATTCATTGCTTGCAAGAGCTACAGAAGCACCCTTTTTGATTCATCTGACTTCCGTATATTTTCCTACCATCTTCCTCTCTTAAAACAAAACAACAACAACAACAACAAACAAACTAGAATGACATTTTTTTTTTTTTTAACCTAACTGTTAATTTTCTAGTTGAACTTAAGTCGACTAAATAGAAATCAAAATTGCCACAAAATATTCATACGGTTTATTATGCTCTGAATAATGAAACTATTCCATTCACAATATCTATCAAGGTCGTCACAATAAATAACTACTAGGCTGAAGAAAGTAAATTTATTTCAAATTATACATGTTTGCATGTTTAACTGACTAGCAGCCAAATGTAAATTTAAATCTCCGATTCAATAAGGTCTTGATTTCTGAATCCCTAGGGAGCCAGATTGTACAGCATTGTTGTAATGTATCAGTGTCTTAGGTTATTGTGTAGCAGTAACGAGCAGTCAAATAAAAATCGAATAAACATAAAAATGTAAATGTATTTTGAAAAACACTGACAGATCTAATAATTCTTTTATCCCACTAGAGTCGAAACAATCAACGTCAGCCTTGTAGAAAAAATTATATTGCTGATGGATCTACAATAACATTCACCATTGGATTTCCTCGTCCGAACAAAAATGACTTTCATGCATGACATGCTCAAAGCACGGTTAAATCCGAAATGAATAAGAATTTCTTCCTCTTTAGTTCGTCTGCTATCATGGATAAGACCATTTATTTGCGACAAAACATAAAATATAATGACTCGATGGACCTTTCCGGCAGCTGGGGATTGTTTTACAGCGATGTGCGTCATTCTCAAAATCTCTTATATCACTCGTGCACAATTTTTAGTGACATATGGTGTTCGCCAAAGGCAGCAGACATCCTATGAAGAATTTTGCGATTTCTAACACCCAACTACCAAAACCGTATCAAATTTATTTGCTTGTCTTTACTTGCTCCCATTTCTAACGCTGGATGAACGCTGTGCTCACCTACAAAGGAAAAAAAAACAACTATGAGTACATATAAAATGTTATTATGCATTTACATAAATACAAAAATTAAATTTAAAAAGATCGCAAATTTTCAATTAAATATATACTTTATTATTAAAATTATTTATAAAGTTACATAACCTCAAAATTCTATTTTATTTAAGTTACCCAGTTTCCAAACAATCTTAAAACCTTTAGTTCTTTGAATTCGGCCCGTTATTCCGTGTGAGGACATGTTGCTATAGCTTTAAAGCATTGGGTGTCATTTTGGGAATAAATTTAAATACGAATGCACTTTTCCAAAGCAATGTGTGATGCTAATTCTAAACTAGTAAATTCCTGATTACAAGATATTTATAGCATAACAATGAATGCCACAAGCACTATCTTTGTACTTCGGCTTTTGTACTTCTTTAAACTTTGTATGTCGTTATCTTTGTTAACGTTTGCGATATTCTAAATTATTGTTTTTTACATTTGTTTAAAAGCATTAATAAAACAATGCAAAACTCTTGGAAATTACCAGAAGGAATGTTTTTAAATGTTACATACAATTTTATGTCTTATTCATTTATAATATATAGTTATAATTTAATTTTTAGTAAGAAATTCTTTATTTTACCCAATGAATTAACATTTTTGCACTCAAATAGGGATTCTACCTATTTTTTAATGACCTCCGTAAATTTTGTTTATAATAAAAAAAAAAACTAAGCACCTCGATTTATTTTTAAAATATCTGGGAATTTTCAACGAAATATACCCTTTTTTTTATAAAATTATTCATAAAGCTACCAGATCTCCGAATTCTTTTTTGTTTAAAATAATCAGTTTCCAAACAACATTAAAAGCTACAAATCTTTGAATTCTTTAAATCTTTGAATTTTCTAACCTTTGAATTCTACACTTTATTCCATGTGAGGAAATGCTGTCATAGCTTTAAAGCACTGAAAGTAACTTTGAGAATAAATTTGAAGATGGGTATACGCATCTGATACAATGTATAATGCTAATTCAAGACTAATAAATTCAGGATTTAGATGTACGGTCGGACTTAACAATGAATGCCACAAGGGACATCTTTCTACTTTAAAGCTAATGCCAAAGTTTTCGATATTCTGAATTCATTAATGCTAATTCTTTTCTCACAACGCTATATCATTGTATAATTTTCATCATAAGTAATAGAATTATAGACAAACAGATATTAGACATAGTAAAACAGCATCAAAATATTTATAAAATAAAAAAAGAAATTATTCAAACAACATTTAATATTCCTGAAATGGTAATTTATAGCAAATTTCAGAGAGAAGTTTAAAGAGGAATAATGTCAAAATTGTGAATCGCAATAAATATATTTTTAAGTTTAGCAGGTATTCTAAATTGAACTGGGTTCGAGGAGGGAGGGAGGATTAAATTTCAACTCCTGAGCACAGCTCAGTTCGTGCTTCTTAGCCCCTCCCAACGATTCAGAGTTTGAGCTCAAAATTTAAGTCTAAGCTTTTGCAAGCATTTAGTTAGATACAAAAATAGCGATTAAAAATAGTTGTTGGTGATTCTAAATTTTAAGGCGTCCTCTAACGGAATTTTTTTAATTTATATTTAAAATTTAGTTTCAAAGAAATACTGACTTAAAGAATAGTTTTAGTGAAAAACGCAAACGAATCGACCAATTTTTCCGTTTTTTATAATCATTTGAAATTTGAAAATTCTCTCCCCCCCCCCCCCTTGAACGCAGTTTAGTTTGCGCTACTTAACCACTCTCAACTACTCAGATTTTGAGCTCAAAATTTAAGTTGCGAAAACTTTTAATGAGGTGCAAAAAGTAACGGCAAAAAATAGTTGTTTTTTACACCAAAGTTTAAAGCGCCCTCTATCGTCATTTTTTGAAGTATACCTTCATAATATATTTTCAAGAAAATACTGACATTAAAAAATATATTTATTCCAAATTTTGGACCCTAAAGTTTAATGGCGGTTATCTCCTTCGGAAGACGTTTGGGACCCTTAGTTTCCTATTTAATAGTTTTTGTCTTGATGTGTACTATCACTCCTTGAAGTTTTGCCCAAGAGTTTAGATACACCCTGTATTGAAGAACCCCCCACTAAATTTTGTAGTTCTGCGTGTAGTGGTCTCTTCAGAACACCATCGACGTATTCACAAACACACTCACACACAAACTTTATTATTTTAGATACTAAGAAATATTCACATAATATAAATGAAATCAAACAATTGGAAACATAAAGAGCTAGATACATGATCTCGGTTTTTAGCTTGAATTAATATTTAGATTAATATGGAATACATATATAAAAGGCTGTTAGTAACATACAGACATGCATTAAATAAATCAAGTAATTTTCATACATTAAAAGATATTGTTAAACATGGATATTCAAAAATTTTTCATTTTCTTTATTTTAGCGTATTAGGTGTAATAAACACAAATTCCAGCGTAATACAGGCCTATACAAAACAATTAAATTACTTTTTCGACTATGCACAGTAATTGCTGACTAATAGCTTTGAAATCCGTTGTGTGTTTTCTAAAATATTTACTTATATATATATAAATATGAAATGGGAAAATTTTAGAAATGGGATTATGATCTCAATTGCCTGCTGTCTGCTATACCACTTTAGATTAATAATTTCAAGCAATGTTGTCGAAATAAAATGATAAGCATTTTTTTCTTCAGTGGACACAATGAATAACAGATATCTGTTTTTGTTTTTGTTTCTATAGTTTCAGTTGTATATACAGAATTCTGAATTTATCTTTCCACAAATTATATATAAAAATTTGTGTTATTATATTGCTAAACATATGTCACATTTTCACTGTTTCCGTGTTAAATTTTCTATGCTATTTTATTTTATTTTATGCAAATATTAAGTAGTATTTTATTATTTAAAAAATATTAAACTTTGTAAAAGCCAAAATTAACATATGCTTAAAAATGATCTTGAGAACTAAAAAAGAAAAACAAAATCCCTTGTTTTATTTTATTTATTTATTTATTTTTATTTTATTTATTTTATTTTTTTAAACAACTTTTGTATTAATTTGACAATTTTACAAATGTTTATTACCGGAGTAACATGAATAATTTACCCAAAGAACATATAATTCAACACTTAACATTAAAACTTTTTAAATGCAATATCTATGCATTATTTTATTTTTTATATTGTGTTGTTTTAATATGCTATATACCCTTTAATATACTTTACACTAAAGAAATTAAAAAAAAATCGTATAATTATTCTTGTATGTGCTAAATCTATTTTCAAAATAAGCATAAAAAAGCTTTGTTTTCACTCAACATTATTTTCTTCGTACAATATTTGTTTCACTGTAAAAGATAAAATTAAAACTTCCTTGTGTGTGTTTTGTTTCATTTTGAAACATTCCAATATCGATCAGATAAGAAAACCAATATCCCTAACATAGTATGATAATCAGTGTGATAAAAATTTACCTGACTTGTAATCAAATTTGTTTCGCCTTACTTTTCTAACATTTTACAACGAAGCAATAATAAAACGCTTTTGAACGAGCTTATTATATTACGATAAGGTTAAAATTGTTGCAGTTTAATTTTGTGCTGAAGAACTCTTTTGAGTTAAATATTTGTTTTGCTATCTCTTTTTATCGCTATTGTTTTATTTTTCCTTTAGTATATTTTAGTAGAATGTACTTAATATTAATCTTGTAGATTGAAAAAAATGCATGTTATATTTTTTTTATTTGGTATAAAATTCACATTTTCGTATTTTCCCTCATACTGCTGTTTTTGATATATTAAATATATTAAAATAACTTTCTTGTTACATGTATTTGAACCTGTAAGTGTTTTAATGCTTCTGTGAGTAGGTATTTTTTTAGAATGTATTCTCTACAAAATTAATTATTTACTTTGTTTGTGTATTTGATTTTCGACTATCACTTGGCTGCACAATTTAGTATAATTTACCGACATATTTCTAAGTTCTCCTTAATTTTACTCGGTAGAATATGCTATGCGTTTTATTATGCTTAATATTTAAGCTCTATTTTTCGCAGAAGCTTTCCGTCTGTAAAAGCAACATTGTTTAAAATGCATGCCTCTACTGAGACTGATTTCAGTGGCTACATTGATTCAAATTAAAGATTCTCAATTTTATGTTCTTGAAAATAAAGTACAGGCTGTGAACAGGAAGAAATAAGTTTGCTTCACAGTTGAATGAGCATATATCTGAAGTGTTTAATTCAAGCATACAGTGTTCACACAGAACTGAAACCTATAGCGTTCATTCTCTATCCAACAGAATGTTACAAAACCAAACTGACAGACAAACAAGATTTTACTAATTAGTATTGATTGAAAGTAAATGAATTTATTTAATAGGTTTCATAATTCCACCAGGATGCTGGTAATATGTTAATATAACATACTAATTTGTTATCTTGTATTCTAAGGATAGTAAAATTTGTTGAATTTAAATTTTTGCTTTCAAATGTTTATATTTTATTTTTTATTCTTAGAAAAATATATTAAATTTTTCATAGAGACTGAAAATTATTGACGGTAATAAGAATTTTTTGATATTTTATTTCCACTATATGAATATATACTACTAATATTTTTTTTCGAAAATTATTATTTTCAAATTTTTATAATATCTAAATTTTTCCTGTAAATGTCTGTATGCCCATATCTGTAATTAATGCTTTCTTTATTTTGCTATATTCCCAGAATACTTAATCTGGTAAAGCAACACCTTCTCTAAAATCTTATTACTTAAATTTATTCTTTTATTATTTTACTGTTTCATCATATTTTTTATTTGCGTTATAAAAATTATTAGATAACCCACAATTCTCGGTGAAGCGACGCTAGAGCCGTATTGCGCCACATATTCTCCGAGCGACTGGGAGAATAATTTTTTTCTCTGTTTAGGTTGTCGTATTGGACAAATACGCGTTTTTTAGTAAGGTTATTGGCAGCACTAAATGTTGCTGTAAATTCAGGAAATCTCTTCATTTTGACATCTAACACGATTACTTTGATTTGATAAACGGATTTCTGCATTTTTTTTCAATTGCTAAAAAACCCTATTATGTCGAGGGTAAAAGTCTTAACGGGAGTAGATCTATAGTGAAAATAAAATTTTTCTGTTTTATTATGGCGGAAAATTACGTCAACACGAAGTTGGAACTGGAGTATTTACGGAATTCTTTGCTATGTCATGAAACATGAATGAATGGTTTAACTATCATTTCGTCTATGTCTGATTTGAGTGAAAATATTCCAAGAAATTCCTTCATCGCCTTGTCATCGTGTGTCTCATGACTGCTGATACTGCGATTAAATACATCAAGTATTAGCCATTATATTTTGTATGGCTTAGAGAAGAATATTATAAATGGCGCTAAACACATCTAACTTTTGTAGCCATGACATTCGCATAAAGACCAAAAACTATTGGATGTATCACTGGCAGCATGTCTCTTGAAATACGATGGATAAACCTTACTAACCCGATTGGCAGTCAAGAGCGTTACAGCAGAGTGGAAGTAACCTTTTAATACCTCTTAAGTAATTTCCCCTTGAAATAAAGAAGGAATGGGATTTTTAATCACTTTAATTTCATTTAATTATTTTATTGCTGTCAAATGAAGAGAAACCGTCCCAATAGTTTTGTACTCATATCTGACCATTATTACGTATAGACATTAAGATAAAATTATATATGCTAGAAAAAACACACGATGAGATAAAGCTTTATCCAGGTGACAGGGATTATTTAGGAAATACAAAAACGTAAAATTCTAGCGCCCAAGTCAAAGTAATATCGTTGTATATCAAAGAGCGCATGAATGCCGTAATTTACAACAACGGTCAGTGTTGTCAGATAACTTTTGAGAAAATGTGAAACTAACAGAATTAGTTAAAACTTGATTCACATATTGAAAGTCAATCAGAATACTAACATAGATCTTATTGGAAAATACATGAAAACGCGATTTTACCGGTTGACTTGTAGGTTTAACATTATTCTTTTTCTGCACTCAGAGTTATGAAAACATGGAGGACTGGGAACAGGAAAACACAATGGTAAACCTCAACCTTGGTAAGCCTAATGGTTAACCTAAAATAAAAGGAGTGAACTTCTAAAATCACGTTTTGAGTGTTTTGCATAAAAATATGACGTGGTAGACCGATTGTTTTTTTAATATGCGAATCGAGTTTTAATTAATTCTGCAATTTCAGCTATGAATTCGACGAGTCCGTTCTTTAAACTCCCGCCTTTAATGTCTCCTCACTCCAAAACATGGATGAATTGGCAGGTCTCAAAACCCCTAAATTCATAGAAAGTACTACGTTTAGCAAACATAGAAAGGTTAAATTATCAAAGAATTAAAATGTGATATCTAACTCAAGTGTCAGTTTAATAATTTTTATGAATTGTTATAATTTCTAGTTATTTAGACGATCTCTAATCTAAAATTTAAACGAAGTATTAACTGGCAGATGTTATTTTAACCGCTTGGTACCAATATTAATCAATGATGTTAGGTGGACTTCGTACGTGCTAATCACTTTTTAAAAGAAACAAATAAGTTTAAGCACTTTTTTGTGTTTAAGTAAAAATTGAAAACATATTAGTACTAATCCACATCTAAAATAAATCTCAACGTCAGTTAAAATAATTTATGTCATTAATATATGTCTGAAATATAGAAATTATATATCTGTTTGTTTTGACAATTTCCTTATGATGAAGAAAATACTTTTATGCATCTCTGTTTAAAAGTAAAATGTTTAATACCATTGCTTTTATAAATTATGTTTTTGATGAGTTCTTAAAAGCAAAATTTTATTTCTAATATTTTAAATGGATACGGTATGAATTTCTTTGTCAATTTTTCTTTTTGCATTTAATGTTTCTCATTGAATTAAAATCTTATTTATGTAGATTTATAAAAAAATATATTTTAAGATTCTACTTAATTAAGTAAATTAATCGAGGAAATCTGAATTGCTTTTATAAGTATTTTATTACATTAAATTTTTTTTTCATCATAAATGTAAGAGATTATTGTATGCTTTTAGTATATAAATATGTTATTTTTTTTCAAAAAGCGGAAAGCAACTTTAATGATTTTTTAATTCAATTATCGTGCTGAGGCATTGTCGCTAGTTATGGTTTTGAAAATTTAAATGTCACCAATGTCAAAAATATCAGTCATATTTTATAATTGCTTTACATTTTAATAGCGTTTAAAAAGACTTGGATAGTTTTTAAATGTATCCATGTGACTAGAACATATAAGTGCATTTACATTAGAGATTTTTTATTATTTTTTATTGCATGCATGATATCGATTTAGATTTATTCAAATGAATGCGCGCAAAATGTTGATCGACGAAAATGTCGCCTATTTGTTCTTTTATCACATATGAAAAACGAAATCGATTTTTTTGCCTATGCTTTATGTCGTCATCGATGCAGCTAATATTAAATTTTTTAAACACAATTTAACCCTATTTAACTGTGAAGGTCAGTTTACGATGGAAAGAACTGTGTTTTGCTGTTTTGTATTTTTTAAACTTTTCCCCGTAACTCTATCTGCAACATATCTAGTGCTGTTCTTTTGCTCATTTTTGAACTTGTGTTCTAATATGACTATGTAGCAATACATGCCTCATTTCTTTCAAAGTTACGTTGAATAGTTTTTCATATATTGGATTTTTTTTTAATCATCCTGTACTTTTAGAAGAGAAAATAAAATAATAGAGTATAATGATTATATAAACTAGTATTTTCTCTGATGGTCAGTTTTATATACATGATGTATCTAAACTACTGGGCAAAACTTTAAGGGGTGATAGTACACATAAAGACAGATAATATTAAATGGGAAACTAAGGGTCCCAAACGTCTTCCGAAGGAGATAGGCGCCATCAAAGTTTAGGATCCAAATATTGAAACTATTATAAAAAACGGAAATTTGGTCGATTCGTTTGAGGTTATCACGAAAACTATTCTTTATGTCAGTATTGTCTTGAAAATAAATTATAAAGATAAATTTCAAAAAATGTCGATAGAGGGCGCTTTAGACATTGGAGTAACGAACAACTATTTTTTACAGTTATTTTTTGCATCTCATTAATTTTTTTTAGAAGTTTAGACATAAACATAAATTTTGAGCTCAAAATCTGTGGTTAAGTAGCGCAAACTGCACTGCGTTTAATGGGAGTGGGTAAGTTCAAATTTCAAATGATTATAAAAAACAGAATAATTGGTCAATTGATTTGCGGCTTTCACTAAAACTATTCTTTATGTCAGTATTGTCTTGAAAAAAAATTATAAACATAAACTTCGAAAAATGTCGATAGAGGGCGCTTTAGATTTAGGAGTAACTAATTTTTATTGTTATTTTTTGCATCTCATTAATTTTCTTTTTACAACTTAGACATAAACTTAAATTTTGTGCTAAAAATCTAAATCATTGAGACTGGTTAAGTAGCGCTAAATGAATAGTGTTCAATTGGGGCAGGAAGGCTCAAATTTCAAATAATTATACAAAACGGAAAAATTAGTCGATTCGTTTGCGGTTTTTTCTAAAACCATTCTTTATGTCAGTATTTCATTAAAAATAAAATTTTAAAAATCCCGTTAGAGGGCGCCTTGAAACTTTAGAGTAACCAACAACAATTTTTAACTGTTATTTTTTGTATCTAATTAAATGCTTGCCAAAACTTAGACTTAAATTTTTAGCTCAAATTCTGAATCGTTGTGAAGGGTTAAGAAGCACAAACTGAACTGTGTTCAGAAATTGAAATGTTACCCTGCCCACCCTACGAACACAGTTCAGTTTTTCGCTATTTAATTACTCACAACGATTCAAATTTTGAGCTCAAAATTTAAGTCTAAGCTTTTAAAACATTTTTTTAGATAAAAAAAAAAAAAAAAAAAAAAAAAACGGTTAAAAATGGTTCTTGGTTACTCTAAAGTTTAAGACGCCCTCTAACGGAATTTTTTGAAATTTATCTTTAAAATTTATTCTCAAGGAAATACTGACAAAAAGAATGATTTTAGAGAAAACCGCAAAGGAATCGACCAATTTTTCCGTTTTTTATAAGCATTTGAAATTTGAACCTCCCCACTTTTATTGAACACAGTTCCGTTTGCGCTGCTTAACCACTCTCAATGATTCATATTTTAAGCTCAAAATTTAAGTTTATGTATAATCTTCTAAAAAAAATTTAATGAGATGCAAAAAAATAACGGTAAAAAATTGTTATACGTTACTCCAAAGTCTAAAGCGCCCTCTATCGGCATTTTTTGAAATTTATCAGTATAATTTATTTCAAGACAATACTGACATAAAGAAAAATTTTAGTGAAAACCGCAAATCAATTGACCAATTTTTCTGTATTTTATAATCATTTAAAATTTGAACCTACCCACTCCCACACAGCTGAGTTTGTGCTACTTAACGACAGATTTTGAGCTCAAAATTTAAGTTTATGCGTAAACTTCTAAAAAAATTTAACGAGATGCAAAAAATAATGGTAAAAAATAGTTGTCCGTTACTCCAAAGTCTAAAGCGCCCTCTATCGAAATTTTTTGTAATTTATCTTTATAATTTAATTTCAAGACAATACTGACATAAAGAATAGTTTTCGTTAAAACCGCAAACGAATCGACTAATTTTTCCGCTATTTATAATCATTTCAAAATTTTGGAATCTAAACTTTGATGACGCCTATCTCCTTCGGAAAACGTTTGGGATCCTTAGTTTCCCATTTATTATTATTTGTCTTGATGTGTACTATTACCCCTTAAATTTTTGCCCAGTAGTTTAGATACACCCAGTATATAATTTATATGTATGTTTCTTCTATTAACTAATTATTTTATAGATATACTACTTCCTTTTTTAATTTATACCTTGATCCTTGTTTTTTTAATGCATAAATAATAACTAAAAATATTTTGAGTTTTATTTCAACCACATAAGCATGTAAAATAATTAAAAAAGGTAATAAAAATTGTCTGAAAAACAATTGTTACCTTAATAAAATGTCAACGTTTCTTTAACTGTTTTAAATGGTTCATACGTCAAAAAAAAAATGAAAGGTAATTTCATATTTTATGAAAGATAATTTCATTTTCAAAAAACTGAATTATTCATCTTTGTAAATTGCAAGTGTCATAAGCACAGTGGTTTTTAAACTTACGCCTTTTTTAAGAATTATAAAAAGAAAAACTTTGTTCATCATTAAGTTTTCAAGATGTCATCCATTTTTTAGTTGTTAAATGTTTTTCTTTAAATTAAAATGATAATTTTTCGCAGTTAATTTTACAATCACGTTCCTTTTACATTCGTTTACTATACTTATAAAAATAGTGAAAATTATTAATTTCCTATATATCACATACAAATGTTCAGAATTATTTATGATGTTTCCGAGAATAGTTTACATTTTTAAAACGAAAATATTGTATATGCTTTACTGTTATAGAAATTAGTTTTAATTATTCTTAATTTAATTATCGAGTTTAATAATAATTGCTTGTTATGATACACAGTTAGTTTAAGTTTTTTGCAGTTGCATTATTTATGTTTTTATATTTCGTACTTATATTTAATATTAAATGAGACATTTAACGCCTTTAAATTCCTCTAAGGAAATGAGATTCGATAAGGAAGATATCATCATTTTTTATAATGAAGTTTGTCATCTAAAAGTCTATGTTAAAGTCTGTGGTACATATTAAAATAGTCTATTTTGACTGTATAATGTGCATAACTTACAAAATTCTGGGTATTAAATGTTATGAACGGGATCTCCATTTCACGTTTTTTCCTCAAACATTGTGTATTTTTTTTCCTTTTAAATGGATAATTAACATCATTTTCCGTTACAGAATTCTTTGAGTTAAATTTTACATCAAAAATCATAGCGAAAACCAATATATATAGAGATAGAAGCAAATTTAGAAAATATATTATGTGTTTAATATTTTATGCATTTGTAGCTGTTTTGCTGATATAAGGAGTTAAATTTACAAGGCATATTAATCCTTAATCCTTACTATTATAACTTCAGTTGGTTATTTTAACCCTTCACTGCATGATTTGTTTTCTATTTTTATAAAAGCAACTATTTTAAATCTATGTGTCGGTCTCATAATGGCAAAAGATAGTGAAAAAAAAAAAAAAAAAAGAAGAAGGAGAACTTCAGATGAAAATTTAAATTTTATGGCGTGTATCCTATATACACTATAACGGTTTTTTATTACATATTGCTATACAGGGTGTCCCGAAAGGTCGTTTACAAACTTAACATGCAGGTCTCTCATATCATGATGAACAATCTTAAATGGGAAACTAAAGGTCCCAAACGTCTTCCAAAGGAGATATGCGCCATTAAAGTTTAGGGTCCAAAAATTCAAATTATTATTAAAAACAGAAAAATTGGACGATTCGTTTGCGGTTTTCACTAAAACTATTCTTTATGTCAGTATTGTCTTGAAATTAAATTATAGGATTAAATTATAAGATAAATTTCAAAAAATGTCGATAGAGGGCGCTTTAGACTTTGGAGTAACGATAAACTAGTTTTTACTATTATTCTTTGCATCTCATTAATTTTTTTTAGAAGCTTAGACATAAACTTAAATTTTGAGCTCAAAATCTAAATCGTTGGAAGTGGTTAAGTAGGGCAAACTGAAATGCGGGGGGGGGGGGAGGTTCAAATTTCAAATGATTATAAAAAACGGAGAAATTGGTCAATTGATTTGCGATTTTCACTAAAATTATTCTTTATGTCAGTATTATCTTGAAAATAATTTATAAAGATAAAATTCAAAAAAATGCCGATAGAGGGTGTTTTAGACTTTGGAGTAACGTACAACTATTTTTTTTTTCGTTATTTCTTGCATCTTATAAATTTTTTTAGAAGCTTAGACATAAACTTAAATTTTGAGATAAAAATCTGAATCATTGGGTGTGGTTAAGTAGCGCAAACTGAACTATGTTCAATGGGGGTGTAGAGGTACAAATTTCAAATGATTATAAAAAACGGAAAAATCGGTCGGTTTTCGCTAAAACTATTCTTTCTATCAATATTTTCTTGAAAATAAATTTTAGAGATATCTTTCAAAAAATTCCGTCAGAGGGCGCCTTAAATTTTAGAGTAACCAACAATTATTTTTAACCGTTATTTTTTTGTATCTAACAAAATGCTTGTAAAAGTTCAAATTTAAATTTTGTGCTCAAAATCTGCATCGTTGTGAGTAATTAAGCGGCCAAAAAAAAGTGCGTTCGAGGGGTGGGGAAGGTAACATTTAAACTCCTGAACACAGTTCAGTTTGCGCTTTTTAACCCCTCCTATCGATTTAGATTTTGAGCACAAAATTTAAGTCTAAATTTTTGCAAGCATTTAATTAGATTAAAAAGAAAACGGTTAAATATAATTATTGGTTATTCTAAAGTTTAAGGCGCCCTCTAACGGATTTTTTTAAATTTATCTTTAAAATTTATTTTCAAGGAAATATTGACATAAAGAATAATTTTAGCGAAAACCAACCAATTTTTCCGTTTTTTATAATCATTTGAAATTTGAACCTCCCCACCTCCATTGAACACAGTTCAGTTTGCGCTACTTTACCACTCCCAACGATTCAGATTTTCATCTCAAAGTTTAAGTTTATATCTAAGCTTCTAAAAAAAATTAATGAGATGATGATATGAACGATTATGATATGAAGATTTAATGAAACATTTAATGAGATGCAAAAAATAACTGAAAAAAATAGTTTTACATTACTGCAAAGTCTAAAGCGCCGTCTATCGGCATTTTTTGAATTTTATCTTTATAAATTATTTTCAAGATAATACTGACATAAAGAATAATTTTAGTGAAAATCGCAAATCAATTGACCATTTTTTCCGTTTTTTATAATCATTTGAAATTTGAACCTCCCCCCGCAATTCAGTTTGCGCTACTTAATCACTTCCAACGATTTAGATTTTGAGCTCAAAATTTAAGTTTATGTCTAAGCATCTAAAAAATTTAATGAGATGCAAAAAATAATGCTAAAAACTTGCTTATCGTTACTCCAAAGTCTAAAGCGCCCTCTATCGACATTTTTTGAAATTTATCTTTATAATTTATTTTCAAGAAAATATTGACATAAAGAATAGTTTTAGTGAAAACCGTAAACGAATCGGCCAATTTTTCTGTTTTTAATAATAATTTGAATTTTTGGACATTAAACTTTAATGGCGCATATCTCCTTTGGAAGACTTTGGGACCCTTAGTTTACTATTTAATATTGTTCATCATGGTATGACAGACCAGCATGTTAAGTTTCTAAACGACCTTTTGGGACACCCTGTATTCTGCAATTAAATGGAATCAAACTATTTTTATCTGCTGAAGACTGTGCATTTTTCTTTATATTAATATTTTAAAATATTCATTAGAAAATACTAAAAGTAAATTTTGCAATAATAGCTTGATTGTAAGTTTTTAGTTATTTGAATTTGTCCTGAAGAACAAATTCTAATCTTTTGTAAAATTCAGTCATCTAAAATGTACAACATAAGCGTTAGTCCGTTCTTTAGACTTATTTATCATTTACAGTAATCATATAGTCTGTCTCAAAAGTTTAAGCACTCTGCAAATCATGTTTAAAATAATTGAAGAAGAAAATATTTTATGCTAATTTACAACAAATACACAACATTTAATCAAAATAAAATAAAATAAGATATTTTGGGTAGTTAAAATAAAAAATATATTTATTTTTATTTATTTTTTCTTTTTTTCTTTAAGAAACGCTGTCTCAAAAGTTTAAGCACTTTATGAAATTTTGTTTAGAAAAACGGGATTGGTATTGTGTAATGACGTTGTATGATATCATATTGCACTTTTATAAAAGTATAAAAGGTGGAAAAATTATTTCCTAATGTTTCTAACATGACAAAGGGTAAAGAATTCACAAAATGTGAGATTTCGAAAGATTTTAAATTGAAATCTCAAAATAAAACTGTTTCTGAAATTGCAAAAGCTTTAAATTGATCAAAGCTATGTATATATCAAAGAAATGATAATTTCTAGAAATGATAATTTTAAGCGGAAACCAAGATGCAGACGACCACTTATGACGACTGTTCAGATTGATCGGAAATACGGAGATTGGTATTTAGGCAAAATATGTCCCCATACGGCAAATTAAAAATAATTTCAGAGTACAGATGTCCAAAGACACTGTAAATAGACGTATTAAAGCGTGTGATTACATCATGTAAAAGAAATTGGCTCGCAAACCGTCTCTTAAATTACATCACAAACAAGTAAGAACGAACTGGTCTAAAAAACACATGACCTACGGAGACAAATGGCTTACTGTTTTATTCAGCGATGAGAAAAAGTTGAACATAGATGGCCCTGATAGTTGGAAGGAGTATTGGCATGAGTTACGCAAGAACCGAAGGACATGTTTCAGCAGGCAGCAAGGCGGTAAATCCGTTATGGCTTAGGGGGCGATTGGGACATTTGCCAGCCCTCTCTAGCTTTTCTATAAGGAAGAGAAGGGTAAAAAAAGTTTCAAGAGACCGTAAACCACCATTTGCTTCCATTCGGTGACATTTTAGGGGGTTTTGAATGAACTTTTCTGCAAGAAAATGCCTCAATCGACATATCCCATTCCACAAAACTTTAAATTTTTCAGAAAAAAGATAAGGTACTTGACTATGCAGCTTTAAGTCCAGACTTAAACCCGATTGAGAATGTCTGGAGTATTTTAACCCGCCAATTTTAGGCAATGGAAAGCAGTATGACTCTATTGAAGAACTCCAAGAAGCTATTGAGAAAGCATTGTATTTTTTGCCACCAGAAACCCCACAAAAACTAATACTTTCGCGAAAGCACGTTTTTTTGAACTAATCTGAAAACTTGGAAAAAAAATATGTTACTAAAAGTTCTGTAAAAATTATAAATATGGTTGTTTTTGACATTGTGCATGAACTTTTGAGACAGTTTTTTTATAACTTTTTTTTTAAATTGTATTTTTTAAAATTATGTAATTTATTTTTTTCGATTTTTGATATCGTTTATTTAAATAATATTGCGAAATATGTAAATAAAAAAATGGTATTAACTCTAACTTTTTATAAATCATTAAAAATCGATATTTTATGCTTGTGCTTAAACTTTTGAGACAGACAATATTGGTTATGGTTCATAAGGAAAATTATAGTGTTTTTAGGTATACGTGCCAGGTGTGGCACAAAGTTCAATGAAGGGTTAGCTTTTAACTCCTTTTTACACAATTTTTCTATTATTTCGAAATTCTGATATTTTGTTATTTGATTAAAGGTTATGCATTTTAGGAAGATAATTTATTTAAATACGTTATTATTGCAAATTTGTTAGTTTCTCTCTTTCAAAGTAATTAGAAAAACTGAAATATACGAAAATTTATAAATTTTATAAATTATGCTTTTATTTTTCATTTTCCGAAATATGATGCATTTAAAATATTTCTTTAAAAAAATTACTTTTTTTGTTCTATCATTTATGCATTGCATTTAAGTGATGAAACGAACTGTGAAAAGATAATTTATTAAAAAATGAATCGATCAGTCTACATATTTTTTTGGCTATTTTTTGCATTTTTTTTATTTTCCAATTTACAAATTAATATAATATTTTAGATAGAATAATACTTTCTATTTAAATCAGAGTAACTTTTTAAAATAATATTAAAAACTACATTTTTGAATTATTATTTATCAATGGGAAAACTTGATATTTTACTTAAATTATCGTATGTTTTTTCTAATTTCATTAATGGTTTTATTTGTTTCTTTCTGTATTAATTATAATATATAAATAAATTTTTGTTATTTAGTATTCTTATTCTTTGGTTTATATTCAAACAACGTAGTTTCTATATCCAAGTACATTTTGTTTTGCTTTATATCAGCACTAGATATAGCTCTGGCTCATTTTTTGGAGCTCGGAGCCGTCCGAGCCCGAAACATTTTGTGTTATTAGAGTACGATCCGATCTCGATACTGAAAGTATGCAACACAAAAAAATATTTTATAATGCTAAAGTATAATTGTTGTTCTGAATGAAAGCTCTTTTTATAAACATTTTATTACAAAAAATAATTGCTAATGTGTTTTGTTCTATTTATCAAAAACGATGTACATCATAAATTATAATTGATTTCTTCATGAAACCAATCCTTTGTAATTTTCGAATTTCTAAAAGTCAGCAGAAAAAATAATACCGTTGTCTGAAAGATCCGAAACTTTTAATGTTGTTTTCATGTTAAAAATAACTATAATTCACACATTATACAAGTCTAAAAATTTGCAAAATTTAAGCTAATTTTGCTTGACTAAAAACAATAGAAAATATTCATTTCCCGTTAGATCTATAAAAAATAGTAAAAAGTAAACGTTCTGATTAAACATTTTCTTAATAGCGCCACATAAAATCAACATTCTATACGCCGTCTATGTGAGACATAAATAAACAAGTACAAAAATTTCCTTTTAAAATATAACATTCTAAATCTACTAAAAAATAAAAAAGTAAAAAAATAAAATAAAAATTCCCTATATTTTTATCAAAATACCCTTAAAGTAAGTGATTGAATTGAAATAAGCAATTTTTATGAAAAAAAAAGTTTTTTTCTTTACGATAACTAATAAAATCGTCAATTTGAGAAATAACGAGCCCGAGCATGAAGACTAGTGTAAGAATCGAGCCCGTCACTTATGTAATAAGCTCTCTCGATATCCAGCAGGCTTCAACAAACTCGGTAGATTCTCTGTATTTCTCGTTATAAATATTTTATTGTTCAATACTTTGTTTATATATATATATATATATTTACCTTTTCTTGACATTCGTGAATTTCCATGTTTTACACATATTTATGATTTTATTAAAGTAGGTTGTATATTTTGTCCCATACAATGTAATAAACTTAAGACTGCACAAATATCGCAATTCGTTTTCTTCTGTAGATTATTTCTGAGTAAACCTGCTTCATACTTTACTGCAAAATATTTATTTGAGCTTCAAAACATCTGTTTATCATATGTCTATTAAGTGTTTACTGTGTTCTAAATATTCCAATTTTATCAAAATGTGATTGCACTTCATTACTGTAAGTGGTCTCGGATTTTATAATATTTTACTTTTCTCTTCACAGTTAATTTTTGGATGTATCTGTTGATACAATTTTTGTCAGTTTATAATCAGTTCATAATTGGTCTTAGATTAAACTTAACTAGGTACGATACGATTAAAATTATACAATGATGCAAAGGCAATTTGATTAAAACCTTGTGCTAATAATCTAAAAGAAATTGCTGAAAATATCACGTACACATTAGGGATGAGTGAAAAAGATGAAATTTGATACTTTTATTTTGGATAGTAGCAAAAAATTGCCTTTTAAGGCCTCTAAAATATATAAAATGATTGGTGAATTTTGAGAAAATCATTCAGGGCTCTGATAAGGCTGTTATTTTGTAATTGTTTCACACAATAGGTACCTATTATAAATTGTACATTTACAGGTTTTTTTGGTAATCTCGTTTGACATTTTTCTATATAAAATGTTTAATGTAATTTTCTTTAAAATTTTTAAACTTTAAATCTTTATTTTTAAATATTTGAAACTTTTTATTGAGTTTCAAAGATTGTTTATTCTACTTTTATGGTAGAAATAAGTGCGTATGGAAGCACATTAAAGTTTACAACTACTAGAAGTGCACTTTTATATCTGCTATTTGGTGCTCCTTGAAATCAAAATGAAGCTGATTTTCCAACAATAGCAGATGTTATAAAATATTATTTTTATACAAGACAATAATTAAAGCGGAAATGTTATAGGAGTCAATTAAAAATCTAAAAGAAAAGATTGAAGAAAATTGAAAAAAAAAGTCAAATATTTTGGTTTTCCCGAGATTTGTTGATCATTTTTTAAAAATATTAGTATCTTATTCTCCCCCCCCCCCCTCAACCTCAAACCTTATAGAATTTATGGAAAATTGGAGATAGATTACATGGAAAAACTATAAGTGAAGAATACGTATCTCTGATTGAAGAGTCAATTACACCATCTTCTGGATAAGGAAAAAAGATTGCAGAAAACAGATTAAAATATTAGAATGAAAACAACTTAAAACTTTATAAACTTGTAGCTGTAGATTGTGTCAGAATAACTGTGTGTTGTAGGAGAAAGAATGGTGCTATTAGATTTTTTAATAAAAAGTTAGTCGTCCCTTGGAACGTTTAATACCAGCTTCACGCAAACAAATTGCTAATGTGTTATTTATTTTCCGAATTTGATATATAAACTGGAAGGCGATGAAACTTTTCTGTTCCTACTGTAAAATAGTTTGATCAATATGAAAACAGGCAATTCTCGAAATTGAAAATATCTGCTCTTTTTTCCCAGAAATGGACGCTCAAGACTTAAGTACGACGCAAATAATTACGTCTGGCCAATACTCCTTTAATCTTATAATTCTTAACTTCTTTGTTCTTGTAATTTTTACCTGAAAAAATATCTCATACTAGCTGATTACTACCTGCCAATCCATTACAAAAAATTACAGATCTACGTATTTATTTTACATTTGTGCATATTCTAACATTTTTATGATATTTGTGGTTATTACGATCGTCATTTGATATGCGTATTTTTATAACTCGCTTGTTTCCTCCACAATCTGAATTCGAATGTACTAAAAAGATTATTAAAGAATAAAACATTCAAAAAAGAAAAAAAAAATCATTTAAATTATATTTACTTATGTATCTAAAAAAATATTTTTTTAAGCATTCAAAATGCAGTTATTTTTTCTTTTAATTCTTCATGAAATACTAAACTTAAGAACCATTGTATATTTAAATTTTATTTCTGTCTGGCATTATTCCAATAAGTATTCTTTAAACGTTATACAAGTAAAAAATTTCAAAAGTGAAACTTTCAGCAATAAAAAAGCTTTTCTATAGAGTATTCACATTTAGTTTTCAATATTTCCTTTAAATTTTTTTTAACTTTAAGATTATTTTGAGCGGAGATAGAATCTAAAGCCAAATTTTCTTCCTCCATGTTATACACAGATTATGAAATTTTGAGAAAAATATTTTAGTCATTGTGAATAAATATTTTAATGTATATGTTGATTGTTGTTTAATTTTTTTGTTGAAGTAACATTTACGTATTTAAAAAAAATGTAGGTGACCATGTCATTTTTTTGCGATGTAGACTCCTAATTTTTTTTTTTTTTTTGATATGTAGATCGTTTAATAAATAATGAAAACTATATTATATTTAAAATATTTTATTTTTTGAAAAAAAAATCTGTAATAGTCTTTGTGAATGGTGTGCAGCAGTCCTTATATTTTGTAATTTTGAAAGATTCCTGCTGCTGTTTAGGAATTAGCATATTCTTAGTAGATTCCCATAACATTTACAAAAGAAATAAATCACAAAAATATCTGTATAATATAATGGCATCTAAGGTAAAACAACAACAAACAATATGAAATCTGAGAGTCGTGTATATGCTTCCACGGTAAATTTTGTATTACACTACTGTACACATGTTGGGTTTCTTTCTTTCTTCTTCTTCTTTTTTAAATTTTGTAATTATTTAAGCTTTATTTCTTCTGATATATTTATTTTAATGTTTCCAAATACTATCAAAATGTTTGACCGGAACTCGAAAACGTTTCGTTACTATTAAAAGTCAAGCAAGGATTAAAGAACGATTATTATTATTTTTTCTTTTGTCTTTTTCATTTTTATTACAAATAAAAATATGAGAAGTTGAAATGAACATTTCTCAATAATATTTTTTTTTCAATTAGTAGCACATTTGGAAAATATCACGCAACATATATATATATATATATATATATATATATATATATATATACAGGGTGTCCCTAAACAAATGGTATATACGCTAGGGGGTGATAGAACACATCAAGACGAGTAATAGTAAATAGGAAACATCACGCAACATATATATATACACTATATTGCCATTGATTATGGGACACTTGCGATTTTAGACATTTTACTAAATATCTAGAAAAATACATGAGGAATCATCTCGAAACTCTTAGTGTATAAATATAATAGTATAAGTCATACATCTCCGTGAAGATTTTTTCCCGAAACTCCAAAGGGGACCGTCAACAAATTAAAAAAAGAATGAATATCTTTTGAATAACCCTGTCAAAACTAATGTAGCAAAAGCGCTCAAACTCTAGATTGTGATTGAATGCCTTATTGTAATAAGTCTTGTTCATTTTTATGCAAATAGCATACATACTCGCAGATTAACTAAGGTTTTTATAAAAATGGTCCCAAATTTTTCCAAGTTTTTTCCTTATAATTTTCAGAGTTGTTAATATAAAATATTATTTTTTTCAGAAAATATGACAAACAAGATTGCACACAGTACCCTCTAATCAGAATTAAAAAATAATGAAAATTGTATACAAAATGAGTTGGTTTACTAAATAATTTTTTACTGCGCATGTGTCAACGCTATCAAAATTTCATTTGCATATTATGTTAGCTAAATGTATAGAGCAACTTTTGTGAAAGTCACAAAATCATAACTTGAAAATTTTGACAATAATCGTCAATTGAATAAGTCGAAAATCCGTTATTCTCAAAATGAAGCAAAAACAAGAGGTGTTGTATCCATATATTCATTGATTAGTGTCAATATAGAATACACAATATGGGATGTACTACTGCATTTGGATAAAATCCCTCATTTTTTTTGCTTCATTTTGGAAACAACTGATTTGGTCCTTTTTCTATAGACGATTACTTTCAGAATTTTCAAGCTATGATTTTGAGACTTTTACAAAAGTTGCTCTATACATTTAGCTAACATAATATGCAAATGAAATTTTGATATCTTTGACGCATGCGCAGTAAAAAATTATATAGTAAACCTACTTATTTTTCATACAATTTTCATTATTTATTAATTCTGATTACAGGGTACTGTGTGCAATGTTGTTTGTCATATTTTCTGCAAAAAATATTATTTTATATTTAGAACTCTGAAAATTATAATGGAAAAACTTGGAAAAATTTGGGACCATTTTTATAAAAACCTTAATTACTCTGCGAGTGTGCATGCTATTTGCATAAAAATGAACACAGTGTATTACAATAAGGCATTCAATCATAATCTAGAGTTTGAGCGCTTTTGCTACATTAGTTTTGACAGGGTTATTCAAAAGATATTTATTCGTTTTTAATTTGTTGACGGTCCCCTATGGCGTTTCGGTAAAAAATCTTCACGGAGATGTATGACGTATACTATTATATTTATACACTAAGAGTTTCGAGATGATTCCTCGTATATTTTTCTAGATATTTAGTAAAATGTCTAAAATCGCAAGTGTCCCATAATCAATGGCAATATAGTGTATATATATATATATGTATGTATACAGGGTGTCCCTAAACAAATGGTATATACGCTAGGGGGTGATAGAACACATCAAGACGAGTAATAGTAAATAGGAAACCAAGGGTCCCAAACGTTTTCCAAAGGAGATAGCCGCCATTAAAGTTTGGGGTCCAAAACATCAAATACACATAAAAAACGGAAAAATTGGTCGATTGATTTGCGGTTTTCACTAAAACTATTCTTTATGTCGGTATTTTATTGAAAATGAATTATAAAG
Source organism: Maratus speculifer (assembly GCA_964019185.1). Lineage (NCBI taxonomy): Eukaryota > Metazoa > Arthropoda > Arachnida > Araneae > Salticidae > Maratus > Maratus speculifer. Next base: position 208,471,474 of record OZ025289.1, on the reverse strand, counting down.
ATAAATATCAAAAAATGCCGATAGAGGGCGCTTTAAACTTTGGAGTAACGAACAACTACTTTTTACGTTATTTTTTTGCATCTGATTAAATGTTTTCGTAAACTTAGACTTAAACTTAAATCTTGAGCTCAAAATCTGAATAGTTGGGAGTGTTTAAGTAGCATAAACTGAACTGTGTTGAGAGGGTTTAAATTTCAAACAAAATGGATAACTATAAAAAAAACGGAAAAATTAGTCGATTCGTTTACGGTTTTTGCTAAAACTACTCTTTAAATTGATGTTTTCTTAAAAATAAATTTTAAAGATAAATTTCACAAAATGCCGATAGAGGGCACCTTAGACATTGGAGTAGCGTACAACTATTTTAACCGTTTTTTTTTTTTTTAAATCTCATTAAATGCTTTCAAATACTTAGATTTAAATTTTGAGATCAAATTCTGAGTCGTTGCGACTGTTTAACTAGCGCAAAAGTGAACTGTGTTCGAGGGGGGGGGGGTTAAATTTCAACTGCTGAACACACCTCAGATTGCGCTTCTTAACCCCTCCCAACGATTCAGAATTTGAGTTTAAGTTTAAATCTAAGATTTTGAAAACATTTAACAAGTTTTGGAAGACATTTATTTAGATACAAAAAATAACGGTAAAAATTTGTTGTTGGTTACTCTGAAGTTTAAAGCGCCCTCTAACGGAAATTTATCTTTAAACTTCATTTTCAAGAAGATACTGACTTAAAGAATGGTTTTACTTTAAACCGCAAACGAATCGACCAACTTTTCCGTTTTTTATAATCATTTGAAATTTAAACCCTCTGAACACAGTTAAGTTTGTACTACTTAACCGCTTCCAACTATTCAGATTTTGAGCTCAAAATTTAATTTTGAGTCTAAGCTTACGAAACCATTTAATGAGATGCAAAAAATCACGGCAAAAATAGCTTTTCATTACTTCAAAGTCTAAAGCGCCCTCTATCGGCAATTTTCGAAATTTATCTTTATAATTTATATTCAAGAAAATACCAACATAAAGAATAATTTTAGTGAAAACCGCAAATCAATCGACCAATTTTTCCGTTTTTTTTATGGTTATTTGAAATTTTGGACCCCAAATTTTAATGGCGGCTATCTCCTTTGGAAAACGTTTGGGATCCTTGGTTTCCTATTTACTATTACTCGTCTTGATGTGTTCTATCACCCCCTAGCGTATATACCATTTGTTTAGGGACACCCTGCATAATTTATAAGTTACTGTTTGAAAAAATATAGGTACTTATCGGCTAAGCTGTTAAAATATAGCTGTTATTCATTTACAGTGCCACACAAAAGTTATTCCATTAGTTAAGGGTAAAGGGGGGGCGGAGAATTGTGTGCGACATATTTTAAGTATATATAACACTTTCATGTATAATAAAACATAAATATGTCACTGAGGCTTAATATAAATTTTACGATGCTGTCTTGCATAATATAAAGTTCATAGCATATGCAGGAACACACGAAAAATTTCAAATAGTATATTCTTTCCGAAGTACTGTATATGTATCTGATGATGGCTGATGAATGGATCAATTGCAATTTAATTATTATATGCGCATTTAAGTTTCACTAAATCTATGTACATTATATAGTGTGTAAAAAGCTCGCCAACGTTATTCAATGTGAGTATAAATTACTTAAATGTGGTTCTTAAAAAAATATGCATTTTTACACTGAACTGCATTCAGTGTACTAAGAAATGTTTGCAGAATATAGATAAAATAATATAGAGGACCACACAAGAACTGGGTACATGGACACATATGAATGGTAATTTAAAAGAATGAGATTTTAGTTGTTTTAAGAGTGTTTTAGTTTAAAATAAATTTAAGTTGACGTGTAATAATGTTACAAGGTAAACTATAGGGCTGAACAAAAATATTCAAGTATGTTTCCATCTATTAGTATAAATTACTGAAAATGAAACTTCAAGCAAATAGGCATTTTCTTGCTAAACTAAATTTTGACATTACATAGTATGTTTATGAACTGACAGATCAAATACAGGGCTGTTCAAAAGTATTAGAATACACATTAGAACATATTTGGCTATATATCCTTATTGCCTTAAATAACGAAGTTTTGATAAAGATTTTATGAAGTGTTGGAAAGTGCTTCATAATCTATGCTTAAAGCATAATTTTTCTTACTTGTTTTAATGACAATTAATTTTAGTGGAAATGTTCTGTAACTAGATCATGTAATAATAGTGTTTTGTTATTTAGCATATGTAAAACTAAAAATGAACTATTCGAAGATTCAGATTATTAGTTTTTGTTTGAATGTTTTCGAAAACAATTCATTTATAGGTATTATAAAGAAAACTTAACTTCTGCTTGACAAAATACATTAAATATAGCAAATAATCACTTACGCATGCGCTTAAAAAACATTCTTTTGTTCTCATTTTTATTTTATTTATTTTTTAATTATGCATTGAGGATTATAAGTGTTCTGTATGTTTACTCTCACCACTTAATTGAAAAAAGGGATTTGATAGAATAATCAAACATTATATAAGCTGTTTAAAAAAGGAACTACCGCTGCAATTACAACAGCGATTTACAGATTTTTTTAATATGGGGGAGGGCTAAACCAGAAATAATCTAATAGTTTAAAAGAAGCTAAGAGGGTCGCAAATTTCTGTAATTATAAGTTATTCTTGCAAAAATATGTATATTTAAATGCAATAATATACACAAAAATGTGTGTCTTTCGTTTTATTTAAAAATTACAGGTTGAAAATGTATACTGTTTTGGAATATTTTGTAGCTTTTCAGAACATTTTTAAAATTAGGCTTTCATTGCAATGGACGTCCGGATTCTATATACAGGGTGATTCCGAATTTTTTTTACAATAAAAGAGGGGTGATACTACACATCAAGACAAACAATATTAAATAGGAGACCAAGGGTCCAAAACGTTTTCCTAAGGAAATAGCCGCCATTAAAGTTTAGGGACCAAAATTTCAAATAAACACAAAAAACGGAAAAATCGGTCGATTGATTTGCGGTTTTCACTATAATTATTCTTTATGTCGGCATTTTCTTGAAATTAAATTATAAAGATAAATTTCAAAAAATGCCGATAGAGGGCGCTTTAGACTTTGGAGTAACGAACAACTATTTTTTGCCGGTATTTTTTGCATCTCATTAAATGTTTTCGTAAGCTTAGACTCAAACTTAAATTTTGAGCTCAAAATCTGTAGTTGGGAGTGGTTAAGTAACACAAACTGAGCTGTATTCAGAGGGTTCAAATTTCAAATGATTATAAAAAACGGAAAAATTGGTCGATTGATTTGCGGTTTTCACTAAAACTATTTTTTATTTAGATATTTTCGTGAAAATAAATTAAAAAGATAAATTTCAAAAAATGCCGATAGAGGGCGCTTTAGACTTTGGAGTAACGAAACACTCTTTTTTGGCGTTATTTTTTGCATCTTATTAAATGCTTTCGTAAGCTTAGACTTGAACTTAAATTTTGAGCTCAAAATCTGGATAGCTGGGAGTGGTTAAGTAGACAAACTTAGCTGTGTTCAGAGGGTTCAAATTTTAAATAATTGTAAAAAACGGAAAAATTGGTCTATTCATTTGCGGTTTTTGCTAAAACTAATTTTTAATTCAGCAGTTTTCTTGATCAATCAGTGTTTTCTTGGAAATAATTTTTAAAGATAAATTTCACAAAATGCCGATAGAGGGCGCCTTAGACTTTGGAGTAGCTTACAACTATTTTTAACTGTTATTTTTTTTAATCTCATTAAATGCTTTCAAATGCATAGACTTAAATTTTGGGCTGAAATTCGGAATCGTTTGAGTGTTTAAGTAGCGAAAAATTGAATAGAGCTCGAGGAGGAAAGAGGGTTAAATTTTAACTCCTGAACACACTTCAGTTTGCGCTTCTTAACTCCTCATAACGATTCAGGATTTGAGCTCAAAATTTAAGTTTAAATCTAAGCTTCCGAGAACATTTAAAATGCTTTTGCAAGCATTTAATTAGGACCGAAAAATAATGGTTAAAATGAATTGTTGGTTACTCTGAAGTTTAAGGCGTCTTCTGACGGAATTTTTTGAGATTTATCTTTAAAAATTATTTTCAAGAAGATACTGACTTAAAGAATAGTTTTATTTTAAACCGCAAACGAATCGACCAATTTTTCCATTTTCTATAATTACTTTAAATTTGAGCCTCCCCCTCCCCCTTGAACACAGTTCAGTTTGTGCTACTTAACCACTCCCTACTATTCAGATTTTCAGCTCAAAATTTAAGTTTAAGTCTAACCTTCCTAAATCATTTAAAGAGATGCAAACAATAACGGCAAAAAATAGTTGTTCGTTACTCCAAAGTCTAAAGCGCCCTCTATCGGCTTTATTTGAAATTTATCTTTATTATTTATTTTCACGAAAATACCTAAATAAAGAATAGTTTTAGTGAAAACCGCAAATTAATCGACCAATTTTTCCGTTTTTTTTTAATCATTTGAAATTTGAACCCTCTGAACATAGCTCAGTTTGTGTTAATTAACCACTCCCAACTAGAGATTTTGAGCTCAAAATTTAAGTTTGAGTGTAAACTTACGAAAACATTTAATAAGATGCAAAACATACCAGCAAAAAATAGTTGTTCGTTACTCTAAAGTCTAAAGCGCCCTCTATCGGCATTTTTTGAAATTTATCTTTATAATTTAATTTCAAGAAAATGCCGACATAAAGAATAATTTTAGTGAAAACCGCAAATCAATCGACCGATCTTTCCGTTTTTTATGTTTATTTGAAATTTTGGTCCCTAAACTTTAATGGCGGCTATTTCCTTTGGAAAACATTTTGGACCCTTGGTCTCCTATTTAATATTTTTTGTCTTAATGTGTACTATCACCCCTCTTTTATTGTAAAAAAATTTTGGAATCACCCTGTATTGAATCAACTATATGAATAACAGGAATTTGCCATAGAACAAATTTGTGAATTCAAAAAATATCTATAGAACTGTGCAGATTTTTTGTAGCTAACTTTAGCTAAGAATGAAATGTTAAAATTCAGTTTCTAAACTTTCATGCATATCATTTCAAGGCATTCTTGGTCTTACTTGTGATACATGTTTTACTTTTTAATATTATTTTCGAAGAAATAGATATAACAATTGTTTTTATATTATTTAAAAAAAATCAAAATAAATCAGCAGATGTATAACATCGACAAAATTCATCTCTGTACTCTTCTTTGAATCAAGTTTCTTTAATACAATTTTTCCCCATTTTTATTCTTATTACATTTTACTTATAAATTGCGCAAATTTTGAAATTGTTAGTTACACGCATACTTGATTATGATGCATGATTTAGAGAGCATGTGAGTTATGTTAAGAATTCTCGCTGTGATTTGCGAAGACATTCATATGATATGGAGTAATTGTATCTGTTTTATACAACAGTTAAGTTGTATGGTTTGGCATGACAAGTTCCTAATATATGAAAATGCTCGATATTGCTACATCATTTCGATCGCAACTGATAAATATAATTCATTTTATCGAGCGTGGTATTCAAAAGCTAGTGTGGTTATTGACATTCAACATAAATTTTCTTGCATAAATTAGTTTTTTTAAAAACTGTGACTTAATTAATTGGAAAAGTGTTGTTTTTTATTTCAAAATTTCATTTTGTTAATCATTATATCGTTTGATAAATACCTTGAAGATTCTGAAATGTTATACCTGTGCATATGCAAATAATTTAAAGACACGGTTTGATTGATTTTGATTCAAGATTGAAATTTTAATAAAGTATTCTTTATTGATAGAATTAACTTTATATTTCTGTTGAATTTCCAAGGTATTTATGTGATTGATATAATGAACATATTTACCTGATTTAATAAACTCAGCTTAAGATTGCTGGGTTCCTAATTTTCTATGAAGTTTTTACAGAGCTGAACAGTTGATTTGTAATGGTTAATAGATAAAATGTTTGATAAAGAATAGGTTTATTTTAAAAAATTGTTGCTTAAAAATAACTAATATTTCAGATTGAAATTGGAAAGAGAATTATAAAATTTTCCCCATTATAAGCCCATTATTTGCCAAACAAACTAAGCAATAAAAATTATTTAACTTTAAGTGGTCTCAGGACACTTAATATTACCAAAAAAAAAAAGGGTATGAATATTTTCAAAATTTAAGGCATGAAATTTGTAAATACAGTTATTATTGGGAAAATATGGGTATGTTCTTTCATTTAATGTATTTAAAAAATTGCAAGATACAGAATAAGTATTTATAAAGTACTACGAATTGTCAGATATTTGTCGAACAGAAAATTCATATAATATTTTATGCGCAGGATTGCAAAATAATTTTTTTAACTACAATAATATTTTTCATGCTTATTGTATTTCAGACTGCAGTAATTACACTCAACATAAATAAGTATAAGTATTAGTAGGTATAAGTATTTAATTCATTTGTACATTTTTAATACAAGTTGTATTCAGCTAATCAACTTTTTAAAATTTTCAACAGTATAATCATCTAAAAAATACTTTTTTTTATCTTAAAAATGAAAGTTTAGGTTCAGTTTATACAATATAACCTAATATATATGTTTTAAAAATTTTATTCAGAAGTATTTGAGGTAACTTATGTAAAAGTGATTTGGAGAAGCTACGGAAATACAGTTGCAGCTTTTGAGCATGTATCATTTTGAAAACCTCATTGTTTGTTCTAATGAGAATTAGGAAATAATTATATAAAAATTTCAAAAAACATAGCAGTTTAGCATTAAAAAATATAACTTTTGAAAATTTTGAAATTTTCAGAATTCTTTTTGAAATTAAGTCTTGATATCCCTTGAAAATAATAACCCGTGTAATAAGAAGTATTGTAGATTAAATTGGACAGTCAATGCTCTTTTATAGTTACGTAAGAAATAATGTAATAATAATATCTAAACTGCAATTTTTTTAGTACAAAAACTCATTAACTATGTTTTGAGTAAAGATTTACTTTATAAATATGAGATATTTAAATGAAACTATATTCTATTACAACAATTGTTAAAATAAAAATATACAATGAAAAAAATATTAGAAGAAAATATACGTTGTCTTGCAAAGCATAAGTGTTTAGAATTCTTTGACATATTCATAGATGTAATTATAGTAATTATTGAATTTTTCATAAAAATATATAATTTTGAGCATTTTTATTTACCCATAAGTCAAAATTATTAGTTTAATTTCCTTAAAATCATTAGAAACAATCAAATTTCAGCGAGCATCGTAATAATTTATTTATTTGTACCTTTACTAGAAAACACCGCTATTCAAGATTTCTTTTTTCGTTTTTGAAAGAACTAATTAACTTCTACATGCTTTTATTTATACATCACTGTTGAAATACAAATAATTATCATACTTCATAAAATAACATACTTCAGAATAATTGAACCAATTCAATTATCCTGACATTTTCTTTAATTCAGTCGTCGTTTCCAGGATAAGAAAGAAAAAACATTTCCTTTATATTTTATTAAAGTTACGTAATGTAATCGTTAAATATTTGAAAAACAAATATAGTAAAAATTTAGGATGGAATAACATTTTCCAGTTACTTTACCAAGAGTTCTCGCTTATTCAATTTTATAACTGATTTTTTTCTTAAGAATATAAGTTATTTGTTTATTTGTCTCTGTGCTGTGTTTCATTGAGAAATCACAGTTTTAAAGATTCAGAACATTTATAAAAAACATTTTACTTTAAAATGTATAAAGATATTCATTCTTGAGATAATCATTTTTTAACCATAAGTAGTTATTATTAAGTAATTAATGTTATTTAAACCGTAATAGAAATGAAAAGACTCACAGAAAATTAGATATTGAATTTTTCAGGGGAGAAAAAGCTGTAAAAATATTAAATTATATTCGGTAAAGTAATGAGATATCTAAGAAAAGAAAGTATAATATATACAACTCTTCTGTAAAAAACACATCATTATTGGACATAAGGATGGAGAAATATGGAGGCAGAAATAAATAAATTAATAGCCGTAGCAATGTATGTCTTACTAACAAACATCCCCCATTATACTAGTCTGTGTATCCAAACGAATCACGAAACAAACAAAATAAATCACTAAATCTGACCTTGTAATTAAGCGTAACATGCGCAGCCGCAAACAAAGTTCACACTTTCATTTTATATATATATTGCAGAATGAGATAAAGAGACAAAAATATCAACGCTTAAAATTTGTTAAACTGCAAGTTATTCGTCTTTGGGTAATTTCAAAAATATTTCAACTAAATGTTCGAATATTAAGATTACCGTTGATGCTTACAAATATTTCATTTTGTGCCAAAATTTTCTCAATAAAAGAAAAAAAAGGATTTAGTGTGGATTCCTATCAATAATTTTACTCATCTCTTTTTTAAAAATATTTTTTTTTAAGTATTTTATGATCTTAGTGCCAGCTTGAAGCTTTATATAGCAGTTACTTTATCGGTCACAGATATCATATAGACACCAGGTTACCCACGATTGTTTTTTTGAAAAAACCTCAGGAGAAAACCTCATTTCAGAACACCAGTTACATGCATATTTATATATATTTTTTTGTTTTTTTAAAAAGGGATTTAACAATAAATTAAAACAAGTTTAATTAATAACTACAGAGCAAAAGTCTTTGTATGATTTTAAAAAAGAAAATACAAAAGTAAATAAACAATTTAGTATTAAATAAACAACAACAGCCGGGTTGCAATATCTTGCAAAGTAGCGCCATTTTGACACCAGTTATGTAACGCGGTACGTCTATGACATGTGTGCTATTTTTTGTGCATCATCAGTGTCACTGTTATACATTACAGACTCCACTGTATTACTAAAAGCTGCAATCTAAAGATTCAGTACTTTCCGTTACACCAGCACCATTGTCGCCAAGCATAATAGTTTGTGCGAAACAAAACAGTTTAAAAAATTAAAATATTGGCGCGAAGAGACATTAATATAAAAAGATAAAAAGATAAAGTACCAAAAATTAGAATTTTTTTTTATCAATTTTAATCAATAAAAAATTTTATCAATTTTTTATCCCCCCCAGAAACCCCCCTTGTCCTCTCTTTGAATTTTTCATAGTTCATAAGTAATATTTATCAGAAGTTTTCGTAAAAAATCTGATCTAAAAAGATAAAATGCTACGATTTGAAAAGAAATTGACCTATACCCTTACAGAATTCCTACATAATTACAAATTGGGGAGAGGAAAAAGAAATATTCATAATACGAAAGAGTGGTCCAAGGGTTTTCTGGCAATTAATTGGATGAGGGTCCATAAAAAGTGTTTACAGGTGAAACACGTGTTTAAATATTTTTTAGTAGAATTTATTTTCTGGAATTTCACACTCCTACCTACAACAGCTTTTGAGATGTACCAAATGATCTAAAGTTTTCCACCTACTTTTGTAACACTTTTGAAGGGGGGTTATAAAAAATCGCTTAAATGCGTGTGTATTTTTTTTTTTTTATTTTTTTTTTTTTTTTTTTTTTTTTTTTTTTTAGTATACTTATTTTCTGGAATTTCACATTCTTATATACAACGGATGTTCTATTATTTTCAGTTTCTCTTTTAGCCCCCTTAGGGAAGATTTTTTTCAAAATCCTGTCTTAGTGCACCCCTACATCATAAAAAGCATTTTTTTCCAATTTTCATGCTTCTAGGTTCAATAGTGTTTGATGTGCTTTGATTATAAGTCAGTCGGGACAAACCATTTTAAACAGAGAAATTAGCATTTTTACAAAAATACTACCGAACGAATATTAATAAAAATTTCATTGTTAGTCAAATACATTTTCAAGGATGGTTTAGTATTTAGCACATATTTCTAAGTTGCTTTGTCATAAAGTAAAGACGCAAAGTTCCAGAATTATGTGAAACCGATTATGAAAGTTTAAACTTTTCAAGTCTTTTATGGCGTATATTGATGATCTTTGCTTTTTTGGTTAAAAATTGTTTAAATATGGTAAAGATTATTACATATCATTCTATGACAGCTAGTTATATAAATATGAGGAAAAAGTCTATACTCTAATGTACCCCAATCTGAAAGATTTGCATTTATAAAAAGATTTACTGGATCAATTTCATTTGTTAGTTTATTTATTTTATTAATTAAATGATTTTTCAGAGGTTGTTTTATTTACGTTGCATATTGTAATATAGGGCGTAAAAATCTAAATGCAAACGATTGGTCTGGCACCACAAAATTTTATTCGATATTACTCGACTATTACTTTGCCTACATTTTTTGTAAGAATACTGATAAAATTTTATCGAGGAAAACTAATAAAATGTAAAAGTGAGAAGCTGCCCACTGGCATCTAGTTTTTACACCCATCTGTTTTAATATCATTCTTTATAAAATTCTTCTGAACGTAATCATAAATAAGTGTCGTAATAAATGAATGTGAGAACGTCTAAATGAGATGGATCTTAACAACCGAAATTTTGGTAGCACATTAGAAAATGAAATATCACAATGGCTTTCATATCGTTTCAGCATTGAGGGACGACATTTAAAATAAAGATCCATATTGCTGTTAATCACAATGTTAAATTCATTGATACATCAAAGTTTCGTTTGGAAAAATTTATCAATATGTGGTCATTTATAATGTAATATATAAACACAAATTTTGCAATATGTGTGTATGTGGAACGGAAGTAGGGGGGCAGACGTTTACACTAAAATTTAAAAATCTGACTCTATTTTCATAATGTTAAAAGCTATTTATATGATTTACATTTAAATATAAGAAATTGCTAAAAAAAACTCTCGTACGCTTGAAAAATTTTAATTTTTGAGAACATTGTCTGGACCTTATGTTTTTTTGCTTAAAATAAAATTTTTTGGCGACAAAAATAAAATTAAAATCCTAATATATAATGTGGTAAAACATTGATACAAACCTTGACATATTTTTTAAATATACATATATATTCTCTCTCTCTCTTTTTTTTTCTTTTTGTAAAATATCACTAATTTTTTATATGGTAGAAGTTTTTCCTGAAATTAAATTGATAATTTATCGCAATTAATTTTATGTTTCGCTTGAGCTACTTTTAAAATTACTGAACTAATTAAAGTAATATAATTTCGCTTGTCAATTTTGGAATTATAATACATTGGGTTACAATATATTTTACTACAAAAACATACATTTTGTTCTATATAAATTAGTTTTAATTATTATTAATTTGTGTAATAATTGTATCTTGTGATATTAATTAGTGTTATAATTTTGGGCATTTTTTTATTTTGATTTCTACCTGTTTGTATATTTCTTTCAAACAATAGTTAATAACACATTTAGAGCTTTTAAATATATCTATATGAATTAAAAGAAACGGGATTTTATGAAATAGAATATTATCATTGTTGACTGTACAGGCTAAAAATCTGCCATGAAATTTGCATATATACATACAAAGGTCTATCTACATGCGTAGCTATTTTAATCACGTTTTGATGTTCATTTTCTTAATAATATTTTCATTTATAAGATATTTATTTTCTTTTTTTTTTTTGTTAAATGCTTGTACGTACCATTATTTCTTCATTTAAATAAATATTTAAAGTCATTTTATTTTATAAACATTTTTTCGCAATTAAGTTTTAAAACAAAAATCATAACTGAAACTAAAAAAAATCTTAAAATAAATTTAGCAATAATATTATAGGGTGGCCTTGCCAGTAGTTGATTTCTTCCAGTAGTTTATTTAATTATTGTTTTTTTATACATGGTTTGTTTTTGTTTGAATTTTGAATATTTTTGTTTGAATATTATTACACGTGTTGTCTGCTGTTTGTTTCAAAATAATATAATTTATGATATAATTTAGAAAATGTTCATATCTATCTTTAATTAGCAGATTACAATTACAGTAAATTAAAATAATCCGCTTTCATCTTGTTTATTTTAACAAGTAGATTTGTAAGAGTATATGTTAATCACATTTCCAGTATGATGTTTTTAAGATTTTCACACTAACACAAATCCGTTAAATTTACGGCAAAAACTGCTGGCAGCAATATATTTTTGTAAAGTATTTTTTAATTGTTTTGGAATAACTAATTTAAATATTTAGAGGCTATTCATACAAATAAATAGAGAACAGAAAATATAAGATAGAAAAGTATTATGTTATTTCTCACATTTATTGCACTTCCCTATTTTCTAAAGCCCTGTTGTACGATTTATAAAGAATAAAAGTAGTATTCATGGTAGTTTTTATTGCATTTTATGCTTACATCTTATTAGATTGCGCGCTAAATATAAAGGTCGCAATTTTAGGTCAAAGCAAGATTACGCCGGATATTGAAAAAAGAATTCTATGAAAAGCATAACATCTATCAGATAAACTGTAATGATTATCGATATTGCAAGCAAGCGTTTGTTAAAGATAACACCGGATATTTAAGTCATATATTTTGAGTTTTTTTGTATCTCTACTTTGTTTGTTTTTCAGCGTAGATTTTTCTCTTTAGTAATGGCTTTAGCGACAGAATAGTTAATGATTTATTTATTTATTTATTTATTTATTTATTAAAATACTGATTTCATAGAAATGCAAAAATTCGATTGTTCCTTTTTCTAACACTGTTTTGAAATTGAATTAAGATTTTGGAATTTCCTAAAATATTGGTAAATTATTGAAAATTATAAATTATACATCGTTACACCTAAGCTGCTGAATTGTCTCTAGTACGTTTATTTGTTAATGCGTTATTATTGCATGTATTGAATTATTGTAATGTTTTGTATATAGTATGTATTGTATGTTTGTTAAACGCTTGTTTAAATACAGAACATTCAAAATTTACATACTTCATCATACAGAATCTTTACATTATTATGAACGAATGAATAAGTATACGGGGAAATGAATTTGAAGCTCTCCCTACACAAAATTAAATTTAATAATAATAATAATAATAATAATAATAATAATAATAGTAATAATAATAATAATAATAATAATAATAATAATAATAATAATAATAATAATAATAATAATAATAATAATAATAATAAAAGATTTCTCTATCAATTTTTCTGTCAGTCAACCTGCATCACAAAAACAGCATAATCAACAAAAAATTGGTTTATTATGTATTTTCGGCATTGTAAATTTATGTTTGGAATAAAAAAATGCATATAATAAGAGGATTTTTGCGATTTCCCAAAATGTTATTTTCCGGATAAGGCGTGTTTTAAAATTTATATCCACACTCATATTAATATAGGTACATAATAATAAAATTTAATTAATAAATTTTGTAAATACATATAAATTTTAATATAGTTTTACTAAATGGAATACGTAACATTACTTGTAGAATAAATAATGTTCAGTATAATTAAAAAACTATATATTGAAAAAAAAATCGACACTGTACTGCTGCTAAACTTAAAGCATTAGTAAATTCATTTTTAGTATGCTTTTGCGAAATTATCACAAAGCAAAATGTTGAAAATCAAATTTATGGTAGTGTTTTAGTTTGAATTAAAGAGCAAAAATTCCCATACAAAAATCTAACACAATCATATATCTAATAAATCATATCAAATACAGCAGAAACGAATTTGTGAAAACCAATTTTTATAATGTAGTTTTGAATTGCTTTTCTTAGTGTATCAGAGACGCAATATTTCATTTCTTACTAAGCTTGTTTAATATAAAAGATTGAAAATTAAATATACGTGGTTTTCTGTAGGTTAATTATCAAATAGTCGTCTCATATTTCGTTTAAAATATATAAACGGGCTAACACGTTGATTATTTTCCATGTTTAAATGACATGTATGGCTGTAATAAAAATGTATGACTGTATCTGCAATACCAAAAGGCTTTCGTAAACATTTCGAAGATATTATTATGTCATTCATTCAAAAATCATTCTTCTTGTAAAATGTAGAATTTAGAACTGCAATGTAACTTCTTTCGAATTACAACCGAACCTCGTTAACATGAATCACAGGGGGAATCAAAATGTTCTCCGTGTTAATAGTAATTTATGTTAACAGTGTCAATCTTAGTATTCGTCTTCATGGAAAGCTGGGAAAACAATGCAATTTATCTGCAACGCCAAAAAGCTTTCGTAAACATTTCGAAGATATTATTATGTCATAAAGATACCTTTTTTAACCCGATATTGATACGTGATACCTATTTTTTGTAAGAAAAACATATGAAGTAAAGAATTATATGGTTATAAAACATTTTCACCAAAAATTAATAATTAATTTAACAGCTTGTAATTAGCATTAATTTGATGGTACTGCATCTATACAACTTATTATGCAGTAGGAAATGTTTAATTTAGAACTGTTTGTGGACTGTAGGAAAGACGGATGTTTCTTAATCTACAAAAATTGCATTATATTGAAGAACACAAATGTACAATAACCTCATCCAAAGATTTTGAAAATCTTTCATTTAACATTAATATTAACATTAACATTAATATTAACATTATTTTGTTGCAATTGCATACAGTTGATAGGATGAGAAAACAAAATATTTCAGCTTCAGAAAGCTCATTAAAGTAACAATTATTAGAAAATATTACCGAACTTACGAACAGCTAATAAAAAGTCATTTTTATAAATTCATCATTAAATTTAGAAAATACATTGTTTTCTGAAGTTTCTAAAGACAGAAGGATACTTTTCTAAATCTGGATTGATTAATTTGAGATTATTATATAATTGCATTCGTAATTATATACATTTTCATTGATTTAGAAATATTTGTCTTTTTTGCAGTGTATTTAAAGTAAGGATATTACGTGTTAGTACTAAGTTAAAAAAAATCATTTTTTAATTCATAGATGCTTAATAATTTACAAATATGTTTTCATTTGTAATAATTTATTCAGTTATAAATGCGAATCCGAAATCTGTTTCATTTTCAGTGATTTCCAAAAAACTAACCTGCCATTTCTTATAATAATTCTTCAGGATTCGTTCGCATCGATATTTTATAAAAAAGAAGGGGTCTAAGCTTCGAGGTTCGTTAGCTTCGTTTTCGTCCGTTTCGTAATTTTATATATAGAAAAAAGGAGGGGCCCGCCAGCGGGCGAAGCCACCTGGTAAGTTGACTAATATATAAAGGGCTCTTTTTATACAGACGGAAACTGAGATAATAACGATTTTGAGAAAATAATTTGTAACGTCCTAAAGGATTATTTGTGTTTATTCTTATATACCTCTTTACCAATAAAAATATCTACCAGTATTCAGTTTTTTTTTATTGTAATTTAAAACAAGAAAGATGACCACATACTATTTTCAATGATATAGTTAACTGAGGTTTTATTTTAATTACTTATTTATTTTCTGTCACGTATTACATTTATTACTTAAGCTCTGTTATTGGTAGCAAGTCTATATTTAACACGGCGGATACCACAGTGACTGACACTGGAGTTTTCGTTTAATCCGGTGAATGACAGATTTAAATATGGTGTAAAACTAAATAAGGTACCCTGGGGTAATAACGCCAGACGGGGTAATAACGCCAAGTGCTAATATTTTGCATAATTAGGAAATAATCTGGTAAATGACACCCATGTGCTCTGCGCAGAAGGGTTTTGAGTCATATAAATCGCAAAAAACAGCTTCAAGTTAATTTGTTTCATTTTTAGGTGTTATTGTTTTTACAAGCAGCTAAAAATAACGTTTGATCTAAAATTTGCGAGATACGTTTTGTGATGTGAAGACTATTTTTTTTATCCGGAAATACTTTGTTAATTACATAAATTTGTAGTACATTTCA
This sequence comes from Maratus speculifer, assembly GCA_964019185.1. Lineage (NCBI taxonomy): Eukaryota > Metazoa > Arthropoda > Arachnida > Araneae > Salticidae > Maratus > Maratus speculifer. The sequence goes on along the minus strand of OZ025289.1, from coordinate 208,455,610 downwards.
TGGACTTTCAAAATGTTGTTGAAGATTTTGGATATCTTCTCGAGATAATTTGTAATTTAAAATGTACAGCGCAATAACTATAACGGGGTAATAACGCCAATCCTTGCAATTTTTACCCCAGTTGATTCCCTACAGTGGCCAAGCTACATCCTAAATACTGATTCAAATAAACACAGTTAAAACTGTGCAATATTTCTAATAATTCTATTTAAGCGGTCCTTTTTAAGCAAAAAGAAGCTCACGGTCTGATATTCTTTTGCCTCATCCTCCCCCTCCCCACACCACACCTTTATTTTTCTTACACTTTCACAAAAAATTGAACATTTTCAATAGCTTCAATAGCTTAGGATGCAATTTGTCAATTTCTAGAGCTGAGAGTTTGTATTTTTAGAATTGGGCAATCTACATGCAATTATTCCAACTTATTTCATAGTTTTGTTTGCATGGCGTTATTACCCATATAGGTGGGTAATAACGCCAAATAGCATTGGTCAAGAAATAACACCATTACATTTTATGTATTCATATCTGTTAAATTATTTTTTTTTATATAGATAGTCAATGAGTTGCTGTATCAAATCATATATTTGTTTGAAAAATACAAGCTAAAACTGAGCCGTGAAAATTGGTAGAACCTTAACTTGGCGTTATTACCCCAGGGTACATTATATACATATATATTGCTTTATATATATTGTTGTTACATATATTTTTTTACATATATATACAGGGTGTTTCTAAATTCATGGTCCAAACTTTAAGGGGTAATAGTACACATCAAGACAAACATTATTTAAATAGGAAACCAAGGGCCCCAAAGTCTTCCAAAGGAGATGGGCGCCATTAAAGTTTAGGGTCCAAAAATTCAAATGATTATGAAAAACAAAAAAATTGGTCGATTCGTTTGCGGTTTTCACTAAAATTGTTCTTTGTGTCAGTATTGTCTTGAAAATAAATTATAAAGGTAAATTTCAAAAAATGACGATAGAGGGCGCTTTAGACTTTAGAGTAACGAACAACTATTTTTTACCGTTATTTTTTGCATCTCATTAAAGGATTCGTAAGCTAAGACTTAAACTTAAATTTTGAGCTCAAAATCTGAATAGTTGGAAGCAGTTAAGTAGCAAAAACTTAACTGTGTTCAGAGGGTTTTAAATTCAAATGATTTTAAAAAACGGAAAAATTGGTCGATTGATTTGCGGTTTTCACTAAAACTATTCTTTATGTCGGTATTTTATTGAAAATGAATTATAAAGATAAATTTCAAAAAATGCCGATAGAGGGCGCTTTAGACTTTGGAGTAACGTACAACTATATTTTACCGTTATTTTTCGCATCTCATAAAATTTTCTTAGAAGCTTAGATATAAACTTAAATTTTGAGATGAAAATCTGAATCGTTGGGAGTGGTTAAGCAGAGCAAACTGAACTGTGTTCAATGGGGGTGGGGAGGTTTCAAATTTCAAATTATTTTAAAAAACGGAAAAATTGGTCGATTCGTCTGCCGTTTTCGCTAAAACTATTCTTTATGTCAATATTTCCTGGAAAATAAATTTTAAAGATTAATTTCAAAAAATACCGATAGAGGGCGTCTTAAACTTTAGAGTAACCAACAACTATTTTTAAGCGTTATTTTTTGTATCTAATTAAATGCTATATATATAAATAAATGTATATACAGGGTGTCCAGCAAATAACACCCTGATTTCAAATTTAAATTTCTCAAAAAAATATCGATAGAATTATGCGCTAATCGGTTTAATTATTAGGAAACCTGTAAAAATGTTATACAGAAGTTTCGAAGGGCGGATATTTTGAAAAGATTATGTTCTGATTGCAAAGAATGCTTGACTTAACATTTTTCTTGTTTTAAATCGCTTGATTTGAATGAGATTTTGGCCGAACAACGTCATATTTTAAAGTTTTTTGGAACAAAATTTCTGAAATTTCAAATATTTCAAAAATTTAGTTCTAAAAATGTGGCTAAGTACCCCAAAAATTTCGTTCTCTACAAGCAATCTAAAGCAAGAAATACGTCAAGTCGAGCATTCTTTGCAATCAGAACATAATATTTTCCAAATATTCACCGTTCGAAATTTTAGTATAACATTTTTACAGCTTACCTAATAAAGAAACCGTTTACCGCATAGTTCTATCGATTTTTGTTTTTGAGAAATATAAATTTGAAATCAGGGTGTTATTTGCTGGACACCCTATATATATAAATAATACAATTTCATTGTAGACTACTGAAAAAAAATATATAAGAGATATTAAGTTGTTTATATTAAAAACTTTATGCATTTATGTTTTAAAAGGACTGAGGGGGAAAAAAGCAAATGTGAAATGTTGCTAATTTGCCACCAAGTGAAAAGTAAGACTCATTTGAGCCCCTAAAATGATAAGCACTATATAAAAATATAATTTATATAATTCTGATGACATTTTAGATCTTCTTTTATATTTTTAATGCATTCCTTTTTTCATATTTAATCTTTAGATTTTTAATCATCACATTTTTCGCTCATGAGATTAATTTTTCATGTAGGATTTTGCTATAATTAAGATTTTGCTGTTATTGAATCATGATATTCATGATTATTGATTTCGAAGTTAAATTTCAAAGCATAAAAATTTTATTAAATTGCATTTAACCCTGTATTTCTCAGGGTAGAATTCTATTCCAGAAATAGATTCTAGTAATTTCTTACTGCCAAAAAGTAAAAAAAATCCCGAGATTTGTAAGAAAATAGAGATATATGTGAATGTTTCCAATATAACAAATTGTAAGACTTACAACAGAGCTATGGAAATATTCAATTGTTTTTTTTTAATTTATGTACGAAATATGGACATCAATAAACCGAATTTAATTTTAAATTACACTGATAAATGAAAAACATGAGTGAAATCAAAAGCTTAAAAATAATAATTATTTCAATTCTTATTGAAATCTTAATGATAGAAATTTCTCCTGTAGTAATTACACCAGGGGAGTAATAACGCCAATTGCGAATGTTAGACATAGCAATATCATGGTACCATGAATTCTGCACTAAACGACATTGAGTTTCCTAAATCACAAACAATTGCTAAAAATTATTATTATTATTTTACATTACTTCAAAAAAAATGTATATAATTTATTGCTGGAATTAGCACATAATAGTCAATGCCCTATGTAAAATTAGCTAAATAATTTCTGTAATGTGAAGATTATATATTTAATATGAAATTTGTATTACATAAATATGAAGCGTATTTCATGTACTTTTAAAATGTTGTGGGTTGTGTTCGCGAGATGGCTTGCCGTTTCAAATATACTGCCCAAACTTATACTGGTGTAATAACGCAATCCACTAGTGTTATTACCTAGGTTAATTTTTAAGTGTAAGAATTACATTTTTTATGTTATTTCTTTTTTATGCATGCTATATCATTATTGTCATTTTTGAAAATTAAAAAGAATGATGATGAATTTGAATGTGTCAAATGTTGCTAATTTTTTTCATGTTAGAAGAATAAAATATCAATTGATTGTTAGTGCATCCTGATATCACACTTAATGGTAAGAATTGTCAGTTTCTGGGGCTGTAGAATTTGTATCTTTAAAATTGGATAATTTACATGCTATTATTACATCTTATTTTATATTCTGTTTGAATGACATTTATACGCACATAGGTGGGTATTAGGTATAAGTAGCGTTGTTACACACCTATGTGGTTAATAACGCCCAATAACATTGGCCAAGATATAACGCAACTACATTTTATGAATACATATCTTGTAAAATATTCTTATTTGCATACATAGTTAATAAATTGCGGTATGAAATGCTATGTTTGTTTGAAAAATAAATTAAAAGTAAGCTGTAAAAACTAGTTGAACTTTAATGTCGCGTTACCACCCAGGACACTGAATGGTGTTTTTAGCAATTCAGTAATTAGACTAGATAATAACTCCAATTACATTACTTATGTATGCGTGTTTATACAACTTTTATTAGGTTCACGGGTCATCCGAGTTTCAGCTGAATTAAATAGTTTTATAAATCCTTTGCTTTCCGTATTATCCGAGTTCAAATGTACATAACAGATTAATTAAATTAACTTTGTAAAAAGGAGAATTAAAACAAAACAAAATAAAAATGATTTATATCTACTTATGTATCTATTATTTTTTCAACATTCAACATACAATTTATTTCTATTTTTATTGTTGGGGGGGGGGGGATGAACATCAAATATACGGTTTATTTAAATTTTATTCCTATCTGGCATTATTCCAATAACTATTCTTTAAACATTATACAAGTCAAATAATTCAAAAGTAAAACTTTCAGCAATACAAAAGATTTACCAAACAGAATTCCCATTTACTTTTCAATATAAACCTTCGGATTATTTTGGACAGAGTTAGAAACTAACGTCAAATTTTCTTCCGGTGTATAATACACAAAATATGATACTTTTTCAAAAATATTTTAGCCTCTTTGAATAAAAAGTTTAATGCATATATCGATAGTTATTTCATTTTTTGAAGAATAAACGTGTATTTATATTTTATAAAGAAATACCTACAATCGTAAAATGTTCTTGCATAAATATATGCAGACAATTGATTAAATTTTATTATTATTATTTTTTTTGCTAAACATTCTGTCTAATAAATTGCAAAAAATGTTTAATTATTTAAAATTAATTATTTTTAATTTTCAATTTGGTATTGTGTAAGTACGGTTAGTAGCTTTCCTAGAATTTTGTAAGTATGGCACCATTTTCTTAAAATAATAATAATAATAATAACTTGTTGTAGGATGAAAGTTCCCGTAACTAACACCTTAAGAATTACTTAATGTTCAAATCACTGTTATAGAAACCGAAATGAATATTATATTTATTTTTCTTTTGGAAATGATAAAAATGATAAATTTAAAAAACAATGACAAAATTTACATAAATAAGTCATTGTATGACGAAAAAATTATTTATTCATAAAGATGGTCAAAAACGCTAGTAACTGTCTCAAACTCTATTTTGAAAACCAACAACTGACACAAAATGAACCAGTTCCCGACACTTCACTTGAAACATATTTTTCTATAAAGTTATTTTATATTTTTATGTATTTACGCTTTTAAAATTCTTCAATCTTTCTTATACCAATCATATAATTAAATCTTATTTATTATATATGATATCGAACAACGAATGCCTGCGTCTCTTTTACATGTTTTAAATTATTAGTAATACAGATATCCAGAAATTGTTATTTATGAACATATGACTGACAAATTCTGCCGTACTCTGGAAGAGCGACATAAATTTAAAACTTCTGTATACAATCATAGTTTTTTTTTTTTTTTTTTTTTTTTTTTTTTTGCATATACTTTCTACTACATGCATGGTTGACATAAATACCTTAAGGGATTAAATGATTTATTATGCGTTATTTTCAGTCAAGTGCGTTACAGTCAATAATAAGAGTATGCATGATTATATAACAGCAAAACACACAGTGGTTACCATCTTTACAAACATTTGCTGTTCGTTGTGGTGCAAATGTCCCTTAAAATTGTTTCAGATTAAATCAGTTCTGTTAAATTCTTTTGAGAATTTTAATGTCGGTTAACAAAAGAGTAGTTTTAATTCGTCACTTCACGAATGGATTTAGAAAACCATGAATTTTAGCCCTTTCCGGGTCCGAATTTTTTTCAGTTTTTAGAAAAAATTACTTTTACGTTAGAAACTTTAAGACTAGATATCTAAATATATAAATTAGTGTTTAAGAAATATTTCAGTGTTTGGAAGGTAACAATTTTTTTTTTTGTTTTGTGTATTAACCAATTCATATTCATACGACAATAGGCTAAGAAAGTTTTTTGTGCTTTATTACACATGATTCTTTTAGGAGGATAACTTTTATTTCAAATTTAAACATGAAATGTATGTATAAAATAAAAGAACTGTAAACAGTGCAAAGCGAATTAAGCAAATAGTTATTGTTATTATTATTACTAAATGTCTAAACATTAATGAAACAATATAGTAAATAAATAGACACATATAAGGATTACGATATGTAAACAGCAACAAAAGATTTTGTTAAAACAAAATAATATTTCGTTGAAAGACATGTAGTATTAATTGTGCACCAGACCCGAAAGGGTAAAACTATATCATTCATAAAAACCATACACAATATAAGGGTGGAACGAATAGAGGTCCTATGAATAGCATTGGAAATATCTCCTTGGCTAATTTTAATTCAGCATTAAAAACGGAGGTAAAAATTTACAAAATTAGGAAACATTATAGAAACAAATCCAAAACATGCTATACAATGCCAATAGTAATTTTCCACTGAACAGGTTCTTTAAAATATAAGTTTAACGTATATTGATGACACGCAATGAAAATATGTAAGGAAGATATATAATCGCAATTTGATTGAGAATTGCACATTTGCAATATAATGTACCTTACAGTGATTCTCAAAAGCTTTACAGACTACCTTCCAAGCCCTACAGAATTACCAAATATTTTCAAAAATCAAACAATATTATGTTCAATGAAAAATCACAAACTGGATGCAAAATTTCGAATCTCTTGAAGGATATCGTATTTTCGTCCTCCAAGGATATTTAAGGTTATTGCATTTAACGTTCAGAAGATATACGGTGAGACACGGTGAATTTCCACAAACAAAGGTGCTAAAGAAACTTTTATTTCGAAGTTGTTCAATCTATTTTTGCAATAGAAGTACCCTTACAGAAATCAACTCATTTTACCAACACAAATCAAAGAATTTTTTCAATGGAAAAACCGAAATTTGGATGGGATATTTTTAATCTAGCATAAATCTTAGCTATTGATAATAAATTTTAATGTATCAGGGATGAGATTTCCGCTTTTCTGTACACCAGTATAATTTTATACAAAATGGTGATCTGTTAAATCGCAAAAATGTTCCGATTAAATAATGTAGCATTTTCTCTAAAACTTTACTGGTGTTCAAAAAAGCGTAAATCTCATCCCTGTGTATTCAAAGATGTTTAGGATTGTAAAATGCTATTTAAATTTTTTGTTACTTTTTATTTTTCGTAATAAATTATTCTTCTAAACGGAAATGTGTGATTAATATAAGTTGTATAAATAAACTAAACTCGTTTGCTAAAAATTATAAAGAATGATTTTTTTTCTACATTTAAGAGAGTAACACATTGTTTCCATTTCTCCAACTATAATTATGCTCCTATGGTCTTTGGAAGTTTCTTACTTTTCTTTAAGTAGTTATAAATTTAGAAGCGATTTGCAGACAATTGTTTCGATAAAAGAGAATACATTTCAGAAACTATTTTATAACAGTTAACTTCAATGGAAATAAAAAAAATAAATATAGAATGCAGTAGTATGTTTTTTTTGTAATTTGAGGAATAGGTGAAAGTAAAATGGACTATTCAATTGTTATTTTTTTTCTTGGAGATTTTTTTCAAAAAAAAAAAATCATTTATGGATAGCGTTAAATAAAAGGCATCTTATTTTAGGCAAAATACATTAAGCATAGCAAAATGCCAAAGACCCTTAAGTTAGGAAAAAATAATTTAAAATAAAGAAAAACCTCTATTTTTTATTATTAGTTCATTTTTTAATTAAACGTTCAAAAATTTAAATCTCGAGTATGTTTCTTTGTGAAGATTTAATTGGAAAAAGAATTTCATTGAATAACAAATAATAAAATAAGATAAATAACAAAAAAAAGAAAGAAAGTTATTAATGTAGTTAAGTCGATTCGAATAATATTTTTTTTTTCAAAGCTAAGCAGAATGGGTAAGATTGATTAAAATCGAAGAGGGCCAATGGAAAGGCGAATTTCTCTAGTTTAAAAAGTTCAATGCAAAAATACCATATTTTGCATGCACACAAATGAATGTGTTGAGAATTTTTGTAAGAATATAATGGTTGAAAGTTTATACTATTTAAAAACTTTATTTGATCTTTCCTGAATTTTACATCCCGAACAATTATCGTCCCCGTTGCCTATATTAAAAAATTATATGGACAATAGGAATATGCGCTTTAGGACACATTTGTGAATAAAAAAAATATCATCAAATTGTGACAAAAATAGATAAAATAGAAGTAAAAAATTATAATTTCAAAACAAAAGAAATACAGATTCTATAAATTCAACATAATATCTAAGCATTCATGATCGCGCAATATAGGAATCATTGAAAATATCGCCATGAAATATCTCAAATGGAGCCATGAATGCCGCGGGCACCACGTTGGACAGCCCTGCTATATTTTATACTTGCTAAAGGCAAATTTTTATGAAATGTATATTTGCATAACATATTTCTTATTTAGAAATTATCTAAAAAATATACAGAAAAAATTGCATTTCTGTAGCAACGAGTTTAAAGCAATGTTAGTTTACCATAATCTACTAAAACATTTTTTGCATTTTTAAAAAAAAATTGTTTGTTGTATTTTAATTATTTGTTGTATTTTAATTATTTAATATAGATATCACGTCTGGAGATTTTTTAAAACTTAGATTACGGGTTTTTTTTCTTTGTAATCTATACATAATGTCTCAGAATACATTTTTTTTTCTTTTTTAATCAAGCATTAATGGTTTTTATGCTTAGGAAAAAAAGGTTCACAGTGGTTGCAGCAGAGTCAAACGACGAAAAACTTCATGAGACTACAACAAATACAGTAGTTTGCCATTATGTTGTTCCTTTTACATTCTATATATAATACGTGCATGTAAGAAGGGTTGTACGGATTTTTTTAATATCAATAATTTAAAAAATATATTGTATTCGCATTTTTTTCGATAAATGTTTGACACTGAAAAACAAAAACAGTTTTTTTTTTCGAAGAATAGTGGTTCGATTCCTGAAAATATATTGTTACTGGCGAACGTTAAACTGATAAAAATTCTTTAATATTTTCATAGATGTCTTTGAAGCTTTGAACCTTTTCGTAAAAAAAATACGTTACTTTAAAAGTTTTTTTTTCTAATTTAAATGTTTTTACTTGTTTCTTAAAAGTCATTAAAAGCGGTGAAATGTCATTAAGCTTTGTAATTACCATGTCTTATTATGTATTCATTTTCATATTTTTTAAAAAATACCACCATTCATTCTTTTATTTTACAAACTTATATATTCTTTCACTTACATGTCTCTGTTGAATAACAAATAACTAAGAAAACAGATCATAGTAAAGAATAAATGGACCAATTGAATTATCATGACATTTTGAATTATTAATTTGTCTTCGTTTTTAAGAAAAAAAACCTTTTAGGTTTCTTTAAAGTAACTCATTGTAATTGTTTATTTATTTCAAGAACAAATAAAATAAAAGATTTAGGACCTAATATGATTTTCCAATTACTTTGCTGAAAGTTTTCTCGTGCTTATTTTCATAACTCATTTTTTCCTTGAGGCTATATGTTATTTGTTTATTTATTTATTTGATGTTTTTCTTTTTAAAAAATAAATGATTTAAATACCCAGAAACTTTATACAAAGAATTTTTCTCTAAAATAATTTACAATAAATATGATATTCATTTTTAACATATAATTATTACTAAAAAGAATTGTTTTTAAGTATGTTACACATGTTTTAGAATTTTTAATTACTCTAATTGGTTTTCGCATAGACGGAGAAATTTACTTTTTAAAACTTTTTACTCAGTCTATGATTTTATTGTAAAGCAAATAGAAATTATTCGTTATCACATCTGTATAGATTGATCAGTACAATAATTGTTGTAAGTGACATATTATGGATAACTACAAATGCTTTTGCGCAACAACGAAAGTGTAATATAAGCAGAATACATTAAATAGATTTCAGAAAGAGCTATTTACCATTTTTTAAATACTGGTTATATCATTTTCTCTCCTACACTATGGGCTGTCAGAACGCCACTTCTTTTTTAATTGTTCACATACTACTTTAAAATATCATTAAAAATTCTTTTTTAAACCATTGAATAAGGTAAAAAAAGACCTTCGAATAAAATTTCTTCAAAACTTATAGTTGATGTTTTTATTTTCTTATATATGCATGGGACATATTTTTGTAGGATTTTTTATGTGATTATTTTATATGTGATTATTTTATATGTGAACGGTTTGTTGTAAAAATGCAAAGTAACAGTGAAAGAATTACTATAATCAACAATTAACTGAACACAAAAAAAAAAAAAAAATGAAATATTGTTTAGGAATAGCATCAGATGAACCGTGCAAAATAGCATTTTGGCATTAAAACCAAATCACGCAACGAAAACACATCCATTCATCAGTTTAAATAGAAATTAACATCAAGATAAATGGAAATTTTAAATTGATACCTTGTATAAAAGATATTCAAGATTTAAATTTTATTTAAATTGAAATAAAATATGCTTGTTTTGGTAGTTGTATATATATCTCAATTAATAATGAGTACCTTTTGTTCATAAGAACGTAAAAACGAAATTAAATATAATAAATAAATAAAAACTTGTAGATTAGTTTTGTTCGGAATCGTGTTCAACTGCTAATATCAATGTTTCAAAACTCCTCTCTTTTTTTTGTACTTCGTTTTTTTACATAAGTAAATTTTAATCTGGATTTTATATTGTACTACACCAACCACTTTTTATATATATATATATAATGCATGTATTTAAAAATATTAAGGTAAATAATGAATGGCATGCTTATCAGTTAGATCACAAATTTTGTAAAAATGTTTCAAATAAATGCAGTAAACAAACATTTTACTGTCACCAAAAAGCAAAAAAGAAAACATTTTTCTTTGATTATCTACAAAAATGTATTTTTCGGTAGTCTTATAATTTGGTGTACCGCAGAAAAGACAATTCAAAGTACGTATTTACTCGTGTATAACGCGCACCCAGTATTTTAGAATGGATGACGATTTTTTTGTATATCGTATATAACGCGCACCATAAATTTGACATGGAAGGGAGTGATGCATCAAATGAATTTAAGTAAAGAAAGTCGAAACAACTGTTACGTCAGGCTAGAAAATAAGTCGAAATTCTTTTTTTAGACTTCATGAAGAGAGTGAGTGTCATGATATATCGATGTCACTTGCGAACGAAATACTTGAGAACATCTACATTGTAAATAATAATAATAATAATAATAATAATAATAATAATAATAATAATAATAATAATAATAATAATAATAATAATTTGTAATTCAACAAATGTTAAGTTGCAGAAAGCAGCATTCTTGCTAGAATTTTATCCGTACACTATACAAAAAAAAAAAAAAAAGAGAGAGAGAGAGATAGAGAGAGAGAGAGAGAGAGAGAGAGAGAGAAAGCCAAATCTATAAAACTAGTTTTTGTAAATCTATAGAAATGTGTAGCTTTACAAATGAATCTAACAAAATTATACTAATCTTACTAAAAATTTATCTGTAACATGCGTCGCAAATAAATAAAACGTTCTAGGTTTCCCAGTTTCCTAAAAAAGTTCTTAAGAATTTTTTAATATTACAGATTTTTTATAGGATAAATTTGTATCTATGACATGAATTTTTGCTGTTACCGTTACATAAAAATAAGTAGCGGCAATGAGGATTGTTAAGTAATGTTTAAATAATATTACTACCGCTTTTATATAAAGAAAGTGCAAGGCGTGAAATAAAGATGCAGGAATACTTCCTTTCAGTAAGATTCCAGTTTTAATTTCTTCTATGAATACATTTCTTGATTTATAGGTATATTGTGATTACATAAAGTAGTAAAATATATTCTGTGTATAACGCGCACCCAGGGTTTTTTGCCCTGAAGAAAAAGTGCGTGTTATAGACGAATAAATACGGTACTTATTGAAATAAATTCATAGAAATTTAGAAAACTTTTTGATAAAAATGTCATTTATTCCATTTTTTAGATTTTTATTCTTAATACATTTAGAAATTTCTTTAAGGAGTAATTAATAAACGCAACCATAATCTTACATAAATGTATACGATATCGTATTATATAAAGAAATTTTGGATTTTAGACTTATTTTTGAAATATAGCTCACAAATTAGGGAGAGTTTTAGGAATGTGTAAAGTATATCTGACGTCATGGGTGTTATCGAAATGTATTTTAAAGATCAGTATAATCAAGTTCAATAATAATAAAAAGAATAAAAACAAAATTCATGTCTAGAATTTTTTATAGCCTTGTAAAAAAACAGGCAAAAAGGATTTCTAATTGTAGAAGATCATTACTTGAATGATTCAAACCTTTTATGTTAATCTCTGTGAGGTATATTAAACAATTTCATTAAAATAATAATACAAATGCATTTGCATATTCATTGTTTTTTTTTTCAAACAAAATGTTAGAAAAAATAAATTTTCTGAAATTAGTTTTTGAAGTCCTTAGTAATTTAAGTTCAAAAACATGGATTTTAAACTATAAATACACTTAAAACATCAATTTAATAATCATTAACCCATAAAATTAACGCAATTAAAAATTTGAGAATTTTAAACAGGTAAATACAGTCACCTCACATTTATGCGAATCTCAGTTATACGCGAATTTCGTAAGGTCTCACCACGAGGAATAGGAAAATAGTGTCATAGATCTCATAGATGCCATAGAAAAGTGGATTTTATTCATTGAAAAATGCTGAAGCAACTCCTTTTGATAAAACTGAAAGTAACATCAATAATTTAAACATCGATAATAGACAAAGAAGAATGGAATAACATAAGCCATTTTTTTAAGTTTTCATCAGTGTTGATGAAGCTTAACATCAACGGACATAAGAGGTATTGAATCTGTTTTTAACGTGGCAGCTAAAAAAGAAGAAGAAAATAATAAATCTCATACTATAACTGTTCCATTTATGCTACTGCTTTAGAAGTTCAAGACATTTTGAGATGTTAAAGTTCTGGTGTAGCATTAATCAAATGACGCAGCTTAATGTTTCAATAATGCATTAGCTCGTTGTACGAAAGCTGAGTAAGCCAACACAAACTGGCATTCAAGTATTTTTAAAAGAGGACTAATTCACATTTTTTTTCCGTGTAAGTATTTTTTTTATGTCAAGTGAATTTTTATGTTTATTGTATTTTTTAAACTAAATTTTGTGGTCAAAGTGTAAGGACATTTTTTAAGTATACAACACTATTATTATACTAAGTTTTCTTATAAAATGTTATTACTTATATCTCTTACGCTTCAAAATGATTTTATTTCCCATAATGTGTAGAAAATGTATAAAGAATTAGAATATAGAACATCCTCTCAGTCATGCGCGGCTTTCACTTATGCGCGATTTCTAATTACGCGTATAAATGAGAGGTGATTGTAAATTACTAATTCTCAAGAAAAAAAATTTAAAAAGTTTTAAGTTAAATTCTTATGGAAATTTATCACTTTCTTGATCACACTATCTTTTAGACATTTTTACGCATTTTGAAAATTCAGATAAAAAACATTTATTTTATGATCGAGGTATTTATTTATTTACTTTCAACGCAAAGAACAGTCAGCTATCAAGAAAGGAATTAAAATTTAAAACAATCAGACATTTTAGTTTTTATAAGTAAAAGAAAAGAGGTTCCAGAATAGGGACCCAGGGACCGAAGAATGTAACGTATACCATACTTTGGTCCATGAGGGGTTAGTTTGGTCCAGGACATAAAATAACATTTGTATTGAACAAACAATATAAATTGCAGTTTTTCCCTTTAAAAAATATTGGTACTACTCTGTTATCCCGTCGACCAATTTCGTACAATTGTACAAATCGCCAAACTATGCATATTGACATAATTTTTATTTTAAATAACGAAAGAAACTAATAATTAGTAGAATATTAATGAAAATATTAATAAAAAGTCGAAATAAAAATCACTTAATGACATTTTAAAAACGTATATCGTATTTAATGTCATTGAATGTGACATTCACGATCATCCATTATTGGCATTTAATCTTATAGCTTGGCGATAGATTTTCGGTCGACGGGATAACTTAGTAGTACCAAAATATTTTATACTGTACTATCGGGTACATATGGGATATATTGGGTATATAGAGTGTATGGCAGTAATTAATTGGGCAACAGTGGATGTGTTTCGTGTGTAAAGTTCAACATTCTAAACTTTTTATAGTGAAACAATCAAAATAAGAATTACAAATAAAATAAGCACATTAAAATCCATAAATTAATGGATCAACATATTTCTATTTTCTAAAGGCATATTGACTTAATCTTGATTATTAAAATTTACCGATGCTGAATAATGTATTAAGAATACCTGTTGTGTCGATATATTTGAAGAAAGCAGTAGACTGTATAATCACTTTTCACACAATTTAATAACACATTTCATGAATAAAATCCGCTGAGGGAACACAATGCACATATCGTCGAGATTCACAGACTCAACATAAGGTAAACATAATTGAACAATAATATCCCTGCGCAGAGGGTGTGATGTAACACATATTCTATTACATATATTTCTATTATTTTCTTCAATTGTGAGTCCCCCCTCCCTCTTTTAAAATTTATTTTTTAAAAGAAAAGCATTTTTAATACGTATTTTTATTGTGTGTTCGTCTCCAAGTGCATATAAAATAATATTAATAAATAAAAAGAACAAATAATAAATTAGTTTTAAAATATCATTCCATTTCTAGATTTTTCTTTCTTGTTCTTCAGTTGATTAAATATCAAACGACTGTTTTATGTAACTGCTATTTTTTATTTCCCAATCATTTCATTTTGTCTTGTATAAAGAACTTAATTTGTTACCTGTTGTGAAATTCCGTTTAGGGTTGCCGGCTGCTGCGCGTTCTCGCCACGAGCGATAAAGACTATATTCTTGGCAACACTCATTTTTTAAATTTTCCCCTTTGTTTATCATGTAACGGTCCTTTTTACCTGTACATTGTTTTGCTCAGATTGGGAATCTATTCTATGCCAAAAGACTTTTTTTGGCGTTTGTGAAATCTGAAATTTTTGTCAGTTTTACGTTTGTCACTGCTAAGTAAGGCTGCTCGCTCGCTGTTGTCAGTGATGACTAATGTTTTCTATATTATGTTTGAAGATCTTTCATATTACCGTGCTGCTTACTGACTAATGTTTACTGTATAATGTTCAAAGGTATTTTATATTACCGTTCTGCATACTCAACGTTTATAGGTATTTTATTTCTTGTGCTTTAAAAAATAAAGAAATAGTTAAGAAGATCTGAGAACTGATTTTCCTTGATGAAAATGTTTTCACTTTTGACTTCAGAAACAAATGTAAAAATCTGGACCTGGTGTTCATCACAACACAGTACTACGATTCCGGCCTAGCAAAAAAACGTGTCTTTTATTTCATCTTTTGCATCGATCTCGGCCACACATATGAAATGTGCCCTATTTTCATATTATGCCACCATAGAACTATGGTGCCGCGTGAAAAAGGGTTTTTTGTTTCTGGAGAAGTCGTCCAAGTGTAAACAATGTGATGAGACGAAAATGTGATTTGTATGTGCACCGTATTTTGCTTCGAATTCCGGATGGTACGGTAAAAAAAAAGTGTTTTCGAAAGAATAGTGATTACGACATTTATAGTTTCTACTGGTGCTAGTGGTGTTCGAATACAAGACATGTGAGATATGCTGCACGAAAATACGACGTACAATCCTGGAATGTTTCAGACGGAGTTTCAGTTCTACAAAGTTGTTGTCTGCAGAGCCGTTCTAAAGGGATGTATCGTGGTTTTTCTGTTCTGTGTGGGAGCATCTAATTCAAATCGTGCTTGATGTGGACCCCCCCCCCCTTCATAATAAAAAAAATTAGGAACGCTGAACACAAATGCTTAGTAACTGCATCAACTTATTTAAATAATAGTTTCAGAAAGAACATATCTTTGTTGTTTCTCGTTATTTTTTTTCCATAAAAAAAAAGGGGGGAATGTATTTTTTTTTCTCATGTTGTTTTCAGCTATGAAGAAAGGTAATGTACGCTTTCTTTTTCTTTATTTCATTGTATGTTTCATATTATATATTTGGTTTTATGTTATTATTATTTGTAATTAATTATGATATATTTGAACAAGCTTAAGTATTTATAAGTATATATATATTTTTTGAAAATGACTTCATCAAAAAATAACTTTAATATTTCTGTACCTTGCTATGAAGGTGATCCAACCACTTTGGATTTTTTCTTTGATATAGTTAGTAATTATGCAAAAATACAGAAATGGACAGATGATCAGGAGGTCTTGTTTCTCAAAACAAAATTAGCAGGACCTGCCCTAAAATTTTTTCTTGAGAATGACAAAATTAGAAATTCAAATAGTGTGAAACTAATTAAACAGGAACTTTCACGATTTTTCTCTAAAGAATCTCAAACAGTTATAGATATCGAATTTGATAACATAAAACTCTTACCTAATGAAAGTATCAGTAATTTTTCCCATAGATTGAATACTTTGGCCAATAAGGCTTTTAAAACGAAAGATCCTGAATTTCTTAACGAAATAAAATATAAGAAACTTTTGCAGTGTTTATCAACTGATATTCGAATCAAAATTAAGGAGGAAAAAATTGATGACTATGACAAAGCAGTAGAACGAGCAGAGTTTTTGCAAAGTATTTTGTCGAATGAAAAATTAATTAATATTCATAATGAATATTCTAATCATATTGATTTTTCTAAACAGATATCTGAATTATCAGAGAAAATAAATGCTTTGTCATTTGTAAACAATACACAGAAAGATGACACTAAACAAACCCAAACACGTCCTAGTTTTAAGAAGGACACTCGTGAGTTGTACAAATCAAAAAACTCTAGAAATTTTGACTTTAAGTTTCAAAATAAAAATAACAGAAAGGTAAATATTTGTCAAATTTGTTCTAAGCGAGGTCATTTGGCCCTCCAATGTTTTAAGTATAAGAATTTGTGTAAGAGAAGGAAATCTTATGATCAGAATTATTATGGACAATATAGAAATACTAATTTTGATAATTCTGGTTATAACCAATTTCAGCCTTTAAACGACCAGTGAGACGCAGTACAGCTGATGAGCTGTTGTCTCAAAACTGTCTTGGGTCATCAGCAAATAAATGTAAACTGTCGGATGAAAGACAAGTTAAATCCACTTATTCACAAACTTCTAAGGAAATTCAGATTTGCAACAATCAGTCAACACAGACTGATGAAAAAGTAGTCATTTATAATGTATATGATAAGTGTTCGTTTTTACCTATTATTTCCAGTAAGTTTGGCAAATTTGAGGCATTTTTATTACTGGATACAGGAAGTTCAATTTCAATTTTATCACTTAATTTCTTTAATGAAATAAAAAAGGATGTTTGTTACAAACATTTAGCTTCTTCAGTAACTATTTCAACTGTTAATTCTGCTGTTAAATTTTCTTCTTGCATTTCTGTGTCTATCAAAATTGGTAAAATATTCTTTCGGCATACCTTTTATATTGTTGAAATTGCAAATTCTTCAGAATTTGTTGGAATTTTAGGCTATGATTTTATTGTGAAAAATAATATTGTTATTAATCCCAGTGATAATACTGCCTCAATAAATGGTGTTGAAGTACCATTAAAAAATAAATGTAGAAAAAGTCAAATAAATGCAATGTGTATTGATGAAAGTTCGGAAAGTGAGGTAAATAATAATGACAGTAGTTCAAGTGATGTTGTGCATAATGTTAACAGTAATGAATCGCATGATCAGATCTGTGCATATCTTGCACACAAAGTTAACTTAAACCCATATGAACACAAATTTGTAAAAATTAAAACTGACATCTCACCAGATCAAGATGAGATGCTATTTTGTAGTAATATTTCCTCTAATAATGTGTTATGCCATGATGCACTTATAAAATTAGATTCTAAAGTTCAAAATATCTCATATCCCAAAATCATGCATGTTTACATTGAAAATTTATCTGATCATGTTGTTCATTTAAATAAAAATATGGAAGTAGGTTATCTGTGTATACCAGATGAAATTGTTGATCAAAATGAACTGGAAAGTAATTTAAATCCTTCAATAAATGAAAATTATTGTAATTTCATTACTGCATCTGATCAGATACTTGCTCAAAGAAAAAAAGATCTTTCTATAAATGATTTTAAATTGGATCATTTAGAAGCAAATGAAAAGAAAGAAATCTCTGATCTTCTCTTAAAATATTTTTCTGCTTTTTCAAAATCTCTTAAGACACTTGGTCATACTGATCGCATTGTACCTAATATCAAATTTATTAATGACTTCCCAATAAAAACTTTACCATTTAGCATTCCCCAAGCACTTCAGGCAGATGCTAAAGAGCAAATAGATAATCTTGTTGAAGCAGGAATAATAGAAAGGCATTGCTCGGAATGGTCTTGCCCTATCTTAATTGTCAAGAAAAAGTCTGATGGTTCAGGTAAACAGAAATATCGTTTAGCGTTAGATTTGAGAATGCTTAATTCAGTTATTCAGGGATCTTCTTATCCTCTTCCCAAAATTCAAAACATTATTGCTAATTTATCCTCTTATAAATATTTCACTAGCTTAGATTTAAAACAAGCTTACCATCAAATTGACTTACCACCAGAATTGCAAGATAAATTGACATTTACATCTGAGTATGGCTCTTATAAGTATAAACGTTTAGTTTTTGGCTTAAAAAATTCTGCCTCAGTGTTTCAAGCACTAATGGACATGATTTTAGATGAAATAAATTTGGAAGGTATATTTACATATCAAGATGATTTTATATTTGGTTCAAACACATTTCAAGAAACATTACAAAAACTTGAGAAAATTTTACAGGTTTTATCAAAGTATAACTTGACTCTTGCCCCCAACAAGTGTACTTTTCATCAGACTTCCACAAACTATCTAGGTTTTCACATTGAAAATCATGCAATAAGTCCCATTCAAAGTAATATTTTGCGAATAACATCTTTTCCGGTACCAACAACTAAACGCCAACTAAAAGGTTTTATTGGTTTAGCGACATTTTATAGAAGTTTAATACCCAAATTTTCTGAAATCATACATCCATTAATTCAGCTTACCAGGCCTAAAGAAAAATTTCGCTGGACTCCTGAACATGACAAAATTTTTAATAATATTCAAAAAATGTTTTTTTCTGAACCAATTGTTCATTTACCAGATTGGGACAAACCATTTTTCTTAAATACAGATGCGTCAAAAATTGCTATTTCAGCTGTCTTACTTCAAGAATTTGATAATAACTTACTACCAGTTGCATATTTTTCTAAAGCATTATCCCCTTCTGAAAAAAAATACCCTGCGATTAAGCTAGAATTAATGGCTATTTACAAAGCAGTTGTTGCTTTTAAATATTATCTTTATAACAGAAATTTTACTATTTTGTCTGACAGTGCTCCATTAAAACACTATAAGAAGGTTAGTAACCCTGCGGATATTATAACTAGATGGCTCACCGAGTTATCCGAATATTCATTCAATTTTCAACACATTCCAGGTTCTTCAAATGTACTTGCTGACTATCTTTCTAGAAATAATTTCAAAAATAATCAACAAACACTAGACACAAATCCTGAATTAATATATGATACTACTCATATTCTCCCTATCATTGAGAATGATGAGCATGAAAAGACTATCTCTGAGTCACATTCAATTAATTATTTGACTGTTGGTAATTCAGAAAATCATAAAGATCCTTTGCTTGAAATATCAAACCAAACATTTGTTAATGAACAGTTAAAAGATACAGAATTATCTGTTATATATAATGAAATATTAAACAATGGTAGTTCAGATAAATATGACATGTATTTTATTCATCCTGATACTAAAGTGTTAATGTTTAAAAAAAACATGCCACATGGCTCAACATTTTCTTATCATATTGTGGTACCACACTCATTAAAAGCTAAGGTTTTAGCTATTTCACATCTTTCACATTTCGGTCTAAAGAAAACCTATGAATTTGTAAGTAAAAGGTATTTTTGGAAAGGTATTTACACAGACACATTAAATTATGTTGCGTCATGTATTAGATGTTTGCAACATAAACATCACAAAACACAGCCTGCACCTTTGCAAGCAACGTACACTCCAAAACAAGCTGGTCATACTGTAGCAATTGACATTGTAGGTCCTTTTAGTAATGGTTATTCAGTATTAACAGTAACTGATCACTTTTCTAGACATATGGAATTATATCCTTTAAAGGAGACTTCTGCTAATAAAGTTGTTGAATCACTGTTTAAATATTTCACATGCTTTGGGAGACCGTGCGTAATTTTGTCTGATCTAGGTTCCCAATTTATTTCCAGTGTTTACAACATTTTTAATGAAACATTAGGTATAAAAATATCTCATTCTTCAGTCTCGCACCCCCAATCGAACTCGATTGCTGAAAGAATCAATTCTTCAATCAAAACTTCAGTTAATACTTTATTACTTGAAGGACACTCTTTTGAACATGCATTGTTGATTCACAAATGCTTATACAATGGCTCCACACACTCATCTACAAAATTCTCACCAAATCTTTTACATTTTGGGCGTGAGTTATCATTAATATTTGATACATATGACACTCATGCAAATCAACCATTTCTTGATAATGTTGACACTTATAAATTATTAAAAGAACTGGATGCAATGTACCAAAAAGCTTATGAAAACATTGTGTCTGCTCAACATCAAAGAAACTTAAAATTTTCACAATTTGCAAAGCTACGTCCATTAACTGTCCATGATATTGTTTATCTAAAATCTCGAGATAAATATAAACCAAAATATACTGGTCCTTATGAAATTATTATGAAACATTCACCTGTTTCATTTACTATAAGGAAATATCAGTATTCACATGCTCCTTCTTTTAGAGTGCATATAGATAGACTTTTACTTGCTCCACCTAGAAATGCATACCTTAATTCTAACTTTAATAAAAATACAAGCGCTAATATTAATAACAACAATAATAATTATCAGCAGTACAATAGCAATAGCTCTCCTCAAAACATTATTTCAGGATATAATCTTAGACCAAGAAAATAAATGTAATGCCACATGTTTTGTGTTAACTGGCCAGGACACAGAATTATGTTTAGTTGTGTACTATGTACTGAATCTTTTACTGGTCTACTGCTGGTTCAGTTCATTGTGTATTAGATTCTCTATGCAGTGTACAATTTTGGTTTTATATTTTATTTTCATACTACTATTTTGATAATTGTGTACTTTAATATTTTGACAAGTTTATTTCATAAGGTACTTAAGTAAAATTACTCTACACTCTATTGGAATGGCATTTTACATTTCCAAAAAATTTTTTAATACTGATCAGTGTTGATTTTTTTTATTTACATATTGTGCATATTTTGATTCTTACATTTTAATGAAGGTATTATATTTGTGTAAATTTAATTCAACTATAAACATTGTATTAAGTCAGTATTTAGAATTTTTTTTATATAAAAAAAAAAAAAAAAAAATTCTTTTTCAGCATTTATTTAAATGTGTGTTTAAGCAGTGTATGTAAACTGTTATGATAATTTAATTTAACAAGTTGCAAGCATTTTCAAGCAACAGCAACATAAAAGACAATTTCTATAAATAAAAAATATGTCATCTAAATATTTGCTTTTACAGCAGAACTGTTTTATGTAAGCGCTTACACTTGAATGATGACGAAGGCACGCTTACACTTGAATAATGAAACGAAGAATATAAAAAATAAGTTGTCTATACACATCAAATTGCTGGATATTAAAAGCAATGACTAGCATATATGCATGAATATAAAGGCCTAGGCATAAGTTGAAGTTTATTTATTTTTTTTGGTAACATTTTGTATATCGTATTGTGTTTTATATATATCATATATAATTTGTAATTTTTATAAACATATAATTATTCTTATTTTATAAGTGTATATTTTTGCTTGTGCTTTGTACATAGATTCCCAACACTTTACATTTTTTTTATAAGAAAAAATATTTTTTTTTCCTTCGCCAAAAAAAATATTTTTTGGTGGTCCTTCGAGTGATAATATGTGATGTAACACATATTCTATTACATATATTTCTATTATTTTCTTCAATTGTGAGTCCCCCCTCCCTCTTTTAAAATTTATTTTTTAAAAGAAAAGCATTTTTAATACGTATTTTTATTGTGTGTTCGTCTCCAAGTGCATATAAAATAATATTAATAAATAAAAAGAACAAATAATAAATTAGTTTTAAAATATCATTCCATTTCTAGATTTTTCTTTCTTGTTCTTCAGTTGATTAAATATCAAACGACTGTTTTATGTAACTGCTATTTTTTATTTCCCAATCATTTCATTTTGTCTTGTATAAAGAACTTAATTTGTTACCTGTTGTGAAATTCCGTTTAGGGTTGCCGGCTGCTGCGCGTTCTCGCCACGAGCGATAAAGACTATATTCTTGGCAACACTCATTTTTTAAATTTTCCCCTTTGTTTATCATGTAACGGTCCTTTTTACCTGTACATTGTTTTGCTCAGATTGGGAATCTATTCTATGCCAAAAGACTTTTTTTGGCGTTTGTGAAATCTGAAATTTTTGTCAGTTTTACGTTTGTCACTGCTAAGTAAGGCTGCTCGCTCGCTGTTGTCAGTGATGACTAATGTTTTCTATATTATGTTTGAAGATCTTTCATATTACCGTGCTGCTTACTGACTAATGTTTACTGTATAATGTTCAAAGGTATTTTATATTACCGTTCTGCATACTCAACGTTTATAGGTATTTTATTTCTTGTGCTTTAAAAAATAAAGAAATAGTTAAGAAGATCTGAGAACTGATTTTCCTTGATGAAAATGTTTTCACTTTTGACTTCAGAAACAAATGTAAAAATCTGGACCTGGTGTTCATCACAACACAGTACTACGATTCCGGCCTAGCAAAAAAACGTGTCTTTTATTTCATCTTTTGCATCGATCTCGGCCACACATATGAAATGTGCCCTATTTTCATATTATGCCACCATAGAGGGAAAAACACATATTATCCCTACGCAGAGGGAAAAACACATATTATCCCTACGCAGAGGGAAAAGCACTGGGATAAAAAGCAGACGATTTTTAAAATTAAACATACTCCCGGCCTTGAAAGCCGAAAGGGTTTCAAAAATTTACTCTAAAGGTAATTTACACAACTTAGTTATTGGCCTTTTTAATTCACTATTTTCAGCTTTCAGGGTAACTACACGAACCTTTTTATCAGATCCAGGGTGAGTTTCGATCACTCTAGCTAATTTCCATTGTAAAGGGGAGAGACCTTCATTTTTTATTATAACTAAATCACCTATTTTAATATTAGGCTCTTCTTTAAACCATTTTACTCTCTGTTGTAGGGTCGAAAGGTACTCATTGCTCCATCTTTTCCAAAAGTGTTGTTGTATTTTCTGCACAAATTGCCACCTGGTCAATCTTGATGCAGGTACCTCTGAAATATCTACTTCTGGTACTGAAGTAAGAGGAGCACCAATTAAAAAATGACCAGGGGTTAAGGCCTGTAAATCATTAGGATCTCAACTTAAAGGACAAAGGGGTCTAGAATTTAAACGTGCTTCAATTTGAGCTAAAAGAGTTGAAAGTTTTTCAAATGTCAAAACTGAATTGCCAACGGTTCTTTTTAAATGAAATTTCATCGACTTAATACCAGCCTCCCAAAGTCCTCCAAAGTGAGGGGCTGAGGGTGGGTTGAAATGCCAATTTATTTCTTCCGAACTTAAGTATTTTGTCACTTCTTCATTATGCTGAGAAGAAGCCACAAATTTATACAATTCTTTCAACTCCTTGCTCGCACCGACAAAATTTTTGGCACAATCACTTACAATTTCTTTTGGTTTTCCTCGTCTGGATATAAATCGCTTCAGACAAGCTAAAAAAGCCTGAGTAGATAAATCAGTCACTAATTCAGTGTGAATTGCATGAGTAGAAAAACATATAAATAATGAAATATAACACTTAAAAGATTTTGAACCTCTACCTTTTTTAAATTTACACAATATAGGTCCTGCATAGTCAATTCCTGTTATAAGGAACGGACGGGTAGGTTGCACTCTAGTTGTAGGTAAATCAGCCATGATTTGTTTAGCTGTAGAAGCAGAAGCACGAGCACAGATTACACAATTCCTTACGAACTTTCTTACAGCACTTCGTCCACTTAAAATCCAAAATTTCTGTCTGATAACACACAATAATAGCTGAGGGG
Organism: Maratus speculifer; assembly: GCA_964019185.1. Taxonomy (NCBI): domain Eukaryota; kingdom Metazoa; phylum Arthropoda; class Arachnida; order Araneae; family Salticidae; genus Maratus; species Maratus speculifer. The sequence goes on along the minus strand of OZ025289.1, from coordinate 208,431,344 downwards.
CAGCATGAAAATGAGATAAGTGAAAATATCTGATAATCAACACTGTCACTGGATGATTTTTTGGTAACAATTTTGGATGGATTTGTTCTTGTGTGAGATTTGAATGACGAAGACGTCCTCCAACTCTGAGTATTCCTTCTTTATCAAGGAATGGAGAAAGATTAATCAGTTTGCTATTTCGAGGTAAACACTTACCAGAAGTCATACATTTAATGTCATCAGGAAATGATGACTCTTGCACTTGTTTAATTATCACCTTTAAGGCACTCTGAATTTCTGTATGTGTAAGAAAGCCGAAGTTTCCTTTTGAAACAGGTAAACGAGAATTCGTAAGAAATCTCAAACACCAAGCAATAACACGATTTAGCTTAGTAAATGATGATATATTTGAAAGAATAGGCATTTCCACACTTAATTGGGCTGTAGCACAAAAATAATTTTTCCTTTGTTCTAATAAAGCTTCGTCACAGAAAACACTCCCTAATGTGATTTTGGAGAAGTGAAAGATGGATCACTGAGCCAACTGGGGCCATTCCACCACAGATCATGCAATGATAATTCTGAGGGTGATAGACCTCTTGATGCACAATCTGCTGGATTCTCCTTTACTTTTATATGATGCCAGCACTCAGAAGGAACAAGTTGCTGTATTTCAGAAACACGATTTGCAACAAAAGTTTGCCATCTTCTTGATTCGGTTGATAGCCAAGAAAGAACTATTGTTGAATCCGTCCAACAATTAATTTTAGAGATGTTCAAACACAATGAATCTAAAACAGTTTTTACCAAACGGGCTGACAGCAGGGCGGCACTCAATTCTAATTTAGGTAAAGTTATTGTTTTTAAAGGTGCAACTCTTGTTTTTGCTGCTAATATTCTAATTGATACAGCCGAATCATTTGATAAGGATCTTAAGTAAACAACTGCACCATATGCCACTAAGGAAGCGTCACTAAATGAATGAATTTCAAATGTGTTAGCTGAAAGAATAATTGCTAAACGAGGCACAGTAATTGATGTTAAACATGCGAGTTCTTCCCGAATTTTTATCCACCTATTTTTAATTAGAAGTGGAACAGGATCGTCCCATGCCAGATTACTTTTCCATAATTCCTGAAGTAGAATTTTTGCAGAAATTATAAAGGGGGAGATCCAACTAAGTGGATCAAAAAATTTTGCTATATCTGACAATATGGATCTCTTTGTGACTTCTTTTAATGTTGGTTCTATGGTGACACTAATTTTAAAGACATCGAGATTTGAGTCCCATTTTAATCCTAACACCTTTATTGAGTTATCGTTTTCAATTGATAAATCTGATTTAGACTGAATTAAATTTTCAGGAATGTTTTTTAGTACACTAATGTCATTCGAGGCCCACTTGCGTAACTCAAATCCGCCTCTTTTCATTAATTCTTGTAACTCTGATATTAATTTTATAGCTTCTTCGGGAGATGATGCACCTGTAAGTAAGTCGTCTACGTAAAAATCACGTAATACAACATTTGACGCTAATGGAAAATTTAATTTTTCATCCAACGCTAATTTCTGTAGAGCTTTAGTAGCTAAATATGGGCTAGACGTTAGTCCGTATGTAACTGTAGTATGACGATAATCACTTGACGAAACATTTTTGCAATGTCAGCATTAATAGCTATAGCGTGTGTGCGGAATCTTAACAAAATAAAAAATAACTCTTGTTGAAATCTAGGACCTACAATTAAATTTTCATTAAGAGAAACATTATTTGTAGTTTTTGCGCTACCGTCAAACACAACTCTAAGACGGGTTGTTGTACTAGATTCCCTTATTACTGGATGATGTGGCAGATAATAAATTTCATTAACAGGTTTTTGAATTTCACTCTTTGGTACTTTCTCCATGTGTCCCATTTCAAGATATTCATTCATAAATATACAATAATTTTCATACAAATCGGGCTCTCTATTAAATCGTTTTTCTAAATTTAGAAATCTTTTCATAGCTAACGATTTTGATTCCCCTAATTCTTTACATTGCTTTTTAAACGGCAAACGCACAATATATCTTCCATTAGTATCGCGTGAATGAGTTGTATAAAAAATTTTCTCACAATATTTTTCTTCATTTGTGTATATTTCTTTTGAGGGGATGTTTTCTAACTCCCAGAATCTTTTTACATAATCTGTTTCAACATTTGCAAAATTAACTATAATATTTGGTTTATTTTCTGAAAATGTATCACTATCTCCTGTTATTAACCACCCATAATCTGAATTTACTGCAAAAGGAAGTCCTGGTTTTCCAAATATTTTTTCTCCTCTAATTATAGATAATGATAATGACACGCCAAATAATAAGTCTATTGGTCCCGGTTCATTCCACTTAGGGTCAGCTAGTGTTATGTTCTTTAAATGACTGAATGCATTAATATCATATGATACAACTGGTTGATTACTCGTTATCTTTTTCAAAATATAAAAAGTACCTAATCGTGTGTTTTGTTTATCAAAATGTGGAGAAAATTCCAATCTTACAACGCCACGTGTCTCTTCAGAGTATCCCATTCCCAAGCATTTAATCTGTAAATTAGCAGAATTTCTTTTTATACCTAATAATTGTATTGCACGCTCACTTATAAAATTGTTAGTACTTCCGACATCTATTATACATCTCAATAATTTATTGCCTCCATAATTATCTTTCACATTAATTAGCGCAGTTGCAAGTATGCCAAATGATTTTGAATTTATTTCCCCAAGACATGAATTTATGGACATATTTGTATTATTAGATGATTCAGGAGTAGTCTCACTAGTATGATACGAGGACTGAGGCGTTACTTGGTTTTTTATATCTGGATAGTTAGTTTCTCGTCTTTCATAGTACAATAAGCTATTATGACTCTTCAAATTACATTTTGAACAAACTCTTTTTGACTGACAATAGTTAATTTATGATCAGTAGATAAACATGCAAAACAAAGATTTTTATTTTTTACAAATTGCACTCTTTCACGAACAGATAATTTTAGAAACTCACTACATTTAGGTATTTTATGACTAGGTGAAGAACAATATTTACACTCAATATTATTAACAGAAGCAGTCATCGCAGTTAATTTAGGATAATTGTTTTTCTTATAAACACTATTTCCTTTAGCAGATTGCAATGAACGAGCATAATCTTTCAGAGAATTTATTAATTGATCTAACGTTGGAAGTTCGTCATTTTTCAACTGCCGTTCCCACCACAGTTTAATATTAGAGTCAAGTTTTTGCAAAAGTAAATAAATCAACAAAGTTTCTGAAAAGCCACTTACCTTCTGATCCAAGATTTCGAAAGATCGAACACATTCATTCGTCATATCCACTAAATTAAGTATTGCTGCCGGTGAATCGCCTTGCACGAATGGAAAATTTAATAATCTTCTTATATGAGAATATATTAATTCTCTTTTATTTGAAAACCGTTCCGTTAATAATTGCCATGCTACGTTGTATTTCGAATCTTCAATAGGTATTGATTTTATAATTTTTAACGCGTCTCCATGACACGATAATTTTAAATATTGCAGTTTCTGAGCAGGCGATAAATTTTCATTTTCGTGTATACTTGCTGTAAACAAATTTTTGAAGCTTAACCATTCATGAATATTTCCACTGAAAGATGGTAAAGAAAGTTTAGGCAATTTCATTTCACTCACCTCCTTTTTTGGATTGTCCGTATTATTTTTCTAGCATTAATTTCACGTTCAATTTTTACAGTTAATTCATCTAAGATGTCTTGTTGTTCATCCTTCTCTTCTATAAATAAATCAATGTCTTTTTCTTCACATGCATAAAAAATCGATTTAAATAAATTCTTTAACTCTTCGTCTAATTTTTCAATTTCTTTTTTAAATAACTGAATTTGTTCTAAGTCACACACACTCAAATCAGTTTTGAAGAATTTATTTTTCACTCTTGTAATTGAAGATTTTAAAACTTTTTTATCAGTCAATATTTTCTTATCCATTTTTTTTTTTTTTTTTTTTTTTTTTTTTTTTTTGCGTTATTCTATTTGGCACTATTCCAATTAGCTCATTTTACTTTAGAATGAATTTCACTCACGAATTATTCTATTAACTTTTTACTTAAATTTCGCAATACTCCGAACTCGATTGCGACCAAAATGTTGTGTCGATATATTTGAAGAAAGCAGTAGACTGTATAATCACTTTTCACACAATTTAATAACACATTTCATAAATAAAATCCGCTGAGGGAACACAATGCACATATCGTCGAGATTCACAGACTCAACATAAGGTAAACATAATAGAACAATAATATCCCTGCGCAGAGGGAAAAACACATATTATCCCTACGCAGAGGGAAAAGCACTGGGATAAAAAGCAGACGATTTTTAAAATTAAACAATACCAAATATCATATTAATTTGTTTGTTCCAGTTTTTTTTAATTTTTTTGACTGCAAGTTATTCTATTGCAGTATAGTTCGAAAATCAATCGCTCAATCTACTTTGAATATTTTCTTTTTGCCCTAAAACAAAATTTGATGTAAGTGTATAAAATGTATAAATGTGAAGCATCATTAAATTTTGTTTTATGTACGATTAACCTAACATAAACTACAACAAAATTATTTCTAATATGTCCATACATTATAATTTCTTTTCCAAAAATATCTACTTTTAATTGCACAAAACTTAAGTAGAAATAATCACTTTACTATTTATTATGTTTTTTGTAACAAAAAGAGTTTCAATTTGAAAAGAGACCAATTATGATTTGATAAATGTATTTATGCACTGTGTTTAATTTAGAAAAAACGCAATTAACTTTTTCAGTATTTCTCTTCTATTTCTTTATTAATTCAAAAAAATCGTAAAAAATATAACATTGTATTGATTGAATCTAAAAAATCTAACAATTTTTATACTTTTAAACTTCATTAATTATATTTATATTTACAAAGTAACCAGTTTTGTAGTTGTTGAATAGTTGTTTAATAGTTGTAGAAGTTGTGTACATGGTTTAATATTTTTTTCGAATATTTTGATTTTGCTAAGCAACATTGTATGAAACCCACTATCGCGTTTACACATTTCTCAAAAATTGTATGTTCTGTTTTGAATGCAAGGCCGCTATTTCATATTTAATCCATTACCGACACAGCTGCAGCCGATTTCTGGTAATTTTCTAGTGTATTTATTTCTGTAGTTTTTATATTTTAGATAGCATATTTCGAGCTTTCTTATTTGGTGTGCGAGGGTTTTCGTTCACACCAAATATTTCCTATTGCTTAATTATTTTCGATTTGTATGTTTCTCTCCAGTAATTAAGAATCTTACACATGACTGTGATTTTTTTAATTACTATATTTATGGCTTATACCTTTATATATATATTAATATGACTGTATATATGTTTGTTAGAAATTTCTTTTTACCTTTATTCATTATTTCTTCTCATCAAATGTACTGCATTTTAATTAAAACTAATTTTAACTAACTAAGAATTAAAATAAACATTACGAAGATAACTTTAATTTAGAATAATTATGCTTTTTTTAAAAAAATAGTAACCGACTTCAAAAAAGAATCAAGCTTGGCGACAACTTGCCGCTAACGCATATGAATGCATAGTTTTAATATGCTTATGATTTGAAAACGGTTGCAACAATGGAAGATTATTTGCGACAAAACATTATTTTTTTTTATCAAATCCACACTTTTTACTTAAAAATATTCTAATCATCAGAAATTAATGAAATTAAAATGGGGCGGGCATCTTATACTTTCAAACAAAAAAAGAATTATCAAAATCGGTTCATTTTTAGGGAAGTTATGAGTGAACAAGAAATACATACGGATCGAAATCATAACCTACTCCTTGAAAGTGGTTGAAAAGATCTTCTACCGGTGTAAGAGTGATAGCCTGAAATTTTATTTATTTATTGTACACACATATCTGACTTGTGTACTCGACATGAAAGCCTGCGATTAACTGAAAATTGAATGCTTTTAATTGGATGACTGCTTCAAAAAATTGGAATTTTGATGTTTTTGTTTTTAAAAAAGTTCTAATCGCAAGAATTTAATAAAATTTAAATGGGACCATGTGGGCGTCTTACATTTTCTAACAAAAAAAGAATTATCAAAATCGGTTCATATTTACGAAAGTTATGCGTGAACAACAAATACATACAGGTCGAAATCATAACCTCCTCCTTGAAGTCGGTTAAAAAATAGAGCAAACAAATTAATATAATATTTGGTATTCTTAATAGATTATCGCATCGGAAAATTTTAATAATCAAGATTAAGTCAATATGCCTATAGAAAATTTAAATATGTTAATCTATTAATTTATGGATGTTAATGTGCTTATCTTATTTGTAATTCTTATTTTGATTGTTTCGCTATAAAAAGTTTAGAATGCTAAACTTTACACACGAAACAAATCGACCATTGCCCAATTAATTACTCCCATACACGCTATATTTGTGTGGATGGAAAAAATCGAAATTTGGATTATCGAATCGGCGCGGGGTGCAAAAGTTTCCTTTTACGCATATGAGTTCACATATTTTTTTTTTTTTATTGAAATTCATTCATATCTTCCGGTGCCCCAAGCGCCTCAAAAATAGTTAAAAAATGAAATTTCAATAAAAAGTTATAATTTTTTTTGTTTTTTTATTTTTTTTTTTAAATTATACAAAGTGAAGTTTGATGTTAATTTTACAGAGTGAAGTTTTCTATTAACTTTTCTGCTAGTAATGATTATTTTTTCGGTTTTTTATTTATTTATTTATTAATTTATTTTGCTAAATTTTCCTATAATTTTTTTAACTTTAAAAATTAATTCTTTTAATATCAGTTCATTTATATACATGTTATGTTTAATTTACAAGATTATTATTCAATACAAGTATTTACTAGGCTAGACAGTAAATACTTATCAATCCATTAAACCTGTAATATATAGATTTAACTAGAGTCAACATTCAGCTAACCACTAAAACATCAATTTACGCGTACGCTCCGCAAGTTATATGCTGATTTACACCATATATTTGCATTCCCAATTATCATTTGAAGTAATTGGTTTTAAATGCATCAGTGTGTTTCCGTAATATGACATAATTGAACAAGAACACAATATATGTAATTAATCATTCAAAAAATCAAAAATAAGCAAAAATATCTAGAACACGCAAATGCACTGCCGATATATATATATATATTAAAAATATTTTATACAATGATGTAAAATTTCGTATTCAAATGTGAAACATTATACATATCTACTATAGTATTAAAAATATATAGATTTAAAGAAGTATATTTTCCATAAATGCTTAAAATTAAGAAAATTGAACGTCGTATTGAAACTTACTATAAAAACCTTTTGGAATATTTACTATTGTTATGAGTTACAAAATATAACGCATAAAAATAACTACCGTTAGTAAGATAAACTATTTGCATTTATTTTTTTTACACATTAACTACTTAAACGTTACTAGACATTACACACGATAAATATTATAAAGGATATTATTTTTTAAATATTGGATATTGTTTTGTATATTAAGAAAATTTATTACTTATTATTTAATAACTGTGGTTTGCTAAATTTCTTTTCATTGGCTACTTCATTTAAGAAGTAATTCTTGATTATGTTTTTTATCTGGTTTATTTTTTGTGAAAAGGACGTATGGCATCTTTAAATTATTTAAGTTAGCTGGAAGCAGTGCATATTTGCGTCATTGTATAAGTGAGCAGAGTTTGTTTAAATTTTCACCCACGCAAAGTGAGTTAAGAGTCTTCCGAAATTGCGTTTGCTGATCGTCGTTTTATCTCAATAAATTTGTTAATGTGAAATATTTTTCAAAAGACCTAAGATTTTTTGTCCGCGAGAAGCCAAAATGTCTTTTATAGAATGTGTTTGGGAGGAATGTTTCTAGAGGTATGTATTTCACACGTTGTAACTACCTAATACATACAAGGATTTAAACAAATAGCCCTCTAAAAGACTTAGTGCTGTATGTTTTATCCTGTCAAAAACATGAATGTGAAAGAATGCCAAGTTCTTTAAAGGTTTCGCTAATAAAAGAAGTGAGATCTATCTGCAAACCAAGTTCTTTCGGAGCTCCTTAAATCATAACTCCTGTCATGCATAATAATATTCAATTGCTTAAAATGATTTGTTATGTTACTTGTTATTCAATTGAGCGACTTAGCAAGTTTTCTCTTATTCAATTTTTTCTATTTAGTTGATCAGAAATTAAAGTTGATCCCTTCCTTAACTTATCAGTACCTTAACTTCAATATACTTATTCGAACACTCGATTGAGATCTTTGCAATTCAGATTCTAGATTAAATTGTACTCCGACTCAAAGATTAAAGTTGGTAGCTGAAAACTTGCCAAGTCGCTCTATTGAATAACAAGTAACATAACAAATCATTTTAAGCAATTGAATATTATTATGCATGACAGGAGTTATGATTAAAGGAGCTCCGAAAGAACTTGGTTTGCAATTAGATCTCACTTCTTTTATTAGCGAAACCTTTAAAGAACTTGGCATTCGTTCACATTCATGTTTTTGACAGGATATCATTATTTTTTGTCAAGTCACTTCTTTTATGAGCGAAACCTTTAACGAACTTGGCATTTTTTCACATTCATGTTTTTGATAGGATATCATTATTTTTTGTCAAATAAGTAGGTATTTGTTTCCTTTTTGAAATAAATAGATTAACCCTTTCATTCCCATGATATAATACGTTCTGGAAATTCCATAACTCTGAGAATCTGAATTCACACCAAAAAATCTCAATGATAAATGTTGCTTTATTTAAATATGGAATGTCTGTTGTTAAATAAAACAAGTATTTCTATTTAAATTTTCTTGTGTGAATTTGGAATTTTCGAATTAAATATAGAGATAAAAATAAGAAACGTCATGATTCCATTTGGACTCGCTGGGAATGAAAGGGTTAAATTAGTTAAATTAGTTTTATTTAATATTAATTAATCTTTCAGCTTTTTCCTGCATTTATTCACTTTTTTTTCAGTCAACTTTAAAAATTTAACATTAGGACTGCTTATGTTCCTTTAAATTCCACTAATAAGGATCTTTCTTTTAAGTGATTGGGTACTACTTGGTTATTTCGTCGACCAAAAACGTTTGTAGCCAACTTGGCGAAATATCGCTATATTGACGACAAAAATTAAGCACGAAAAATCATGCTAACATGGCACTATTTCTGGTATTTTGCCAAATTCCCATAGATTCCCATTGTAATCTGGTAATTTATCCAATAATTTTGTTAGAGCAAGGACTGTCGCCATCATTTTGGCATCTTTTTTTTCTTTAAATCGGTTTGCTAACTACCCAAGATTGTTTAAATATTGCTATTTAGAAAGTTTTTAGAACGCGTTTCGCACATTTTTACCCCTTTTAATTTTTGTATCAGTTAACAAATGTTCTTAGTGATCATTTATATCTTATAATTAATGAACATGGCAAATTTTATGTTTTTAGGCCCTTAATATACAGACATCGCATTTTTAGAACGCTTTTTGCTTTTTTACCACCTTTGGATTAGTGGAATCGTTATAAGATATAGCCTATATTGGAGCAAGGACTATCACCATCATTTTAATATCATTGCTTTTAAGAGCGGTTTGTTATTTGCTGAAATTGCTTAAAAATCCCAATTTAGAACATTTTTAGAACGCTTATCACACATTTTCACCCGTTTTGAATTCCGTATTTTTTATCAAATGCCTTTAGAGATCATTTATATCTTATAAATAATTAACATGCCAAATCTTATAGTTATAGGTCCTTCAGTAACACAAAAGTTGCATTTTTAGAATGTTTTTTGCTTCTACACCCTCTTTTGGTTAATGGTATGCGCATAAAATATAGCCTATGTTTGAACCCGGGGCGAATATTATCATTTTGGTATCATTAATTTTGAAATCCGTTCGGTGGTTTCAGAGATTAGCTCCGATACTCGCCAAAAGTGTCGCCAACTTGGCACTATTTCTGATATTTCGTGAAATTTCCATAAACTCTAAAATGCCAAACTTTATGTTTCCAGTCCATTCCCTTAATATACAGACATCGCATTTTTAGAATGTTTTTTGCTCTTTTACCTCCTTTGGGTTAGTGTAATCCACATAAGGTATATCCTATGTTGGAGCAAAGACTGTCATCATTATTTTGATATCATTACTTATAAGATCGGTTTGTTGTTTGCTGAGATTGTTTTAAAATTGGTATTTCCAACTTCTTTAGAACGCTCTTCGCGAATTTTCACCCATTTAAATTTGATATTTTTTCGCAAATGTCATTAGTGATCATTTATATCTTATAAATAATTAACAGGCAAAATTTTGTTCTTCTAGGCCCTTTAGTAAAACAAAAATCACATTTTTAGAATGTTTTTCGCTTCTGAACCCTTTTTTGATTAGTGGCATAGACATAAGATATAGTCTATATTTGAACCGAGGCGAATACCATAATTTTGCTACCATTACTTTTGAAATCGGTTCGGTAGTTTCAGAGATTAGCCCTGATATTCCTCAAAAGTGACGCCAACTTGGCACTATTTCTGGTATATTGTGAAATTCTCATGAACTTCCATTGTAATCCAATAATTTATCCTCTAACCAACCATTAATGTTTAATTAATGGCGATTTCTGATTTTTTACTATTTATAGATCCAATAACCTACCTCCACACTAAATTTCAACTTCCTAAGCCACCTGGAAGTAGTCAAACATTTCTAAGAGTGACTCAGTGAGTCAGTGAGTCAGTGGTAAAAACAGTGGTTTTCAGATGTCAATTTCTCGTGAACGGTAAAAGACTTAAAAAAAAAAAATTAGGATTCGGAAATTAGAAGATTGTCTTACACGACACAAAAAATTGCAAGTGTGTAGGTGAAATAGAATTTAAGTTATTGAGGGGTCAAAAATGGCTCGAAATGGTTCGGGTAGTATAACCCACGGCCGATGTGTCGCCTTTTACTTTGTGAACATGGCTGACACACTGCCGTGTGTCTAGATCTTCGCGGCATCTTAATTCAAGGTGAGGCCTAAATTCATCTGATCATTGAAAATTTGTCAATAATAAATAGTAACAATGGATCCATGGTGATCTGTAGATTTATTGCTTTCTGACATTTTAATCAGGGCTATTTAAAACACAATGATTCTTTAAGAGCAGAGTGAATTGCCTTACATTTTACATTAAATGAACAGTATTTGTTAGCATCAAAAGAATGATAGCTTCTGATCGTAAATGCTCTATAATTGTTTTAAAAATTTCATTGATTATCGTATTTTTTTCACTGTTGCTTTTCTAATAATAAAAGTTGACTTAGGTAAATTTGTAACGTTTGCTTATAGTGAAGAAATATGTCAGATCATAATTGAAATATCTTCTAATAATCATGCGTAAATCTGTTGTCAAAATTATCAAAATTTTTAAGCAACGTAATTTTTTGTGCATTAGAATAATTCAATAATTCAGAAATATTAAAAGTAAAGAGAAATCATTGGGTAAGCGATGAATTTTCAATTATTCGACTTTATTATTAATTTTTTACTCAACTCAAAATTAAATACTCATCTCTCGTTTTAAACAGTTTATTATCGTGAGAAAACGCATCTCAGGTTCTTTCGAACATAGATAATTTAACAAAACACAACTCCAATAAAAACCGTATCATTTTTTACACATATACTCATAAAAAAACATTCTAATCACACTCAAAAACAAAAAAGAATATTTTTTCACACAGCTTAGTTAAAAGTTGTAGAAATAAACAGATAATGTATTTCAGTCACAATTTATCGTTTGCGCAGAAAACTTTTTAGATTTTGAAATAATTTGATATATTTTGGTTGCTAGGCGACACCGCCAGTATAAAATTAAATAGCATTTTATCAAACATACCGCCCCTCTTGAAACCTCTGATGGGGGTTTCAAAATAAAACACTGCAATTAAAACCATTGTAAAAAAATAACAATACAATTAAATACAATATGAATGAGTCACAGTTAAGTTAAATTTAAACAAATATCTAAACAATTTTACATAATACATATTAAATAAAGCAATTTTACATTAATGTACACTTTCTTATAAAAACTGAATTACTTTTCAAGAGGTAACACAGCAATTTTGGAAACTGCTCTTTTATATACCCCATTTGGGGTTTTTATGTTTACAACTCTTACTTTGTTATCGTTACCAAAAAATACCTCTGCAATTCTCCCTAATAACCATTTAGACACTGGAAGATCATCTTCCCTTATTACAACCATATCTCCTATTTTGAGGTTGTTTTTTAATATCATCCACTTATGCCTTTGCTGCAATGTACTTAAATAACTATTTTTCCAATTTTTCCCAGATGGTCTGAACCATTTTAGTGGTCTTTTGCCATACGTTAGGTCTATTATCTTCAATATTACTCACGTCAGATTCAGCAAAGGCATTAAGTGGGCGACCAATAAGAAAATGTCCCGGGGTCAAGACCTCCAAGTCATCAATATCTGTACTCAAGGGAGTAAGCGGGCGCGAATTTAAGATACCTTCAATTTGGACAATTATAGTTAACATTTCTTCATAAGTTAATTTAGAGTTGCCCACAACACGTTTAAAGTGCTACTTGAAGGACTTGTCTCCCGATTCCCATAAACCTCCAAAATTTGAAGCTCTAGGGGGAATAAATTTCCAAGCAATACCTTCAGATAACATGTAATAAGTAAGGTTCTGGTCTGGTTTGTTTACCAATTCATGCAAACTTTTAAGCTCTACATTAGTTTTCACAAAATCGCCTGCATTATCACGAAAATTTTTCGAGGTTTGCCTCGTCTTTCAAAAAACCTCTTTAATGTGACAATAAAAGCCTCAGACGTTAAATCACTGCCATTGTTAACATACAAATAAAAATACAAACATAAACTTTATGAAAAATACCTTTACGCTGACCTTTTTACCTAATAAAAAATGGACTACAGAAATCAGTTCCTGTGTAATTAAAAACAAAGTCTACATTTATTCTTTCTTTCGGAAGCTCGCCCATAATTTGCTCTAACAATTTAGGTTTGGCCCTAAAGCATGTTATACATTTATGTACCATTTTTCTGCAAATAGCCCTACCATTTAAAGGCCAAAATTCTCTTCGAATACAATAAAGTAAATTTTGTGGTCCTAAGTGTAGATATTTTTTGTGATAAAACTCAATAATTAATTCTGTTTATTTTTGTTTAGAGGGCAGTACAATTGGATGTTTTGGGGCATAATTTACCATGCTATTTTGGAGACGACCTCCAACTCTGATTAAATTACTTTATCCAAGAAAGGACTTAATGAAAGTAATCTACTATTTTTTGGTAATTCCTTACCCTTAGATAACAATGTGAATTCAGAACTGAACTCCTTTTCTTGAACAGATTTTATGATATATTGCTCAGCTTTCTTCAATTCAGCAGATGTTAACTTACCTGAATACCCTTTTTTGGTTTCTTGACATTCTGAATGAACCTGAAAACATAGCTAAGAATTCTTATTAATTTAGCATAAATGTTACTCAATTGCAAGAAATAGTCAAGAAAAGAGGGACAGTCTGATATTAAAAATGAAGTCTCTGAAAAAGTCGTTTAAGCTGTATTTTTAAGTTCACTTGTGTATCCATATCATTTTGCTCAAGTTCGACAGTATTTGAAGAAGGTTCAGTTTGTTGTGTTAGGAATAGTGGACCTTTCCACCATAAGCTACTCTGGAGATGTTTCTCTGGATCTACACCTCGTGACATAAGATCAGCAGGATTATCAGCAGAAGCCACAAGTCCCCAATGACTGATATCAGAAAGATTCTGAATCGTAGCCACACGTGATGCCACAAAGGTTTTTAAGTCACACGGCTGTTTTCGAAACCAGCATAATACAATAGTACTATCTGAATAATAGTAGACAGCTTCTTTAAGAACTTTTAAGGCTGCGGCAGCCTTATTCATGGACTTGGCTTATAAAACTACACCACATAGATCCAGTCGAGGAATGGTGATTGTTTTGATTGGTGCAATTCGGCTTTTACTGCAAAGCAACTGAGAAATTTGCTCTCCTGAAGAATTTGAAGACACAACATACAATGCAACACAGTAGTCTTTCTTCGAAGCATCTGAAAAGCCACAGATTTTAATTTGCACTGGATTATTTTAAAAAATGTATCTAACAGCACTTATATTGTTGATGGCTCTTAATGATAATAGGAACTGCAACCAATCATCAAGCTCAGCTGTAGGGAGATTTTCATCCCAACCAATTTGCAGTCTCCACAGTCTTTGTAGGAAAATTTTTCATCATCACAACTGGACCTATTAGACCCAAGGGGTGGAAAATGCGAGCAATATTTGACAGCACACTTCTTTTAGTTACCTTGTTTTGCTCACTGAACGGTTCACTAAAAGTAAAAGTATCATCATTTGTCTTCCAACAAAGTCCTAGTGCCTTAGTTTCACTAATATTTTCAAAAGTGTAATTCTCATTTTTAAAGGCTGGCTCCATTAATTCTGGATGGTTACTAAACCATTTATGTAAGTTCATGCCGTACGTATTTAATACTTGAATAAGCTCAATTTGCAATCTCTTAGCCGATTTTAAGTCAGCTGCTCCAGTCAGGACATCGTCCATATATAAGTCTGACTGCACCACTCTAGAAGCATACGAAAATTGAGATTCACCATCTATACCAAGCTGTTTAAAGCAGCGCATGGCTAAATAAGGGGCACTAGTTGTGCCATATGTGACTGTACATAGTCTGTAATATTTCATCTCACCATTTACAGTATCTTTTCAAACTACTCGCTGTAAATGCCGTTGACTTTTATCGATAAGTACCATGCGATACATCATTTTTACATCTGTTGTAAATGCATAGCGAAGTGTACGAAATCTAAGTAATATGCTAAACAAATAATCTTGAATGACACCTCCATTCAGCTCTATGGAATTTAGAGATTCTCCTGATGAAGTTACATGTGAACTATTAAAGACAACTCTTAATTTTGTAGAACTTTTATCTGGGCGATAAACAGCATGGTAAGGTAGGTAATTCGCATGTATTGACTCATTTGTTTTCTCTACTTTCTCCATATGGCCTAACTCTCTATACTCCGCCATAAATGCGCAATAAAACTCTAAAAGATTTGGATTTTTGACGAGTCTATTCCAAAGTAAATTTAATCTATTTTCCGCAAATTGCTTTGATTCTCCCAATGAACTAGGATTCTTTTTCAACGGCAATCGTACTATGAATTTGCCCATTATATCTATCTGATATGTGTTTATAAAGTGGGTGTCGCATGCTAATTCTTCTGTATTTCTCAATGGTGTACTTTCTTCTACTCTTTCAACTTCCGAATTTTTTTCATTTAGAAATTTAAATCTGTTTCAGTAATTAACACACAATGTATTTGTTCCTGACTTTTACAATCGTAAACACTCCCACTTATAATACAACCGAACACCGTATTTTGCAGTATTAATTTAGAATTTGGTAACTTCATACAACCCACTTTTATCAATTCTATAAATACTTCAGCTCCTAGCAAAAGATCTATTTTCCCTGGCCCATTAAATTCAGGATCAGCAAGAATAATAGACTCTGGAATTCCTAGCTCTGAAATATTAATATGATTCGTAGGCATAATTTGTGAAATCTTTGGTATGATAAGGAAATCTAACTCCCGACTATAAAATCCCGGATTATTACTGATCAAGGCAGTAGTTTTATTTTTTACCGCTACAGAGGATCCACTTTATCACGATACCGAAACATTGCTTTTTTCTTTTCGAATTCCTAATCTTTCAACTAACTGCAATGGTAAAAAATTGCTCATTGAACCACTGTTCAATAAAGCACACACCGGAACTTTATTTCCGAATTTATGTCTCATATAAACAATCGCAGTGGAAAGAAGAACTGTTTTAACATTACTCGATCTCACATTTGAAGTACCAAGGTATTTGTACCCTATATGGACAGGGCTCTCAATATGGACACCCCTAATATTTTTAAAGGCAATAATTTTGATCGAGAGATGGCTCGACATTTTTGCGAAGAAAAGCAGTTTAAAAGATAATTAAGGCTGGAAAGTGTAAAAAAGCGCACTGTTCGCCCTTTAGGTGGAAAATTGTTGTTTCGAGATGTGCTGATCTTAATTACTTGTAAGCTTAAATTCTTATTAGATATGGTAAAATTGCATTAAATGTTGAAATGTGAAGGGTTTTAGAAAGCTAATAAAACATATTTTCGATTGCTATTGCATATTTTGCTTTAAAATATTTTCCTTATTCATTTGTTACAAAATTTAGTAAAACTACGCGCGGTTCCCAATATGGACAGCTTATGTCTCCATCGAGAACTGTATGAAAGAAGAAAATTCAACTTTGTAAAGCAATAAATTGATAAGGCATCAAAGTGGTAAAATCTTTGTTCAACAAGATTCCATTTGAACAATCCCCCAAAAACCTTCCTCCAAAAACCATTGCAGAAAAATAAAAAGAAGCCCCCCCAATAGGATATCTGTTGGCGAAATCGTAGGTACCAATAGTATGACTTTCTCAACAAAGGAGAGCTGGTACTGCTTCTTTTGTAGTATTGATGCTTTTTCAAACATGCAGTCATGCATCACATGTGGCAGATATGTTCATGAGGATTATGTGGGACATACTGCTCATGGTGAAAAAGTTTCTATTTGTCCATGCTGTGAGGACTGAGTAATAACAGATGTAAATTCGCCGACAGTAGCAATAAAGTTAAGCAAAACCAACAACATTATTTCACAATATTTACTAGTAACTAAGGGGCTTTGCATGGATCTTCGAAGGGTCAAAACCGAGAATTACCCCCCCTGTTCCTAAAAGCCATGTTCTGAAGATATTTACTGTCCCCTCTCCTCCTCCGAATACTTTAAGATACTTTTTTTTATTCCCTCTCTTCTAAAATCCCTTGGAAAAGTGGCTCTTCCATACACACTGTGTAGAAAGTCAGTAAGGAAACACCTGTCCATAAAAGGGACAGGTATGGACACGTGTAAACATTTTCTCTTTTTATCATTTAAATTAAACTAGAATAATTACAAGGTTACTAATTTTAATAATGATAGTCAATAGTCGAAGGATAGTGGTCACTATGACTTGAAAATGGGGGTGAAAAAAATACATTTTCCTTAGCGTGTCCATATTTGGTACAGGTACCACTGTGAAATTTTGAATTTGGTTTTTTAACTCAAATGGTATGGCGTCAGCATTTAATGTTGGTTTACTTTCATTTGTTGACAATGCATTTGGCACTTCCTTATCACTATATTTTTTTGTGTTTTCCACCGCATTGGAATTTCTCTCACGCCTATCAAAACAAAGAAGTATATTGTGGTGTTTATGGCATTTTGAACACGAAAATGTTGAGTTACATTTTTTGACGCAGTAGAAATTCTGAAAGACAGTTAAAGCACAAACTGTGTTTTTTAATAAAATCTACTCTTTCCTGTACATTAAAATTTAAAATTTGGGACATTTAAAAACACTGTGATTTTCCTGGTTACATACAACACATTTGCGCATATTTTTCTCATTTAAACTTGCAACCTTGGAAGTTACATTAGAAAAGTTATACTTTGTTTGGCTTTCGTTTTGAAAATTTCGTTTTGTATTTACTTGTTTGGACGCACTTACGCGCGTGGTCTCTCAAGAATTCTCGTAATTCAGTTAAACTCGGTAAATTATCCCGCTTAAGATGTCTTTCCCACCACATTTTTGTACTTGCATCTAATTTTTGAGCCAAAATATAAGCAAACATAGTAGTACAAAACCCCTCAATTTTTTGTTCTAAAATCTCTAACGATCTAATGCATTCATTTCTTATATCTATTAGATTTAAAAATGCTTCTGGGGACTCATTCTGAATAACAGGAATATTTAAAAAACGTTTTAAATGTGCGCAAACTTGTTCTCTCGAATTTGAAAACCGTTCTTCCAAAAGCGACCATGCAATTTCATAGTTAGAATCCACGATTGAAATAGACTGAATTATACGATAAGCATCTTCTGTCAATGAAGACTTCCAATATTGCAATTTCATTGCCCCTGACAAATTTGGTATTTAGGCCATACCTAACAAATTTTTAAGGTCTTAAATATATCCTTAAAAGAAAGCCACTCATGCAAATTACCTCTTAACACAGAAAAGTTAACTTCGGCAATTTTATGTTATTTTCAGCCTTTCAGACGTTTTCTAAATTAACAGTTTGCAATTTCATTTTTGATAACTTTTTGTTAAGCTCGAATTCCATTATTTCTAAAATTTCATTAATTTCCTCGTTTTCCTTAATAAAATCTTCAATTTCATTTTCTTTACATATCTTATAAATAGATTCAAATATCTCAGAAAAGTTTTGCTCTAATTTATTCCGTTTCTCCTTTATGATAATTAATTCATTTAATTATAGCTCAGAATTCGATAATTTTTCTTTTAATTTTGTCAAATTTGTTTTGTAAATTTTCTTTTTCGCTTTTAATTCTTTCATACTCATTTTTAACGAATAAAAATTAAATGGGTGCACTTACCCTTCTTGACTCTTTAAAAGATAATTTCTAACATCGAAGATATAGCAAAACAGCACAAAAACTCACCAGTTATCCTTCAGTCATTGACGTAGAATAACTCGCTGATTTCACTCCGTAGATGACGAACCAAGCGAGTCTACGGTAAAGATAACGAATAACCATCGGATGTGTTTGAGCGATTTTGATTTCTTTAATGTAGCTCAGATCTTTGAGACTATCCGGAAATTGGAATTGGATCTATCGAGTTAGCAGCAAGAAACATCAAAGCCTCTTGAAAGATTTGCATGCTTGGCAGAGCTCAGACAAATTCAATATGATATCAGGGAAAGTTTTGTAGCACTTATGTAACACACATACACATCTTCTATACTACTCTATAAAACTTGATACATTCATACATCTGAGTTGCTGTAATATCGTTAATATGCAAATACTCGGAAAGAATCTGGGTTATTGTTAAATGCGACTTTTCCCACATAGAATTGCGCTAAATATTTCTTTTCATCTCGATTGCTTTCTTTTAATCAGCATTTTTGAAATGTTACACGCATAAAAATATGCACATTTTTTAAAATATTCGTTAAATTTAGGCAACAAATTAAACATAGTTCAAAGATTGATTTATGACGTTTATGAAGCTTGTTTAACACGAATTGTCTTTTATTGCTGTAAACTTTTCCCGATTATATGCACAAAACTATATAGCTAATTACATCAACGCAAAAATACTCACTAAGCTGGGCGATATTTGGAAAAAAGAGCCAAATTTGACGATTGAAAATTAGACGCCGTAAGTGATGCAAACTTGGTTATAGCTGACTAATTTGTCGAAATCTCCATTGAAAGTTAGTACAGTTGATTCTTCTCTAATAGGGTTCTTCACATTTTAGCTTCGTGTTTTCTAGTAAAATTAGCTAAAATCTTTTAACCAAGAAATATGGAAGCTACTTTTTCCAACCCATACAAGACTTTTTTGTTTTGTAATCTGCATATTTCCGTTTTTAAGAGTGAATATTGGCAAAAAATTCAGATCTCAATTCTTATCTCAAAAAATTCAGAAAATCCACATCCATTTCATTTGCAACACACTTATTTACGGTAAATTACAGAAGAAAGAGTAACCTATTGTAATTGGGACCGTTAGGGAAATTTGCACATCAAACAATGCTCAATAAATGATCAAGATGTCTACGAATCCGATTAAGGAAATTTCCCTTAACAATCATACAAAAATATCAATACAAATATTCATACATAAGAACATACAAATGTAACTAATACGTATGTAACATTAATTTTTTCTTAATAACAATCGTAGCCACGCGCCTGATACTCAAAATCGTATTGTCCGCATTCGATTTCTATTAATTTCTCTTAACGAAAAATTCAAAATGAATTGCATCTATTTGGAAGATTGCGGAGCATAAAAGCAAAAAAAAAATCGCTAATTATAGCAATATATCGCCAAGTTGGTGACAAACTTAGCAACTGGAAAATCAAGTAACAACGAATTGTGTAAAAAAATCCTTATAACTTTAAAAATAATAATCATATTAATTGGTCGTATAAAGCGTCTAATTTCCAATTAAAATATAACTTTGAATTTTAATTTGAATGAATCAAAGAATTATGAAAATCAAAGAGTGAATAGATTACAAATATAAATGGAAACAGCGAGAAACCATTCGATTTGAAAAATAGCGAAAAAATGAAAGTTTGCACAAAAAGGGGGCAGGCGTTACGTGCATTTAATGTAAAACTGCTGAAAGTCAATTTATATGTCAGATCACAATTGGTGACGACGCCATAACAATTCGGATGCAGTTAATATGCATAATGCACAACAATGGAGCTAATGTTTTGATTAATAACAAAATAAAACAGGGTAAATTTCGACAAAAGAAGTTATTTTCCTACATTGGTTAGTACTTTCCATGTTAAAACAAATATTCTTTTAAAGTTATCAAATTTTTAAATCCATAACTTCGACAGATCAAAGTATTAAAAAAATGCGCTGTTTAAATCAATTTTAACCACGTGATCACCAGCACACCAAGCTTTATCTAATCAATCATAATCAGCAATTTGTAGCCTGTATTATGAGCCAACAATTACAATCAGCTAATTTTGAGGGGCGAACAAAAAACAATTATGGTGCGATGCCAGTTGAAACTGATATATGAAGAAATTACCCATTGAAAATCTTATGCTTGAAATTATCGATTAAAAGTCAGCTAAAATGATTTCACCATGAGTCAATCAGAGCATTATTTTACGCATGAAATCAAATTTAGTGGTATTTTCATCGTCTTATACTTTACATATGCATCTATTCATAATTTTAAAAATACTTCAATGCGCAATAGGTTATTGGCATGTACATTTCAAAATTTGAATTTAATTTTGTCAATTATGTCTTGCATGTAGACATTCCTGTTTCAATCTCTGAATCCAATCTCTGTATACGCGAGTCAAATAAAGAAACTTGCATCTTTTACAGGCATTCGTACTAAATCATGTAGTTTCATCGAAGAAAATTTATCGCTTTCATTTAAATGTGTCATTTTACCTCGTGAAGCGTTTCAGTTAAAATTCAATATCAGCGCAGTTTTAAAGTAATGAATTATAACAGGATTTTTGGAATAGGCGTGTTTCTTAAAACGTGACATCAGTTTATGTTAAATTATTTTGGAAAAATTATTTCGATTTTTTTGTAAGAAAATGGCATCAATACAGAAAAACAAATATTATATTTACTTTTTTTTTGACAATGGAAGATTTAAACTGACAATGTTATCTCTAAGAGAAGATTAAATAGCGAGATTTTAAGGTGTTATAGTTGACGGATATTTCTGATTTTTCAATACCCGCCGAGATTGTAGCCTTACCAACGTCCAGCTCATTTTTTGTGACGATATGACATATATGTTGCACGCTATTGAGGTCACAAAAGTGTATTTTTTGCAGGGAATCCAGAGCTTCTGCTCCGACAATATATCTGAAAGAAGAAAAAATATTTAAATTTCTCCATCACGAAAAGGATCTTAAAGGATTATTTCTATTTCCTCAGGTCTATAATTGGTTTTGGATTCCATTCAATCATTTATTTTCTCTCTGACGAAGGAAATCTAAGTATCTTCATAACGGCCAAATGTATGTGCTTGTGTGTGTATGCGTGTGAGGGATCATAGTTAAACGTATATGTGCATTAAAATGTAGTTTGAAAATTTTGGATTTTGTACAAAAATTCACGCAATAGATTTATTAGCAATAGGCCGTTTTAAGAATCTATAACATGCATATCCGATTTAACTAAGCTCTACTTGTTTTGAAATAATTAAATTATGACGAATATCGAATATATAATTTAAATGACTAATTCTAATTTAGACAGATAAAATAGCTAACACTTATAAAATGTTACTGCAATTTATTTAATAATGAGTTTTCTCATTTCTAACGTTTGTCTTTACATAATGTCATTGTCCTTTAATTGGACGCGATTCCTCGTTGTTTTGTCGCATTTAGGTAGAATTAGTCCTTATTAAATAACTATGCATTTTATTAAGTATTAACTTATTTAAAGCTGTTTTGTTAGTTCAAAACTAATGTTATTTGTAAAAATGGAATCTTTATCTGTAGTTTTAACCTGCAAAATACTATTGTCCCATTTAGGTCATTTTTGTCGCATTTACGACAATGAAAACCTAAGTGAGATGTCCAAATTCCTAAATGTGTCAATGTGTTTTATATATATGCAAATTCATCTAAAAATAAATATTTAATCATTTATAATAATTATTTATTACATTAAATTACAGAGAATAATATACCTCTAATTCACCAATTGCTGAATTAGTAGCAAAAGCCTACAATATAAAATTTACTATCTTGTGATGGCGCGTATAGAACGAGAGGATAAGAGAAACTTACATTAGAATAACAGTAGTAACAATTCATATTACCCATGGAATATATAAAATATGGTGATAAGATTATGGTAGCTGTCGAATAAAATAATATATAAAGCACAATAGAAATTATCCATTCTATGGCAAGCACCATTTCATTTATCATTAATTACTTCTCAAAGTATTATTTCTAAAAATCTAATAATTAACAGCAAATAAAAAAAATGATGAGAATAATCTTTAAACGATACAATCGTCTAATAACGATGTTGTCAATAAATTGTTTTGTCTTACTATACACATTCCCCATGTATTTTTTTAGAATACATAATAAATTCTTAATTGTTTTTTTACACAGAGTTTGATATTGTATTGTTTGTCATAATGAAATAAAGTTATATTTATATACTCTGCATTAGATTGACTTTGAATAATAAATGCATTTTAAGAAAACAGATTCATCTTTATTTGTTTCATCTACATTTGTTTATTTTGATCATAAAATAAAACAAACACTCATAAAATATACTTTGCATTACAGAAACATGAAAATATGTAAATCGTCACTAATTCCCAAGTATCGTGTATTTGTTTGTTGCTCCAATAGCATATAGTTCGCAAAAAAAAGGATTAAAATGACTAGAAAATTTATTGATGCTTTCAGTCGTGACGTCGGATGTGACATTTTGGTAGGATGCTGACTCCAAACAATCTTTTTCTATGCTGCGTTTTCTGCTTTTATTATATTTTATCGCTATATCTTGGAGCTATATCTCACAGATATTTCTTTTAATACTTAAAATGAGGTGGTAAATTTTTCTAAGTACTGAACGTAATAAAAAATTAAACATAGCAACCGTTTGTTTGGAGTCAGTTTCCAAGAAAAAAGTCATGACCGACGTCGCACTGAAAGCGCCCAAAGCTAACGAAAAAGACAGGTTACCGAGGTGCATGCTATCTATCTTTTTTAACAGACCGCTACAATAACGTGATGTCCTTATGGTACAGCTTCATTGGTTCATTGGAGGATTAGGTGATTCCAAAAATCTGTAAAAAAGATAAGTGAAATGCACCGTCTTTTTTGTTAGCCTTGGGAAGCATCTATTTCAAGTCAAATCCTATTGAAAATAGTGTTGAATCCATTTTTTTTTTCTCTAGAAAAAAAATTTTGAAGTTCTCTGGGAATATTAAGGCGATTCATGGTTCAAGGATAAAAAATAATAATAATTCATTTCTCTTTATATTATTGCATTATTCAACTAACATTTTCCCGTTAGAAAGAAAAAATGGATTTTTCAGAATGTTAGATGAGAATTATATTAGTCTATTATTTTGCAGCTTTATAAATGTTATGTATTGTATATAAATTTAATTTTCAGAAAATAGCTGAAAAAATTAGAAAACATTACACTAGCATACGTGATATTTTAAAATAGTATTATCTTCATTTCTTTTGCAAAAATAGCAAAAAGACTGCATTTTAAAACGTGAAATATAAATAATTATTCTTAATGGCAAAATTAATTATTACCTAATGGAAAAAAGCCTATCTACAGAATTTTTGTACAACTAAAAGTATAATTTATTTTATCTAAATAAAAAAAATATTCTCTTTTAAAGTTTTAATATGTATATTAAATTTCATGGCAATTAAAAAATAATTTGCATAACGTTTTGTTCGTTTTTTTATGTTTGGTTAATAAAAAGTAACTAAAATAAGCTCATAAAAACTACATTAAAATGTATGTTTTTCTTAGTAAATTAAAAATCCTAAATTAATTCTAAAAAACTGATCTAAAAAAGTTAAGTGTTTAAAATTATTTTTTTTTTTGAAAGATATTAATCGTTTAATTTTGTGCAAATGAAGATATAATTATTCGATTAATTTCTCCATTAATTCTTTTACCCAGAATATACTTAAAAAACGAGACATTTTTATTCTTAAATAACCCACTGATTGTTCTTTATATTTATAATATTTTGATATTTTTCTGAAATAAATATAACTTTTTTGGCTCTTTATTTTCTCATCAATATTTAGCAATTATAAAATTAAAAATACTATAATGATAAGTACTTAAAAGTGTTTTAATTAAGTCTGAATTATTTAAAATATTAAAGAAACAATATGAATAAAGTATGTTTAATACGGCGATAGTAATATTTCTAGCTGGTAAAAAGATAATGTATTTTTCATCCTTCGCAAAAAATGAATGTTGATTATACATTACTTAGATAATTCATTTTAACACTTTAAATAAATTATCTTTATAATAGCTTGGTATTAAACAACAAATATCAAGATAACGATTTCATACGTAATTTAAGCACTTTTAATGAACTTTCATAAGCATTCAGATAATTTGTATAATATGTAAATTTTATATCCATTTATAAAATATTAAATATTTCTTATTTTATATTCAAATATGTTTTTAAGTATTACTAATATGTTTAACTTCATTAATAGCAGTCTTAAAGTTTTAAAAACCGCTTTTCAAATATTTTATCTTATTTTTTCAGCATTATAATTGTAAATAACGACTGCCTCTTAATATTTTCAGAACTAAAGTATTTATCAGTTATATGAATATTATTAATTGTAATCATGATTCAAAATGTTAAAAGCAAAACAGTATAGTTAAAATTAAAACCTTTTAGACAATATACTTAGTATGATTCAAAAGTTCGGGTACAAGTTGTAACAAACATTTTCCTGAATAGTTCACAGCATCAAAACAAAGTAGCCACCTTCAAAGTAGTCACTTTGGGCGACGATGCACTTCTGCCAGCGTTCGTATAACTTCTAGAAGCATCATTAGAAGCCATTTTTCGCAATATCCTATAAGGGCTCCTGCGATGTTTTTTCACCGCAACTGATGATTAAAAACGGTGACGTTTTGAGGAAGAATTGATTTTCTGTTGATATTGATGTGTTGGTGCGTTATGAAGAAGAAAGTACCAATGTCTGACCTCAGCGAAGGTTCTCCAACGCGTTTATCGTCACCGATGTATTGTCGGTCCTCTTTAAAACGTCGATGCCATTCATTAACCCTCTGGATCCCAAACATCCGGAGATATTTTGAGAGATTTTAATTCGTATATCTTAATTCCAACCAGAAAATTAAAACTGCAATATTTGCTTTAGTTAATAACAGAACATTCCACATTTAAATAAAACGAAATTAGCCATTGGATTTTTCTGGTGTTTAGTCAGATTTCCTGAACTATATAATTTTTAGAACGGGATTTATCATGGGAATTAAACGATTAACTTTGTGTCTCACCATGATAGATTTGACCTTTCTTAGCATTTTGAAAGTATCCATTGATGTTTTACCTAATCGTAAAGATAATTTAATGTTACAACGCTGTTCAATAAAAGCCACCTTTTTTACTTCGTGGAAAAAAGGTAACAGACTTCGGAAGATAACAGCTGCGCGTACGGTTCTGTGCCGTGACATGGAATAAACGAAGATGAGCAAGTAGGAGAGAGTTGGAGGAATACATTTCAGGTTGTTTTACTTTTGGCATTTGCTTTCGTTGTCAAGAATTGCCGCATTCTCCGAATGTTTTAATCATAATACGTTTATTGTACGTATAGTTTAAGCAATATAGTACTATACATTTGTAAAATTTGTATTTCATATTTTTTATTAATTAATATATTTCTTTGTTTCAGCTTTATAGCCTGCTGTCCTGTTTTGGTGACCATAGTGATCATTGGAAAGGCAATGGTGTTTCAACTGGAATGGAATAATAATCACAAGGATTAAATTTCTATTTATTTCCTTTCGTTAACAGGAAAATGTACAAAAGTTAAGCTATGTTAATCAAAGTCTGGTATATGTAAGGTCTTTATATATACATGCGTGCGCGTTTTTACAATTAATTGTCTAAGTTACATCAGTTACAGAATTTAAAAATTAGATTTTTGGTACTAAAATAGAGATTAAAATGATCTGCATGTATTAGAGTATTGTGGCCTTAATGAGATATATTTTCAGTTTAAAAAAATTCTAGTTTTATTGGTAATTTTTCTGTACATTTTAGAAAAACATTAATTCGTGATAAAGAGTTGCATCAGTTACGAAGGAATTGGCCTGCTATAAAATAATCATTTTAATATTATGAGGAATTTGTATTCTGTAACATTTCTTGTCTGATTGTTTTCTAGTGCCACGTTAAAAAATAAGGGAAAAAGTTTATTAAGAATGTAAAAAAAATAAGAATATATCCCTACAAAAAAAATTATTAAGAAGCACTGTTGAAAATCTTGTTCTAATCTGAACCCAATCCTGGTGTTCAACAGCTGCCACTGTAAGATGGTTAAATATTGAATTAATATTTGGAGCTTGTATTGAAGCATAGTTCCAATAGTTGAAACGAGGTTGATATAAGAAGCTCCAAACGTTGGTATGAGACTTCACCATCTTATGGTGGCAGCTACTGATTACCAAAATTTAGTTCAAACAAGGACAAAACTTTTAACAGTGTATTCTTCTTATACATATCGAACTTTCATAGAATTATAAACAGGAACAAATTATTTGACAAGTAATTTTAGTTGGACAATATATATATTGCAGCATTTTGAGTCTTTCCTGGAATTCAAGCTTTAAAATTTTCAAAAGCTTTTAAAAGCATTTGTTAATGTTTTCCAATTTATTTTAAAATTTTTGAGATAAAATGGTAAGGTACCCTGGGGTAATAACGCCAGGCGGGGTAATAACGCCAAGTGCTAATATTTTGCATAATTATGAAATAATCTGGTAAATGACACCCATGTGCTCTGCGCAGAAGGGTTTTGAGTCATATAAATCGCAAAAAACAGTTTCAAGTTAATTTGTTTCGTTTTTAGGTCTTATTGTTTTTACAAACAACTAAAATTTACGCTTGATCTAAAATTATCGAGATACGTTTTGTGATGTGAAGACTATTTTTTTTATCCGGAAATACTTTGTTAATTACATAAATTTGTAGTACATTTCATGGACTTTCAAAATGTTGTTGAAGATTTTGGATGTCTTCTCGAGATAATTTGTAATTTAAAATGTACAGTGCAATAACTATAACGGGGTAATAACACCAATCCTTGGCATTAATATCCCGGTTGATTCCCTACAGAAGCCGAGTTACATCCTAAATACTGATTCAAATAAACACAGTTAAAACGGTGCAATGTTTCTAATAATTCTATTTAAGCGATCCTTTTTAAGCAAAAAGAAGCTCACGGTCTGGTATTCTTTTGCCTCATCCCCCCCCCCCACACACCACAAGTTTATTTTTCTTACACTTTCACAAAAAATTGAACATTTTCAATATCTTAGAATGCAATTTGTCAATTTCTAAGTTTGTAAAGTGTGTATTTTTAGAATTGGGCAATCTACATGCAATTATTCCATCTTATTTCTTAATTTTGTTTACATGGCGTTATTACCCATATAGGTGGGTAATAACGCCGAATAGCATTGGTCAAGAAATCACGCCATTACATTTTATGAATACATATCTGTTAAATTATTTTTTTTTATATAGATAGTCAATGAGTTGCTGTATCAAATCATGTATTTGTTTGAAAAATACAAACTAAAACTGAGCCGTGAAAATTGGTAAAACCTTAACGTGGCGTTATTACCCCAGGGTACCTTATTAGTTTTATAAGAAAAAAGTAACTATCCTTATTAAAAGTTGATTTCCTGTAAAGTTATTTACCCGAATTTCCTTGTTTCCTAGAAAACAATTAATAAATTTATTACTATTTTTTTATTCCTTACTATTTGTTACAATGTACTTTGATTGTATATTTTGCGAAAAAATATAAATAACTTAAGTAAGAAAACAAAATAGTGTTAAAACAAATCATGCGTTGAGCAAGAATGAAATTCATGCATTAAATTTGAGAAAAGATACACATGATTCTTGCTATTGCTAATATTTTCCTTGAAGGAGTGACTTTAAAAAATAATCGATTTTTTCTGAAAATAATCTTAAAATATATGTAGTTTCTCCAGATCAAAAATTAAAAAAAGAAATAACTCTAATCTAAAGGTTTTATGGTTGAGTAATTGTTTTTTGGGTAAATATAAGGATGCTTTGAAATCTTAAAACTTTACATTCTGACACATTTTGTAATTCATCTTTATTATAAAATATATAAAACTGGCTGTTTTTGTACTTCAGAAAATATGTAATTGAATGCATTTTCCCGTTCTTTATAAACGCAAAATATTCTGCAGAATTTACTGTCAAAAATGGTGTAGTGATTGGCTTATCAGTATGTGAGATGGCGAAGTAAGAGACTGAATCAATTCCACGTGACTGAAATCAATTATAAATCCATAAGTAATTTATTTGTTGAAAAATTAAAAATATTGCAAATTTCTAAATAATCATGTACGCCAACTTTGTATTTTTTTTTGTTCTAAATACATGAAACTATTAAAGAAATCTTTGTATTGATGAGCAAAAGGTATGGGAACCTCCTAAACTGATATTAAAATTTATAAATTATAATTAATATTAATAATATAAATAATTCTTAAAATTCAGAAAAAATGAGATTTCCTGTAACACAAAGGGCAAAATATTGAAGAAGGTAAGTTTTTATAAATATAACTAAATGTAGGGCTAAGTGAAGTTTAGTGTACAAAATGACCCTTTTTTTTTTTTTTTTTTTTTTTTTTTTTTTTTTTATGTCTGTACGGTGTTACTAAGCCTTACACGGAAAGACATGGTATTGTAAATTTCAGTCATGAATAAAATCAGGGTTTCTAACGTAGAATATGCCTCATATACATCATAAAGATAAAACTATAAAAACAATACTTTAAAATTGTGTTTGTTAATCGTATTACTATATATATTTTAGTGCAATGGTAATAGAAATACAAATTAAATGATCAATATTTAGGCGGATTAACACATCGTTGATTTGAAGATAACAATATATACATATTTATATTCATAATATATTCATTTTGTTTTTCTATTCTTACATATGTCACTTTCAAATGAAATGTTATGATGTTATTCTTAGACGTAATATGAAAAAATCATTCACTAGCAATGGATGACAAAGAATGTA
Organism: Maratus speculifer; assembly: GCA_964019185.1. Lineage (NCBI taxonomy): Eukaryota > Metazoa > Arthropoda > Arachnida > Araneae > Salticidae > Maratus > Maratus speculifer. Next base: position 208,401,706 of record OZ025289.1, on the reverse strand, counting down.
CTTGCCATTATTGAAATTTAATATAATACTTTGTAATGGAAACATCTTACTACGAATGGCAACATATTAACACCACCATATTTATTATAAATATATGTAGCGATGGATAAGGATGTGTAAATGTTTTATTCGTCGGATACAAAAATTTCATGATACAACTTCCAAATTATTTAATAGCGATATTAATTTTTCATTGCTAACTATTTAAAGTCTGGATTTTTTTTTACAGTTGAACTTTCCAAAAGGTTAATGTAATGGTCCAAATTAAAAGTATTTATTCGTAATTTTTCTCTTTGGTATTTCAGGAAATCGATAACTAATTCTAATAACCATGAAATTCGGAGAAAAGTTAGAAACTTACTTTTCTAATCGTTTGAAATATATATCCGTAAATACCGCATTTTAAAAGTAACTAAATCTTTAAATAATATAAATACAATCAGAAGTAAATTGATGGTTTTGATAGTTAGCATTAGAGTGTGAACAGGTAGTCTTTTAAAAAGCAATATGTATAGAGAGGAATAATTATTCAGCAATGTGTATGTAGAAAATACCTGAAGCTTTTGTATATTATAAACAACTATACATTTTAACACACATGCATGCATAAATAACCTCTGAATTCTACCTATAACGATATTTCAAAATATTACACCGACATATATGCAATAAATACAATAAACCTACTGGTTTGAAAAATGATTGTGATTTTTCACTCTAGTTAATTTTATTGCATTTATTACAAGCATGTCTGTTTAATATTTGTATATATTTTAACTAAGCGTTGCTTTGTAATTGAAATCTGTGGGAGCACACAATATTCACAGCTATGTGCGAAATATTTTCTTTATAACAGTATATTCTTTATCCCATTTGTACATCACTTTACATTAATTTTACATGTGAAAATTTAGTCAAGAGACACAAACAATCACATGGAAATACATACAAATGTAACTACATATATAGGATATATATATTATTAAAAACCACAAAATGACCAAAAAATTTTTAAATACATATATTTTACTTACTTTATTACTTTACGTACTTTAAATTAAACCACGTCAAGCAAAGTATAAGGTAAAACATTAATTATTACCATTTTAAAATTGTACATGCTGTTTCTTGATTATAAAATACAGAAAAAGTATCTCTAAAGAACTGTTTATAATCAGTAATTAGTGAAATATAGAAATGAGTGCATTTGATCCTCAGATTTTCATGTAAATAAATTGCTGCATTTAAAGAAAATTAAAAAATGTGTCACTAAGCATATGCTATAATAGTGCCCATGGTATTCATAATTAAAATCTCCTGTTACGGCTGCAAATATATCAAATTAAAAACAAGGCTTGTAAATATGCCTAGATGAAATTGTCGAAACTTTTCATATTATTAATGTATTTCAACGTTATTATTCAATTTAAAAGTTTTATATGTTATTTCAACGGATGCAAATCTCTTCTGTCATAAATTTAATAAAAAGAAACGTTAAATGATTTACAAATTACATTTCTTTAGCTTAAAATAATAAAGAGAATTTAATTTAAAATTCATTTTTAGTGTATTTCAAACAAATAAATGAACAAAGCTAAATACGATACTTATTTTCTATAAAATTTTAAGTAGTCTTAAATAATAAGAAATTTTACAATTATTTATATGTCTTTGATGGTATTTAAAAGCAAATGCAAAAAACATTAAACATTGAAATGCACTTTGTATATTTTAGGTACATTCGATTCTTTTACTTTAAATATCATGTAATTCTTTAAAAGTTGTTATTAAAACTTTTCGAAAATAAGGAATGTTTATATAAATAATGTGTATTGAGTCACAAAGATTCTTCATAGAATACTATCATTAGATTATTGAGTTTACATCTCACCGTATTGTCTTCCATTCCGTTAGTTAACGAAACTCAATTCCATACTTCTACACAATGACAGATTATGTAGGAAAAGCGAACGGGTTCATTATTGTTTGCTTGTTCAACATCAACCATCCCTTAATGTTGACACTGGAACATCTAACGAAAATTCAATATCCAACGTTTGTCAAGAATGTTGCGGTAGAAGTGGAGATTTACACTTGTTATTGGATTAATTTTAATGCAATGTACAAAGAATATGGCGAAATAATATTATTAAATTAAAATGGTTTTTACCTTAATAGAACATAAGCACATAAGCATATATGAAATATCGAAAGTTACAATGTTTTGATGCATTTTTTTATGTTCCTCTTGAAAACTTTCAAGAAACATTTAAAGAACTCGACATTTTTAAAGAAATTCAAGATATATTTTTTGATTAAATGCAAGACATAGGTAAGAACATATTTTAAACGCTATTTCATGAATGATATTCATAATACTAAATCGTATGCGCTGTTTTTATGGCATGCCCCTTAAACCTATTATGATCTATTATCTAGACAAATCGTCTATAAAAAAATGTAACACATTTTTTTTGAAAACTATACATACATAGTATGATCATATATTTTTGCAACGATCTTGGAAAAAAAATAAACAAACATAAGATTTTTTTTCCTAATCTGTTCAAATTACCATTCTATATTTTAACCGAACTATCATAATACGTCTGGATTCACACAGTAGCATTGTTGTAAGCAAAATATCGGTCTTTATTCTGTGTCAATCTTTTATCTAAACCTTCAAGAGTGCTTCCCCCGTTTTGGGGTTCATGTATTCCAAAAGGTTCAAATTAAAAATTAAAATTCCCAGTCGCCCATTGCAGAAACGTTTTAAAATTACGGATTGGATTCATGTAAACTAATTTGCCTCAATTTTTGTTTCATTCTTTAGTAAAAATAATATATGATCCTCTTATATCTCAATCGAAAAATATAGAAATATATTTTAAGTTATGCTTGTCATCCTTTTTCTGATTAAACTTAAAGAGATACTCTGTCTTTGAAATCATCACTTCAATTTTGATTAACACTGTAAGAATATATGGTAACAATATATTAATACAAAAAAAAATTTAAAAAAAAATTAAAAAATTACAACAACGTATTTTACAAAATTTACATATAAAAAGAAAACGTAACTTTTTAGAAATCTTTACTACTTTTATAAATCTAAATATTTTTGCTTCGATTTTTTTACCACATTCGTTAGAATATACTATATAAAACTGGGCATGGATTTTTTATATGTATTGCATTTTACATTTAATATAATTTGGTTTCATTTTGAGTATTTTAATAAATGAAGGAAATTCAATAAACTCTGAATTCAACTATATATATTTTTTTTAAATAGCGTTTAACTTGAAGGTTAATTCCATGAACGAAATTTTTAAATACACCATAGAGAACATGTAAAAAAAACACTATCTAAATTAGCACCACAACCTTAGTATTCATCGAACAAGCAATATATAAAAAAATGAACAGTGAGATTTTTAATGTCTCTAAAACTTTTAATATCTCGCGAAATAATTGCCCTATAGGCAAAAATAAGCTGTAAAAATATTCAACTTTAAAGAAACATTCGGTTAATATTAATTTAAGAGAATCATTATTTTTACCAACTTTAAGACTGCGTGTTTTCTTAACACAATCGAAATATATAGAAAAAGATGTTAAACTGTATTCCTGACTTAAAAGTTCAGATATTATATTATATGAAAGTTTAATAAATTTTAAGCCTAAGTTGAGCAAGGACATATAGCTTGATTCCGATACTTCTGGGTGAAACTTCAATTCAAAAAATCTCTTTAAATCGTATTATTTTAATTATAAAGGGTTTTGCTTTTGTTAGGGAAACGATTGAAGTGCACACGAAGTTTGTAAAAGTCTCTTAAATTAAAATAAGTAGCAAAAAGTTTTTTAAAGATATGTCCTTGAGCAAAGTCACCAAAAGCAATAGATTTTTTTTAAAACTTTTTAAGCAAGGTAGCAACATTAAAATGCCTCGCAAACATTTCTTTGACATAAACTTTAATGGAACAGAAAAATTGTTTACGTCCCTATAAGTAAGCAATAAATGCTATTTATTCTATAGTTTTAAGAAAATGTGTAGAAATGAGAAAATTTAGTTATGATTCAAATATTGCAATACCTTTAAAATGTATCAAAAACGACATTCTCTGTACACAAAACATATAGTGAACTTTTTATGTGCATCTACACTGATAAAAATAGCTGTTGCTTTACAGTACTTCACTGCATATTTTACTGTGAATTACTGCATTTTTGTAAATATTGCATTTACCCGCTAAATATCAGTCTTTGCCAATAACAATCCGTTATCGACCGTAACTGATTATTTTTTTAGTATCATTCTTGATTTAACAGGCATTTACAGCCAAGACCGAATCGTATTCAGGCTTTTACGGTCTTTAACAGCGAATCACGTACTATTCCAATAGATCACTGTTATTCGCGACCACAAACTGCGATCGTAACAGCCAACTACAGTCGTTAAGGAAATAGCGCAGCATTCATACAACACAACACAACAATCAACATCACGTTGTCGCCAAGCGGGAATACAAATACGGTAAGTAATTTTATTCTGTTCTCCACTGAGTACATTCTGTACTCTGTGCTGTTCTCTTTCTCTATTTAGTTTATAAGTTGTCCAATTTATAGAATTTGATTATGCATTAGTACCCAAGCAAATATGTCCGCAGAATGCAATATATGCTGTTTAATTTTCCATACTGTTAAAGGATATTTATCTCATCTCCAAATTCATTCACATGTTGCAAACGTAAAATTTAAGTGTTTTTTTTCAAATTGTCACCAATCGTGGAAATCGTATTTTTCTTTAAAAACTCACATTACACGGTTTCATAAACATGAGGTAGCAAAAAGAAGTTACGATTTTCAGCGACGTGGCAATATTAAGTGCAATGTATTGTCATGTGATGAAAAATTTGCCCTTCGAAGCGAACTTGTTTCGCATTTAAAAAAACACATAAAATGTGGCATAACTGTTGAATGCCCAATCAGTTCTTGCGATAGAAAATTTAGAAATATATCATCATTAACATCTCACATATCCAGGTATCATATTTCTCAAATAAGAACTGATCAGCATGAAGATGTAAATCGTATATCTAAACCTAATGAGGATGGTAATACAAGTCAGTCTCTTGAAATTCCAATGGAAGAAAGCAGCAAAAGTACTCTTCATGATTTAAGTTTGTTTTACATAAAATTATTTGTAAAATATCATGTACCAAACACTAGGGGAAAGTTGTCCAAAATGGGGACGCTAACATATTTTTGTCTGCAAAAAAAAATCTATAAATAAGAAAAATGTGGCAAAGCATTTCCCGTTTAGAGCATGTCTTAGACTATGAGATGGCAAGGGGATTTTTTAAAAAAAATCCTTAGTATAGGCAAAAAAACCATTTTTCTGAAAAATGTTCGAAGTCCCCGTTTTGGACAACCGGGTGGGTAAAATGGGGTACTCATATGAAATAGCATATAAATTCAAGTTCTACTGCGAAATTTTATTAGAAAAACTTGTTTTACAAAGAAAGATTGACTTTAATGCAAAATCAAAATGCAGATAAGGAATTTTACCTTTTTTAACAGTTACTAAAATGACACAAAAAGTAATCAAATACAAAAGTCACATATGAAATTGACATCGCTTTCGTCAACACTTGAACATGCTTCATGGGCCCAACCTCGACAGCTGCTACATTGAATCCACCCCTCTTTGTGTTTCGAGTCAATGTAAAGCTCATTACAAAAAATGCAAGCGTCATCGCTATTCTCTTCCTCATCAGATGATAACGGATCTTGATTTTTTTTTTATTTTCTTCTCATTTTTAGCTTTTGGATATTTAGGATTGGGTTCGGTGGGTTTCTTGACCAATTTTCTTTTCAGTTTATTTTGCTTTTCATTTTTCTCCTGTTCCAATAGCTTCCAATTCTGCTTTATAAGGCGATGAAGTGAGTATGGCAGTTTTACCTCTCCTCTTGTCATTCACTTTTTTTTTCATGCGTTCAATTTCTTGTGGTGGAGGCATTATTATTTTCGGTGAAATGTTATACGCTGAACATGTCTGGGGTTCTATAGCTGGAGATATTCCAAACGATGAAGTGGAAGGTTGGGGTGTGACGATTCCATCACTCGATGCTAAATGACGTTCTAAAGGGTTGTTAGCAGGTTTTTCAGTTGTTTCTGAAGGCGCAAATAAATGTTCAGGGAACACATCTCTGTTAAAGGGATATATCCCTGTTTTTTTTTTAAACCCATTCATAGCATAATGCACAGTAGCTGCTCTTGAAAATGCATTTTTGAAAAGGTTTCCTGGTAAATTGTCACGTAGCGTCCAGGGTGATGTATGAGCCATTTCCTTGTCTCTTGCTCATAAAAGGCACTAAGTGGTGCCATGAAAGAGACATCGAGTGGCTGCAACCGATGTGTGGTGTGAGGGGGAAAGCATATCAACACCACGTTATTTTCCCCAGCAAAGTTCACCAGTTCCAAGCTTTTTGTATGGGAATTGTGGCCATCAAGTATTAACAACACTGGCTTTGTAGGTCCTGGATTTGAATGTTCCACAAACTTCTTGAACCAAACAAGGAAAGTCTCCTTGTTAATCCAACCACTCTCGTGATATACCGCAAATGATCCAGGAGGGGCATCATCCATCAAGAGAGCATTTTCTCGCTTTCTAGGAAAGACAAACATTGTTGGAACGAAATTTCCCGCGGCATTGACACAGATTTCTGTTGTCACAAGTACCCCTCGCTCGGCTGATGCCAAACTGCCAACTTGTTTTTTTCCACGCAAAGCAAGGACTTTAGATGGCTTATTGGGCACTGTCAAGATGCCTGTCTCATCTACATTGTAAATATCATTGGGTGAGAATTGATATTTTAGATACAATGACTCTAATAAATCAAAGAACATTTTGAGAGCGACGCGATTAAAACCTTTTGCACGCGCCATTGAGGTTTTTTCAGGATTATGTAGAGCTAATATTGGATGACGTTTTAGAAATCCATAAAGCCAGTCCTTTCTAGCCATTCTCCGTTCCACGTTAAAAACATGCGGAATTTTCTTTGTCTCTGCTAGCTCAAACGCGAGAGTTCTCAAATCTGATAGCATAACGCCAAACAACCTCTCTTCCAAATGTAACAGATGGTCCACCAATTCCTTCTCTTGGGCTTCCGAAAAAACTGTTTTATATCTTCCTAAGCATTTAGCAGCAGCCGCTTGTGAAGAGAGCTCCTTCTGTCGAGCCTCTTTCACCTTCCTCTTTAGAGTTGTCTGTGGAACGTTGTAGGCTTTAGATGCTCTCCTGCAACCCATTTTCCCTTCTAAAACTTCTTGGATTGCACCAGCCATGCTCTCTGTCGACCAGCTCTGTCGATCAGTTTTCCTTTGATAGCGCCCCATCTCGTCTTCAAATAAGATGATAGTTCTGTAAATAACAGAACAAATTATCATTTTGACATTAAAAAAATTATACATTAAAGTTTATTTTTGTAACTTAAATATTTATTTAATTTAGTTAATCAATATTAAATTAATTGTATTTAATCTATATTAAATTAATTATATTTAATCTTTGTAAAAATAATTACATTTAATCATTATAAAATTAATTTTATTAAATCGTTATAAAACTAATTTTGTTTAATCTACATTCGTTATGCACACAAATAATCTCTTACACTCAATTTAAGCACTTAATTCACCACATAATATCTCAGAATTAAAGCAAATTAAAACATATTTCAAAATTGTTATGAGACGTTCAAAACGGGGACGTCCCCATTTTGGACTACCCTCTATGTCCCCATTTGAGCCGACCATGACGAACGCTAGAAAACATGGCATCTCTTCACACACATGTAAGATAGAAAATGAAGAAACATATCAGAATATAACTTAAAACTAGAGCGAAAAAAATGATTTACTTACCGAAATTGAATCTTCAAATGTAAATTCATACAGCTCAATATAGTGCAGGGGCAAAATCGAACTTTTTTCTTGCTAAAAATTCAAAACTTCGTAGCAGAAAGAATAACAGCAAATTGCGTCAACAAATCTTTTCAAAATGGCAATCTGATGTAAAGGAATAATAGTAGTACATTGGATCACCAGATGTCAGAACTTATCAGTGAGAAACCGAATGTCCCCATTTGACCCGCCGTCCCCGTTTTGGACGACTCTCCCCTACTATTCAATTAGTCTTTGACGAATTCAGTAAATTGCAAAGACAAAGTTTTAATGAGTTTTCACAAAAAGTTATGTCTAAATTAACTCATCAAGGTCTCAGCAGTGAGGTTGTTTTAAACATTTTAAACAGTTCATGGAGCTCTGTAGATTTCATGGTTTCTCATGAATGTTTGAAAACCAAACATTTGCGATACGAGTTTTTCAAAAACAACCTTCATTATTTGGAACCAGTAGCAATAAGATTAGGTATTGATGAACAAAATAAACCCTGTGCATATCACTATATTCCAATTAAGGAAAGCTTAAAGTTGTTACTGGCAGATCAAACTGTTTATAATCAAATGAAATTCCCTGAAACATTTAAAGATGGTTTGTATAGCGATTTTACAGATGGAAGCGTTATGAAAAAAAATGCATTTTTTGAACCAAGAAGTTCAGTATTACAGTTGCTTCTCTATCAAGATAGTTTCGAAATAGTAAATCCCTTGGGGTCAGCAAGAACAAAATACAAAATGTTGACTGTTTATTACATACTGGGTAATCTTCACCGACATAATCGATCAAAAGTTGATCCAATTCAGCTGGTTTTGTTAATTAAAGAGAAAGATTTCAAGTTTTTTGGGCAAGAAAAGGTTTTTAAGAGATTAATTGAAGATTTGCAAGATATGGAAAAAATTGGCATCACTATCAACGTGGATGAAACCATGAAGGGTTCTATTGCATTTATCCTAGGTGACAATTTGGGTAGTCACACTATTGGCGGCTTTTCAGAGAATTTCAGCTCTGCATCTGGCTATATATGTAGGTTTTGTGAAACAACAAAATCTCAGTTTCAACAGAAACCACATTGCTTAACTGCTGCACTTAGAAATATTGAATCGTATGATTTTGCTGTGCAACAGTTGGAAACTAATACTGAAGCTCACATTAAAGGCATTAAATTTAATTCTCCTTTCAACTTGCTGCAACATTATCATGTTTGTAATCCTGGATTACCACCTTGTTTGGCACATGATTTGTTCGAAGGTATAGTTTCATATGATCTTGCTATTTATATTAAATATTTTGTTGAAGTTAAAAAAGCTTTCTCATATTCATTGTTGAATAACAAAATACAGAATTTTTCTTTTCAAGATGAAGATGCCAGATGCAAGCCCTGTGTCATTAAAAAATTTACTGGGAATAAATGCAAGATTATTGGAAATGCAGCTCAAAATTGGTGTTTGTTGCGGTTTTTTTTATTTATTATTAAGGATAAGGCTGAATTAATTTGCGAAGATGTATGGCGGTTAATATCATTGTTGCAAGAAATAGTTGCATTGGTTTGTGCACATGAGATTTCTCAAAATCAGATAGCTTATTTAAGAATATTAATCCAGGATTATTTGTATCACAGAAAAGAATCTTTCCCAACCTATCCACTCAGACCCAAGCACCATTTTTTGCTTCATTATCCACATCTTATTATGGAATGTGGTCCATTAAATTGGTTGTGGACTTTACGCTTTGAAAGTAAGCATTCATTCTTTAAAAAGGCTGTTAGCACATCAAAAAACTTCAAGAATGTCACCCGTGCCTTAGCTGAAAAACACCAGCTATTACAGGCTTATTTAAAATCTGGAAATTATTTTGATTTGTCTGTACAAATGCCTCAGAGCATAAAGTTTCATATTGACACTTATTCAAATGCAATACAAAATGCAGTATTTCAATGTCAGAATTCCCATAATGAAAGTTGTACTCAAGCTGGACAGAGTATTATAATTAAGGATAGGGTATATAAGTGTGGACAAGTCCTAAATTTGGAATTTGAACAGTGCAAATTATATATTGGGCAAATTAAACTAATATTATTTGATGGATTGGATGTGCACTTTATTGTAAAAAAATTGACTGCGGTTAAAGTCCCATATGCACAATATTTTGAAGTACTTATTTCAGAAAAAACTGAATTTATGTGTGTTTCACACAATAAAACTTATGGTGCGCCTTTACCATTATACAGAGACAACAACAAAGAATTCATTGTGCCCAAACAATCACCACCATATATTTAATGGCTTGAATTTAATTACATCTTATTTATTTTTTCTCTCATCCTTGTAAAAATTCTACTTTCACAGTTATTTATAGTGGTAAAAAATGTATCAATAGTAAAAGAAATATAAAGTTTTGTTGTGCAAATAAGGTTTCTAAAAAGCAGTTCTAAATAACTTCCCAATTGTAAATAATAATTTTTGTAGTTAAGCACCTAAACTGTGTGGGTGAAAAGTTGTTTTTATAGAAAACTAAAAAATTGATACATTTATTCACAGGGCTGGGGAATTACATCATTGTACTCGCCACTGGCGAGTAAATTTTCCTTCAGGGCGAGTGAAGTATTAAGTTATTTTTTCAAACTGTAAAGATGCCAGAATCTTTATTTATTTACTTATTTTTATTAGTTTCCTATATTTTGAAACTTTTGTAATATAAATATTAAACTATACGCTATAATACTAATATTTTTTCTCTTGTATATATTCCTTATTTTTATCGAACAAAAATATGAAAATGCATTGTTGTAATAGTAATTAACTGTTTTTTCAGTTGTTTAAATTTTGTTAACTATTTTCAACTGTATATTATATTTTGCTGGCTGGTAAAATAAATCCCTGGTTGATGGAAGTTTTCGAAAATTCCCCACCCCTGTTTATTTAACTATATTTATTTAGTGAAGAGTTAAAAAATCGCTGTTTTTGCAATAAAAGCATGTTTATAAAATTTAGCATGTTTAAAATGATTTGCATCATCAAGGATGGAAAATCTGATCCAATTTGGATTTCCAGCTATATTCAATTTCAATTTTTTTTTTTTTTTTTTTTAATTCGGTTTCAAAAAAAACTTTGATCTAAAAAAATTACTTTTATTACATGCACATAGCTGCCAACTTGTACGGTTTGGCCATACAATTTACAGATTTTTTTCTAAGTGTACGGATGAACTGTACTATTGTACAGCTTTGTGGGCGAAGAAATGCAAATTTTGTAGAAGGATCACCGAAAAGCAAGGTTGCAAAAAAGCCAGGCCGGTGGCTTTTTTGGCTATAATTGGCTTTTATGCTGTGAAGCATTTTAATTATATTTCAAACATTTTAAACTGTTTCTTAAGTAGTTTTTATGATATTTAATTGACTTTAATAAACCTAATTTCCCAAAATAAAAAAATGTGATTTTAAATATGATTCAATATGAAAAATTAGATTTAAACACAATATATCAATAATGAAAACATTAATACTAGAATAACATATTGATGGAGTTTCTAGCAGTTTATAGTCAGCAATTGCAAATATGTCGACTAAATTATGAAGTGCCCATATCAAGAGCTTTTTTTTTATTTATTTACATCATACCACCTTTGTTTTTCACTTATTACTGCTTTATAAGATTAAAAAGGATAATGGTTACTTAATTACAGTATGGTTTATTATTTATTTTATGACTATTAATGTTTTATTTTATTTGTTATAAACATTTAAAGTAATGCAATAAAAACACAATTTCTCATTATTAAAAAACATTACTATGAATTAAGCATATTTCAAAATATATTTCAGTATTATTTAGAGATGGGAATGCTCGGAAAAAAACCGGTTTTTTTCCGAAGGCTTATTTTTCAATTTTTCCGAACTGGAAAAATTGAAATTTCATTTATGAAAAAATATAGTAAAAATTTTGTAATAGCTACATTCTCATAATTTTTATTTTATTTATTTTTATGTTGAGTGTCCCACATGAAAACTTTAATGTGGGTAATCTGATCTCTGAGCAGAAATATCTCTGGCCGAATATTCAGCCAACAGGTGAACCGAATACTGAATATTCGGCCAGCCGAATAGTTAACTATTCAGCCGAATACTGAATATTTGGCTTTCCAAATTTTTTTTATATTTTAAAATTTAAAGGTATTTTAAAAATGTTACTTTTAAAAACAGTTTTACATAATATTTAATAAGAGAAACTTACATTTTGTAAACAAGAGCTTTTTATAAGAACATTTAGTATTGAAAAAAATCTGCCTTGAGTTATTTAAGTAGCACAATTATGAAACTTTAATTAATAAAATTTTCTACGAATCAAAACAAACATTTTAAAATCAAATAATGAAAAAATGGCCGAAGAAAAATTTTACAGTCTGATAAGTGTCCTTTTTAAATAACTTGAGGTAAGTTTTCTTCAATATAAAGTACAAATACTTTCAACTTAATTTTGAATAAAGGCATGTTTGGCTCATAGTTCTTTTCTTATGAATAGTGGTATTTTCCACTCTTCTCATCATATCATATTTTACAGAAATCAAAGCATGTGAGTTGAAAATATGTTATCTTATTTATTGTTAATGTAATAAACGAACACACAAGTTTTGACCTAGAGTGAGATGAAATACAATGTACTTATGACTCAATAAGTTGATTATGGTTTCATCAACAAAAATTGACTGCCTTGATAGTTATTACCAATCTCATAAGTTGTTTTTTTCTTTTAAAGGACTTTTATTTGGGGCAAAGCAAGAAACAGATTATTTACTAAACAAAATTTAGAAACTTGTATCTGCACATAATTTATTCCTAAGGAGAATCCTAATAAATCACCATTTTAATCCTTCTCATGTTTAATTTTCTTAAGTTATACTTTACAAACAGCAAATAGATAATGTAAAAACATTTTATTTTATTTAAAAATGATTTTGTTTCTAATTGTTTTAAATATAAATTAAAAAAATTGACTGTTAAAAGTAGAAATAATGGAAAGTTTTTATTAAGTATTGAATTCGGCTGAATACTTTGATATTCGGCAGGCCGAATAGTTTCAGATTCGGCCAAGCTGAATATTCGGCTCAACCGAATAGTTTAATATTCGGTCTAACCGAATATTCGGTAACATGGCCGAATACCGAATATTTGGTGCAATCCTAAATTAAATATAATTCTTTAGAATTTATAATATACGTGGAGCTATGTAATATAAAATTCCAAAACACTCTTTTAAAGCATAATTTATGTTCTTTTCAATATTCATAATTTTTTTCAGACAGACTTAGTTGACTTCTAGTATTTATAAAAATTAACAGAAATCTATAACTTTTATAATAGAAAATATTCATGAATGTATTAAAAACAATTTAATCCTACGTTAATATGAATTAGCTGTAAAATAATTGTTAAAAAATAAAAGCCGGCTTCTTTTAAGTGCTAAAATCCGGCAACCCTGCCGAAAAGTGCACATTTTGTCAAAGTTTTGCAGAAAAAACACTAATTTTGTCTAAAGGTTGTGGGAAAAATACCAATTTTGTCTTAAAATAGTGGAAAAAATGCAGATTTCAACAAAAAATTTCGATAAACGATGATTTTGTTTAAAGATTGCAATAAAACGTCAATTTCTTTTAAAGATCGTGCATAAAACGGCGATTTTGTCATAAGATTGGAGATATAATGCTAATTTCGTCAAAAGAACGCTGAAAAAAATGTCATTGTAAAAATATAGTGCAAAATGCAAATTTCGACAAAAAATTGTTGAAATAACATTGATTTCATTGAAAAAATGCAGATTTTGTCAAAGTTATGTAGAAAAACAGATTTTGTCAAAATTTAACAGAAAAAGACCAATTTTGTCCAAAGATTGTGAAAAAAACACAGATCTCATGTGAAAAAAACACACGCATGTGAAAAAAACGCACAAAGAATCTCAAAAAACAAAAATTTTGTCAAAAGATCGTTTAAAAAAAGGCTACTTCATCAAAACATCGCAGAAAAAACACTATTTCGTCTAAAAATATCTGCTGAAATGCCTATTTTATCAAAATTTTGCAGAAAAACACCAATTATGTCCAAAGATCATGAAAAAAAAAAGGTGGATCTTGGCAAAAGATTGCGGGGGGGGGGGGGGGGGGGGGTAAATGCCAATTTCATAGAAAATAATGTAGAAAAAGTGCTGATTTTGTCATTTTTTAAAAAGTGGAAAAACTGCTGATTTCGTCACTAGATTTGGATAAAACAGTTTTCGCCTAAAGATTGCGTCAAAAAAAGAGCTAATTTCGTCAAATTCGCTAAAAAACAAATTTTGTCAAAAAGATCACGAAAAAGACCCAGAATTTCAAGTTCAGCGGCATCACTGATATTTTAGAAATAATTTAATATTTAACTTAAGCTAAAGTATTTTTCATTTAATTATCTTTTTTTTAAATATATTAAACTAATCTGCAGTTTTTGTTATTTTGTATGAGCATTGAGCATTACAAAAAAGATATGTTTGTGTGCATATAAGGAAAAATATTAATTATTTTCTATGGAAAAAATTTAAAATAAAGAGAAAACAGGGGCAAAGAAAGTCATGTAAGAATTATAATTGAACTACTTTGGGATACCACTTTGAATCTGTTGGAATCACATAGAAATAAAGTTTTCAAAATTTTATTTACAAGGAACTAATTAAGATATAATATCTATCCCTGAAATGCAAAAATTTATTTGAACAAATGCAGTGTGAAGGTATTTAAATCTATATTTTATAAGTTGAATGCAGAGTTTCCCCCAAAAAGTTTCAGGGGGGCGTGCCGCCCCTCCTGCCCTTTAGTTTAAAAATAACATCCCTCTTGTCGCTCATTAAAAAAACTAGCACCCTTCTTGCCTTACATTTGAAAAAGTGTAGCCCTTCAGCGTTGATTCGACGATATAGCATAGCGTGTAAATTACACAAAAAATCGGCTATGAAACACAAAAAGTAGCTCTTCACATCTCACAAGATGTGTAATTTTGTCAAAAACTCGCAAAAAACCCCCCGACAAATTTCATTAAAAAATCGCAAAATAACTGCAAATTTCCTGCAAGATTCACAGAAAAAGGCTAATTTCATCGCAACGCCCCCCCCCCCCAAAAAAAAAATAAAATAAATAAAATCGGCAGATTTCCTCAAAAGATCATGAAAAAACGACTAGTTTCATCCAAATATTGCGATAAAATGGAAAATTTTGTTAAATGATTTACTAAAATCTGCAAATTTCGCCAAAGGATCACTCAAATTGGCAGCTTTTGTTAAAAAGAAGTTGTAAAAGTCGGAAGATTTTGTCAAAAAACTTGCAAAAAACGGCAAATTTCACCAAAAAACACGAAAAATTGCAAAATTCATCAAAATATCTCTTAAAAACGGCAGATTTCGTCAAAACATTGCTAAAAAATGCAAATGTTGTCAAAGGGGCACAAAAAGAAAAATTAATGTCGCAAATATATTTTTCTATTCTAAAAAGTAATTTTCCTGCTGCGCCATCAGGGGCATGCGAGTGCGAAGAGAAAATTGCACCTTGACATAATTAGAATTTGACCCCCATCCTTTCTCACAACTTTCTTGTTACAGCTCAGAAATGACAAAATCTGCTGTTTTGTTGTGATCTTATAACAAAATCGGCATTTTTGCGATCTTTCAACATTATTTGCTGTTTTCTCACGATCTTTTAACAAAATTTACCTTTTATTTCAATTTTTTGACGAAATTTTTGGATTTTCTTTTTGATTCTTTTAATGAAATTTTTAATTTTGAACCGTTGGACTCTAGATTCAACTTTATAAAAGTGCCCTTAAAAATCAAGAATGTGCCCCAAAGAACTCAAAAAGTGCCCTTTCTAGAACAGTAGTGCCCTGCCCCTTATCAAACCTGGGGGAAACTCTGTGAATGTATTTTGTTATTTTTACTAAGCAAGTTTAATGTAACACAAAATCTAACATTTTTGTTTGCATTATAAAGATCCACTAAAGTTTACTGTGAATAAAGTTTTATTTTGCTTTCAATGTTTTATTATTCAAAGGTTATCATGGATCTAGTAAAGACCATAATTATAAAGGCTCTACCAGAAGCCTCCACTGATCTGGTGACATCTGTGTTGGCAAACATGGAAGATCATGGAGTAAATAGCATTGATCATCTCAAATACTTCAAACCAGAAACAGACTGTACGGTTTTGAAGACTATACAGAGAAGAGTTCTCCAGAAAGAAATAGAGAGTTACTTTGCTGAAAACAGTAAGTTAATTTTATGTAATGCTACTAAAGTACTACAAATTTTGTCAAAGGATCACAAAAAACAAATTTCGGCAAATGATTGAAAAACACATTTCAAAAAAAGGATTATGGGAAAGGCAGAAATGTCATCACAAGATGGCAAAAAACATGCATTTTGTCAAAAATTAGCAAAATATATAATTAAATATAATTAGATTGTATAAATTTTCCATTTCTTTCTTTTTCAGAGTCACAGGAAATTGAAGAAGTAGCTTCAACCTCGTATTTGCCAACACCAATTGCGAATCCTTCACAATTTGTATGCAGTTCATCATTTGAAATAGTTGAAAACTTTAACATACCTTATCACAAATTTCCAAGATTAATTGAACAAGAAAAGGTTCCATCAATACCACAGAGATTAGCAATCGTAAGACTTATTTGTGATGATTTACAAGAGATTATCGATAAACCCTTAAAGAAGCACCTTGAAGTAATAGCGAGAAAAATTGTTGAAAAATATCCTAAAAGTTTTCAAGACACTATAAATGGGCAAAAGCTAGGAAATGGGTATTCCAGTCTTTTATGTCAATTAGTCAATCGTTGCGAAAATACAAGAAGGCCTAGTAGTTCATCAACTAAAAGAAAATTGGGACAAGATGGGAGAATTAAAAAAATATCAAATGCTGATTCGTATGGATGTGTCAGATTAAATTATTTGCCTGATTTTGCTTCAGACGATGATGCATCAGCTCAAGAGTTCAAAAAAGTTGAACTTCAAGAACTGTACACACATGTAAAGTGGAATCAGGAAAAGGTGGACTCTCTTATGGATGAAACCTACACTGCACAACGTTTCATAATAGTAAAAAATGTTGAATTCAACATTGTAATTGAGGAATTTCCGTTTTTATCAGTGAGTCTTTATTTCTTAAAACATTTAGAAAGACTAATAGGATTTGATCTTCTACAGAGATTATCAAATTCAGTTGAAGATAAAGCTTCAGAGGTAATTAAATGTATTAAAAATGATCACAATACAGGTATAAATCAATTACAGTTCATTGAAGTATTGTGTGAATACTTTGAAGAAGAAAAAAAAGAATTTATGATGATATTTGAGGTAAGTCTATTTTTATTTTATAAAATCATTGAAGTTAACATTCAGAATTTTTGTTAATGGTTTGTAGATGCTTAATCTAGAATTTTCAGCTTTTATATAGCAGGGGTGATTGTGTTCAGATTATATACCTGAATTCAGGTATTTTTTAAATTTACAGTACCAAAATTTTAGTTTTTCTGATAGCTCAATTCATAAAATAAGATTAAACTATCAATTTCATGTGGCTGCTAAACATAATTAAAATTTATATAGTATGTAATTTGACCTCCCTGTAATAAATTATATTCTCTTTCCCCCACCTTACCCCCTGTTCTCGTACAGAAACATTTTCTCGCTAAAATTTCAGGTATTTTTTCATGAATTCACAATCATCCCTGATACAGAAGCAAATTTTTAATGCAAAAATATTTTTTTACTGAAGGTAAAGGAAAGAAGGTATTTAATTTGAGGGTATTTAATTGATTCGAAAGGTATTTAATTTGAGGGAGTCTACTGTAGTGCATTTCTGTGAAGATTTTTCCCTGAAATAGCATTAGGGACCATCAACAAATTTAAAAGAATGAATATCTGTTGGATAACTGTCAAAACTAATGAAGCCAAAGCATTCAAACTGATTAGTATTAATTGGCTTATTATATAATAAACTAGGGATGCACAACTTGTGGTCCGCGACAGGTTAACGTGTGGCCCGCGAACTTTGTCAATTTACAACTAGAAAAAAAATGTAATTTTTGTGCAAAAGTCGAGAAAAATATCGTAAATTTCACCAGTTTACCGCTGGAAAATATAAAATTTTGTCAGTCATGTATGAATCGCAAATTTCGTAGATTGGGCATGGAAAAATCATTAATTTCATTTATCAAGCACATTTCATTCATCAGGAATGAAAAAATATCAAATTTTGTCCATGAGGCTCGGCAAAATAATAGCAAATTTAGCCGATCAGACACAGAAAAATCGTGGTTTTGTCGATCGAGCACGGAAAAATTATTAATTTTGTCGGGCGGACGCAAAAAATCATACAATTTGTTGATCGGGCAAGAAAAAATTGTTGATGTGTGGAAAAAATTGCATGTTTTCTCAGTTTATCACGTGAATTTCGTTGACGGGGCATGAAAAAATCATGAATTTTATGATGATCTGCAGAAAAATTGAAACTTTCGTAGATCAGCTGCGAAAAAATAGCAAGTTTTGTAAATTTATCAAGAAGAAAATTCACTAGTTTCATCTTGCTACGCAAAAAATGCAGATTTCGTCAAAATTAGTTACAAATTGCGAATTTCATTGGCTGGGCACAGAAAAAGTGCAGATTTTGTCAGTTAAATGCTGAAAAAGCGCACATTTCGTCGATCGGGCACAGGAAAATCGCGAGTTTTATTGATCAGGTTCCGAAAAATCGCAAATTTCATTGGTAGAACATTAGAATATCATGAATTTTGTCGATTTTACGCAGAAAAGTTGAAAATTTCGTTTTCATGTATCCGGTGCAAAAAATTTGCGAATTTTGTCTATCGGCTTTGCAAAAATCGCTAATTTCGCTGATCAGGCTCTTAAAAATCGCAAATTCCGTCAATCGGCTTCATAAAAATCACGAATTTCGTCGATAAGGTTTGTAAAAATGGCGAAATGCGTCAATCTGGTATGGAAGAATAGTGAATTTTATCAATCATAGGAGGAAAAATTGCAAATTCGTCAATCGGCTTTGTAAAAATCGATAATATCGTCAATCATCCGCTGGAAATCATGAATTTTATCATTCATACGAAGAAAAATCGCGCATTTTATCATTCATGCGAAGAAAAATCGCGCATTTTACCAATCAGTTTTGTAAAAATCGCAAAATTTGCCGATCAGCTTGATAAATCGCAAATTTCGTCAATTGGCTTTTTAAAAATCTCAAAAATCATCGAATTTAAATATCAAAAATTAGAATTTTTCAGCAATTATTAGTAAAAAGGCCAAAGTAAAAATAACATTTTTTTTTTACATTAAGATGCAAATTATAAGCAAAAAACTTAACAAAATGTGGGACTTTTTATAAGGATAATTCCTCATGTATTTTTCTTGATATTTACCAATGTCTAAAATAACAATTGGCTAGTCACCTTTGACCATGTAGTGTATACTGATAGCTCAACATATCCATTATTTTTATTTTAGAAAGAAAAAAGTATTACAGAAATTACTACTGAAGTATGCCCTGTGACACCCATCATTTTGGCTCTAGGTGAGTTACATGGAATATTTATATATAATCATGCATGAAAGTAGAATTAAATATGAATATTGATTCTTAAAATCATAACTTTTTCTTATACTTTAAATCTGCCTTAACAAAAAAAGGCTGTTATTTGATGTAACAATTCATGGTTAATATAAAAGGTTACCTATTTTCAAATTCTACCTTATTTTCTTTATTAAATAAATTATATATATATGTAAATATTTAATTAATATATATATATATATATATATATATATATATATATATATATATATATATATATATATATAATATGCTGATGTGACAATTCTGGGTTTACTCTCATCTTTGAGAAAAGCAAATTATTGTTGCCATCTTATGAATAACTATTTAGATATCATAAGTATGCCGACTATTCGGCATATGGCAATATACACATAATCTGTATATTGCCACATCTATTCTCCCTCTTCTCTAAAATCTTCAAAAACTATCCATTAATGTTTTAAATTCTAAATTGACATGTTTGAAGGTTCAGCTATCAAATTTTCTGTTTACATTAAATTATTCATCAAAATAAATCTTCATTCACCTCAATTACATTTCTTTTTTCTTTAAAGCAACTCTTAAATAAGGAAATAAAAATAAATTTTTGACCCCCAAAATCACCTCTGAAATGCTTTTCTTGCTACTCAATGCTCATTGTCAGGGATGTACGGTACCAGCAGGCAGACTAATTTTTTTAAACAATACTAATAAAATTTAGATGAAGTAAACTAATGGTATTTAATGGTGAAAGGTCTGCCTGCTACAATCTAAATTTTTACATTCCTGTCTTAGGTTATACCTTACTTTAAAGTTTTCAGTCTTAGTTTGAATAGACTTCTTGTGGCCCTTATTTATTACTGTTTGTATGGAAAAATTTTATTTCTTGTGCTCTAGTATCTGCTATATTTTTTTAAAGGTAATCCGTATGATTCGGAGTCAAAATGCATCATTTGCTGGGGAAATTCCCACTTTGCAGATTTTACAGATTTTGTTACTGCAGTGGCCATGTGGTTTGGATCATTTTATGTATTCAATCTGAAGTACCCAGAGACATTACAAGCAACTATGGAATTTATTCAAAGGTGAGGATAATGATTTTATAAGACATCTATATATGTATATTTTATTGTATCATTTGTTCGTTGATGACTTCAGTTAACTATTTGCTGCTTTTTTTTTTTTTTCAATATTTTACCTTATACAGAAATGTCTATTGAATAACTGGTATGAGACAGCATTGATAGGAGTTTTGTGCTCATTATGTACTTATAATAAAATCTGAGTAGTAAAAAGTGTAGATAACCAGTCTGGTACAAACCATTCTGGTTTCCGAATCAATTGTAGCTGAATGCCATGTTAGGTTTAATGGAAAACTTACGTTAACATATAATAGCTATGATAATTTCTTGTCTGAAATGTGTTTTGAGCATATTTTTGTATAAAACATACATATTATATACAATTATACTATATTAAGTTCTAATTTAAAAATAAGCTATTATAAATAAAATAAATGTTTCAATATTGCCATTCAAAATAACAAATTCCAAATTTAGGAACAAATGAATGACCAAAAACTTATTAAAATAATTATAATATCCATCCAATCATGCTTTTAAAATATTTGTAGCCTTTAATTATATTATTAATGCATATTTCACTTTCATTAACAAAAAAAAATTATCTCAAGTAAACAGTTTTTTCATCAATTATGCTCTGTAGGCTAATTTCAACTTTTGGTGCCATTTATTGGCATCAATATAAATGATTTTTTTCCCATTGAAATTAAAGTAAAAAAAGTAATAATAAAAATTGGAGGAATTAATGTAATTAGAGATCTTTTTTTAATGTTTCCATTATGTAATTTTAAAATGTCATTCAATAAATATAAATGAATGGAATACTTTTATGATTTCTTTGATATGATTTAAATTTAGTTTTATTAAATTTTTAAATGTTGCCAATTACCCACAATTTTTTTAAAAATTTTGTTTTCTATTATAAATATATATAAAAAAAATTCTCATGGTATAATGGATAGGAGATATTATGACTGCATTAATAAAACTGAAATTTTTCCACATTGTTAAGTTATAACTTTGCTTACTTACTTTTCAAAGTTAATATATTCAAAAATTGCTAAGCTAAAAATCAAAATTTTATCTGCTTTGTAATTAGTATATGTAATAAATACACGACTATATTCCTTACATTTTAATGACATTTGATAATAAATATAAATTTCGTCTGCAATGCAAGCACATTTTAAGGGGATATAAGCAAAATTGGTGTAATTAAAATAATAATAATAATAATAATAATTTTTGGTTATTATTATGAGCCATTATTTTGAAATTCAAACAAAAGAGTGACATTTTGATAGTTGTATTTTTTAATTGGTTTGATATTTTTTTATTATAAAGTAGATGGTATTTAGTAAATAATGTGCAATTTTGAAGCCCTGAAAATTTTTTCCCTTCCCGGAATAAAATGTCAAAGCTCAAGATTGTGAATGCCATTTTTAATGAAAAGTGAAATGGCAGTATGTTTGCAGCGTTATATATCTGGAAGGCAACAATTATCTGAAATTATTATGCAATAAACTGTTAGAGTAACACTGGCTGATTATTAAAATTTACTTGTTTCCGTGGGGCATTGTTAATTAACATTGATATAATGCCACAAAATGCTGTCAAAATTGTGTTTTTGTCTGTTTTCTGCACTCATTTTCTCCTTTAAAGAATAGTACCCCAATTTTTTTCTTATAGAATACAAAAGTATACTATTATAGTCCATTTAACTAGTGGAGGCGGGTGACCTTGACAAGCTTATTCCTCACCTTCACCAACTGAGGAGAAAAATCACATGTAGTTCTATTACAAGTTCTGCAAAAACACAGTTTCACCTTGTCAAGGTTAGCCGCCTTCATTAAAAAAATGAACTATAAAAGAAGCTAAACAATAAAGAATTTTACCAAGATATTGTTGCTGTTAGCAGATCTAATCTGATCTCAAAAAAGCGTCAAAGCCGAATAGAACAAAATATATCGCGTAAATTGTGAACATATGTACAAAAACATGGAAAAGAAAATATGCATTTTTTTTTTTTTTTAATGGTGAGAAAAACAGTGAATTTTGCTAAAAAATCATGAATAAATACAAGTTTCATAGAAAAGACTGTTGAAAAAACTGCAATTTTTGTCAAATGGTTGTGAAAAAATGCTAATTTCGTTTAAAAATTGCAGAAAAACACAAATTTTGTCAAATTGTAGCCAAAAAAAAAAAAAAAAAAAAGTGAATTTTTTCGAAAGTCCATCACGTTGTGAATGTTCAGGTTTTTTTTTTTTTTTTTTTTTTTTCTTTTGCTTGGTCTGTAGCATGTTTGGAGGAAGTGATCTCATCTGTGGCTTATTACCAGATGAAACATATGGTTTCAAGGATGAAGGGTATCCCTCTAGGTTGAATCTTACCTGGTAAATATATCCACTTGAATTTTTAAAGGTATATCTACAGTGTTTATTTTCATATTTATAATAGATATAGAAAGGATATTTCAGGATGTGATAATTGTCTTTGATTTCATTGGGGAATGTCAATTTGTTTCATTAAAACTGCTAACAAACATAGGCATTGAAGGTAGCTAGTGCAAGTAAAAAAATGTGAATTTTATAAACAAAGAAAAGAGGTGGAACTAATCAACAAAACTGGACATTTTTCTGCATCTGATAACCAAAATGCATGATTTTTCTGCACCCAATCAACAAAATTTAAAAATTTTCTTTGCCTGATCTGCAAAATTTGCAATTTTTCTGAAACTGATCAACAAAATCTTTTTTTTATTTTTTGCCCTGTGCAGTTGAGAATTTGTAATTTTTCTGCAGCCGATCAAATTTAGGATTTACCTCTGCCTCATGAACAAAATATGGGATTTCTCTGAGCTGGAAAACAGACATTTGAGATTGTTCTGTTTGTGATTGCCAAACTTCATAGTATTTTCATGTCCAACAAACAATGTTTGTGATTTTTCAGAACCCAATTGATGTAACTCAGGATTTTTCTGTTCAAACAAAATTATTGATTTTTCCATGCCTATCAATTAAATTGAAGACAGAGGAATTTTTCAATGGCAAATTAACAAGATCCATGATTTTTTTCTTGCGATAAACTAACAAAACACACTATTGTTCTTCATCCAGTCAACAAAATTTGTAATTTTTCAGCACATCAACAAAACTCAAGACTGTGCCCAACTAATGAAATTTTTAGGCAGCCAACCAATGAAAATTGCAATTTTTCTGTACATCAAGAAAGCTGAGTTTTCTACAACCTGGTCGACAAAATTAGATTGTTTAGAGATTTTTTTTCCAGAGCTCAATTAACAAAACTTCATTTTTTTTTTTTTTTTTTTTTTTTTTTTTTTTTTTCAAGAGTCTGATTACCAAGACTCACAATTTTCTTTTTTTAGATTGCAATCAATAAAATTGCAAATTTTCAGTCTATTTGGCAAGATTTGCAATTATTTCAGTGCCTCAGAAACAAAATTAGATTTTCCCTTGCCCAATCCTCAAAAAAATTTTTCATGCCTCATTGCCAAAATTCACCATTTTGCCATTCAAGAACATAATTCGTAATTCTTATGACAATTTTCCTGTAACATATTGACAAAATTAACTTCTTGTAAACTATGGACAAAAACTTAATTTTTCCCAAATATAAACTGACAATATTTGCAGGCTACAGATTGTGCATCCATAAAGTATATGTTTAAATGAAGTTACTTGCCACTTGATATTACAGAACTCTTGAATTCTATTGTATATG
The DNA here is from genome assembly GCA_964019185.1 of Maratus speculifer. NCBI lineage: Eukaryota > Metazoa > Arthropoda > Arachnida > Araneae > Salticidae > Maratus > Maratus speculifer. The sequence goes on along the minus strand of OZ025289.1, from coordinate 208,377,292 downwards.
CTGATCCATATATTATCTATTTTTTGTGAAAATAAGAAAAGTAAGTTTGTTTTAAGGACACAGTTTTTGCTTGTAAATGTTATTTTGTAGACATTCTTATGCACATTTATTAAGTAGTTAAATTTCTTTTATCATAAAATTTGAAAATTACAAGATTAGTTAATCACTTGGTTATAGCTTCATATATTTACAACTGTTATTTTTTAAAAAGTGTAATGCCTCATTGCCAAATGATGGCAATTGATGATGTTTTTTATTATTGATGTTTTGATGTTTTTATTTTCAGAGCCTTTTTGGATATCAATCCGGAGAAAGGATCAAAAGCTAAGAAAACTCCAAAGCCTTGCAATATAAATAGTAAAGTGCGTAAGCTAATTACAAAGCTTGCAGCTTTCAGATGGCTTGTTGAAGCTTAACTATATTATGTAAAATTAATCCTTGTTATATTAAAATTTTGCTTCATAAACAATTGTTTCAGTATGCCTTTTTTTAAAAGTATCTTGTTTTGAAAAATTCAGTTAATTCTTATTTGAAAACATTTTTTGAAAGACAGCATATTATGTAAGTTTCTAAATAACACAACATACCAGTTGGGTGTATAGCAAAAATCAAATGAATAAAAAAGAAACTAATCATTTTGGATTTGAATACACCCTTAACATTCTAGAATGTATTTTTCTGATCTCATAAATCATATTAAAATGATTGTAAGAGATATAGTATCAAACCATGATTTAAAAAAATACATATCCTTAGATTTATAAGTTTTGTGAAAATACAGAAAATTCCTTGATGGTCATAGGGTTAAATTATAGAATCTGTCAGAAAAAGATGGTAACATAGTTTATTTTTCTACATATATGAGATGGATGAATATCTTTAATGTAAATTGCAAAAATGTGGATTGGTTTGAATATCTCCAAGTCCTGAAGTTGCTCAAAGTACAAAAATTACTTTTTTTAATGTGGCATCGATTATGATTGTCAATACATTGAAATGTATTTGCAAGCATTATTCTCTGATCTTGATCAGATTTTTAGATTTATTAAAACCAATTTCAGTATGAATAACTGCAACTATGGTTATTTTTGTGACTGGGCAATTCTGTTTGAGGAGTATAATGAAAAAGAAACAGCTTAAATCAAAATCTCTTTCTGTCGACAAATTTGTTATCTATCTGCTATACAGAGATATTCTTGTTCAAAAATAATGTTGCCACATTTTTTGGACACTGTAACGTTACCAAAGCATGAAATCATGTGTGGTCCTGAAATCGTTATTCTATGCTCATTTACTATCCTAATAATTATCATTTATGATACACAAGTTTCCAATTTGTATACATTTACATCACCACTGAAATTTAATGGAAAATTTTATTACTTGTAATTCCTACTAAAGGGAGAATTCCACCTTTTTCAAAGCAGTTTTGGTTATTCTCTGGTTTGGTGCAGAAATGCAAAGAAAATTTTTTAAGGATAATTAATTGGGGGGGGGGGGGAGGCAAAAATTTAATAATTGGACATTTTGCCTACTCAAACCCTTGGAGTTTGTGAATTGTTGCACAAAATAGGCATAAACTGAAAAGTGAGCTTCGTATCTGAAACTATTGTAAATGAAGTTGCTCTGAATGTCTTTCAAGATGGAAATCTTTTTTAGATTTTGAAAATTCAAAGTGAAAGGAAGTTTCTTTTTGGAAATAAAATATTTTATGCCATTTATACAACAGTTTAGGGTAATTTCTGTGATACTTTTTTTGAGTTCTATTTCTGAAGCAAAGATCAATATAGCCAGGAGATTCTTTTTTTTAAGAAAAAAGGGGGGATTTAATGGCTGAATTATTCAGAATATTTGTTTTGGGAAAATTAATGACTGTACTTCGCAAGTGGATTTGATATATTTGGCTCATTCTTAAACATTACTAAAACTTTCTAAATAAAAAAAAAACAATCTTACTTGAGTTAGCTTTAAATTTATTCTTTGTTAAAATGACACTTAAATTATAAGAGTTTAACGCTGTTGTATTGATGGGAAAAAAATTTCTACCTTTTTTGTCGTCTACCACTTTCATACTTGAATAACGCAATAAATTCTATTAAGGTTTAAAGGTGAGGTAAACCATTACAAACTGGTAGCAGTGAAGATATATATTTATGACTGTAACTGACGTGCATTTTTTTCTAGGCGAAATTTATTTTCGATCTTACTGCCAATATCCCTGTGACGCATCGTACGCACGTTGTTGTCAATAGATTGTAAGTGCAAAATGTCAGAAGATTTGAAAATGTTACAAATTTTAATTTTTCTATTATCATTTCAATTGTAGAAAAAAAATGTTTGAATAAAAAAAATGCAAAGATTTTAGTTTTAAAAATTAAATTGGATAAATCCCTTTAATAAAAAAAAGCATTGTAATTTAAAAGTATTTTTTATAATCATTAAGCATTCATAATAATAACAAACATGATTTACAATTTGAATAAACATTTTTTTCAATTGCAAAGAATAATTTGAATGAACAAATATAAAGTTTGTATTTTTTAAATTTTAATTTAGTTTTAAAAAAACCATTTTAGTGATTAAAATTTTAAAAAATTATTGTACAATTATAATAATTATCCATCACTTTTTTAAATTGCAAAAAATAAATTTTTAAAAAAAAGAGAGAGAGGCCCTGAAGATTTTATTAAAAAAAAAAAAAAATCTGTTAAAAAAAGTCATTTTAATTTTTTAAAATATTTGAAAAAGAAAACAGTGCAAAAGTATTGTGTACCTTCTAGCAATATGATCCAAAGATTTGTATGAGCAAGGAACTTTGTTGCAGATGATATTTTTTTTTATCAATTCCTATTAACAAAAGAAATATATGTGTTCCAATATTTATGCTAGAATCATATTTTGTAATGAGTTAAAATATAAATAAGCGATACAAAATTATTTTTTAATAATAATAATAATTCAAGTATAAACATTAATACAAAAGCATTATGCAGTGATTTAAAGACAAAAAATAAATGAAAAGTACAAAATTATTTTTTTAAATATAGCCTTTCGATTCCAATTATTATATGGCATTAAAAATTGCATTTAATAGAATATTTTAGTAAGTTCTTATTAAATAATATGCAAAAATAATGAATTCCGTAAAAAGATATCTCCATTTCTGCACATCACCCCAATTAAAAACTAAACTTTCTCATTTTTCGTCTTTCCATAGGAATCCATCTAGAAATGAGGTGCTAATTTGTGACTAGGGAAGAGTATTAAGGGATGGGACATCTGCAATAATGTAATGTTTGTAATATTTTTAATTTATGACTTTTACACTACATGGAATAATTGTTTTATACCTGTTGCTATAAGTCTTTTTATAGTTGCAACTATTAGTTTGAGACTTAAAAAGGCCATTTTACAGTACCTAAAAATAAGAATTACTTGAATGTTTAATGTACATTTTCAATCTCATTTTTGTTGCTAAATTAATTGTTTTTAGTATTTTGTAAATTCAACAACATGCCTTTTATAAATAAACAGTTAAGTTAAATATAAAAATCTTATGCTTGTTGAAAAAAACTAATTATTTTAATGTTGCTCTAAGGTAAGGACAGGACACTATGACTCGGGAGGGATGGGATATGTCCCATCCGTGCCAAATGCTATATCTATTAAAATAATTATGCTTAATAACATAATTTTATGTTTAGGATACAAATGTTTCTAATTATGTTATATAAAGAATGTTATATTTGTTTTCTGAAGTAAAGCCTTTTTTGTTTTGTATCTTTAAAGCAAATATAAAATGAACTAAAATACATAATTAAAAAAAAATAAAAATTGGAACAAACTAATATTTATAGCTCTAAATAATCAATTTTTATGCATTTAGATCTTACTTATGTATCAGAAACTGTGAATTTTGCTTTCAGCATCCATATCAATGTAAATTTTCAGAATATGATGTAATTTTTTTTAAAATCTTTATGTATGTGTGTGTTTAAGAAGAAAAGATTAATTCATATTTATTTTAAGGATAAGTTAAAAAAATAAGAAACATAGAAAAATTAAATTTATTACATTATTACATTTGCCGACTAGAAATGTGGTTCAAAACGCTAATTTTCAGAACATTTCTAGAAAATCTTTTTTTCTGAAAAAGCTTTTACCAAACAATGGAACAAATTTTTCGATTGTGCAATTTCTGCATTAAATGCTTGACAATTTTTGCGAATAAAAGGAATTCAAAAATGTGTCATAAAGTTGGTAACTTAGGATATGAAATAGACTTAAAAGTAAAGTTGTATTTAGATTAATAAATAAGGAAAATTTTTCTTGCAACTGCTTCAGAGTAGCATTATTTTCTTTTCTTTTTAATTACATCTGTTTTGGGATTAAAATCGGACAAATACAGGATATTTCTTATTCAAAAAATGTAAAGAAAACATTAATTTTTCGATTTTATCTTCTTAAATTCTGCATTAAATCTCATAAATGTATATTATACCAATCCAATGATCGTTAACCTAAAAAAAGTAATGGTATCAATACAAAACCCCTTAATGGGTTAAAAGTTTTGACGCAGCTGTTTATTTTATGGCTCTAAGAATTTTGAATATGAATTTTAAAAATAATGATATCAAATTTTGAGTGACGCCATGCTGTTAATTGAAAAATGCATTTTTATACTATTTCATTAATCATTTTTTTTTTTTTTTCTATTTCTAATAGCATGTGCAAAAGTTATTTTCAACATGAAAAGATATATACAACTTTATTCACCTATGCTTTTTCACACACATCTCCCATAAATTCAAAATATGTGTTTTAAAAGATATGATATATAAAATTTAAGTGACGCCTTTATGTGTTTTTAAAAAGATTGTTTTAAAATTCAGTTTTTTTTTTTTTTAATTTTGATTTGGTAAAATGTATTTACACATCTAAAAAACTGCTTTAATTTTACATTTCGTTGTTAAATATATAATTTTCATTGGATCTATACTATGCATTGGAATGCATTTATCTCAATAAACTGATTTATCATTTGTGTCACGTTAATCAAAATTGTAAGCAATATTTATGTAAATGGTTTCTTTGTGTCAGATTATCCATTTACATGCGTTTCACTTAGTTTGGATAATTTAGCGCAAAGAAACCATTTACATAAATATTGCTTACAATTTTGAATAACGTGACACAAATGATATCAGTTTATTGAGATAAATGTATTCCAATGCATAGTATAGATTCAATGAAAATTACATATTTAACAACAAAATGTAAATTTAAAACAGTTTTTTGGATGTGTAAATATATTTTACCAAATCAAAATGAAAAAAAAAAAAAAAAAAAAAAACTGAATTTTAAAACAAACTTTTAAAAGGCACATAAAGGCGTCACTTAAATTTTATATCATACCTTTTAAAATACATATTTTGAATTTATGGGAGATGTGTGTGAAAAAGCATAGGTGAATAAAGTTGTATATATCTTTTCATGTTGAAAATAACTTTTGCACATGCTATTAGAAATAGAAAAAAAATAAAATGATTAATGAAATAGTACAAAAATGCATTTTTCAATTAATAGTCACTCAAAATTTGATATCATTATTTTTAAAATTCATATTCAAAATTCTTAGAGCCATAAAATAAACAGCTGCGTCAAAACTTTTAACCCATTAAGGGGTTTTGTATTGTTTAAAAATTACAGTGATTTACGATCAAATACATTATTAAAAATTACAGTGATTTACGGTCAGATACATTATTAAAAATTACAGTGATTTACGGTCAGATACATTATTAAAAATTACGGTGATTCACGGTCAGATACATTATTAAAAATTACAGTGATTCACGGCCAGATACATTATTAAAAATTACGGTGATTTACGGTCAGATACATTCTGGAAAATTACGGTGATTTACAGTTGGATACGTTCTGGAAAATTACGGTGACTTATGGTCAGATACATTCTGGAAAGTAACAGTGGTTTACGGTCATATGCGGTGTAAATAGAAAACGGTACATACTGTAATATTACAGGAAGATGCTGGAATCTGTGCTGCCAATCTTTTCCCGTAATCTAAGGGTGAAATTTTTATCAGTGTACAAACGAGCCGTAATTGCAAAGCACTGCATTTTTCATACAAAACATTCAATAGTAGATATAAATAAAATATAAATGTTATGTGGCAATCTTTAATATATATAGAACAAGTAAATATGGACAAACAACCAGGGAAATTGACTTCATAAATATTATTCAACTATGCTTTTATGTCAGGTCAAAGAAAGTAACATTAGACATTCGGAGCAACTGCGGAAGAGTGAAAACTTTCCTTAAAATGATTTTTGAATTAAATTTTAGAATTTCGAAATTTCAAAAATTTAATTCCAAAATTACTTAAAATATGGAACAGTAGGACGGAAAACGTGTTCGCTGCAAGCAATCTAAAACAAGAAAATTGTCAAATCAAGCATTCTTTGCAATCAGAACACAATCTTTGCAAAATAACCACTGTTTGATATTTCTGTATAACTTGTTTACAGCTTCCTAATAAAGAAACCATTTATCGAATAATTCTATCGATCTTTGTTATTGAAAAAATTATTTTTGAAATGAGGGTCTTATTTGCTGGACACCCTGTAAATAACAAACTAATAGTGAAAGCATTATTCCGACGATCCATGCCCATTTCGAAAAATATAAGTAATCAACGGTTCGGTTTCTTAGTCACCCAAGGATGCCAAAATTTCAAGACAGTTAATGACATGCAATACCGATGAGACCGTTAGTGTATCCGACTTCTAATGCATTACTTTAAAATAAGTGTAATTTGTAATAAAAAATATAAATATAACCTTGAATTTATTTCAGTGTCTGGAAAACGCCTTAATTTAAACAATATGTATAAATATAGATATATATACCGATGTTTTAGATAAAAAACAATTGTATTTTGTATACATTTTAACATATCCATCTATTTTAGATTTAATTTCACTTTGAGAAATCAAATAGATTTTACTGGCATTAAGATTTTAGAGTTATAGTATTATTTTTAGGATGAAAAACGATAAAAGTATTTATATATAAACTTACATGTTATTACAACATCTGTCTGTGTAAATAAATGTCCTTGAAACATTTTGTATCGGCTTGTATCGGTTCAAAGTTTATACCATTTATTTTTTTTTTTATTTAAATTCAAATATTTTAATATTTTTTCTATAAACTAGCTTTCTATTTTAAAATTTTATTTTCTTCAACAATGTAAAAATTCTTGATTGATAGCAATACTTGCTTAATTAACCTTTAAGTATCTTCAATTCTTTGTTTTAGAATTCACTGAGAACTTATTGTTTGGAATTTTCTACTTGGAAGGACTCCAGTATCGATTTTCCTTAAGATTCATTTACTTAAATATGGGGCACAAGGAAATTCGCATTCATATTTAATGAATAGCAGAACATATTTTTTCCATTACGAACGTCTTTAGATAAACTGAACTCATTAATTAAATGTAACATTGAACATGATGAGCTGAATCTAGTTTCATTCTTTTTTCCCACAGTATTTCCTTTGCAGGAAATTGACTTCAAATGTAATGTATACATATTTTTTCGATTAAAGCTTTTTTGTAATATTCCAAAATAAGTTTATCAAAATACATTTTCCGAACCGATTCACATTTTTTATATCATTTATTCAGAATGTTTTATATGCTTTTGATATTATTGCTGATAAAAAAAAAATTCTAATAGAAATAAGTATTCAAGCAAAATAAACCTTAAAATCCTTTTACTTCCGTAAAAACTCAAATGGATAATTATATTACTAAAAGTAAAATTTAGCCATTTTTCAAACATTATATCAATTGAATTTCATAGATGCCAGTGGTGACTGCTTTTTAGTTTTCCTATCATTATTTATAATGTAAAATAATCTCAGATGTCCGAAGGAATCTATCCTTTTTTCTCGTATATTCCACACGCACACCTTCTTTAGAAAAAAAATGACTTTTTTTTTTTTAAAATCTTTTATGTAACACGCATTATAAATTTGATATGCAAATAAATGATGGCGAAATAAAGTAAAGAGTGTCTAAACAAATAGCGCGTTAAGCAAGGAAAGAAGGCGAAATTACATTTTTATACTTCGGGTATGAAGTAAATGAAGGGGGGATAGGAGTGAGTGACGGGAATGGGAATTGCTAAGTAGTGTTTAAATACAGTTACTAGCGTTTGCCTATAAAAAATGTGCATGGAATGAAATAAAGATGCAGCAATAAATTTATTAAGATTTTCCAATTTTTAATATCTTCTTTCAATACATTTCTTAATTCATATGTATATCGTGTGATTACCTCAAGCACTTAAACATTATTTCGTGTATTACACGCACCTACGAATTTTGCCTTAATATTTTCAAAAAAGTGCGCGTTATACATGAGTAAATACGTACATCAAAGATTGTTTTAGATAGTGGTGGCATAATAATGAAACAAGAAGTATAAGATAAAAAATAAATAAATAAATTATACATTTTTTTTACGTAAACATATTTTTATTGTATTTTTTTCGAATATTCTTGTAACTCCCAAACTGATTAAAACTGTATTGTTGCTGTATTTTATAAAAGAAAATTGCTGGAAATATAACTTCATTGTTTTAACAACTATCGTAAATCTATTCTTCTAAATCCATAATTTCTAGCATCAAACTTAATTTATTTGCTTCTGTAATATCATAAAACTTTTCAAAGTACATGATTTAGCCTCTGAAGAGAGTTCATAAAATGATATGATCCTAAAAATACTTTAATATCGTATTAACAATTGCGATGAATTCATATGCAACATCTGATTAATTTGTTTCTAATAAGATAAAAAATAAATTTTAATATTTGAATCACACAGATACATAATAAACGAAGTTTAAGAAAATCATGTAAAGATAGTCCTCATTATTGCTCTGTAAGTGTTGTAAAGTATTCTTAAAGACAAAGGACTTAAGAGTTCAAGACACATAATTAACAAAATAATAACAATTTATTTATAGAAAGGATAAAAATGTTCATATGTGGCTTATTAATAAGGTCTTAAACGATCTACTTGACTTTTGTTTATTTTGTTTTTGCCAATTTTCGAAAAATAATTTTTCTATATATTAAAATATGATATTGTCTAGATAAATCTGATATGGAATAGAAAAACGTATATAAATTCTATACATTAATGAATATGAAGATAATCATTAAGTTCTAACCATGAATCAAAGATATTAAACAATAAAGTGGTCATTTTAAATTTAAAAGCTTTCAAAAAAGTAACTAAAAAACCTAAATATTGAGAAAGATAAATACTTCTTAAAAAACACATTCTAAATTCAAGACTATACCTCAATGCAAGACTTCTCCACTCATTGCAATGACAAGAGCGAAAGAATATTACATTATTTCACTATAAAATATCACATGATGTAGTTTAATTTTAATATGAATATGTCAGTAGTATAAACATTTTAATATAATTATAAAACAGGGACCTCTTTTTCAAATAGTCATGCATCTTAGACGCAAAACTGACCTTTTTACCACACTAGCTACACGCAAGTCATACCTTCTTATTGAAAACTACCAATAGGCAATCCTTTCCTGCAGATGATGCACGTAGGACTTAATGGTTTTCAGATCCATGCATTGCATTACCACTAATGTCAAATTGCGTTAAAATCCATCAAAAACCCACCAGAATTATATAAATAGCAATTATGCACCCACAAACATTACACTGTTAAAAATCTGAACCAATTACTTTACAGTCACTCCATCGCTTTTCTTGAATATCTATATTTTGGCCACTGAGAAAGCTTCCTAAAGTAGTGAAATAACCGTTTACTATAAAAACGGTAGAGTGACGATGAAGCAAATGGTGCACGTCTTTAACAGTGTAGAATTGGTACCATTGCTTTGAATAAATGCGACATTGACACTGCTCTAGTTTCAGATATATTTTTTTAAATATAAGCTAATGATAAAAAAAATGCTTTTTTACACATAAATGGTACAATTTAGGATTCCGCGTTCTCGCACAAAGTCTCAGAATTACCTTGACCACAGAGCACCTCCACAAAGCACTAGATAGATATTATGTTGCAAAGAAATTCTTATGTGCGTTAAATAGATATACATGTTATTAACCATGTTTAGAGATTATATTCTGTGTAGTTCTTTTCTGCCTTAATATTAGTTATGTTTCAAACAAACAAAACGGAAAACACGCTGAAAAGAAATTTGAGACGTTTTCCAAATTTAGGAAATTTTTCTGTGACGTAGAATATCATGTGTTTTCGATAAGAATGTTAAATTGAATTTAACTACATTCCTTCATAAAAAGAGAGTATAACTTAAGCAGCAAACGCAAAATGCTTTATAATATTGAATACAGCGTTTCATCAACCGGACATAGTACGAGTGGTATTTTAGAGAGCCCTCAATCATTTGCAAGTCATTAAAACCTATATCGAAAGCCAGTGAAATTAGGTTTTCCAAGTGTTAATTCTTGAATATGGAATCAGTGATTTGAAACAGAAAATAATAACCGCAGACCAAAGCTTAATGCAGAAAAAATAGTCCCAATAATTATCATTAATTGGTGAGCTACAAGAATTTTCAGTATGTGTCACTCTCATTCAATACTGTCTTCACAGAGTTTTGATATCCTATCAAACTGGTCTATATATATATATATATATAACTTTAAATAAAGGGTTTGTATTTTGTTAATAGAAGTGTCCTATTAAACTTAAGGTGAATTTCAAAAAAAAAAATAATATAAATTAAATATGGAAACATATAATCTGTTATGTCAGTAAGTTTTATCTATGTGTTATAAGGTAATGAAATACAAAAACTATGACTTAAAATCTTTGATTTTTAAAGTATTTTTTCGTACTATTTTATTGATGATCTTAAGAAAATTAATTAATTTTGTACGGTGATTTCTAGGGTAAATCATACTGACTTTTATTGCATTTAAAAGGATTTCTACGTTAAAAATTATTATTTTACAAATCGTAATACCATTGTTATTCTCATTCCTTGATATGTATGTAAAAATTTCTAGCTCTGCTGCTGAACATAAATACAAATGTATAGGATATGCAAAAATATTTATGCATATTTGTTCATTATAAGTTATAATACAGAGGTTAGTGGTAATCTTATTAGTTTTGCTATCTGAGTAAATTATTTTAAATATAATCAATTTTACCAATTGCAAAATTAGAGATCTTCAATCACTATGTATTATTCTGATAGTTTTATCAATTTATTCAAAGAACGTTTAAAAACCGTATCATTTGATTTATGGAATTACTTTAATAATGTTGACAGAAAACTGTAACTATTTATATTACTTTTAATAAAAATGAACCACTTCAAAATAATATATCAACAGCAACGTCTTATACAAGTGTTACAGATAATGTATTATATTTTAACGCGTTGATCAATGCGAGGCTTTCGCACTGCAATATTTCAGTTTATTTTGTGATAAAGTTTCATTAATTTAAAATTAACTCATTAAAGACTGACGTCGCGTTTTCGCAACATTATATTTGTGATTTTTATATTTGTGTTATTGTGAATATATTCTTTACAAAAAATGCTATCACATATGGTAATTATGACCTTTAATATTAAAAAAAAATTAATTTGAGTTGTAAAATATCCCTGTCGGCTGGGCCTATAGGCGGAGGTAGATTTCGAAGAGTGCTCATTTCAACAAATATATATATATATATATATATATATATATATGATTAGAGATAAACCCAGTTTAATAACTTCATTTGGCCGTTTATGAAAAATTTTTAATTTCATTTTTCTGCAAAAACTGGTTTCATCAGAATCATCTTAAGAAAAATTCAGCTCAAATGCCCATTATGACAACATATTTTGAAATAGATTCTAAATTTATTATAAAATCGACCAAAACAGTACATTATACAGTTCCTAAATAACAAAAAACTGTCAGTTGAAAGCATTTGAGAAAAAAAATTGAATTTAAAAATGAGTCATAAAATAAACGATTTGTTGTTTGAATGCATCCTTAATTCTTTAATCATGATTGCTTCGGAAAATTTTGTGCGAAATATTCACTTTGACAGCATTTTTAAAAATATATTCTATTTTTATCAAAAAACTGGCCAATGCGACACATTATATAGTTCCTAAATAAGAGGATCTGTAAACTGGATGCATTTGAGAGCGAAAATGGATTTTAAACGAGTCATAAAAAACGCAATTTGCTATGTGAAAACTTCCTTAAATTTTCAAATCTCGAAGACTTCGGGAAATTCTGTTCAAAATACCCTTTTTGGTAGCCTTTTTCAAAACATATTCTGTCTTTATCAAAAAACCGCTCAAAGCATCACATTATATAGTTCCTAAATAAGAGGATCTGTAAATTGGATGCATTTGAGAGCAAAAATGGATTTAAAAACGAGTCAGAAAAAAAAACGAAATTTCTTATTTGAATACTTTCTTCAATTTTCAGTCCCGATGACTTTCGGAAATTCTGTTCAAAATACCCTTTAGGTAGCCTTTTTTGAAATATATTCTGTCTTTATCAGAAACTTGACCAATGTGTCACTTTATACAGTTTCTAAATAAGGGGATCTACCATTTGGATGCGTTTAAAATCAAAAATGAATTTAAAAATGAGTCAGAATATAAGCCGTTTGGATTTGAGATTTTTTCTCCAACTCCTATTTCTGTTTAATTTCTTTTTGCTATACGAATTGGTCCTATGAAAAACTTGTCAATATAAAAGTTGTAGATATTTTTGAGAAGATGTAAAATAAATTTAATCAGATTTGATATCTTAAAAATTGACGGAGTTATGGATTTTTCTCTTTTTTCACCGCCCTTTTTCTTTTCGTTTTTAATTTTTTTCATCGGTAAAAGTTAGTCCTATCAAAAACTTGTAAATACAAAAGTTTTAGATAATTTTAGGAACATTTATAAAAAATTTAGTTGGACTTGATATCTTGAAAATTGATGAAGTTATGAATGTGTTTCTCTCAAAATCCCTGTTTTTTTCGCCCCTTGAGTCCACTTCTAAATTTATCAAAAATCCGTCATGTATATACTTTTGGCCTATTTTTAAGAAGTAATATAAACTTTAAACCGATTCGATATCTACTTTAATTAAGAAGTTATGGCATTTTTTCGTTTTCACAAAAACGCCCCCTATTCCGACCCCCTTGGTCCGATTTTGCCCATTAACGAACTCAGCCAAGATTTTATGTACCAGTTTGGTGGAGATTGATGAAGAATTATAGAAGTTATCGTGTCCATAAAAAAGTGAGATATATATATGTATAGATAGATAGATAGATAGATACATAAACTAGTGCGATTGCAATAGGTAGCATTTCTTACGAAATCTACATAAAAAATAGAAATACGAATGAAATAGAATGGAATGTTCTGAAAATGTTATTTCTAAATTTCGAATTATTTTCATAGATACATTATACATAAAGAAATAAAATTCCGCAATGTGAGATGCACGTTTTGTAGTTTTAGCAGTTGAACTATATGTATAATAAATTCAATACAACGCTTCATAGTACATTTTCTAGGATTTTCATATGGTAAAAATGTAGTTCATTTTGACTAATCTACATTTTTAATACTTCAGTAAAAATGTAGTTCATTTTTACTAATCTACATTTTTAATACTTCAGTAAAAATGTAGTTCATTTTTACTAATCTACATTTTTAATACTTCAGTAAAAATGTAGTACATTTTTATTGACGTAACATTTACATAAAATAACGTATCTCACATAAAATTAAAAAAAAAATTTGTAATATAATAACATATTTTTAAATAGTTATTAATATAGATAGCAGAAAATTCTACTTCATTTGTGGAGAATATAACCAGTAAAGCATGGTGAATCCTGTGCGACGTCGTTGTGAAGTCACACTGTGACTTCGTGAACATCAATCGTATTTGTGACGTCGATATGAAGTTACAGTGACTAAAATGTGAAGTCGTTATGGCCGTTTTAGAGCTCGTTTGTAACGTCACAATGTGACCGTTTTGTGAAGTCACGGTGTGACAAATTTGTGAAAAATGTGTCATTTGTGACTACTTTGACATTAACATCGTGACGAAACTCTGACAAAAGCGACGTTGTGGCAAAAGTGATTTTTAAAGTAAATAACATGTTTTGAAATATCTTTGTAATTTTCTAAAGATTTTCAAGAAAGTCACATCTCGGTCACAGTGTAACGTCACTGAATGGTGGCATTTTGATCACAGATGTGATGTGACCAAAGTGACTTACAGTGACGTCATTGTGACGTCACTGTGACGAAGCATGTTATAAGGTAATTAAGCGTGATTCTTAGTGTGTTGACTGCATTTCTGAAAAACAAGTGAAACAACATATAAATAAATCTGTTCAATTATATCTAAATCCTATTCAAACAGTTTTCGTAGAGTGTTCCATTCACCCTTACACTATAAAAAATATTTTTTGAATATACTAAAATTTTTCTAGCAGACTTGTGTTCCAAGAACTTTCATATAACGATAACAGCAAAATTTCATGTAGTCGAGGAAGGTTACAAGAGTTTTTACTGTTACCGTTACATGAAGAGTTCTTGGAATACAAGTTTACTAGAAAAATGTCAGTAACTTTACAGATTTGTTTTTACAGTGTATGAATGAACGTTAAAAATAGGTTGTTTACTTCAAAAATATATGATACATAACCTAAAATTATAACGAAAATTATGTGTACAATATTAGCAAAAATCCTTTAGAGTAGGGGAGACCGAAGCACATCGGCCCAGTTTTTTTATTTTTTCTCAATACCTAAATTTTGTTTATTTTCAAATATAGTATATTTTTACAATACCTAGTACATTTAACTAGTGAGGAAAACGCTTACTTTTAGTTAATATAAAATTTTAAGAACTTTATGAATTTAGTTATGGTATGATGTCATGTGGGCCAGCCTACCCGGTGCATGGGGTAGGTTGGCCCATTGAGTGGGGCACGTTGTCCTGAACTACTCTTTTTATGTTTATTTAGAAGTTAAATAAAATTCATAATAGTGAATAGAAACTTTAATCCATGTATACATAAAAAATATTTTACAAATTAAGTTTTCAAATCAGAGGGATCATTGCAATGAATGCATTCAAAATATAATCCGCTAACCTCTTTTCGAACACATTTCACATGTGCCCAATGTTTGCAATTCATGCACTGGATCCATTCTTCCCCAGGCATACTTTGATTAAACTCCTTCAAACAACGTAGGCAGATATTGTCTTCGTCTTCCTCATCGTCACTTTCTTTAATATATTTCTTCTTCCTTTTTTGATGGTTTAGACCATTACATCCAGGGCGTGAGGGATCAAAAAGAAACAAAATCTTTTTCACAGATTGTTTTCCTTTGCGTTTTTTGATTTTTTCTTTCAATATCATTTTTAATTTTGGCACTTTTTCTTTCTTCTGTTGCATTTTGTTGTTGTTCAAGAACTAATTTGACAAGGGTATCTTTGAAGATTACATAAGTTCTCTTCATTCAATTCGAAGCAATTTTCTGCCTTTTCGAATGGTCTAATGTCCTCAGGTGTTGGAGTTGTCTTGCATGGAGCAGGGGAAAATGCGGTAGGCACATTTATCGAAATAGGCCTATCCATAATTACCTGGGTTTCATTAGAAGTTCCACAAATTACTTTTTCGTGTATATTTTAATGGCTCCGGTCTATCACTGACATACGAAGGCATGAAATCAGAGTGAGTAAAAATATTCCTATTGAAAGGTCATATTCCAGTTATCTGAAAACCTGATGTTATATTAACTCGATTTATTGCATTGGGAAGGGCAGTTTTCACAATTACCGGAATATCCTATATGGTCATAGAGCGTCTATTAGTTGACACCAAACCATCACAGACTGAATTAACATATTTTTTGAATGTGCCATAAACTGTGCTGTCCAATTGCTGTAGCATATGGCTAGAATGGGCCAGGAAAGACCTGGCCAACGTGTCCCAATTTAAGTGGGCCAGTTTGCCCCCTCGCTATATTTGAAATACTTTTGCTATTCTACACATATCGTAATAACATTTAATATTTATTGCTACATCAAAAGAATCGTTGTAAATTGAACTTTCAAAATATTACTCTCTTTTGTTCTTGTGAAGTATCTCTTGAGAGCATTAACACTTTCTGAACACTAACGAAAATTTGCTTCGAGATCGAAAAAAGTGAAAAATAAACGTTGTTCGCTTTTGTGAAGAGAACTCCTGGAAGGGTAGAGGAACAGGTTTACTAACATGTTTCAGGACTTGTGGCGACATCTGGTGACTGGTCTGAGAATTAAATCAAATTAGCCAACCTACCCCTATGGCCAACGTGCCACGGTCTGCCCTATATCACATTTATTTGTGCATGATACACATTAATTAAATTCAGTATGTGATGTCTAATGTAGACAAAAAATACTGTTAACTTATGCTTCATTTCATATTCTTCATATTAGTGGAGAGAAAACAAGATTTTGACCTCATAAATTGTATACATGATCAATACATTTAATTTATATTTAACATAAATAATTTCTCATTTCAATCGCATTTCAAGGTATCACTTTTACCTTAAGTATGGAACTTGTTAATTTGAAAGTAATTAGAGATGTAAACTTAAAATACACTTTCTTGAATCTTTTTAAGACTATTAACATGTTTGTAAATAATTCATATTTTTTGCATTTGAGAAAAAAAAATATTTTTAGCTTTACTACTATAAATATATTGAATCTAGAAATGAGCCAGGGCACATAGATGAATACAAAATGCTTCGAACTTTAAAATTTTCAACTTTGTACATATACAACTACTAAAAACTACTATATATACAGTGGCGGTCAAAAGTTTCCGGCCAGCAAAAATTTTTCAGTTAATTTGTAAATAGATCCATATGAAGAGGAATCTCAAAGCGATACTTATACATTTTATTGACATATTAGTTAGGAACTTACTTATAGAAGAACGTGTAAATATCAATAAATTTAATTGACAAAATTAACTATAAAAGAAAACGCATGTTCTCAAAAGTTTCCGGCCACTTATCATTCTTTAGTTTTTTTCTATCCATAAAGTGTTTTTTGGTTGTGTTTATGAATGAATCAACGTGTATAGCATAGTCTGAATTCAAATTTGAAAAGTTCAACAATTATTGTTCATAAATGAGTGATTAGTTTGTCGCTAAAAGACCAATCTTCCTGAGATATTGCGGCTAAGTTATCGATCCGTGAAATTGACTGTAAACGATATTTTAAAATTATATAAAGATGGCCATGGCTTTCAGGATTTTCAGATGTCCAGGAGACCCCGGAAAATTACTATTCCTGTAGGCAGAATTATCTGTAGAAAAACCATTGATAATCCGCATGAAAATTCCGTTGCAATATACTGCGAATTACGGAATGAAAATATGGCTGGAATAACTTTTTCTACCGTGTTATGATGCTGACGTGATACAGAACTTTATGGAAGAGTCGGTGTTAAAAATTTTTCAGAGGTAAAAATAATACCGACGTGCCCTACTGGCATTTTCTAAGGAGCGCAAAGTCTGATCAAGTGAAAACTGGACAAAAGTTCTATTTTTCCATTAATCGAATTCAAAGCAGTTTTGGAAATGATGACAGACACAACGTCAGATGACATAATAACAAAAGATATCATTCGACCTATGTTATTCCCACAATGAAGCATGGGGGAGGACACGTTATGCCGTAAGGAGTATTTTCTTCAAAAAGTGTCGGTCCGTTATTTGAAATCCACAGCCAAGTGAATGATACAATTTATAAGGATATCTAGTAAGACCATTTCTGCCTCTTTAGGGAAAATAAAAATTGGTCGCAACTATTTTTCTTAAAATTATAACGACATAAATAACGTATGCAAGCCTCGATAAGCAATGGTTTTCACACAAAATTTTCGTTTAGGAAATGCTCAACACAAACGCCCAACAAGAATTCAATAGAAAATTTTTGAAAAGAAGTTGGCAAACGTGTGCGGAACTATCAATATTCCAACTCAGCCGAAATTCCTCCAAAATTGCAAGAAAGGGGGAAAAACGTACCATAGACAATCCTTAAACGTTGATTGTATGAATGTCACGTTGCTGCACCACAGTACTTATTAGTAAAGCTAATAAAATAGTAATACGATAAAATACTAATTGTAAATGTTGTTGATCACTGTAATTTTCTGTTACAATACCACTTTTTTACAAACGTGGCCGGAAACTTTTGAGAACATGCGTTTTCCGTTATACTTGATTTTTTCAATTAAATTTATTGTTATTTACACGTTCCTCTATAAGTAAGTTCCTAACTATTATGTCAATAAAATGTATAGGTATCATTTTGAGATCGCTCTTCATATGGGTATACTTAGAAATAAATTGAAAAATTTTTGCTGGCCGGAAACTTTTGATCGCCACTGTATTTTCATAATAAATAAAATTCTAAACAGAGATTATAAGCTAAAAAATACATTGGATATATGTAATAAAATTGTATAAACATTTTTCTTCAGAATGATGTTCTATAACACAAAATATTACATATCATTTTATTAACCGACTTCAAAGAGGAGGTTATGATTTCGACCTGTATGTATTTGTTGTTCACGCATAACTTTTGCAAATATGAACCGATTTTGATAATTCTTTTTTCTTTTGAAAGCGTATGAGGCCCATGTGGTCCCATTCGAATTTCATAAAAATCTGATAATTAGAACTTTTTTAAAAATGAAAACTTTAAATTTCAAATTCATTTTGAAGCAATCGACCAATTAGAAGTGCTCTTTTTTGCATGCTTTCATGTTACACTTATATAGACATATGATCTTTTCACTGTTAAAAGTTTGAAGTTTTTGCTGCATCGTCACTCCTCCGTTTTTATGGAATATCTCTATTTTGACCAATGAGAATTCACCATAATACAATGAAGTAATCATTTTCTATAAAAGCGATGGATAGACGATAAAGTGAAAGTTTCAAAATTTTAACAGTGTTCAAAGTGCAAAATCCTAACTGGACGAGGGCCAGGATTCACATAAATTTTGCGCTGTTTGCGAAACGAGATTTATTAACAAGAAAACTTATTTAAAACATTGAAAAATTTACTTAAATTCAGGCTTCTGATTTGTTAATCTGGTTTCGCTAACAGCGCAAATTCTACCTGGATTCCGGAGAAGTTCTCTTATGCAAGAAACTGGAAATATAGCATTTAGGGGATATAGTGTGGAAATCGGCTATCTCAGGGCGTGTTCAGAGCAACTTACAAAAGTAACCAATTTTACCGACCGATTGTAGAGCAGTACGAAAGCAAATTGTGGCATCAATGAAAACTATTCTGTTGAATTGTAGCTGACGTCACACTTCGCTTTGATTTTCATTTCGTACTTGTCCACAATCGGTAAGTGGTCGGTAAGTAACCGGTAAGTTGTGCTGAACACGCCCTCTGTAACACTTAAAAAAAGCGCTATAATGTTCTATTCTTTAAATGTGCAACAATGTTAATGAAATTTAAAGATAGAAGCGGCATCTGCAAGACATTTTCTAAAAATGCAATAATTATTGCTAGTCTAGATAATGTATCACGAAAATGCCGCAGATGTCGCTGTGATCGACACTTTGGAATTCAGTAGCATCGTTGCAGATTTAAAGGATACAAATTTTTAGCACTGCTTGCATTGTAAAAAATTGAACCCTTTTGCTGCATCGTCACTCCATCGCTTTTAGAGGAAACGATTACTTTGCTGTATTATGGAGCATTCTCACTGGTCAAAACAAAGAAATTCTATAAAAGCGATGGAGTAACGATGCAGCAAAAGGGTCAAACTTTTTACAGTGTCGATAGCAGATTTTCACTCCACGTATTCCAGACTCTCTCCTTCGAAAAATGAAATGTTCTCAAAAATGAAGGCTTATGATTGGTCAATCTTGTTTTGCTTAGCAGCGAATAATCCTTCTGGATCGTAACCACTGTTGCAGAGATGCTAGTTTTTTTTCAAAGTGCGAAATCTTAGCTGCAGGTATTCTCATATCCTCCAAACTGAAAGATCCACATCGATCCAGACATGAGAATTGATATCGAAAAGCTGAAAATTCATCTGTAAAGAGCCTTACACGTTAAAGCAAGAGTGTCTGGGTATCAGGGTGCTTGTTATGTCGGATTCACAAAGTGATTAAAGTACATTGCTATGTGCTAGATTTACATTTGATTTGGACAAATATAAATGTCGAAAAATTTTGATAAGCTTACCATTAAAGTTAAGCTAGTTAACTTCTTTCACCTATAAAACAAACTCGTTCAGGCGACTACCGCCAAGTTCAGGAATAAAAATTCTTAAATTTTCTGTACTTTGGGAAACCGCATTTATCAAAGAACATTAACTTCAAATATTGCTACTTTCATATAGACGCATGTTGAATCATGGTGTGATTTTGATAATATCTTCCTTTTTAGTTTTTATGACTGGAAGGGGTATTTTAATACATACGAACATTTAGAATTACTTTGCTATGCATTGAATCATAGAAGCAACTTGACGCGCTCTGATTGTGTACTCGTACTTTAAACTGTAAAAAATTTTACCCTTTTGCTGCATCGTCACTACCCCGCTTTTATAGAATATCTCACTTTTGATCCATGAGAATGCTCCATAATAGGCTGAAGTAATCGTTTTGTATATTAGCGGTGGAATACATATTTATATATTAGCTGTTTAAAATATCTTGAAAAATTACCTCTGTTTTTAAAGACTATCTATTTTTTGACCAATGAAAACGCTCCATAGACGTTTTTAGATCGCTCTCATTAGTCAGAAAATAGATAGTCTTTAAAAACAAAGGTAATTTTTCAGAATAATTTTAACGTGTACTGATGGATTGTCAGCTTTTCAATGCCCATTTACAAAGTCTGTAGATTTCAATGTGGACCTTAAGGCACTACACTAGTCTCAGAAAAAGACCTTGATGTTAGTGTAAAGACTATGGGTGTGTTCTTTTCAAATATCTCGCTCAAATTTTAATATATTTACATGATTTTTTTGCATAGGATAGTCGAGGATGATCTACAACGGCCTAGTTTTTACTTCTTCGATTTTGCTTATGTATGTTTTATATAATGATAATTTCAATTTCAGAGCCGTTTAAACCGGTTTTGAAATTTAAAATAGTTTTTTTTTTTTTTTTTTTAATCTGTAACCAAAATTGAAAAAGTAAAACCTAGGTCGGTTGCGGAATATCCTCAGCTATCCTATGCAAAAAAACGCGTAAAAATTTTAAAATTTGAGCGAGATATTTGAAAAGAACGCCCCCATAGACTTCACATTATCATCCGGGTCTTTTTCTGTGCTTAGTGTGCGGCCTTAAAGTTTGCTGGATGCGATAAATTTCCGAAATGTTAAAGCTTAAATGGACAAATTCTCGCATCCACTAAAGCGGAAATAGACATCGATACCAATCGACATCCTAAAGTTGTTGAAAAGATGAAAATCCTTTAGTATATATTTTGCTCCGGAGGAAAAAATTATCTCTACATATCAATGCAAAATAAAGTGCATAGATATGTGTAGCAAAATTATCTTTAGATTCAGATTTGGTTACCGGATTAGACACCAGAATGATTTCAGATTTTGTTCATGTAGAATTCCGCTACGTGAATATGACGACACATGGAGCACAGTATACGAATGATTGAAAAGATTCTGGACAAAAATGAGTCATCAAGGTCGTCCTTGTGGCCGAGTGGTTAAGACACCACGCTGCTAATCTCTTGAGAGCGTAGGAGATTGTGGGTTCGAATCCCACTGGCTCCGTTCCACACACTCTTTATGTGTAGCTCCCAGTTGTATTTTTCTTTATCGTAATATTTCCTTGTGTTATCTTGTCCTTGTATGTCCACGAATTTGTAAAATAATATGGATTATGTATTTATGTCTGTGTAGAAATAAAGGATCATTCGGCGTACAATCGAATTCTACCAGGAAATCATCATCAAATTTTATAATAAAAAATGCCTAGCATTGCGATACATTGTTAAAAATTTAACTTTTGCTGCATCGTCACTCCATCCCTTTAATGGAATATCTCATACATACACTGTAAAAAATTTTGCCCCTTTGCTGCATCGTCACTCCCCCGCTTTTATGAAATATTTGTCTTTTGACCCATGAGAATGCTCCATGATAGGCTGAAATAATCGTTTTTTATAAAAGCGGTGGATTTAGTTTCAAATTTTTAGTTGGTCCAAAAGTGAAAAAAGTATTTGGGCATCGAATGCTGTCACTCTCTTATAGATGAAGCCAAGTACAGGTTATGATTTTCGGATTCCTCGTCGAATCATTTCCGATGCCTTTACTGCATTTATAGGAATTAGATTGTTGTTGTTTATCTATTGAATCATAGAGCGATTTTTTTAAATCTTTCTTTTTGCTTTTTTTGACTGAAGGGGGAGTACTTTTGACTACACTAGAAAAGCATTTTACTATTCATTGATACATGGAGTCATTTTGCTCTTTACTCATATATGGAAGCGCTTTGCCGCGCGCTTATGTGTAAGGACACTTTACTTAAGGCATTGTCACCTTTCGATAACCACTTCCGATGTCCGTACGATTAGATGTTGACTTTAAGATTTCATGAATGCGGTAGCTTTTCGTCGTGCCAGATCTGAAGAAGTTACCACATCTAGAAAACCCAAGGATTCACAACGATACTAACCGATATTGTAAGTGTCTTTTGAAAAGTTGACAATCAAACAGCTACAAGTAAAGCGAATACATCAGAACTCAGCAAAGTGCGTTCATTAGTAATGCGTTGAGCCATCATATGTAAGTACACATAATTATGCATTACGGTATAAATAACTAAAAAGTAGGAAATAAATTTAACTTTTTCAAAAAAATGTATAACCGACTCCAAAAGAAAAGCGCTAAAAAGAATTAAATAATTCTATAAAAGTCTCTAATGACAAATTGTTATCCAATAACCACACATTGACTATCATGTACCGGTATAAAACGGTTAAATTTAATATATAGAATTTAATATCCACCAAACATAGGTTTTCCAGAGAATATTTTTTACAAGAGATTAATTTACATATTTTTGATTTAATTTTTGAATATATATATATAAAAAGTAAGGAATTACTTTTTGAAGTTGGTGCCAAACTATCTTAAGTATAGTAAGAATTGTGGATATATTATGTCTAGTACCATAAAGAAAATGGGGAAATCATTATCAATTATGATTGTTTGGCACCAACTTCAAAAAGTAATTCCTTACTTTTTATATGTATATATTCAAAAATTAAATCAAAAATATGTAAATTAATCTCTTGTAAAAAATATTCTCTGGAAAACCTATGTTTGGTGGATATTAAATTCTATATATTAAATTTAACCGTTTTATACCGGTACATGATAGTCAATGTGTGGTTATTGGATAACAATTTGTCATTAGAGACTTTTATAGAATTATTTAATTCTTTTTAGCGCTTTTCTTTTGGAGTCGGTTATACATTTTTTTGAAAAAGTTAAATTTATCTTATTAAAAAAAAAAAAAAAAAAAAAAAAAAAAAATGGGAATTCTCTATAAAACGGCACTTTTTCCAATTGTCAAAATTTTTTTCGCTCACACTTTTAACAATACATATTATAGACCAAGATCCCAGGGCCCCCAGGCGTTATTTATTTTCTCAGAAGTAAAATATATTGGATAAGGTAGTGTTAGTACATGCTAAGAGCGTAGTGATACCTGCTAGCTTGGACCGACGGCCAATTTACGGGTACCAGGTACCAAAGGTAGGTAAAAACGCTGCGAACTTTTCTTATTATCTCAGTCTTGATTTTTATATAGTGATGCTCGAGGAACTATTTCAATATTATATGTAAGCAGCCAGACCAATTGCATGGCCAAACATCTAGCCAGACACACATAAAGTGTCGCGGCTCCCTACGCGATCATACACAAAGTGGCGCTTTTAAGCTCTCCAAAAAATGATGTAACTTTACTTATTTTCTCTGTCTTAATTTTTATATATGATGTTCAGGGAACTAATTCAGTATTTTATCCAAGCAGCCAAACCAATTGCATGGGCCAAACATCCAGCCAGACACACGTAATGTGTTGCGGCTCCCTATGCGACCATACATAATGTGGCGCTTTGAAGCTCCCTAAAAATGATATAATTTTACTTATTTTCTTAGTCTTAATTTTTATATATGATGTTCAGGGAACTGTTCCAGTACTTTATGTAAGCAGCCAAACCAATTGCAGGGGCGCGCATCCAGCCAGACATGCATAAAGTGTCCCTATGAGCATGAGCGCGAGCGTGATGATTAGATAGATTTATAACATAGCATCATAAAACTTATGTTAGTAATGCCCTAATGGAAGTCTTCAGTAATAATTAAGAAATATTTTAACCCTTAATTTTAAAAAGTATTTTAGCATACCAAAATGTGAATACCATTGATATCGTAATCGAAATTATGAACAAATCGTTATTACTAATTTATAAAGAGTGTTTTTTTTTTTTTTTTTTTTTTTTTTTTTTTTTTTTTTTTTTTTTTTTTTGAAATATTGAGGAAATTGGTGATTTTCAACAGCAATCAACTTATTAAAATAATAGTTTATTGACGTCTTAAAATAGACAAAAAAACAAATCATTACAAGTTTATATAAATATTTAAATTTGTAGAATACCTGATTATTCTTGAAGCGATTCACTAGCAAAGCCTGGTAGTTGGTCCCTATCAAACCAGTTGAAATGATATTCATTATCTTTTCTTGTTCATAATTTCGATTACGATTTCAAATGTATTCACATTTTGGAATGCTATAATTTTTTTAATTAAGGGTTAAAATCTTACTTTATTATTACTGAAGACTTCCATTAGACCATTACTAACATAAGTTTTATGATGCTATGTTATAAATCTATCTATTTATCACGCTCGCGTTCATACTCATAGGGACACTTTATGCATGTCTGGCCCCTGCAATTGGTCTGGCTGCTTACATAAAGTACTGGAATAGTTCCCTGAACATCATATATAAAAATTAAGACTGAGAAAATAAGTAAAGTTATATCATTTTTTAGGGAGCTTCAACGCGCCACTTTATGTATGGTCGCATAGGGAGCCGCGACACTTTCTGTAAACGGTGGTATCTTCCATGTAAACGGTTTTTGAAGATATGCAGATTTTGAGATAGACTTAGTGATTACTGTCGGGTGACTAAGTATTTTTAATGTTAGTCTCTCAAACAGACACAAAAACAACAACAAGCAAACAAGCAAAAAGCCATGAAATTAATAATTAAAAAAAGGGTCCTTAACTTTCTGTAACACTTTCATAAAAAATAATTGCGTAAAATAAGAATCAGTGTTTCATTATTATTAAATGAATTATATTAAAACTGTGATTAATAAATCATTTTTCAAATAAAAAAATATCTTTAACAAGTATCTAGTTATTTTAATATTTTTTGTGCCTCCTCTGAAGAATTCATTAGCGGAAGTTAATATTTCCTAAAAATGTCTGATTAAATTAACAATTGTTAAAACATGAATGTATATTGCTTAAAACACTTCCATAATTCAAAGCTTTTGTTTTCACAACTTTTATAAAAATCAAAAGTATTTGTCATAAAATAATTTTTTATATGAAAAATCTGTATGTATTACTTTTTTATTACAAGTTTGAAGTGGAATAACACTTTATAAACATTTTAACGTAGGGATTGTTAAATAACAAATTAATTTTGAGAGGCATAAATAAACTTATGAAATATCTCATATAAGTATCCACTGCGTTTGAATTACAAAATTATCATTCAACATTAATAGGATGCAGCAATCAGTTATAAACCGATTAAATGTCTAACATGAGGCTTAAGCTTGAGTCAACATCGACCATAACCTCTAATCCTGAAATTTACTTGCAATAGCCTCTCTTTATTACATGTTGATTTAATTCATGTATGACGAATAATCTATATCTTTGCATTAATCAGAGAAAAATCTATCTATGTTTTGCCGGTGTTTGTGTGCATGGTATTAAAAAAGTACAAAAAAATTCCATGAGATTTTATTAACCTCGACTTGGGAACAGATAATGAAAGTAAAATAAATATACTATGAAGCATTCAATTCCAGTTTCAATAATTTTCCACCTTTTTAAAAGATTTTGTTGGCTTTGTTTTGTTTGCTATAAAATATTTTATTAATACAGATTAAAAGTGTAAGAATGCATTATATAAAAAAGAATGACTATGAGTTATTAGCAAACGTTTACAAAGAAAACATTGCAAATAACTACATGTAGTTATTTTGGGCATTGCATTACCCATCATTACGTTTTCTTTTCATAAAATATATTTTAAATAAAAATCACGTTGAATAATTGTTAATTTTTATTACTTATTTTCAACAGTTTTAAAAGTATGATTTTTCTAAAAAATACTATGAATTATTTAATTCCAGTTTCAACAATTTTTTACACTTTTTATTAAGTATTTTGTTAGATTTATTTTATTTCCTATAAAATATTTTATTAATGCAGATTAAAAGGAGAACAATGCATGGTATTAAAAAGATTAACTATTTGTTAGTAGCAAACTTAGTAATAAAACATTGCAAACAACTACATATAGTTACTTTTGGACATTGTAATGTCCAACCTTAAATTTTTATTCCACAAAATATGCTTAAAAAAATCACGTTGAAGAATTGCTAATTTTTATTACCTATTTGCAACATTTAAAAAAAAAATAAAAAAAACACTATGAATCATTTGATATCAGTTTCAAGAAATTTGTACCCTTTTAAAAAGTATTTTGTTAAATCTATTTTACCTCCTGTAAAATATTTTATTAATGCAAATTAAAAGTTTAGCAATGCATTATCAAGAAAAAAACTGTGAGTTAGTAGCGAACTTTTACAAAGAAATCATTGCAAAAAACTACATATAGTTACTATTGAGCACTTCAATGTCCAATATTACATTTCCTTTCGATGAAATATATTTCATATAAAAATCGCGTTGAAGAATTGTTGATTGTTATTACTTATTTATAACAGTTTTAAGAATACTACGTTTTCTAAAACATTGTGAATCACTTAATTCCAGTGTCAGATAACTTTTATCCTGTTTTAAAGTATTTCGCCAGTTCTATTTGGTTTCCTATAAAATATTTTATTAATACAGATTAAAAAAATATCAATGCATGATATAAAGAAGAATTATTATGAGTTAGTTGCGAACTTATACAAAGGAATCATTGCAAAAAACTACATACATCTGCTTTTGGATATTGTTATATCCAATATTACATTTACTTTCCCCAAGATATACTTCTAATGAAAATTACGTTGAAGAATTGTTAATATTTATAACTCATTTGTAATACTTTTATTTTTATTTGTGAAAACATTATTTACAAGTTAAAATATTCGGCAATAAATTGTAAATATCTGTGCTTTTGAGTACAGAACTTTGTTTTATGGGCTAAAAAATTTGCATTTCCGAACCCATCACCAAAGTAATAAATTGTATGTTTAGGTAAAGATTGCCGCCTTCTTACACCCAGAGAAAGGAATTGATTAAAACTACAAAAAATGTTGAGTGAAAAAATATCAACAAAAACTTTTTTTGTTTTGTTTATTCAAACAAAATTTTTCCATTGACACCAGTATGGGTCAAAGAAACATTTATTTGAATAAACAAAAAAATATTGTAATAAATCAATTAAACAAATCAAGTGAGAGAATTAATAGCCCAGTCATTTTAGCAAAAATAGGGGAAAAATTAGAACAAAGCTGGATTTTTGCATAGGTGCTAGTTAGGGTATGTGGTTTAACATACTAAAAGTCCCCATCGATCCGATGTGAGCTTTCGCCGCCAGGGGGCGCTAAAGAGCTTGAAAACCGGTTTTTTGGGAATATCTCATGAACAGTTGCATTTAGAAAAAAAATTCAATTACAAAGTTGTAGATAATTTAATTTCCTATAAAAAGTGTCATTAACATTTGTTTGTCACACCAACGCTTCCCTGACAAAAATGTAAAAATGTGAACATATTTGAAAGTATAATTATAAAAATTCGAAAAATCTGCTGCCACTTTAAAAAAAATTATGTAAACAGATGTAAAATTCTCACCTTTGAATGGAGAAACTGTATATATTATATACATTTATGCTTATTTTCACATTACTCTTGAGGAAAATCATTTAGCGCGTTTTCTTTATTGTGGTTTCCTCCGTAGGTATATTCCACTTATAGTGACTGGCTTAATCCAATTTCAGTCGTTTAACTGCTTTAGTAGTTCTTTGCACAACTTCAAATTGTACACACGATTCAGATTCGTCACTATCTGTATTCTTTCGTTTTTGTGCTGCTTTCAGTATATTTTGTTTGCCTTTCGATATCATCACTGAATTCAGAAGTAGCGCTTCCCTCCTCCTTTGCAATGGGCAGGCTACGTGTCAATATCTTCCTGGTCTTCAAATTCAATTTTACTTGCATTATGACATGAAACTCTGCAGTAATCAAAACATTTCAAATATCATTCAAATATCAAAACATTTCAATAGTATTATCGGCATCTACATGCTTTTCCACATCCTTTGAA
Organism: Maratus speculifer; assembly: GCA_964019185.1. NCBI lineage: Eukaryota > Metazoa > Arthropoda > Arachnida > Araneae > Salticidae > Maratus > Maratus speculifer. The sequence goes on along the minus strand of OZ025289.1, from coordinate 208,348,537 downwards.
GCAAGTAAAAAAATTTATTCAATAATATTTCTTGGTGCGGGCTGTAAGGTAGCTGGAATTGGAGACAAATTAGGTGCATTTTGCCAGCACCAGTTCTCAGGAAGTAGTTTATTGCCCAACCGGTATTGTACGAATGAGATCCTCGTGTTTATCATGTACTATTATGATTAACACGTAAACTGTGCAATCTAGCTGCATCTTCGGTAGGCGGCAACGATGAAAGGCTTTTTTTACCAACAGCAACTTCTTTCTTGAAACATACATAACGGTGCTTGTTCAGAGAAATTTCTGCTTTACCACCGTATAAAACAAGAAAAATAGTTTTTTCTGCCCCGGAAACTTCAAATTGGGATATTTGATCGCTTTTTAAAATGCTAGCAGCTTGTATGTCATACAGCTTGTGTGTTCTTCCTTTTTCAAAAAATTTGTTATGACATTTTACCTTTCCCAAACATCGCTGATGTCGAGTCACAACCTGAAAAAGCGTGAAGGAAAGTATATGATCTTTCAGAAAAGCATCATCGTTAAGACTGTGCAATGAATACAGGGTGGTTGCAATTCGTCCTCTTCCTGGCTTATTTAAAATATCTCTATCGCTGGAAGTACTAAAGAAGTCAACAATACGAGCAAGTCAGCATCATCGCCAATAACAGCAGTAAGCGCACCAAACTTTTCTATTTCAATAGCTGTTTTAACAAGTAGTGTGTATGCATCATCTTCTACTTGTTTCGCTTCAAAACCATTCTCTATAAATTTCTCCATAAGCAAGATATGAGACGTGTCTTATTTTAATAATTAAATTTTAAAAAATTTCTTTTTTGCGATATTTTAGATCTTTTTTTTCCTTCTATATAAAAGCTTCGTCTAATGTATCAGAATATAACAAACATTTTTCCTTAAATTCAAACAAAGGACTGTTATTTCTCAATTTTTCCTTCAATGGAGTAATTTGTGCGGACATTAATGGTTTTTCTGCAATAGATATATTGTATGATTTAATAGAATTCTTTCCTGTCTAATTTTTCTACACTTTGGGTGAACTGTACATTCATTATTGTTTTTAGCCATTTTTTCAAATATTTTCTACTTATGGTCACCTCTTTCCGAACTTGCTGTCACAAGGAACTTCAACCCTTTTTTCATATTTTTACATAATCTTTCGAAATGCAATGCTCACCGCATACAAGGCATACTATTCTGTCAATCTCCATTTTTCGCTCACAATCAGCAATTAAGAAAGAGTCATTTTAAACTGTCACAACTATTTAACAATTTCTATAACATTGCGTTGAAAATGAAATCATTTCCTTCCTAAAATCTCACACAGGGGCGTGTGAAGAGAAAACTGCGCCCGGGGCAAATTTTCAATTTGGCGCCCCAAACTTATTTATGTGGCAGGTCAAAAATTAGTTGGTAGTATAAATTTGGCGTCCCCCAAATATCCGCGCCGGTGGCGACCCCCCCCCCCTTTCGTATGGCGCTGATATCATAAAGAATACTTCGTTGGGGTAGTAAATTAGGGTGGTTTCATACTAGCGAAATGAGTACCAAATGAAAGTTAAATATTGGAAACGTACCTGCACGTGGTACATATCCACAAATGCAAAGAGAGATAGGGTATTGGGCAATTACTGTTGCACAAGCGCGAAAACGGCATACAGACAATGAAGGAGGGTTAGGGGGGGGGAGATCCAAAGTTGCTCCGTATTTGTTCTGCCTCTTCACCACATTATGACTGTGCTTCCGCATTGTTTTCAAACACGTTTACTTTATTTTTGTTTTCGGCAGGGTGGTGTGACAAAAAAATGTTAATGAATTTTTTTGTAGGCAATTAAATTATCTAGATCTTTGTAATTGAACTTTTTTTTCTAAATGCCATTGTTCGTGAGATATTCACAAAAAAAAACGATTTTCAAGCTCTTTAGCGCCCCCTGGTGGCGAAAGCTCACATCGGATCGATGGGGACTTTTAGTATGTTAAACTACATACCCTAACTAACATCTATGCAAAAATCCAGCTTTGTTCTAATTTTTTCCCCTATTTGTAAAAAAAGGTGCTAAAATGATTGGACTATAAGGTTAATGTAGCCCAATTTAAATTTTGCAAAAACAACAAAATTTTGTTTGAATTACAAGTTGAAAATCCATTAAATTATTAAGACTCAAATAAAATTGATGTTTTTTTTTATTTTATAAGAGTGTTTAAAAAAAAATATATATATATATATTGAGCAACAAAATAATTTTTTACTTTAACTAAAAAATTCGCTTAAAATAACCAAAGTATACTGAATAAAACATATTTTATAGTTTTAATAAATTCCTTTTTCTGGTTGAAGTTAACCGCCAGTCATTATATGAAAATTATGATTCACATTAATATTAAAGATATTGAGTACTACACAAATTTTCATTATAGGTTCATTTCGTATAGAAATGTAAACAAACTTAAACTATTTTAACGCTAAACCTAATTTTCATTTCATGTTTGAAAGATGTGGTAAGTTATTATTATTATTATTATTATTATTATTATTATTATTATTATTATTATTATTATTATATTAAATTTATAATATTACGTCATTCAGTTAAATAGTTTAGATTTTTTCCACGTTGAAGGAATGTCTAATGAGAATATCATATTTAATCATTGCAAAACAACATGAATTAACTTTTTCCACCCCTTTTACTCGACTGAAATATTTTTCGAGAAGTAAGTTTCAATTTCCGTTTTAGATATATAAAGTTTAAAAAAAAATCTTTTTTTTTCTTTTTCTTTAAAATTGATCCGTGACACATTTTAAAATAATTTTTGTTTATTGAATTAAGAAAGAAACATTATTCCAAGTATGAGACATTAACTTTTAACTTTTTTTAAGTTATAACAATTAAAATCTTGAAATTATGAAAAAAACATAATGAGGAAAAACGCATTCCCACAAGAAGTCATTTCATGATAAAAAATGCTCAAATGCAAGGTTTTTAAAAGAAACCAAAATTAAAAAAATTCCTGTTGTAATTAAGATAGAAATATGATTTAAACGTAATTTTAATCATAAAAAACAGTGAAAATTTTAATGCTATAAAACATTTTTAGAAAATTTGAAGATTTTTGTGTCCCGGAACCTCTCAAGTTAGTAAGTGAATTTTATTTGAATTTTAGTAAAAAGGACTTCTTGCAATTTTTATGAGTTTCCTATTAAACTATTCTTTCTATCTGGAAATATAAATTGTTTACATTGCACAAATGATAGGAATAAGTCATATAATTAAAAGATACGTTTTTGAGGAAACTTGCTTTATTATTCGTAAATGTTTTTAACACTCACATTCCATATTTATTTTCAATTCCATTTTTGTAATTTAAAAAGTCTTTAGAATATATAAGTATCCATTTATTGTGTCTCAAGGAAAGATAAAACACATTCACTTCCATTTCTTTTCTCATAACGAAAGAAATTACAGTTTTTCTGGTGTATTAAATGTAAACATGCTTAAACTTTTAATTCTATTAAGTAAATATTGATTTCAAATAATTCATAAATTATATTTTTTTTCAGCGCTGTTTTGTTTAACATGTAAACAGTTCCGAATACAGAATAATATGTAAATACAGAACAAATTCCCGAATATGCATATTATATAAACGATTTATGATAGATTTTTGTACAAAGTAATGCGTTTTTTTCTTCTCTTGAAATAACTAACATTACAGGTAAAGATATAATTTTATCTATATTCACATATTGTAAATAAGATAACGGATAACTAATTTAAAAGAAACATCATCTTTATGATAGTACAATATATTACAAATAAATTACTCTTATAAAAGTATTGAAAATGTTAGTAGTATTGATAATGAAATAATGATAGTAATAATAATAATAACAATAATAAACGCTTTAGCATTTCTTCTGTTTTTATTTTTAAAGATTGCATTAATATAAAATTTTTCAGTTTTAATTTTAAAAAATCAATTCCTGGATGTTTCAATTTTATTTTCAATTATTTTTTCTCTTTTAGAAAACATATTTTTGCATTGAAGACAACACTTTACCTTATTAAAGATTTTTTTCAGTTTAAAATACATTTATGATATCGTTTAATTCAAAAGATTACTTTATTATTTAAGTTTTAAAAATGTTTGTCATGTTATTCCAATAATCTTTTTTTTTATTATTATCTCAGTTTTTATTTCTTCCTTTTTAGAAGAGATAACGTTTCTTCAAAATTCTGTTTGATCTGGCTCCGTTCCAGTTCAGATCTTTTTAGTGTTATGTGTATTTAATTGATTGAGAAACAAAATGCTTTCCTTTAAAGTCAATGTCAAAAACATTCACATTTATAACATTTCCTTTTTTATGTGAAGTTAATTTTTCGGAACGAAGACTACGACGTCTTTTGTACTACTTTTACAAGTAAAAAAATAATAATGTTCATCAGGAAATTTAATTTGAGAAGAGTAAAAATGTATACATTTAAAACATTCCTTACAGTTTAAAATTATTAGACATGTTATTTTTTTTTTTTTTTTTTACCAAAAAAAAAAACATTTTATGTTTTCTCTAAAGCGAAAAGAAATCGCAAACTTGTAGAATAACACTTATAATCTCTAAAACTAAGGTCTGATAACGTAATTTTTTAAAAGGAATATTTAGATTTAAAAAAACCTCATACGTATTATTGCCTAAAAATCAATTCGACTATTTATAAAATAAAATATCCTAATTTACGAACATAACTTACATTAATATTTTACAAACATATATACAAACATTCAGCAGAAACAGTTATTCTCAATTTGAAAAATCATTAAATATATTATAGTTAAATAAATTGTAAATCTTTCTTTGCATATAGGGTAACACCCCCAGTAATTGGCATGCACCAGTGATTGGCACATTTTACAAACATGTCCTAAAAAAAGATTTATATCCAGTCTTTTAAAAATTCAAGACCATATATCAGTTATATGCTCATTTATGTTAAATATTATAACTTTGATTTATTTTACAAGATGACAATAGAGCCTAAAAAAGAGAAACAAGTATGGCTTGTATCAAATTAGCCATTTTGTTGCAAATTCTTGTTCTTTGGCTTAAGGAAGGCATGCTTTTCAATTCGTTATTATCTGATTTATAATATATTTTAAATTTTAATTGACAACATTTTTGTTTAGTTAAAAAGGGTTACTTTAATTGTGTAAAAGTATTTTCGACACAAATATTTGGATTTCTGAATTAATGGTAGTTGCCAATTAATGGTGCTTCAATTTTGCTAGTTCCTAGTAATTGGCACCTATTCCAATTACAAGGAATTTGCAAGGAATTTGAGATTAAACCATTTATTTCTGAAGTACATTTAAAATTATAGACTAATTTTGTTTATCATTTGTTTTTATTTGAAAATATAAATTTTATCAGTAATTGGAATCCATTAAATCTTCATATGACAATTACTGGGGACAGCATGACAATTACTGGGTATTAATGTCAATATATTGTATTGTTTTAAAGTGTTCACACTTCAGACTAATATGCTGATTTCTTGCTCTCAAAAACCCAAATATGGCATCTTCATCTACAGTAAATTAATTTAAAGCGATTAAACCCAATGCAAAATGTAAAGTTTTTTTTTTAATATATAAACATATGCCAATTACTGGATCACAAGGTGTCATACATTGGTGCTCTAGGTGCCAATTACTGGTGATTTCAGCAACTTTTTATAAATATATTTTTATAAAAATACTTTTTAATTTTATTTTGCTTTTAGTGGGAAAAATAGATGCATAGATATGCATTCTTTGATTTAAAAATATTTCCAAGTAAATATCTTATTTCTTTGTAATGAAAATTGAAGTAAGTTTAAAGACAAATTCTTAAAGTGCCAATTACTGGGGATGTCACCCTACTAAATGTAATTGCAATTGCAAATGAAACACAAAACTTTACTTAAAAAAAATAATAAATCTATCTATTCAGTACGTCTATCATGATATTCAATGAAAAGTATCTCTGTGCCATTTACTGCGCATGAAAATGTATTTTATATGCTTAAAACTGAAAAGGTAACATTAAATCAAAATTTAATTTGATGTATCATCGTTCAATTTAATACTGTTCATGGTTATGTGATTTCAATTTGTTCAGAAACAAAATATTTTCCAATAAAGACAATGCCAAATTCAAGCACATTTAAAACAATTCCTTTTTTTTTTTTTTTTTTTTTAAATTTTTGAGTGTATTATTTCCGAAGACGAGTAAATTATTATGTATTTTATTGCATTATACAGTGCGTGTCAAAGTTTAAGCACAATAGCAATTTTAAAATAAAATTTTCAATATTAACTTTATTTAAATATCGGTCGTGTATATGTTAATAATATCTATTTTAACACCGTACTAATTGAAACAAACATTTAAATTTTATTTAAAACCATGGAGTTTAAGAATAGAACAAGAATAACCATGTCAAAAGTTTAAGCACAAAATCGTTTTTATGCAAATTTTACAATCTGACGTAAGCGGTTGCGCACGCAAACAATTTCAGGGTGTATAAAAAGAAGTTAGATGTTGTTTTTGAGTTAGTACAAAATTCCTAAAGAATTTTCAGAGGAGGACGTAATAAAAATGCGGAGTATGAAAGCAAAATGTAAGTCTGTTTCTGAAACTGCAAGTGTATTAAAAAGATCTAAACGAGGTATTCATGAAATTTTGGTTCGTGGTAATGATTTAAACGAAAATTTAGTTCAGGAAGGCAGCGAGTGACTAGTTTGCGCGAAAATAGCCGCATCAGAAAATTGGCTTCAACGGGTAATTGCTCACTTTCGCAAATAAAACATGCAGTTGGAGGACAAATATGGAAAAAAGTGTTCATAGAAAAGTTTCGAAATTCAAGTACATCAAATACCATAAAATGGCTCGATTACCGTGTCTCAAACGTCACATTAAAGAAGCTAGATTACAATGGGCCAAAGAGCATATGTCATTTCGTGAAAAGTGGCTGAATGGCATATTCAGTGGTGAAAAAGAAATGGAGTCTCGACAGTCTTGAGGTGTTTAAGTGTTATTGACACTCCGCAAAGAACCTAGAAGATTATTTAGTCTACAACATAATGGTTGTTCTGTAATGGTATAGGGGGTTATTTCTTTCAATGGTCAGACATCTCTAACTTTCGCCAGTGGTCTTGAAAATTCTGAAAAGTAATATAATCAATACTTCAAACTCAACTTCATCATATCTTAAGTAAAAAAAAAAAAAGAAAAAAAAAACAGCGGCCGGCAATTAGTCTTGAATTAAATCCTATAGAAAATATGTGGGGTATACTCACTCATGCAGTTTATCCAAATGGAAAGCAGTATTCTTCAGTTAAAGACTTGAAAGATGCCATTTAGGACGCTTGGCTAAAAATTGAACCAGAAACAATACAAAACCTCATTTTATCGATAAAAGACCGTATATTTAAAGTAATTCAGTAGAAAAGAGCAATAATCAAGTATTATTTTTTTTTTATTCTTGTTCTGCTAAAGACTAAAAAATTACTGAGCTTAAACTTTTGTCAAACTCATTTTTGTTGTTTTGATAAATTTTATTATTTAAGATAAATTGTATAACATACATATGTTAACTATCTTTTTAAAACCGCAATTTGTAGGTTATGTGAAAAGGAAAATAACTTTCATTCTTTAATAAAATTTTATTTTGAAATTTTCTGTTGTGCTCAAACTTTTGACACGGACTGTATATCTTTTATTTTATTATCTGCCACTGCCATTAATCATATTACACGAAACACAGTTAAAGAGATACGGAAAAGTATGCGAGATTTTTTAATGTTTACTATTTAAATTTAACAGTCTGAATGGTCTTATTTATAATAACTTAAAATTCACATATTTTTTTCAATGTTTCTCTATGTTGAACTCAGACAAATAGTTTTAAAACTGCATTTCTGGTTTCTTTAAACAATTTCGAAATAACTTTTAATTGATTGTGATATTATGATAAATTATTAACTATAAATATCACGCAAATTATTATTTTTTAACTTTGAAAAAGAAATATCTAATAAGATTTATAAAATATATTCATATGCGATTGAAACCATTCAGAGATACATTTTTTAATGATAAAATTTTTTACAGTATAAATCAATTTATCAGGTTATTCTACTAAAAATCCAATACAATTTTAATTAATGTAATTTAATTATTTCAATTAAAAATTCATTTTCATACCATTCACAAAATTCATTTTCGTCATTTTTTATAGGCCCCAGCAATGGCTGAGAGGTTCTGACCACCAAACTGGTAGACGGTAGGTGCTGGGTTCGAACACGATCCTACGGTCGGCTTGATCTTTCGAATTTTTCCGTGTTTTTCTTAGAACCCTGAATATCCTTGTGTAAGTACGGGTTAGGTTCCCTTAGAAAGACCCATAATAAGGGCTCCCCTCTTCCCAGGACCTATATCCCTCATGTAGATAATTGACCGGCATAAATGCAAACAAACATCATATTTATATTGTTATTCCATGAAGAATACCAACTATTTCACCATAAAATAAGTTAGAACTTAACCCTACTAAAAGTTTAAAAGGAATTTAGCTAGTGAAACTTAGCTGATGTGTATGTACATTTATATTCATTGTAAGAAAAAAAAATAATTTAAATATTTTATTAATAAAAAAAATCTCTCCTCAAAGCTCTACGGATATGAGTTCATTAAATTAAAATACAGTAGAATTATTTAAAAATTGCATAAAATGTCCTTTTCTAAAAAAATAAAATTTATAGAAAGTATTGGAAAATCACGAACTTTTGAAAGTTTGATGTTAAGTAGCCACACGGGAGCGTGTAACTAATTAGGACGAAGCACCTAAATGTGATAGAGCCTCAGAAAATATTTTAATCAATTTCGTAACTCTTTTGTAAAAGTATTGATTCATATTATGATGCGTACGCGTGATTATTATTTTATTTTTGTGCAAAAATTACTTCATATGGTGGAAAATAAAGATGTTTTCTTTAGAAGATGGTAATTAATAAATGGATTATTTATCGCTTTTTCTTAGATAAAGCAGAAAAGTTAGTGTGGTTGAAAATAAGATTCATTTTATAATTTAGTTAAGAATCCTTTTGTGTCGTCTAAGACTGCAAGTGATTAGGATTCGTTATAGTAAAAAAGATACATGTATTTTTCATAATATATATAATATTTGTCAAATTGTAATATATATTTATATATACATATTAGCATTAATTTTAAAACAATATGTATGAGTAAAATATGAAAATAATAAATAAAAAAGAATATTCGAAATATGCAGAAACATAGTAGATTCAACAGACAACTTATACATTGACACCAACTTATATGGGCCTAGCCCACCCAAAAATTTGCTCTTCCAACCCTCTCAGTTTTCATTCTCTTTTGTTTAATTTTCAATGTTAAAAAGAAATTATCCTTCGATGTTTTCAAAAACATTTCGTTTAAAAAAAAAAAAAAAAAAAAAAAACGAAAAAGGTTGTGGTAATAGATATTACAAAAGCCTAGAAACCCCCTTCATCTCTATTATAATAAAAGGTGGAATCAATTTCTCTCAAAAATTTTTCACATTCCACAGTGAATGTCAAGGAGACGGAATTCGGTAATTTTTTCTTTGGGTTATTTGTCAATGGTCACTTATGTTAAAGTTTATTGACATCCATAAAGCACACCGAGAGACTAGAATGCATTGGTCAAAAGGTATATTTTGGAATCATGTGAACTACCCAAAATATTCCTTTATACTTATAATTGTAAGCAAGCCCTTTATTTTAGTTTGACTGGATAAAGATTATGTAAATAAAATTCACTCTAAATAAGGTGCCAAAGAAGCGGGGTACAAAACTTGTTAAATGGGAAAAAATATTTTTAAGACTGTTTTAATTGGTTATATAAAGGTAGAACGAATGGAAAGATATGTACGATGAACTCAATTCTTCAATGAAACTTCCATAGTATCTTAGTATGCACAGGTTTCATCAAAGACATGATTTTTCCCTGATTTTGATATCCTAATAAAATAGCACAGCGTAAAAATGTTTGCATCTTTTCTGCTCGGAAAATAGAGGGTAGAAATTTTGAGTTCCACTATACCACAGAAAAAGGCTTAATTAAATTACTATTTCAAGTATGATTATAGACAGTGTTTAAAAATTCATTGTAGTTAATGCATATCACTGAAAGATGTGCAGTTAGGGGATCTTTTTTAAATATTTCCATGATAAATAAAAGTGGGTACATATTATTGAAACAAGAATTGTAAAATACAAAAAAGGCGTGTTTTCATTTCGAGCAAAATTTGAAACTCCTTAGGATTTGACAATATAATTTTGAAAAATACTCTATACACACCAACACTGTTTAAAACAAATTATTTAAAAACCTCACAGCACCATTTTCTTTTAGATCCAAAATGTTTCAGCACTATATTTTATTTTTATTTTTTAGGGCAATAATTGTTAACAACAATATATATATATATATATATATATATATATATAACTCTATGTTATGCATTAACTAAAGCAATGATGTTTGGTTATAGAATAATTATTTTGATAATAATTGCACACATTTTAAATATTAAAAATATTGTGCATTTCACACATTTCTATGTGATATTGAGAACCACAAACAAGATGCATACGAGGAACATATCGTCCTAGATGTCGATTTTCTTTCATTATTATTCTATGCTATATGTTTCGTAATTCTTGAAGAATTTTGTTATAGGAAAAAGCTGCTATAAGGGCCCAAACAAGTCCATCAATATTCAAAATTAGAGGACCCTGTGTTCGGAGAAATTTTAACACTCTTGTCGTAACTGGATCATTTAAGAAGTTCATAAAAATGTAGGGGATCAAGACATTTTTAAGAAAGCAATAATAATGAGCTTAAAAGGGGCAAACTTATCGTTGCTAGGAGAGCTGTAACATGATAACATGTTCAAATTTTTTAGAACTTAACGTTTTAGATTTTAATCGTAATCAGATCTATGCTTAGAGTACGAATTAATTACAGGAATAATATTTTAAAGAAATGCGCTAAAGTTTTCGTAAGTTTTCTAAAAATATGCTAGTTTCCTCATAAAAATTTTAGGGTATTGGTTTTGTGTCTGATGTCCAAGACTCAACATCTAAATTATGCACTCAGAAGTTGAAGAAATTAGCAGGGCGAGGAAGACAATGTTCATAAATCGCGCAAGAGGCCCCGCACTGATATTTAAGGAACATCACTGGGTCCAAGAAACTAACTGGAATATAAAAATTGGAAAGTGACTAAAAGGAAAATGAAGATTATAATAAAATGAGACACTTTGTTGCAATTTATTGCGCAAAATATTTAAAGGGCCCTGTATGGTCCCGAAGGATCCATAGGCCTAACTGAAGTATAATTGTGTATAAAAATACTTTTCTGTAGTTTATAAAATACGATGGACTATGATTTATCCATCGGAGTACGGTGGATTTATGTTAAAGAAAACTGAAAGTGTTTCGGAACATTTTTGAAGAAGCTGCACCAAATGTCCAAAGAATGTGATAAAAGTTTCAAAATTATGGTAGCTGAAGTCAGGGATAATGTATATATTTCATGGAATCACTGGAAGAATCAAAACGTTGTTAGAAAAAAAGTTAACAAACTGTTTTATTGGGAGCTATAATATGGATCCCAAAAGAGTCCAACTGATTGTTGACAGCACGGCTTTAAACTGAAAACATGTTAAAATGTTCTAGAACTTGCCGCTTTAGATTTTTCAGTTGGTCAAAATTAAGCATTATCTGTGAGTTATTAATAGGTTTAATATATCAAATAAATGAAAAAAATTTTAAAAAGGGCCAGACTCCAATAATTAAATATTTTTTTCGTTCATAAAGAAGTGTCCAGAGTCAACATTAAAATTTTTCATTCAAAACGTGAGAAAATAATTTTCGTGAAAAAGAGATTGGGATTTAAATTGTGACAGGGTTCTGGGATCGGGGCTTAACATACCTTAAGGTGAAACATGGTTATAACTGACCTAATAAAACGGATGAAAAATTAAATAGAAAATTTATCCCAAAAATGAAATGCGGAAAACTGGTGACAGGATCTTAAATGGAATATAGAAAACGAGAAATATCTAAATCAAGATTTGGCCTCAAAAACAAAAGATATTGGATACAAAATGAAAAAAAAATTATCAGCATTTTAGCATGTTAAACTTAAAGGGGTTCGACCCTTAAAAAGAAAAAAAAAAACTGAACTTTAGGCGTTTTTGGACATGTTTTGGAAAATGTTCACATACATTTTCAGTCTTATAAGTTCGATAGATTTTTCTAGCCATTGCAAATGCCCGCATATGCAGACACACACACAAAGCAAACCATTTTTTTAATATTATAGATAAATATTACCTGCAGTCGCGACTTTAAATTGCCTTATAAATTCCAGTCTACAGTTGGTTGAAATAATTTTGCCTATTTATTTTATAATATTTATCCAAATTTTTTAAATGATACATTCCAAATTTCTATAGTTTCAATTTGCAACAGCACAAATTGAAAATATGGAGGATTTATTGCTGAAAACGTCCATGAATAACATAATGCATTTAGAAATTTTTAATGACGAAATCTCATATATAAGAGTCAATGGCGATTCTGACTGAGAAAATTGCTAATGTATACACAATAATTCACATGATAATTAATTTTTAATTAAGTCTGCAAATAGTTCTTACCAATATATGACATGGTAAACCAGCTGCATTTTAATCCAATGCTGCCTAATTTTTAAATTTCATTCGTTAAATAAATGAAGTGATGGTCTTCAAAAATGTTTCCTAATCGATGTGACATTGCAAGTTATATTCGATATGCCTTTTTGGTTCCTTTTCAGATTACTTAAATTATATTACAAAAAGGCATTGCAAATTTGTGGAGTTGAATAAGTTTATACAAATATTAATTTTCACATTACCTGTTAAAACATTGAAAATGACGTTAGAGTTGTTTTAACACCTTTTTTTGGCGATAGCGCATTATTATATGCATCTATATAGATAGATATTCAAATAGACAACATTTTGAACCTTACAAAATGTTGAATGAAGTTATATTTACAACGGCCAATTAGCACGAGTTAAGAATTTTTTCGCCGGTAGCACCAACCGGAATGGAATATGTATCTCTTCAATATGTATTGGAAATATACATTTTTTCTGAAAACTTTAAGAGCTTTGTGAAATATAAAACATACATACCCTTGTTTTAGATTAGGGCATTGTTTTGTACAATCATAAACTTTAAATATAATAATAATGCAACATTGTAATTTTATTCTCATACTTTTCAATTTCTGAAACACCACAATGTTTCACAAACTCTGAAACATTACTATGTTAGTATAAAGAAAATAAAAGAATATTAGTAGGAGTATTAGTAGGTGTGCCATTTATAATCATTAATTTCATTAAATTGTTTAGAATTTGGACGTAGCGCAAATACAATTCTCGAGTTTCTTAACTATATACATTCTGAGATAAACTGTCTACACTTAAAACTAATGTTTTTGGAGTGCGTCCAAGAACATCCACCGGTATTTAAATGGTAAAACAACAAATTTATTTTTAAAAAAATCAACTGTATCTTTTTATGAAATTTTATTTTAATTTTTTTTAGATTTTGTTTTTAGAAAAAAATCCTCAATATCATTTGCTTAATCGTATAATTATAATTAAATACATTGAAAACCTGAGTTAGTGTTGTTTTGTTTCAAATGAAAAATAGCCAAAAGAACAATTTTTTTCTAATTTTAACTCAAATCTTATATGGATATAGCCTTGCGAATGTGGTTTAGCATACCTTTTCAAAGATTTTGTTTATTTTTTAAAACATGGTTCGATGGTAAACTCACAGTATTTGAATATTTAAAAAACAATGAAATTTCTAGAACAAATTATATATAATTAATTTATCATTTCATTTTTCAAAATCCCAACTACTTTTTTAATAATTGATATTTTTGCCCAAAGTTTTCTTTTAAGATTATCAAATGTGCATTGCACAAGACTACTAGTGATTTTTGATTAATCTACTATTACAACTAATGTGTGTGTATATGTATATAGATAGTAAAAAACTATGCAATCTAATACATTTTCATATAGATTCTTATTTTTTTAAAAATGACAAAAAACCGGAAGGCTAATTTCGTATGTATATTTATCATATAAATAACAAACAATGATACATGAAAATAGCTCAAACCTGTAACGCAAATAACAAAAGCATCTGTAGCTAATGAAAAAAAAAAAGCCTTAGCATTTTTAAAACAAGAAAGTCATGAAAATATGAACATGGTATGGATATTGCGCTGAGAGTTTTTACAAAATTTACAATATCCCGCGATATAATTGCCACTAACAGGAGTGACCCAGCTAATTTCGGTCAAAATTAACTTTGTGTTCAACTCGATATTGTACTTTCTCTGCATCATTCATTCTGTATTATTACTGTAAAACATGTAATTTATAATAGTATTATTTTAAAAAACAATCAATAAGCAAACTATGTTTGTATGCGCATGTTCATAAATTTTATTTTATTTTAAAATTTACAACGAAAGGGTATCGATCCAAAACACTTTTTTAGCTCGACTCTGAATTGTTTAAGCATGCATCTCAAATCCTATTAAGAATGTATAAAAAATTTCTTCACATTCTGAAAGACTATATTTTTTGCCAGATATGGTATAATTTGGAGACATTTTATTCATTTGGCGACAAATATGTGTTTTGGCTTTCGTAATCATAATAGTCGATTTTTCTGCCGAATATCGCTAACTTATTGAAAGTTGCCATATCCTCTTAACCCTAACCCGTATTACCCAAAATGATCCACTAATGAAATTTGATCAAACATGTGACTTAGCTTAATGGTCTTCAAGTAATCAAAAACAGTAAAATAGGAAATTGAATCAAAATCGTTGAAGTCATTTCTCAGGTAAAATTAGCTCGACAACATTCAGAAATGAATCAAAATGACCCATTAATATAATTTTGTTTAATATGCGACTCAGCTGAATAGTCTGCTCGGTACATAGTCACGTAAATATAATCCTTTTTTGATAATAGATGATATTAATAATCAAGTGGTGTAATCAAAACTGAAGATGTATGTATATCATTTGCGGCTTATTTTTAGAGACACACAAAAACATCCGATTACATTACGGTTTAAATGAGCTATCATATAGCAAGCTGTGCAGTATATATAGTATACATACAAATACATAGGTCTTTCTATAGATTTTCATGATATTTTTTCAGACTATTGAATGCGAAAACAGAAATTGAGTTTTCAGTTTTTAAGTTTTTCAATTTGTTTATCTATTCAAAGTATTTCATCATAACAAACTATTAAACTGTATTAAATAATTTTAAATGGGCTAAATATTGTTGCATAATGTACGCTGGAATCATGTTTTTTCGTTTTTCTTCTTACTTTTAATCATTTTTCAAAATATTATAAAGCTAATACATTTTTTCAAGGAGCGCATTTTTAATAAATCTTTGATAGGAAACTAAATCTCCCCATATTTGACATTCTTTTAATTTTATTCTGAAAACTGTGATGAATAGTAATTACTCTTTTTAAAATGAGCTGAAGTTTAGAAAAAAATAAATGTTTATTTTCTGACAACCATACTAATCTTCTCACAGAAAAGAAAGAAATTGAAGGTCATACCCAATAAAAGAAGAATCGATTTTCTTCGCTCTTAAAGTGCTTAATGTACTTACTTTAACTGTGCTTTATCGGATTTCTAAGCGTTGTATTAATTAAGAGTAATTTCTCCTTTGTCAACTTCCTGAAAAGAATTTACGGATTCAAGATATTTTTCTTTTTTTTCTTAAAACTCTATTTCTGCTTTTTTTTGTAAAACGATGTATACGAAGTAAAACAAAATTATTTATCTTGCTGGTGTGTTACTATATATCATAAATGCTTGAAAATGAGGACTTCTGGGAAGAAAAATTCCATTTTTTAAAGCAGTAAGTGAGACGCGCAAATAGAAATGCGATACAAACAACAAAAAAAAGGGGTCAGCTGACCTGTATTTGAACACCCATAAGTGAATGAACAGTTAGAAAATATTTTAATTGAATAAGGTTTAAAAACTTCCCAGCTTGATGGGATTATAACATTGCCTAAATTCAAATCAGTAGGAAGCTATTGCATTCATGATTAGTTACGGAAGTCCGATTACTTTACTTCAAGCATGTGTTATTATTTTTTATGAATAAGGAAAACATTGCTTGTATGCTGAAATAAAAAGGCAAGTACTATGTCATTTAATAAATATGACAAGAAATTATTAATTTTCTTTGCATTATGCAAATATTATACATACATTAAATATATATATATATATATATATGTGTGTATAAATTATAGTTAACTTTCTATTTGTTTTACCGCTAAATAATTTGTACAATTTGAGAATAAAATGTTTAATAACTGGATAATAAAACGTTAAAAAATTGAATGAATGAACAGCTGTTCATTCGTTAGAAGAAAATCATTTGGCTACTTTTCTCAGTGAATGAACTGTTTGGGCTTTACGTTTTTGTGTCTACTTTTATAACCAAAATTCTCTAATAAGTGATTTTTCAATAATGGGAATAAATGAATTGTAATATATATATAAACAAAGTAAAAGAAGATATACACGTATTTTTTAAGATAAACTTTTTAATGTGTTTAAAAGCTTATTTTCTCTATGTTTTTTGATCACTGATAGAAATTTTTGTATTACTGACCAAAAAAAAAAAAAAAAAAAAAAAAAAAAACATCCAAAAAAATTAAGGTTTTTAGTATTAAGGTAATCAAAAAAGAAGGTTCATGTACTCTTCACATCTTGAAAGATCGTAAATGCTATGACGTCAGGTTAGCTTAGATAACCACTGAATACTGAGATTTGAACAAGATATTGCTTCATCTTAATTTTCAAAAAGTCACAATGTGTATGAAATTGCGAAAACTAATGACATTATAAACTTTATGAAAACTAATGACTTATTACTGCAACACCATCTCTTTCATCGGGAATTTACCGTATTAGAGGAATAGAGAAACACAGGGTAAAAAATTTCAAAAATTACAATCAGCTTTTTCTGTGTAATTCCAATTTATGATGAAAATTAACCACGAAAAATGACACTTTTTTATGCTAATTAACTATTGTTTTAGGTTTTAAAACGCTACAATTTAAAAAATATGTTATTTGTACAAGTTGAAAAAATATAAAATAAATAAAGAAGTATGAAATTTAAGTGTTTCTATAAATTTCTGCCTGTTTATTTATTGAAAATATTTGTGTGAATTACTAGTAGAAACTTTCATTTTTCTTCGTTTTTGAAAAGATTTCTGTTAAGACGACCCTAGCATCCCGAAGAAATAAAGCATAAAATTCTTTTTTCTTTTTTATTAATTATTTGTAAACCAACATATATATTTGCAGTGTCAACACCAATATCAATTTTTAGTAAAATATATTGGATCATTATCTTTTAAATATGCTTAAGTGTTCATGTATGGTCAAACTGCCCTATGTCTGAAGAAAAATAAAAATATATTACAGACTCTTTTTTTTATTCTTATATATTTGCATGGTATAAAAGATGAAATAATTTGATCATTTCCAATCATAATTTTTTTATTAAACATTTTAGTCGATTTTTCTATTAAGAAAATGTAAGTGAATTTTCTCTCATTAGAAAGAATACCATGTGATTTTTCTGATAATTATTAATATTAAAAAAACAAAAAATCTCTTAATAATCAGTATATATATCAAATTTTATAATTGATACAGAAGATTCACAGTAAATGGTACAGAAAACGCAAGAAGGCGTTTGATATTTTGCATAGAATTTGTTACATAACAGTAATAAATACGTTTCCAGAAATTATTTTCATTAATGAAAAATGTACAGTGAAAAGCCAAATACAAATGCTTCATTTCATCTGTATGTGGATTGTTTTACATTGTATTGGAAGTTACACTCGCTTGAGTAAGAGAAAATTGTTTTATGCTATTGCATTAGCATGTGTTTTTGATTTATATGTTTGTTCAACATGAAAATGTTCACTCAAAAATCGATAGTGTTCGTAAATACGATAGGAAAATATTTTTTGCATACATATCGCAAAATATTTCCGACATCATATTTTATATTAATCCATACGTAAAAAAAATAGCATACATGTTTTTCAGATGTAAAGATTTAATTTCATTTATTTTAAACTAGATTTTATCTTTTCTCTATCTCTCAAAATATCAGTCGTAAATATTCAGATATTTTACTATTTATCGATGGAATAACAAGCGGTAGTTGAAAATATAAATTAAAGTCACAAAGGGCAATCGATTTCTCAAAAAAGGTAATAAATTAAGATGTTTGTTCAAGTCACTGCAATTAATTAAAACTCTCCATATTATTGTTTGTTATCAAATTTCCTGTTCTATTAGAAAACCGCGATTTATTACGAAACAATAACAAACATCTGGACCGGCATGAAATACAGTACTTTTAAATACGATATATCTCCCTATAGCTGATTTAATTTTGTTTGTAATTTATATTTCTATGTCATCAACAGAAAAAAAAGCGTTTAATAAATAAAAAACAGATTTTAAGTTATATTGTTAAAAAATATATATAATTTTGCAATTTGTATAATAAGAAATCTACGTACGCATTTTGAAATTACGACATGTAATCATAAAAAAAAATGTTTAGTTTTATAAATATTTATTCTATAATGGAGCTCGGTAACTGGATTACGAGCTGTTTGGTTTTCCAAGTTTCAGATTACCCATTTGATCCGAACATGTACAAAGTCCAGTTAAACTGATAATCCTTCAGGTTCGGTAAAATAAATACAAAACTTTCTTGGAAACAAACCATTCGGTGTCTTCTGTTAGTCTAAACACGTGAGTGCGACATGTTATATATTACGTTACACGTTAAAAAAGAGAGAGGTTGTCACTGTGGATCAGGATTCTTCTTTTATTCGGCCGCCGAAGATTTTAGTTATAGCTGAAGGACTTGATAAAAAATTGTCCATTTTTATTTAGATAAAGTGTTTTTTCTTCTAGATTAAAAGGACTTTTTGCTGTAACGTCCCGATACTAACGCGATATTGTTCAAAAAATTAGATACGCGCTAAGTCGTTACCTATTATAATCATTAAAGAACTATTCCGTCATCGGAAACTGGAGCTATGATGACGAAGTTGTGATATTTTAAAATTTGTCACTGTAAATTTTAAGTATTTGTAAGAAGATCATAAAATTTTATCAAGTTGACATAAAAAAGTATTGTTAATAAAATTAACTAATTTGATTAAAGCAGTTTCATAAGTTCAAGCCTTTCATTCGCTATATTTATAAAAAATAACTGTTCTTTATTAAACCACGGATAGACGCACAAATAAATACCAGCTTTGAAATTATAAAGGTGGATACTAACATTACACAGACATAATACAATAAATACATTATACCCAATTGGAGTGAAAAATTAGAAAAAGCCAGGGATCGAACCAGGGACCACAACATTCCAGATTGTTTCTCTAAAGATTGACCTACTGAGTTCATTAGTGGGAAATTGCAAGTATTGTCTGGAGTAGCTCCGGAGTAAGAACAACAGCCTGGGCTGCTGCGGTCCCGAGTTGGATTCCTGGCTCTTTCTAATTTTTCACTCTAGTTGGGTTTAATGTATTTATTGTATTATGTCTTTATAGTATTTATTTGTACCTTTACAACAGTACTTGTCAGAAAATTCTTTTTTTTCAAAATTCTTTTGGTATGAAATTCTTAATTACAAGTTTGTTTGAAGTGCAGAAATATTTTTAATGCACGTGAAAATCGAAATTGTTGATTAGCTAACTCGGTACTACTAAGTTATCCCGTCGACCAAAAAATTATCGCAAACTATAAGATTAAATACCAATAATGGACGATCGTGAATGTCACATTCAATGACATTAAATGCGATTCGCGTGTTTAAAATGTCATTAAGTAATTTTTATTTCGACTTTTTATTAATATTTTTATTAATATTCTACTAATTATTTGTTTTTTAATTATTTAAAATAAAAATTATGTCAATATGTATAATTTGGCTATTAGTTTGGCGATTTGTATAATTTGGCGAAATTGGTCGACGGGATAACAGAGTAGTACTGCTAACTCAATTTTAAGAAGCATAAATAAGTTTTCGAATTTTACCTCATGTAATGATCCATTGCGTTTAAATTACAAAATTGTTACTCTACAATAATCGGATGCTGCAATCAATTATAAAGTGATTAAATGTCTGACACGAAGCTTAAGCTTGAGACAACATAGACATTAACCTCTAATCCAGAAATTTACTAGCAGCATCCTCTCCGTATTACGTATTCATTTAATACATGCATGGCGAATTATCATTATATTTGCATTAATTTAAGGAAAATCTATCTGCATTTTGTCAGTGTTTGTGTAAATACACTATAAATAGAAAAATAATATATTCTATAATATTTTATTTATTACAATATAGAAATCGATAATGAAAGAAAAATGAAAACACTTTGGATCATTCAGTACTTGATTATTATTATTTTTCTTTTTTTACAAGCACGCTTACTAGTTGATAGCAAAATCTTACATGTAAACATTAGAAAGAAGGACATATTTATATTATTTAGATACTATAATGAATATTTGTTGCATTTTCCCCCCTCAAAATTATACTGCAAATAAAATCATGCTAAAGGACTCTGTCTATTTTCATTACTTTTTTTTCTATCTATTTTCTTCGTATTTGTTACATTTTTAAACATATAATTAACGACTTTCACAATGAAATGTTCAGACGAGTATATGATGTACAGATAGTGTTTCTATAAATATTAATGAAGATTACAATTCATATATAAATCTTAAAACAAACCGATGAATGGAGCACTTTTGGAAAAGAAATTTGATTTCTCTGCATTGTTCTTCGAAAACTATTATATAAAAATATGATTTATACTAATAATGAATATTAATGAATGCCATAATTATACTTCATAAGCATTTCTTTATATATATAATATAATAAACTTGATACTTTTTAATTCTAAAACATAATATTGTCTTTAAACTTCGAGTATTTCTTAAATTTTACTTTTTAAAATGTCACTCCATCTGATGAAGTATTTTAAGAAAAACACAGATTTAAATTTTGGGACATCTAGTCAGGAATTCATATTTAATCGTTGCGTCTACGTTTCTTAACACAACGAAAAAATATCAGGGGGAAGAGGTTTCAATTTTAGATCATGCTACCCTAGTAGCAAACGAATATTAGTTGAACGTTGCGCCAATATTTCGCTCATTGGAAATATTGCCAATAAAACGTCAATATTGCTTCGATATTGGGATATTTACATTTTGCCCTTACTTAGCCAATATTTGCAGCCCGTATTATGCCAATATTGGGGTTTTACAAATTTTGGCTTTACATGCGAAATATTTCCAATGAAATTCTAATATTTAATTAGTATTGGCGTTTTACTGACAATATTTTCAATGAAACCCCATTATTGGCATAATATTGGCTACAAATATTGGCTAAATAAGGGCAAAATGTAAACACCCCAATATTGGAGCAATATTTCATGCCATTATTGCGCCAATGTGCCAATATTGCTCCAAGATGTAGCCGATATTGGTCCAACATTGTTTGGCTTGAAACTCATAGAAATATATTTCCCATGAAAAGATTATCGAAAAATACATACAATAGCAAAGATTTTCATGCTAAATAATATGTTATTTTTTGAATAATTAGTTGCATGTCTTCTTTATTTTTGCGTACTACATGTAAAATAACTGTTAATTTGTTTACAATAAATATCGTTTTCGTGATATTTGTCTTCATGATCGATGATAGAAAACAAATAAATTTTACTAATTGTAAAAAAATATTGGCATAATACAAATGTGAAATAAAAACATTTGTTAGAATTTACATTTAATAGATTTTAACTAAGAGGAAGCATGAATGTAAAAATTCCCAATATAAAATTTAAAAATAATTCCTACATTAAAACAACATTTTTTATCTGACTATTTATTTCTTTATTTTTGAAATAGATAACATTTTTTCAAAATTCTGTTTCATCTGGTCACGTTTTAGTTGGGATCGATTTAATGTTATGTGTATTTAATGGATTGAAAAACGAAACGTTTTTCTTTAAAGTCATTGTCAAAAGCAGTCATATTTACACACGTTTCTTTTTTTATATAAAGTTAATTTTTCGAGACGAAGACTTTTATTTTATTTTATTATTTTCTCATGAAAAAAAAAACTTTCACTAAGAAATGTTATTTTTTTATGAGCAAAAATTTACGCGTAAAATAATGTTCACAATTTCAATTTACAAGACTTGATGTTTTTTTTTTTTTTATAGTGATTAAAGAAGACTTAATAATGTTTTAAATGTTCTCTATGGCGAATTTAAAAAAAAATACCTAGCATTCATGTTCTTTAAAATTTTATTACGTAAAAATTTTTATTGCGATATTTAGATTTAAATAAAATCATAATCAACTTACACTAGAAATTAATTATTTTAAACTTATTAGGTTTATTTTAAAAGAATAAAAGCCTTTTATATGCTTAATAAGGCAAAACATAAGAAATATTAACAAGAAAAAGGTATTAATAAACAGTTTCAATATGAAACCAGTCATTGGGCGCAACCGTAATACTTTCTATGGATATGCCTACCGTACATGGATATGCATACTATAAAATATGAAAATATAACACTTGTAAACTTTTATAAAATGCATTGCAATTCCAAATTTAAATATTTTATTATTTTTTATTTTATTTATATTTAAATATTTTAATGCATAGTAATGCTCTATTACGGAATTGCGGAAACCATTTCATTATGTCGACACATTTCGACAAAGTACTTAAAAAAAACTACTCATTAATTATACAGCTTGGCATATTTTTTATTTTAAATAACTAAAGAACAAATAAATAAGTAAAAAATAAATAAAAATACAAATTAAACGTCAAACTAATAATCCGTTGTGATATGCAAACACATGGAAGGTATTTAATATCATGTGCATGTGACACTCAAGATAAGCCATTTTTGGTTATTAATCATATAGTTTGGCAATAATTTTTTGGTAGACGTAATACTCATATAGTAAAAGAAACATTCTTAGAAGTGTAACCTAATAACTAATAATTTACTAATTTGGATGAAGTGTCCCATTTACAGTTAAAGTATACATTTGAATTGAAATTTGAATAACATGCAGGGCCATGAAAAATCCAAGAGTGTAAAAAATATGATTGCAATATATCGACAACTGATTTGTCAATTGATTTCATTCTTTATGCATATATTTATATTATTTTTTCCGGGCCATTAAAAAAAAGTATCGAAAATTCATATGTACCTTTCATCGTAACGAATAGTACTGGAGTCCGAAACAAAATGTTCCTTATAATCGAGGTTACTATATTCAAATGGCTTCTTTCAATCATACTAAGTCATATTATACTATACTCAACATACTAAGTACGCACCATATTTTAAACCTCTATCTCAATTATTTCGGGTGATAGAGAATATATTGTACAGGCATACATAGAGACAGACACACAGGCGGGCGGCAATTATTTTCTTAAAATATATTTTTCGTAGTCATCAGTGTCTAAAACTTGAAAATTAATCATATTTTTTGATTTGCAAAACTATTCCTGGACTTGCCGAAAACTACGTATGATGAGTAAGCGAAAGAAAGTAAATGAAATGTAGTTTTTACATATTGTCAATCCTTCTACACATATACGTATTTGTAAGTGAGACTTTACAAAAAGCATTTAACCTTAACCTTACTTTTAAACAAATATACAGGGTGGTCATAAAAGAACTTTGCCAATATATGGAGCTCTAGCGGCCAGTCCGCTCAACCGATCGAAGTGAAATTTCAGATATAGCTATTCAGAGGTATGAGCTCGAGATTCTATGAATGGCAACAAAATCGCGCTCACGGTTACGGTTATAGTCACAGAAACTCGAAAATTTCCAATGGCAACACCCATTTTTTTCATCGCAAAATGCTCAGCGCATGCGAAAACCCTAAAGAGCGTTAGAACCGTACGTGTATCGCAAGAAACGGACATGTTATGCACACACAAAAAACCGTCCTGGGAGTCCTCCCCGCCCCCCATAGAAAAAATTCGATTGGGGCGCAAGGAGGAAATTTGCATATGACACAGAGTCAGTGCACTAATCTTTGATTACAATACAGATCGGAGAACATAAAACTTTTATTTTGATTACACAATTTCCACATGGGTGCCATCACCATGGAATGTGTAATTGCCTGTGATGGCACCCATGTGGAAAATGTGTAATCAAAATAAGTGTTTTAGTTTCTCCGATCTGTATTGTAATCAGAGATTAGTGTACTGACTCTGTGTCATATGCAAATTTCCTCCTTGCGCCCCAATCGAGTTTTTTCTATGGCGGGGGAGTACTCCCAGAACGGTTTTTTGTGCGTGCATAACATGTCCGTTTCTTGCGATACACGTACGGTTCCAGCGATCTTTAGGGTTTTCGCATGCGCTGAGCATTTTGCGATGGAAAAAAAAATGGGTGTTGCCATTGGAAATTTTCGAGTTTCTGTCACTATAACCGTAACCGTTAGCGCCATTTTGTTGTCGTTCACAGAATCTCGAGCTCATACCTCTGAATAGCTATATCTGAAATCTCATTTCGATCGGTTGAGCGGACTGGCCGCTAGAGCTCCATATATGGGCAAAGTTTTTTTTATGACCACCCTGTATATAAATATTCTGTACATTTATCATGTTGTTCAATATAAACGATAGCTCAACCATTTATTGCAATTAAACTGTTTTTCATGTACCAATAACTTCGTTTTGTAGAAAAAATAGTGTTAAATTATAATTCTATTTCATCTTATAAAGTTCATATTTGTGTTGTTTTAATGTTATCTGGATTCAACTGGATTAAAAGCAATATATTTTTCTACAACGACAATATATAAATTTAGCCAAATACATGCACATTAACAGCATTTTTTCTTATTTCTTTATGTTCGAAACTTAAGTGTAATCTTTTAGAAACTTTAGTTTATTCTTATTCTCTATTTCATTCTTTATTTTATTGCAATAAATTATATTATTTTATTATTTTAGCAACTACAATAAAATATGCAGCATAAAACTTAACTAAAGACATGAGAATAAGTGTGCAATTTATTTTTATGTTTGCTATTTCAAAATTAAGAGACTAGATGTTCTTTCTCATGTTGAATATAAATTGCCACATATTGCTTTAGAGATTTTCTCTTTGGTGACTTGAAAAAAAATTTTTAGAAGTATATTTCTGGTTTCTAGAAAAAAAAATCAATATATATTTTAAATGTTTGTCATGTCTATATTTTCATAGTTAATGTAACAATTATAATTTTTCTTTCCGTTAAAAATAAATAAATAAATAAATAAAACATGTAGTTGACTATATGTATATTTATGTTTGATTGAATTCTAACAGAAATATTGCCACTTTACTTTTTATTTCGGAATATATTTTTAATTTATTTATGTAGAAAAACATGGACTACACATTTTTATCATCTTTTCTTTTATGTCTTTTTTTTTTTTTTTCTCAATTGACAATGGTATATGAAAATTATGTTATTACTATTTATTTATAATACCTATAAAATTTATAATATTTATTTATGCTATTTTTTTTCGTTTAAAAAATATAAATATATGTGTAATAGACATTATGTATAGTTATAGATGATTGAATTTGATTAGAAATAATGGCACTTTAGTTTTATTTCGAAAAATACATTGGTTTATATATAAGGAAAAACTTGTCATGGGATATAAACAATATTTTTTGTTAGCTTTTATCTTTATTTCTTTATCTTTTTCAAAAGACAACATTATTTTAAAATTCTGTTTAATCTTGGATACGTTCTAGTTCGTATCTTTTAAGGTTATGTGAATTTAATTGATTGGGACACAAAAAACTGTCCTTTAAAGTCGATGCCAAAAGCATTTACAACGTTTCATGTTTTTATTTTCGGTCTTTAAGTAAATGTTTGACGATAAGAGCTATAACTTGTATTCTTTCATTCTTTTACCAATTTTAAAACATTTAGCTGAAAATTAAAAATGTTAGATTTGTGTTAATATTTACTGTTTCAATTTTTAACATTTCACTTCCTTAGATACATTATTTTTTCGATAAATGTTTGGTAAATGTTTCGTCACTTTTTTCGATCCTTTTCTCGTTGGGAAATTAAAAGAAATCTGTGGAATTCAGAGATCTTTTAAGCTCAATAATTGCAAATAAAAGTAACCCCAATTTATATTTAAAAATATCTGCATTTAAATATTAGTTGGTATGAAATTCTGAAAATACCTTTCAAATATCTGTATAATAATTGCCAGTGTTCGGAAAGAGAATTTAGATGCGCATAAGCTGTGTTATTTTCGCTTGAATTTTATTGTTTTTTACTTACACACCATATGTAGTATAGGAAAACTCTATAGGGTAAGTCGTAGTATAGAGTAAGTAGTATTGTTAGTTGTCGAGATGTTTGTAATTCAATTTTCCACACTATTTCCATTTTTATGACCCAGCATTTCGATCAAATTTCAATCAAATATAAAATTTGTTTGAAAATGAGGCGCTTTTCCAACATAACAAACAGTTAGTCATAATGATTATAACTTTTGGAGTTATACGGAAGTTTCCTTTACACAGTTCGGTACTACTTGATTAACCTTTCAACCAAAAAAACTATTGCCAAGCTATAAGATTAAACGTCAATATAGGCTTATCGTAAATGTCATATTTACATGACATTAAATATGTTACATGTGTTTGTTACGCCAGCAAGTGATTTTTAATGCGACGTTTTATTTGTATTTTATTAATATTTTACTAATTTATTTTTTCTTTCGTTACATAAAATATAAATTATGACAATTTGTATAATTTTGAGTGTACTTTGGCAATTTATATAATTTGTCGAAATGTGTCGACACGTTAATTAAATAATATCCTCAATGCCATAATAGAGCATTACAATACTATGTATTGTAATTATATATTGTAATTATTGTAATTATAATTATATATTAATATTATGTATTGTAACTATTAAATATACGCTTAAATTTTTATTTTGGAATTGCAATGCATTTTATAAATAATTCAAGCATGTTTTATTCCATAGATTATATTATGCATACCCATAATGGGTATGTATTTCGAGGGCTGCCAACGACTAGTTAATAAATGAATTAACTTGAAATATGCGCATGATTTTTTAAAATGTATATCGTGATACATGGTAACTTTTTATTTGATTGAGTGGAGACATTATAGCAGCACATTTTTTTAATGACTGCATTGAAAAAGTTCCTTTTTAAGGTAAAATATTGACATTTTAAATTTTGTTTGAAGAAAGTAGTCATAACTTCTACATTTCTTATCTGATGGCATTATAGCATAAATAATAAAGATAATACAAATAAGTCATTCCAATATAAAAAAATAAAATACAACATTTAATACAAGAAAATATTTTATATTTTATTGCAAACCAGTATCGGTAGAAATGCAATGACGTCATAATTTGCACATTATCATTTTCAATAATTTTTAGTAAGCAAAAATTTATTTCTTAACGGTCAGGTACCCTTTAAAGTGTCAAAATTCATTAAATAATCATAATTTATATTGATGACGGTACGGAATAACTCCCGAAACTGATTTGCAATAAAGTGTTTTCGTGCTTTAAACATTGTTTCTTTATTATTTTCATAAAATAATAGCATAAATTCATTCAAAATGTACATTTAAATATAGTTTACACTAAATCAAAATTTCGTGAACGCATTTTCTTAGAAATCATAGGGGTAGTGACGAAAAACCCTTTTATGATAAAAGTGACATTAATGATAAAATAACGTCTTAGTTTAATGAAAAGAACACAAGCTATTCTGGACATATTTTTTCATCTAAAAGAAATATTTGCTTAAGGATTCTTTTTAAATATTTCTGAAGAATAAAATTTTATCAGTAACTGCTTAAAATAAATGGCTTTTATCACTTTAAAGTGTACTTGAGCATTAAGGCATAAATTTAAGTTATATTATAAATTAAGTGAACTGCCAGCTTACATAACTGTCATTTAGTACGATATTCAGATTTAGGAAGTTCTTATATCCATAATATAGTTAGCTTTTATTGTTTTCGTATATTTAGCAGTATATCCAGGTATATACGATTTTACTTGAAGTCCTATGTTTACGCATAATTTTGTATAAACTACACTTTAAAGTATATTAAGTAGTTCACTATAAAGCAAGGTAGAACTTAAGATACTAAAAGTGAAAAAAATCTATTCTGGGAAACACACACACATATATATATAATGTCGTCATATATATGTATAATATCTATGCATTTTAGTATAATAAAACTTTAAAACATTTTCCTTATTTTAATTCTTCCACAAACCTCGATAAAGTTGAATTGGGAAAATTTAAAAAGTAAGACTCATTTAAGAATTTCAATAAATAATATTTGCTAAAAACGAAAATATCTGAAATGTTTAAGTAAAATATTTTAAAATCTCGAATTTATGAGAGTTTTGTATTAACTAGTGCCAAGGAAACGTGTAATAAATAAGAGGAAAACACTAAAATGCAATAGAACCTTAAGGCGCAAATTAACCATTTCCGGAACTCTAGTCTAAATATATTGATTCTCATTATGATGAGTACAATATTTTAATGATTATTATTTCATTTTTGTGCAAAAATTACTTCGACTGATGAAAGATAAAAATGTTGTCTTTGGAAAATGGAAAATAGTGAATGGCTTATTCATCATTTTTTTCTTAACTAGAGCAGAAAAGATAATAAGACAGAAGAAAATATCATTGTCTGGTTTAGTTATGGATATGTTTGCATTCTTTAAGAATACTAAAGAAAAGCACTCATTGTACTTAAAATCATACATATACCCGCAATAATATTTGTGTTTTTTTTTCCAAACTGAGATAATATATCTAGATATATATTGATAAAAATAAGTTAATAGTCAAATTTCATTATAACAAAAATGGTAAACATTTTCTTTACGATAAAAAATATAATTATTATTTTGGATTGAGGAATATTTTAATTTAAATCACACAGTCATATTTCATCCAAGATAAGAGCACTAAGAGAAAGATACTACCCATATTAAAATTAGGATAATCATTTTTTGTTTTTGTTTTTGTAATTTTAAAGCAAAGATATTTGCGGTCTGTGAAAATCGTAAAATTACGATCTTCATGTAATTATAGAATTATTTGAAGTAACTAAATAAAATAACTGATTGCTTGAGATGTTTTACAGATTATTTTCAATCAATTTATTTCATATAGTTGGAGAACTCCTTCAATATCCCAATCAGAATCACCTAACTGAAGTTTCAAATGGTAATCTATATTGGAATAGGTCCGTAATTTTACTTGAGCAATATCTTGTATACATTTTTCAAAAGTTTGTTTCGATCTAGGCCATTGTGAGACGATTTTTCTTTGTAGCTCTTTTTAAAATAAGTTAAAAGAAGCTTGAGTTTTTTTGTTATCTTTATTGTAATTATGAAAACAATTAGCACTTCTTAGAAATTAATGGAGTTCATGAACTGTTTCTTGCTATGGTTTTATAAAATTGCTTTTTATGTTATTAGTTAGTGGTATTGACCTTAAGCAGATATTTAATAACCTAAATGTCTATTTCATGTATAACTAAAACTGATTTGCTGATATTATTCTGATTATCATATCTCTTATTTGAGTTTTTTTTTTTTTTTTAAGAAAACAGTTGTTAATATGTAATTAATTGTGTAATCAAATCGAAGTAATCAATAAAGACCCCATTTTTAAATTTTTTACTAAACAATTGACAACTCAGTGGAAATTATGACATATTGCAAAGGCGTATTAATTTTCTTTTAGTTTTAGTGATATAAAAAAATATTTCAAGCTATGCTCATTATATGTTTCATTTTCGTAAAGTTTACATTTGCACATTAAATATGTGTATTGGTACTTATCCACCCATAGTTCAAATAGAAATATATTTTTTTATTTAATTCTAATGAGAAAGAAACCTTGGAATAAATAAAGTTACGACGAATAAAGATAAAATGATGTCAATATTAGCTTTCATCGTGACGACGTCACAAACACAAAATCGTAAATCTAACTGGGAATACACCTCATTGCTCAAGGTGGCGGCATCCCCCTGGGCCAGTTCCTGAATTTAACACTGTTTTTCTTTACTTTTTTTGTAGTTTGGTACTGGTGGATTTAGCAGCATTCCAAATTCTTTCATTTCTTTTCAATGGTAAAAGTACTCGTTCCTTTGATGGGAGCCGAGTTCCAAAAAAACTCACCCCTAGAACCTTTTCTAGCAACAAATTTCCTATTTTGGTTTCCATTTTAAAGTTTAATTACCACAGAAGTTGAAAGAAATGCGTGAGAAGTCCATTCGTACAAAACACTCCAATATAAGAAATTTCACTAGTTTGAGATAAAAATGAGCAAAATGTGCAACCAACCCTTAAACAATATCTAATCTTCTTGAAATTTTGCAAACTTATCTTTTACAACACTCAGACTTGTGTAAATCAAGTACAATCAAGGTATCATGAAAATAACATCATTCAAAAAAATGAAACAACCTAATGTATATATATCGTCTTAGCATTGTCGATTCCAGTGTTATGGATACTTTTTTGTGATAATGGTGGTTTTATTATATTATGGTGGTTAAAGCATGTTGTTTTTCATCGTCGATTCCTGTTATCATGGATACTCTTTTTGATATTTGTGGTTTTCATATATTATGGTGATTAAAGCATGTTGCTTTTTATATTTTTTTTTTCTTGTGCATATTGTATATACTTTATTATTATATTCAAGAATTATAATTATTAATCTAGCTTTTCACTTTTTCTAACAATGGTTTTTTCATTATTCTATATTATTATATATTTTTATTAATCATCTTTACTCTTTATGGCAGTTCTAAGTAAATTTATCGTTCCTGGCAAAATATACTTAGCTTCACAGTATAGTGCCCGGTACAGGAACATTAATAGGGATGTTCCTGGATCGACTTCCAGTGACCTATTTTATTCGCCTCCACCACCATTAATATTTAGGAAATGTTATGATAAGAGATGCAAGACTTGTCCATATGCTTTACAGTCACAGATTGTTTCAGATCATGGTTTACATGCATTTTGCAAAACCTTCAATGCTATATATAGCGTAAAATGTAATAATTGTATTGCTATCACATGGTCGAAATTGATATTTGTAAGCTAACCTATTATATAATTTAATTTGTCTAATTATTTACATTTGACATGATTTTTCTATTTAATTTAACCAATGTTACTTCAATTATATTATTATTTTCTATTTCTTTTTCTCAATGGAAATTATGGTTGCGATTGATAATTGTAAGTTATCTTTATAAATATTTAATTACAGTTTAATTGTTTTTCTAATATTTTTTTCTTTGAAATGGTTTTTCTATTGCAATTACTATGTTGATGATTCTATTGTGTTCTTGTTATTTTTCTTGATATTTTTCTTTGAAATGAATTCTCATTTGCGATTAATCGGGCAATGTGGAAATCATTTTTAGGTCTATCCTGATTTTCATTCAGAAATTAATCGCAATTAATATGGCTATTTAGTATTGGCCTTGATAACGAGCTAAATACCACATTTTCATTTTTATTTCTAATTCTGACAGCTCCTCTGTATTATATGGTTTGGCATTAACAAATTTTTACAGTAATTGATGTTGATTTGTAGTATTATCTAATGGTTCTCTCTCTCTCTTTCTCTCTCTTTATATATATATATATATATATATATATATATATATATATAATTAAATTATCAACTTCATAACTAAGAGTCCGTATAATAAAGCTTTTATTAGAAAGGAAATTCGACATGTACACTGCTGTCTAAATAAAATCGAACGGAACATAAAAATGTCCATATTGCTGGAAAACCTAAAAAATAATAACAATGAACCTTAAGGTGAATCTTTTCTTTTTATTGAAAAGCTTCGGGAAATAAAAATAAATGTAGTCTGAGACACACTAAAATTTAAATTTTTATATATCATTATTTTACATATTTTATATATTTCACAGTGATAAAATTAAATAATTTCAGCAACATGCAACATAAATATGCAATATATAAATATATAAATATATATGCATGTATTAATCTGACTTATTATTTAAGTTTAATTTAATTAACTTCCTCTATCCTGATGTAACCTGTAGGATACACTGTACAACACATTTTTAATAAATTTAGAAGCTTAAGGATTGTTAAAATTATTCTAGAAATAAATATATATATATGTGTGTGTGTGTGTGTGTATCATAGGCATAGATATATAAGCTGCTACATTTTTGAAGATGTTTTATAGTAATTTTAAATATGATCCTCGTAATATTTGATTGACGGTTGATGAGATTAAATATCATTTATACGCATTCTAAAAATCCATTATTTAGCAATTTTAGATACATTAAAACCGTTTGGTTTTTGGCAAGGAAAAGTGCTACTCGTTAAATCGCTTGATGTTTTCGTCTTTTCGCATCAAATATTTTTTATGCAATTCAGCTTTTACTTTCTACTGTAATTAGGCCGCTAAATTTGACTGATATTTTATTATATACGTAAGTAGTTTTCTCTATATCTCTAACTTTTAAATATTCTCGGTATGGATGGTTCTCTCATATTCTCTGGTAAAATGACTTTCCTTTAGGACAAAATCTTTAATAGCGTATATCTCTTGAAATATCGCAGTATTATTCATAATTTTCCGTTGCTCTAAAAATTCTTATTAGTTATACAAGCATGTGGAATAAAAAATTTGCAGCTTATACAAGAATTGTTGACATATATAATGTACACATAAATATGTAAAACGATGCATTGTAAGTAAATATGATGATTAGATTTATCTAGATATGCGTACGAATGCTTCTATGCGAACGTAAAACACTCTGTTTAGTTGTCATATATTGTGAAAATGTGTATATCATTTAAATTCTTGCGTATATCGTATAGTTTAAGCACTCGACAGAAAATCGAAATTTTGATGCATTTTACATATTTTATATCTTTAATATATATATATATATATATATTTACAGGAGATTACAGAATTTCACTTATGTTTATGACACCTGCCATGTTTTCAGTTACAAGCCCATTTTAATATCAAATTCAAATAGTAAATGAAATTTCAAGAATAAAAATGAATTTCGCTATTTTTTAACACATTCAAATGAGACATAATTGCGTTACACACACACATGTATATTTCATTTTTTTGCAATTTATAATAAAAGTTTGTGTTACAAAATGTGACCCCCAATAGCAGGTGGTCAGAGCTTCTGACTGCGGCACCACACGCTGAGCGATGATTATCAAGCTTGCTTGGCAACCAGACTGTGAGGGTATCAGGCTTATCACCTGGACCGGTCATATGCTGCATAGCATATCAACCCCCAGAGTCAAGTAAACAGAGTTGGGTACTATCGTCCACATACTTTCATGTATTGTAAAGTCACATGGTTTAGTTTATAATAAAATTAGTTTTCTTTTTAAAATTTTAAAATACTTTTTATATATTATATTTAAATTCAAATAATTTTATGCTTAGCTGCTTCATAATTAATATTAACGAAAGTCTTATCCTGCATACCCTTTAATTACAGTTTCTTGACACTATTTTTCGTAAAAGCGTGTGTAACACAAAATCTTTTAAGAATAAAATACTTCATTTTATGCTTATTAAATTACTTATGGCGACATCGCAACTGACTAATGATATCAGTCATACATGGAAGACTATTTTACTGTTTATCGACGAAACATGAGAAGTGGGATTCTAAATACTATAAATATCATGCAAGTAATCAGTTTTCCACAGAGAAAAGGAATTAAAGTTCTTTATTCAGAGCTCGTAAATTTAATTAGTGTTTTACGTGTTATCGTTGCTTATCAGATTCCTTACACTATTAGAAAACCCTGAATTTTTACTGAAAATAATCTTATTAAGATAAACATTAATCTCAAATGCCGTGAAATTATCCTGTTATTATCATGGCATATATTCAATATATTATTTTATCTTAGTTGTATTTACAATATTTATTCTTATTTAATCTTATATTTGAAATGTATATTCGTATCCTTTTACAATTTCAACAACAACAAGTGAATATTCTTTACAAAAAAAAAAAAAAAAATCAATTGATACTCCTTTAAAGAATACATATTTTATAACATTATTTTATGTTTAAATAAATAAAATATATTGCTTCTTATCTGATATTTTGTTTTTTAAAGTAAAAAATTACATTTACCGAAAACAATTTTGAGACAACAGTATTTATATTTTTTTAAAGTTCTAGACAAAGAACACTCGTACAAAAAATTTAAAACACCACCTACCAATTTCTTAACAAATTATCGTATAATATTGATATATTTAGTTATTTTATATTTAAAATAACTAATTCACATTATTACATTATTTTATTATTAAAAGAAACGCCTTAACGGAAATGTAATTTAATAAAAAGATTTACACGTATACAAGAATGAAACTTTAAATCACATATAACACAAAAATGCCAAATAAAAACGATTTAGATAGCATTTTATAGTTAGATTTCCCTAAAAACCACTTTTATACTTTTTAACTACAGTTTCTTTAGACTATTTTTAGTAAAGCCGTGTGTAACATAGAAATCTTTTAGAATAAAAAAGCTTCATTTTATACTTATTAAATCACTTATGGCGAAATCGTAACTTACGAATGATATCAGTCATACTTGGAAGAATATTTTACTCTTTATCGACAAAACATGAGAAGGAGGATTCTAAATTATATAAATATCACGCAAGTAATCAGTTTTCCACAGAGAAAAGAAATTAAAATTCTTTATTCAGAACTCATATAGTTAATTAGTGTTTTAAGCGTTATCGTTCGCTTATTGGATTCCTTACACTATAGGAAAATCCTGAATTTATGCTGAAAAAAAATCTTATTATGATGGAAATAAATCTCAAATGCGGTGAAATTACCCTGTTCCTTTCATGTCATATATTCAATATATTATTTTATCTTAGTTTTATTTACAATATTTATTATTATTTAATCTGATATTTGAAACGTATGTTCATATTCTTTTACAATTTTAACAACAAAAAGTGAATATTCAATACAAAAAAATCAATTGTTACTCTTCTAAAGAGCTGATTTTTTAACATTGTTTTCATTTTAAAGAAATAAAATACATTAATTAAGAATAGATACGTTGTTTTTTAGAGTAAAAAAAATACATTTACCGAAAACAATTTCAAAACCTAAGAATATATTATTTTAATTTCTAGACAAAAATCACTCCTGGAAAAAATGTGAAAAAACTGTCGCGTCGGCTGGTTCAGTGGATTTCGAATAACACAAAATTAATTTAGGCGATTCATATTCAATAACTTCAAAACGGGAATCTTGTTACTTCTTTTTAATTGGAAGAAAATACTTTACATCTTCTATACACATTATACACACTGTACACCTTCTTATTTACACATATGTTACAAATATTTACATGAAATTCGATATATTTTAGAATTATTCTTCTATCAAGACTGTCATAACACCATCGCGTATTAATTCTTTTCTCTCTCTCTCAGAACATAAACAAAAAAAAAAAATGTCTCGAGCCCAGGGGAGGGGTTGCCACGCGTAACTAAGATCAGGATTCATCGCCCTTTTGGCGTTAAAACATGATTCCCCACACACTCCCCACCTGGACTCATGAGAGTACATAATGATAAATCAATAAAACTAAATTCTTACAATAAACATTAATTTAAATCATAACTCAAATAAAAAAACAGAAAAAAATTTCAATCTTCAGATGCTGACATATAAGGCATTAAACAATAAAATAATATCATGAATAATATAAATAAAAAATGGCACTTCAATAACATGTAGCTACATGAACGTGTCTGGCCAGACATTTACCTGAATAAAATAAACTAAATATATATACATAATATAAACAAATTAAATACTATTATTAATATCTCAATAATCCTTTCAATTTGAAATAAAGCATAATTATACACAATGAAACCTTTTTTCTAAATGGATAAATTAACAATTGCAAAATACACACATAAAAAAGATATTTCAACTATGAATTTATAATAAGAAATAAATCACATTTATATTCAAATAATAGTAGAAAAAAAGTAATTAATTTAAATTTCAAATGCTGAAATCAATTAACATTCAACAATCTAATTCTAAAGGATACAAAAGTTGAACTGGTTTTCTTAGCAGTCCATGAGCAGTCTTTACCATGCAAGCTCGAATAAGCTGATCTCTGCCAAGAATCACTTCTTGAATTACTCCTAAGTCCCACAACAGTTTTGATTTAGCATTACCGTCCACTAAGACAACATCTCCAATCTTTAGATTTTTGTGTCTCTCAGGAGTTTTAAATTGATGGATCGATCTTAAGTTCAGTAAGTATTGTTCCTTCCATTTGGTCCACAGTTGTTTCAACAAGGTAGTTTGGTATCTTTTTCTCCTTAATAATGTCTCTCGGGTAGAGATTTTATTCTCTAATTCGGCAAAATGTAGTGGAAAACTAATATTTTCTCTTCCGAGTTGAAGAAAGTGAGCTGGTGTAAGTGGCTCTGGCTCGCCGAAATCACTTGTTGTATACGTAAGAGGTCTCATATTTATTACGGCTTCTATTTCTGCCAAAATTGTAGCCAATTCTTCAAATGTGATGAGAGCTCTTCCCAAAATTTTTCTTAGGGGTTCTTTTACACTTTTTACGAGACGTTCGTAAAATCCTCCCCACCATGGGGCACGCTCGATGATAAATTTCCATATAATGCCTTTGTTTGATATGAAGTCTTGAAGTTCTTGATCTTTAATGATTTTTTCAAATTGTTGTAATTCTTTGTCGGCAGCTTTAAAACTTAATGCATTATCAGAAAAAATTATTTGACAGTTTCCGCGTCTTGAAATAAATCTACGAAAACTCAACATAAAGGACTTTGTAGTCATATCCCTGACTGCTTCCAAATGTATTGCTCTTGTTGCGGCACAGGTGAACAGTACAATGTAGGATTTTGACGTCTCTTTACTATCTGTTTTGATGATTATTGGGCCGGCAAAATCCAATCCTATAACGGTAAACGCAGGGGATTGTGAGATCCTTTCTTTCGGAAGTTGCCCAGTTAGCTGATCAGCTGCCTTTGCATTGTATCTTCTACAAATTAGACATTTTCTTAGATTCTTTCTGATAGATTGTCTTCCTTGTGGAATCCAAAATTTCTTCCGGATTTGTGCAAGCGTTAAAGAAACTCCACTATGCAGCAAATTTCTGTGTTCTTGCATAATTATCAATTCTGTTAATTTTTCATTCTTCGGCAATATGATTGGGTTGGTCTCATTCGAATCAAAGGAGCCTTCATTAAGTCTGGTTTTTATTCGTAAAATTTTATTTTCATCCAAATATGGACACAGGGAATAAATTCGTGATGTTTTCTTAACAGAATTTCCCTTTTCTAATGACTCAATTTCTTCCTTATAATTCTTCATTTGTACTTCTTTGATTAATAATTCTTCAGCTTCTTTCAATTCTTCAGCAGATAATGTATCTTTACGTTTGATTGAATTTCTTAAATTGAAAATAAATCTTCTAACTCTTGCCAATGTTCTAACTGCCTTCAAGAAGGAACTGAAGCGCTCAATTTCTATAAGTGACTTATGATGTTCTAATGAACAAACATTTTGGAGAATCACATTTCTTTTAGCTTCTAGTTGTTTCATATCTTCATCTATTTCTCTGTCTTCTTTGGGCCATAATTTTGAATCTTTAACTAACCATGGAGGCCCTGACCACCACAGGTCATCTTTTTCGAGGTCGAGAAGGGATAGTCCTCTTGTGAGTCGATCAGCAGGATTTGAGCTACCGGGACAATGTCGCCAGTTCTTTGGATCTGTTAAACTTTGTATTTCTGATGTTCGGTTGCTTACAAATGGCTTCCAAGTACTAGATGAACTCTTGATCCAGTGAAGCACGATATTTGAATCGCTCCAGTAATGTACTCTGTCTTCACTTATCTTGAGAACAGACATTACCCGCTTTCCAAGTCTAGCTCCAATCAGAGCACCCATCAATTCGAGGCGGGGCAAGGTTAACTTCTTTATGGGAGCTAGTCTGCTTTTTGATGTAACAAAACTTGTCTTGATACTATTATTGTTATTGTATCTCAGATATATAACACTTCCATAGGCCTTAATACTTGCATCACTAAAACAGTGAATTTCTAAATTGTCATAATTGTCCATTTCCTGAAAATAATATCTTGGAATTTTTATTTTACTAAGATGTGGAATCTGTGCACACCAGTTATCCCATTTTTTCTCTAAATGTTCTGGCAAATTCTGATCCCAATCGATACCATGTTCCCATAATGATTGAAAAATCATTTTAATTAAAATCGTAAATGGTGATAAAAACCCAACAGGGTCAAAAATTCTTCCAGCTGCTCGAATTATAGTTCTTTTGGTCTTATCTTGACAATGAACAAATTCTAACAGACTTTGATTATCTAATCTAAAAATGTCTTCTTCAGTGTCCCATATTAACCCTAAAATTTTAAATGGAGTTGTGTCAGTTGATGTATCAGCGCAAACATTCATATCTAAAGCTTCATTAACCGTATGTGCTCCTAACAATAAATCGTCCACATACATGGAAGAATCAATTTTAGAGCAAGTTTCCGGATATAAAGTTGCATACCTCTTCAAATGATGTCTAATTACAGCTCCTAACAGAAATGGACTCGAAGTGACGCCAAATAATACACGACACATTTTCATAATTATAAAATTAATTGGGGAATTTTTATCTTGAGGGAGTTCTTCGATCCACAGGAAACGCGTTATATCTCTGTCACTTTCAGCAAGACTTATCTGTAAGAAAGCCTTTTCAATGTCTGCCACTACGGCAATTTTATTGCTTCGAAATTGCAAAATTAAATCAAATAAATCTGAGTTCAAATTGGGACCTGGGAAGAGTACATCATTTAGAGAAGGTTCAGAAGGAGCGTGAGATGAGGCATCAAAAACAATGCGTAGTTTGGTTGTTTGTTTATCCCTTCGAATTACAGGGTGGTGGGGTAAATAATAGGTCAAATTACCATTCGGTGAATTTATTTCTTGCGGTTCAACAATTTCTACTATTCCTAAAGCCTTATATTCATCAATAATTTCTTTATATTCCTTAAATAATGCAGGATTATTTACAAATCGTTTAATTAGACTATTAAATCTCTTTTTGGCAACATCATAATTATTCGGAAGATCAACATTGTCATATTTCATAGGTAATTTAACTTCATACCTATTGTTCTTAAACTGAATAGAATTTTCAAATTGTTCTAATACTTCATTATCACACAAATCTTTATTTGTATTATCTTCCTGAATCCCTAACCCTTCTATAGTCCAAAATTTTTCAAGTTGAATTGACATTTTATCATCTTCATTATTATCCCAAATAGATATATACATTGCACCCACTAAATTATTTTCATAAACTTCATCTGAGAACTTCCCATGAAGTGTCCAACCTAGTTTAGTTTCATTCAAAACAAGAGTTGGTGAAATACGTTTATATTTCCCTGTCATAATTGACCAATAGTAGTCACTACCAATCAACAAATCTATTTTATTCTCCCCATCACTTAATTCATTTGAAACATCTGACAACTGTATACCCATTTCTTTTATTTTTTCATTTAACTCTGAACTTGGGGCGCGTATTATATCTGAACAAATTTTCTCTGTTTCT
Source organism: Maratus speculifer (assembly GCA_964019185.1). Taxonomy (NCBI): domain Eukaryota; kingdom Metazoa; phylum Arthropoda; class Arachnida; order Araneae; family Salticidae; genus Maratus; species Maratus speculifer. Next base: position 208,308,370 of record OZ025289.1, on the reverse strand, counting down.
AATGCTTCCAGAGAAATTACATTGTCAGAAAATTTATCCTTTAAGAAAATTTTAACTCTATTGTGATTATTAACAATAGGTTTCGTACCAGCAAATGTATGGATTTTTAATGATTCCTGTCCTGTCACCTCTAAATTTAAATGCCTTGACAAATTCTTTCCGACAAACGTACGCTGCGACGCACTGTCTAGCAAGATACGAACATTAATATTTTTATCTTTCCCAATCATTGTTCCCTTTAAAGTTTGAAAATAAACATATTCATCTGGCTTACAACAAAGTGAAGAAACAGTTATTTTTTCATATTGCGTATTTTGCTTTCCCCCTATTTCATCCCCTTCAGTTGAAACAAGGTCAATTTTATTTTCCTTTGATGATCTTTCTTTTACTTTTTTATTACAAAGAGAATTTTGATGAGCCTTTGAATTACAAAGAGTGCAACGAATATTAGAATTTTTACAAAACTTACTCTTATGAAATCTTTTGTAACATCGAAAGCATTTCGCTTGTTTCGATAAAGATTGCTTTCTTTCTTCCAAATTTAAGTTACACAAATTTGCTTCATGTTTCTGAGAACAAAAAGGGCAAAGATTTTCTGTAATTGTATTTAATGTAAATGCTGAGGGATTTTTATTTTTTCCTTGAAGAAAATGTTTAGAAGGATTTTGTTTAAATTTATTTTCATGAGATTTAATCTCAAAACTGACAGATGTAACATTAACAACCTTTTCCCGCGCTTCGATTTCGCGCTTAAGGAACAATAATAAATCATTTACGCAAACATCTTTTTTCTCGCACTGTTCTCTATGAAATTGCAATAAAAGGTCATTAGGTATACATTTATAAATAATAGGTAACAATAAACAACCATATTGGTCTGATTTCACATCCAATGATTCTAAACTTCTTATTTGTATCGCTATTTCATCATACAATTTTCTTAATGAATAAATATCATTTGATCTTCGCACTGCTTCTAAATTTAATAATTTATTTGTGTGCGCAGATATTAAAACTTCTCTTTTTCCAAAACGATCCTTTAATATATTTATTGCCGTTGCGTAATTTTCACCAGTTAATGGAAGCCCGTTAATAGCAGCAGCTGCTGATCCCGAAATCAAAGATTTCAAATAAGTAAATTTTTCTATCTCTTGAAGGGCTTCATTTTCGTGAACGGCGACTTTAAATTGCGGCCAAAATTCTTGGAATTCGCAAATGTCGCCGGTGAATTTGTTTAAAGAAATTCGCGGCAATTTGGTGTTACATTTTAACTGAGTATCTGATATGGGGGGCGTAGATACTTTTGGTTCATTTGTAATATCAGAAGTTTTCTTTAAATTATGCAAAAATCTATTTGCTCTCGATTTACACGTAATAATTGATTCTTTATATTCTAAACAAGTTTCAATTTCGGTTTCTAAATTAGAAGATTCAATTTCAGATTGTATTAAATCGTCTAGGTTTTCTAGAGAAATCTTATGTTCCAGCAATGTTGCTAAACAATCCTCCACAATTTCCGGTTTCAAATCACTTTCTTTCAAAATTTCATTATCAATTTTTTTAATTAATTTTGTTATTGTGGATCTAATTGATCCGCGTTTAGTAATATTTCTTTTCAAATTTTCACCGGCATTCATTTTGTACAGTACTGTTTCTTCCAAATCATAAAATCAAAGAAATAACAATAAAAAAAAACTTACCCGTTTCATATATGCAATCGTCTGAATCATATTCTCATTCTATTATTTCCCGCGTCGGATGCACCATTGTCGCGTCGGCTGGTTCAGTGGATTTCGAATAACACAAAATTAATTTAGGCGATTCATATTCAATAACTTCAAAACGGGAATCTTGTTACTTCTTTTTAATTGGAAGAAAATACTTTACATCTTCTATACACATTATACACACTGTACACCTTCTTATTTACACATATGTTACAAATATTTACATGAAATTCGATATATTTTAGAATTATTCTTCTATCAAGACTGTCATAACACCATCGCGTATTAATTCTTTTCTCTCTCTCTCAGAACATAAACAAAACAAAAAAATATCTCGAGCCCAGGGGAGGGGTTGCCACGCGTAACTAAGATCAGGATTCATCGCCCTTTTGGCGTTAAAACATGATTCCCCACAAAAACATCTACTAACTTCTTAACAAATTATCGCAGAATATTTATAATTTATGTAGTTATTTCATATTTAAATTAATATTTAACGAAACCTTAATCCTCCACTTTCTTTAATAATTATGATATATATACATTTTATATTATTTTATTATAAAAAATACCTTAACGGAAATTTTATTTAATAAAAATATTGGCATGTATACAATAATTAAACATATAAATCAAAAATAGCACATAAATTCCGAAAAGAAATAATTTTAATAGTATATTAAAGTTAAATTTCACTAAAAACACACTTCATACTTTTTAATTACAGTTTCTTTAGATTGTTTTTCGGAAAGGCGTGTGTATCATAATTTTTTATAACAAAATACTTGATTTTACAGTTATTATATTACATATGGCGACATCACAGCCTACTAATGATATCAGTCACACTTGGAGGAATATTTCACCATTTATCGATGAAACATGAGAAGGATGATTCTAAATACTATAAATATCACGCAAGTAATCAGTTTTCCTCAGAGAAAAGGAATTAAAGTTCTTCGCTCAGAGCTCTTAAATTTAATTAGTGTTTTCCGTGTTATATTTTGCGTATCAGATTCTTTACACTATTAGAAAATCCTGAATTTAAACTGAAAATTTTCTTATTAAGATGAAAATAAATCTCATATGCGATGAAATTATCCTGCATTTTTACATGTCATATATGTATTATATTGTTTTATCCTAATTGCATTTATATTATTTATTCTTATTTAATCTTACTTTTTGAAATGTACATTCGTATCGCATAGCAATTTTAACAACAACATGTGAATAGTCATTACAAATAAATCAGTTGATACTGTTATAAAGAACGAATGTTTTACATTATTATTTCAATTTCAAAATAATAAAGTATATTATTTCCGAATAGATAGTTGTCTTTAGAAGTAGAAAATTACATTTACCAAAAATATTGGCGAGACTTAGGTATATTTTTATGATATATGTTCTAGGCAATATACACTAGTCGGAGGAAAAAGAAAATACCGCCTACAGATTTTTCAGCAATTTATTGTACAAAATTTACTGGTACCGAACAATTGTAAAAAGTACACTTTAAAATAATGTATATAAAATATGCTTAAGGGGTCATCTACTTAGTAAAACAAACCCAAACTTTATATTTTCCATAGCAATATCCAATTTGAATATATATTTCAAATGTTCGGTTCAAAATATGGCGAGGAACCAAATTTCGAGTCATTTGAATAATAAGTATTTTAATAATAAACATTCAAAATTTAGTGTTTCTGATGTTAAATTACATTGTCATATTTTTATTAATATCTCCTGAAATTATATTTCTAATCTGTAAGTTTTTTGGAGAGATACTACTAAAATGCCCAAATAAAAATATGTTGAATTTGCAGTTTTTATAATATTTTGATATGAATAATGAAATTTATATTAAAAAATATGAATCGCAACGTACAATTGTTTCATGGATTTAGATTCAGTAAGCTATTTTTATGGAAATACAAAATCCCAAATTTTTCTTCCAAGCAGTTTATCAAATTATGCTAAAAATGGCAAATTTAGATTTTAAGGAGCCAAAAGCTAAAGGTCTAGGTATTTTAAAACTTTTTCTACTATCCTGAAATCTTGCACCCTTCAAAGACTGATAAGTGTAAAAATAATTTGATAGATCTCTTAAGTTATTACCTGAATTTGCATGTGTAGAACAAGACATTGCATGGTATGTATAGTACATTAATGTAAAATGTAAAAATGAATACTTTGCATTATGAATAACAATGATAATTTTGTACCATATTAATAACATTCATAAAAAATTTTCCACATTCTTTTTTTATCACAACTCCTCTCTTTTTGTAAGTTTGGATGACATTAGAATGAGATGAAAGATCCATGATTTTCTTTATATCTTATAGATCAGTAAATACACAGCCAAACCCTGTTAACACAAACACGCTTAGCGCGAAATAACTTTGACACAAACTAAATCAAGCTGCCCATAAAATTGCATATTCAGTTGTAAATATGCATTTACTGTTATATAAAACCAGTTTACGAACACACTCTTCGTGATATTTTGGTTATCACGAATTAGAAAGTATCGACTTTTGAAATATTTCCTACACGAAGCAAGTTTTCCCAAGTTTTCGATGCAGTGCTTAGTTCTATTTTTTTTAAATCGTAATTTTTGAAAGAATGTTTGTCTTTAGTATTGATATTCGTAGATTACTGTTTGTAAAGTTACTATGTGATTATTAAATGAAAAGATAAACTCTATGGTATGATGAAAAACTTGGATTTACGTTAAAAAAACTAATGATTTAAAACAAATTCGATACTAATCAGCGTATTTTATCGATAAAAACACTATTAATCACACATAAAACAAATAGACAACCACAGTTTAGAGTTCAAACTAATCAGAGGATTATCTTGATCTGTACGGAGCACTCTACATGCATAGTTCGGATATTGCGGCCCACTACGTAACGACGTTTTTGGTTTTAAAAACTCATTCGGAAAAACACGTTACCGACCAAAGCTGCTGTGCAAATTTGTGAGTTCTCTTCTACTCTAGCCCCTTTAGCACAATGCGAAGTTTAACATTAAAGAAGGATTTTGAGTTAGCTATACTGGAAAAAGAAAAGATTATTACTACGCTGAATTTATTTTTATTAGTTGCAAATGCAGTTTAAATATGAACTACCTTTATTTCTCAGTATCGAATTAAATTCTGCATAAAAAGATAAGTATAAGCTAAAAAATTATATACAGAATAAAATATTTGATATTATTTAGGCTTTATATTTCTTTGAGCTTTTATGCCATACTCATTCATACTTTTCTAGTACATTCAGCTATAGCAAATTCTACTTTGTATAGTTTTTTACAAAGTTTTATTATTCTTTCATCAACGTTACACTTTTAATGATGCATTTAACTCTTTCGCAATTAGAGCATTTTGTTTAATTTTTAATCTTGAACTACCGGATTTTCAAAACGGAAAACTTTCTGTACTTCAATGGAGAAAATAACCAAATTAAATAAAATAAACTCTACAATAAAAGAACTTGATAGGAATAATGAAAAATTCTGAGAGCTTTGAGTGGCAAGTGTAACAGTCGCTCGTCTTCAAGAAGTTAATAGTATATATGTTTTTTTTTGTACGGAAGCCTCTAAGCGCGAGTAATACTGGGACTTGACCATTTATGTACTGTTATGCTGTAACTACAAACTTCATTAAAGAAACTTTGCTTGCAGTGAGAAATGCTTATTTTACGTTTAATAATATTGTTTGTCCATTAACAAATTTATAAATATAAAACATAACGATAAACGTAAGTGAATTTATGATTATGATCTGATCTAAGTACTAACTATTCCATTTAAATTACAAAGTTATTATCCGACATTAACCGGATGCTCTAATCAATTATAAACCGATTAAATGTCTAACATGAAACTTAAGCTACAATAAACATCGGCGTTAACCTCTAATCCTGAAATTTACTAACAGCATCTTCTCCGCATTATATGTTGATTTAATCCATAGATGGCGAATCATCAGTATTTCTGAATTAATCAGAGGAAAATCTATTTACATTTTGCTAGTGTTTGTGTATATGGTATTTAAAAAATTTAATAAAATCTATAAGATTTTTTTAATCGCAATATACAAGCAGATTATGAAATTAAAGTAAACATATAATGGATTATTCGAACTAAGTCAAAACTTTGTTACATGTTTTAGAATATTTAGTGCTTACTAAATTTTTTTTTATCAACATAGGTTAAAAGTTATAACAAATACTATCATCAATAAAGATTAACAATAAATATCAAAAGTTTATGAGCAAAAAACCTCAAAAGGCTAGCATTATGTTAGACATTTGAGACATTATGTTAGCCTTTTGAGACTAACATACTGTTATCATGGTCCCTTGATGATGACCCCTTTTTTGGATATTAACTGCAAATAAAAATCATGCAGCATTATTCTCAGAAAAGGTTTATTCATTATTAGTGACCATTTTATTTTCATTTGTAAAATAATTGATGATGTGTGTAAAAATTCTACAATAAAAGAATTAGACGAGTGGTTAAGACAATTCTTGAGTAAAAAATGTGGATTTATGAATACAACTTTCTTTTTCCAAATCCGTAAATTTACTGCATGTTGAACTGCTCCCCTAATTTTTTTTTAGTTAATTGTCCGAGTGAAGTAAATGTTTTTATTAAGTCGAGATATAATAAGTGTTTGAGATGACCTACACTTTGAAGATCAGTTCTTTAAAAAAATCTGTTCTTTTTCTTAATTTTGTTATATGGCAATAGTTATAATTTCACAATTTTTTAATTTGATGAACATATCAGTATGCATCGCTAAAATAGATATTTAGTCCTAGTACACATTCATTCAGAATGTCATAAAATTTTGCACAATTTGTTTTTCGAAACCGTGCACACAATGATTAAAAACATCGTTTTGAGAAAAATGACCTTAAAGAAAAAATTCATCTGTACTAAGTGCTGTGTGTTTTTCTTTTCAGTAGAATAAAATATAAAATGATTCTGACTGACTCATGAAATCACAATTAATTTTGAATAATTTGTTAGCCCTAAAAATTGCAAATTTTTAGAGCTGTATATTTTTTACCTTCAGAATTGAACAATTTGAATGGCATTGACCCTTTATCAGATTACAGTTTGGTTTACATGCTGTTAATACCCAAATATGTGGTAATAACACAAAATAACATTGGTGAAGTAATTTCGCCATTACATTTTATTAAAAAAATGCGCTAATATATATGTGTATGTGTATGTTTGCATACATAAGCAGTAAGTTGCTGTATCAAATCTTATATTTGCTTGAAAACGAAATCTAAAACTAATACGTAAAAATTAATAAAAACTTAATGTAGCGTTATCATACCAAAACACTTTATACGTGCTTCTTTCCTGTTAAAAGAGCTTTAAAAAATTCACTAGATTATTATTTTCAAAAGTTTTTTTCACAAACTGCAGTGAAGTAGACTCATGTAATGTAAAAATATAACAATTATTTTAGAGTTTCATTAAACATTCTTTTTAATTATGAAGCTATTTAAAAGGTTTATATAAAATATTGGAAAACCATGAATATCTGAAAGTTTTATACATAATAGTTTCAAGAAAATTTATACATTTTTTCAAATAGAAGCGTAATTAATTAGAGAAAGATACCAACATTTTATAGAGCTCTAAGAAATACTTTAATCAATTTCGAAACTCATGTGTAAAAGTATTGATTCTTATTATAACAAGTAAAATGTGATTAATATTTTATTTTTTACAAGAGAATTACCTATACTGGAAAAAATCAAGATGATTTCTTTATAATAATGAAATTAATAAATTGCTTATTCATCGCTTTTTCTGAAGTAAAGGAGAAAAGCTAATAAGCCAGAAATATAGAGTAGTTTTATGGTTTAATTCTGAATACGTCTGTGTTGTTTAGAAATGCAATTCAAAAGGATTCATTGTATACAGCATTTACATATACTCGCAGTGATATTACTTAATATTTGCCAAATCACATATAAATAGTTAAATGAGTGGTACTAGAAAATTGGGTTATATTATGGCCTAATTTTGACAAAGGTGTTTTTAGATGGTTATCAGTAAAGTTCTTTATATACTGTGAGTATATTATCTACTCTGTTGCATTTAAAAGGGACAGTCTGTTTAAAAAATATTTTAAGGTATAATAAGTATATAAGTATTTCACGCTTTTTGCAACGAGGGATTGACGGTCTAGGGACTGACGAATGAAAGCAAAAACAAACATAACCCGTTATTTTAAATAAACATCAAAACCTGCAGGTGATCAGAATAAGAAGACAGACAAAGATCAAATTTACAATAAGTGATGAGCTTAATTATTAACTATCACTGAAACGACTTACCTAGGGCCTGAGAGTTAGACTGTCACAGCACGTGTTTCCGTAACAAAGTCGGCGATCGCACTAAAAACGACATAATGGGCACGACATAAACGACATAAATACGACGATTAAATGCTAAGCATTTTTTAATTTCACGAATACCTAGGGACTAATATTTTTTAACACTTACACTTTTTCATTTGAAATAATCTGATAAAAACGTTTTTATGAAAAAGTAAATCGCAATGACAAGATTAGTAACAAATACTAAACGTGATTAAGTCGAATTAAATGAAAATATTATATATAGAATTAGAATAACGATGAAATGATTGCTAAATTTGGGAGCCCTTACAGGGATAGTAATTAGGAGTAGGAAGAAGGGATTTCCAGAAATAAAAAATATTGTGATATAAGTCAAAGTGAGGGATCAGGTTACATGGACTTTATAATATTGCTTAGTAGTTGCAAATATTGGATAAAATAGATGTAAATATGTGAAAATTCCTGCTAAACGAAGTTAACAAAATTTTGGAGAACCACACTTATATATATTACGCATATTTTTAAGAATAGTTAAATAGCCAATTAAAAAAATAATAAATACTTAACTCTAGAAATGTTAGTAATACAGACCGAATTTATCAGAAAGGGAGCAAATAAAAAAATATGCCATATATTGTGACATAATTAATGACTACATATTCTTGAAGTAATAACTTTGTTTTATGGCCAAACGCAAATAACAAATGTAGAAGAAAACTCCCGGAATTCTGGATTTTGTAGAAATTATTTCCTCGATTTTTATGTATTTTAACGGCGTTGCTTCAATAAAGATATCAAATAGAGTTATATTAATGAACCTGCTACATTTTCTGTTAGAAAATTTTTGATAATCTCATGTTTTTACTCGAGAGTAGCCGCATCTTTTTTTCTTATAATGTTAGTTTTCGCGCTCGATCTTTTTGCTGCCGATTCCCGCGCATATTTTTGATGTATAATAAGAAAATTTTCCGCTTACAAGGAAAAGACCAACTTTGATAATCACAGATTTTGATTATTTTTACATATGATGTAGGGTACAGGCTTCTTAGTCCCAAGTTCTTCGATTTTATACAACGATCCTTAGTTCTCGAGAAACACGGGATCTAAATATTTTAATACAACTTAAATACTTATTTGGTAACACAATGTTTACATTGGCATAGCGCTTTCGGTAGAGCGTTATGCTCATTGATCCGCGTGAATCGGGTTCAATTCCGGAACGCACTACGCTTATTTTTCCTATTTTTTGTTTTTTAAATACATTTTTAATTACAATTTAATAAACTCATTCACTGTCAATTAAAATATATATTTAATTTTCTATATTTACGATGTAGTGTTAAATGAAACACTATTTTACAGAGTAATTTTTGTCGTACTTAACAGGGGAAATAGTCCAAAATAGGAATGCTGTTATTTTTTTCAAATGTAAATTATTTGATTATTGTTTCTTTTTTTTGCAAGTTTTTAAATTATAATGTTAACAAAATCAACAACAACAATAATAATAATAATAAATGACATCACTTTTAATTAAGTAGATTTTTTCCCGTTGGAAACGTATCTTTAAACTATACTTCATCGCACAACAATGTATATCTAAATTACGCAAGTTTACTGAATTATAAATTTAATATTCATATTTTTTATATATAAATCAAGAAATTGAAATTTTCAAATATATTTATTTTTACTTGTTAAAAATTGGATGTTTGTTTTGCATGAAACATCTGCTGATGCATTGTTGAAATAAAAAATACAAAATCACACTTAAATATTTATAAGAAGTTCGATTTTATATAACTTTTTAATAAATTTATTGATGCATACTTAAAATGAAAAATGCTTTATTAAATTTCAGTAAAACAAATCATAAGACGTTACGATTGGAAAACTAAAAGCTTTTTTTTTCTTTTTAATTTGGCGAAAATGTTACAATTCTCCATGTTTTCTATTTATTATCACTACATAATGCGTAAAAGGAACAATAACTAGAAGAAAGAGTTTGTTTTATGCATCTAACTTCCATTTATAAACAAAACTTATTAATGGTAAAATAAAATAAAATCAATTCTTGCAAAATTGAAAATATTCCCCATTTTCTCTACTTGCAATTACTAGATGCATAACTCTGTTTTAAAGTTTTAGATTTTAATACGCGGTAGTATTAAGAACTAAATAAATACTCAATCAAAATTTCAGTTATTTATAATTACCTTTTTAGCATCCCTGATAAACTAATTTAATGTCGAAAAACATTTTTTCCTATTATTAATAATTTTTTTCAAAATATTAAAAAGTTGATTTTTCTTTTCACGGAGCACAGTTTTAATAAAGTTTTGAAACGAAAATAAACTTCCACATAGTTGACATTCTATTGCCTTTATCTTGAGAAAAATGATGAATAGTACTTTTTAAAATAGGCTGTAGATTTAAAAAAAATGTATATTTCCTGACAATCTTACTAATCTTCTCACAAGGGAAGAAAAATGATCTGAAGGTCACACGCAACATAATAAGAATAGATTCCTTTCGACTTAAATTCTTAAAGTACTTAATGCACTTCCTTGAAATGAACTTTATCAGATTTCTTAGCGTTATATTAATTAAGAGTAATTTCCCCTTTGTCAACTTCCTAAAAAGATTTTAGGAATGTTACATTTTTTTCTTTTTTGTTTTAAGTTTTGAATACTACTGCTTTTTTCTGTAGAGTGATATAAGAAGTTCTTAAATGAAAATATTTATTTTTGTAAGCTTGAAAATCTGTGTAATAAATTTTTTAAAGATAGAGGATATTGAAGTAAGCGCTTTGTGTTATTACTTTTTCTTAAAGGATTATAAGAGCTATGCAAAATTAATATCCTATAAATCAGAAAAAAGGTTGAACAATTTTAATAGCCTTTCTTTTGCTACTTACGTTATATTTCATGATTAAAAGCTCATTATATAACATAAAATAATATGATCAATTCGCATCATTAAAATTATTTAAAAACCGTGAAACCTTTCGGCTGATTTTCCCCATTTTCCCCTCGTAAAATAGTTCCGTACATAACTCTATTTTAAAATTTTAAAATTTAACACGCGGTACTATTAAGAACAGAATAAATACTGAAAATCAAAATTTCATATATTTATAACTACCTTTTTAACATTCCTGATAAACTGATTCAATGTCAAAAAAAATCCTATTATTACTCATTTCTTTCAAAATATTAAAAAGTTGATTTTCTTTTCACGGTGCACAGTTTTAATAAACCTCTGAAAAGAAAATAAACTTCCTCATATTTAATATTCCTCATATTTTTTCCTTTCATCGTGAGAAAAATGATGAATAGTACTTTTTAAAATAGGCTGTAGTTAAAAAAAAAGTATACTTCCTGACAATCTTACTAATTATTTCACAAGAGAAGAAAAATGATCTGAAGTTGATTCGTAACATAATAAGAATCGATTCCTTTCGACTTAAGTTCTTAAAGTGCTTAATGCACTTCCTTTAAATGTACTTTATCGGATTTCTTAGCGTTGTATTAATTAAGAGTAATTACCCATTGCCAACTTCTTAAAAAAAGTTTCTGGAATTCTACATGTTTTTCTTTACTATTTTAAGTTTCAAATTCTACTTATTATTTCTAAAGGGTGATGCATAAAAAGTTCTTAAATAAAAATATTTATGTTGTTGATGTAATAATCTGAATAATAATCTTTTCTAGAGAGAAGATATTGAAATGAGCGTTTTCATGAATTGCTTTTTTGAAGGATTATGAGAATTATATAAAATTAATATATATATATATATATATATATATATATATATATATATAAAGATGGAACAATTTTAAAGCCCTTTCTATATTTACTTACATTTCTTTGCATGATATATAGTTCATGATATAGTACAAAATAATTGAATCAATTCGCATAAACCAAAATCCTAATCACTAAAGCATTTTTATTATGAAATAAAATAAAGGAATTCATGCTAACTTCTCATAGGTAAAGATATTTCTTTTTTTTCTACATGCAAATGCTATATAAATAATTCTTTTCTCAAATCTTAAATTTTATTGTGGGAAATTAATAAAAACTAAATAAATACTCAAAATTGGTTTTTTTAATAATTACCTTTTCTAGCATCCTTGATAACCTAATTCAGTGACACAAAGCACATTTTCTCTTATTATTAATAATTTATTTCAAAATTTTAAAAATCTGAATTTCTTTCCACGGAGCATAGTTTTAATAAAGCTTTCAAAAGAAAATAAATTTCCTTATATTTGACATTCTTTTCCCTTTATCTTGAGAAAAGTAATGAATAGTACTTTTTAAAATGGATTGTAGTTTAAAAAAATAAATATTTTCTGAAAATCTTACTAATCCTCTCACAAGCGAAGAAAAATTATCTGAAGGTCATACGTAATATAATAAGAATCGATTCCTTTCGACTTAAGTTCTTAAAGTGCTTAATGCCCTTCCTTTAAATGTACTTTCTCGGATTTGTTAGCGTTGTATTAATTAAGAGTAATTTCCCCATTCTCAATTTCCTAAAAAAAGGTTTTGGGGATTCTACATGTTTTTCTTTAAAGTTTCAGATTCCGCTTATTATTTCTATAGGGTGATGCATAAGAAGTTCTTTAATAAAAATATTTATTTTGTTGGTGTAATAATCTGAATAATAAATTTTTTGGAGATGGAAGATATTAAAATAAGCATTTTCATTTATTACTTTTATAAAAAGTATTATGAGAAATATAAAAAATATAATATAATATAATTCAGAAGAAAAATGCATTTATTTTTATGTCCTTTCTTTATTTACTTACAATTCTTTGCATAATAAAAATTCATTATATAGCATCAAATAATCTGATCAATTCGCATTAATAAAATTATTTAGAAAACATTGGAACCTTTCAGCTGATTTTTTTCAGTGAAAATGCATGCCATTATAGACTAATGAAAGAAAATATCATTTGTTTTTTCTCGAAAACTTTAATATTTGATTTTAAATAATATTAAAATCTTAATAATGTATACAGCAAATGATAGAGAAACACTTTGAAATGTTTACATTGTATTATATCTAAATTTCAGTTAAAACTAAGTTTTAAATACATTTTTATTTTATTCTAAATTTTATTTTGATCCCTCTCTACAAAGAAAATATATTTAACAAATGTATTTAAACTAATATGTCTTACAGACAGAATTCATTTAGTATGGTATTCACCTTCATAATGTATGCGCAATTATGTATATATAAAAATTCCTAATATAGTGAAACCTTTTTGAAAGTTAATCTCTAAACAAAGACAGCCTAAGAACACCAGCCACATACTGGAAGAGCGAAATACTTTCGATAGCATTAACACCAGTATTAACCTCTAAATAAAGAATTCTAAACAACGGCCACTTGAAAGTAACGAGACAAAAAATTCAAGCTCCTGGTCCAATTTCTATTTAGTCAAAAACCGAAATGTGATGAGATCAATCAAAAATTACTTTAAACGGCAAAAAACAGTGATTAGTGATGAACTGTTACTAGAATTTATTAGTGATGGGGGAAAGTTATATAATATTTTTTGAGCAGTAATCATAAAAGCATGAACTCCAGAAAGTCTCGAAGTTTGTAAAAAAAATTGGCTGCTATTACCAATATTGATTTCATATAGAGAGAAGAGGGAGTGAAAGAAATGGAAGATAATTTAGAATTACTCAAAATTTACAGCATTAAAATATACATTGAAATTTAATAATTTTCCTATAATGATGATGAGTTCTGAAACAAAACAACTGATATCGTTATCTCTTTGGAAAAAACGATTTTATAAAACTGCTAATTACTTATTTTTTTAATGCATTAAATCAATGAGAATTAATGAAAACAACTGTGTATTTCTATAAATTTTATATAATTTTGATATTTTAAAAAATTAAAACGTCTAAATAACATCCCCGTCATTTTTTCTCGAGGAAGAAGGTTTTTCAAAGGTTACTCGATAATGTAAATTTATGAAATGACTGAATAAACAATGGATTATATTTTACAGCTATTTCTTCTTAAATGAGGAACGTTCGTAGATGAAATTATTTAACTTAAAGTTTAAATATTTTAATTCATTGTTTTCGTTTACAACAGAGCTATTCATACACAGCATCATCATCTATATTATCACCATCTATAGTTGATTTATTGTTTTATTTTATTATTATTAACGAAATTCATTATCTTTTTATTTGATTAGGAAATCGAAATTTATAAAATAATTTTAATAAAGAAAATGTAAACATAGTGTGAGAAAAAGAAACCAACGGAAGCCGCTTTTTAGTTATTATTATTATTATTTTAATTACGGAATTTATTTAAAATTCTAAAATTTTAGCCTTTGAAAATATTATTTTCCAAGTAGTCGTTGTAATTTGTTAAATTTCTTTTTTTTTTTAATGTGATATTTTAAAATTGGACCTAAAATTATCTCTTTTGAATGTTGAGAATGTATGTATCATTTTATTATTATAATACGATGATGTCATCCGTAATGATATGCCTATTTTATTAATATCTCATTTTATGTTATTTTGTTGTAATTAAAATATTTTATGATAATACACAGTAAATGAGAATCCATGTTTAAAGAGTATTAATTTGAGTTTAATAAAAAGGAAATTCGGCAAGATTCAAACAGAACCGAAAAATGACATAAAACTCGCTTTAATGCAGAAAAATTACCAAAAATCTACGCAAATTTTTTTATGTTTCATTTTATTTATTCAGTTATTGTTGTATAGAATAGTCCTGGGTGATTAAACTAAATGTAATTGTGTAACTTAAAATTTTAATGTTTACCAACATAAAGTTTGAATATTTATAGTTCATTGCTTTCGTTCATAACAGGGCTATCCATATGCAGTATTTTATTTAGACAATCCTGTATATATATATATATATATATATATATATATATATACACTATATTGCCATTGATTATGGGACACTTGCGATTTTAGACATTTTACTAAATATCTAGAAAAATACATGAGGAATCATCTCGAAACTCATAGTGTATAAATATAATAGTATACGTCATACATCTCCGTGAAGATTTTTTACCGAAACTCCATAGGGGACCGTCAACAAATTAAAAAAGAATGAATATCTTTTGAATAACCCTGTCAAAACTAATGTAGCAAAAGCGCTCAAACTCTAGATTATGATTGAATGCCTTATTGTAATACACTGTGTTCATTTTTATGCAAATAGCGTGCATACTCGCAGAGTAATTAAGGTTTTTATAAAAATGGCCCCAAATTTTTCCAAGTTTTTCCCTTATAATTTTCAGAGTTCTTAATATAAAATAATATTTTTTTCAGAAAATATGACAAACAATATTGCACACAGGACCCTGTAATCAGAATTAAAAAATAATAAAAATTGTATGAAAAATGAGTAGATTTACTGAATATTTTTTTACTGCGCATGCGTCAAAGATATCAAAATTTCATTTGCATATTATGTTAGCTAAATGTATAGAGCAACTTTTGTAAAAGTCTCAAAATTATAGCTTGAAAATTCTGAAAGTAATCGTCTTTAGAAAAAGGACAAAATCCGTTGTTTCTAAAATGAAGCAAAAAAATGAGGGATTTTATCCAAAAGTTGTCGTAACATCCCGTATTGTGTATTCTATATTGACACTAATCAATGAATATATGGATACAACCCCTCTTGTTTTTGCTTCATTTTGAGAATAACGGATTTTCAACTTATTCAATTGACGATTATTTTCAGAATTTTCAAGTTATGATTTTGTGACTTTCACAAAAGTTGCTCTATACATTTAGCTAACATAATATGCAAATGAAATTTTGATATCGTTGACGCATGCGCAGTAAAAAATTATTTAGTAAACCAACTCATTTTGTATACAATTTTCATTATTTTTAAATTCTGATTACAGGATACTGTGTGCAATGTTGTTTGTCATATTTTCTGAAGAAAATATTATTTTATATTAAGAACTCTGAAAATTATAAGGAAAAAACTTGGAAAAATTTGGGACCATTTTTATAAAAACCTTAATTACTCTGCGAGTATGCATGCTATTTGCATAAAAATGAACACAGTGTATTACAATAAGGCATTCAATCATAATCTAGAGTTTGAGCGCTTTTGCTACATTAGTTTTGACAGGGTTATTCAAAAGATATTCATTCTTTTTTAATTTGTTGATTGTCCCCTATGGCGTTTCGGGAAAAAATCTTCACGGAGATGTATGACGTATACTATTATATTTATACACTAAGAGTTTCGAGATGATTCCTCATGTATTTTTCTAGATATTTAGTAAAATGTCTAAAATCGCAAGTGTCCCATAATCAATGGCAATATAGTGTATATATATATATATATATATATATATATATATATATATATATATATATATATACATATATATATATATATATGTAATAAAATAAAAAATAAAAAAAAAATTTGCGCCATTTTTTTTTATTCTCTCTTAGCTTCAATTCTAAATTTGTGGAACATATTTCAATCTTAGTTTCGTCTTGTAACAGCTAAAATTCTTTTTCTTACTTTAGTTATTAATAAATTATTTCTTGCTTCTCAAAAAGGCGGGAAGTATTTCGTAAGCTTTTTACTTTCTGGCATATTCCTGCGATTTTAATTTTATTTTTTATTTTTTAACATCGCGTGACAAGTGTTACTACGCGTTGCTAAAGGGCTTAGTGTTCCGAGAAAAAAATATAGTTCTTGCCAGTAGACCGCCTATTACGGCCAAGTAGAATTGATCATTTTGTCCGTTAGAGGCTCGAGTCCATCCTGATTGGATTTTTAAAATGATTGACGCGGAGTAGGAGGGCGCTAGTTTTGTCGTGAAAATGATTTTTTTTTTTTTTAAATCGAAAGATGGATTAATTTGTTGTTAAAAAAATACTCTGTTGCAAAATTTATTTTCCATACGTAAAGAAAAGTATTTTTGTTTTTAAAATTATTTGTTATTTCCCATGTATGGAAACCCGATATTTATTATTTTATTACTTATTTATTTATTATTTATTTATTTTTATTATTATTTATTGAGGTATTTGAAGTATAGTAATTGAATTTTAATAATTGAAGTATAGCATTTAAATATTTTCCATATGAATTATCCTTCTTATATGCTATTAAGATCAGGATTAGTAAAAGAAGAAAAAATGTCAGAAAATAAACTTGATATTGTCCCTTTTGAATTTGGGTTGGGCATGGATATATTTAAATGGTTTAAACATTTTGATCGAGAATGTTCGGTAGAAAAGAAAGATAATGAGTGGAAACATCAAAATATTTCAAAATATTTAAAGGGGGAAGCGCTAAAAACTTATATCAATGATTGTTTGGATTGTGCTACTTATGAAGAAATTGTCGAGATTTTAAGTGAAAAATTCATTCAAGTTAGAGTTCCAAAATTTTCTGAATTTACTTCCTTAAAGTTAAATGATCTAAGTGATTTGGATTCTTATTTTAGAAAGAAAGTTGAGATTGGAAGGCAACTTCAGCTTGAGGAAAATTTAATTATACAGGGATTAATTGATGGCCTTCAGCCGGAGTATCAAAATTGTTTGATGGTTAACCCTCCTTCCAATACTCGTGAATGGTTTCGCATTGCTAAACAATTAGCAGCGATTCCAAATCATACCTCTAATAACGGCAATAGAAATTTTCAACAAACTAGACCAATGCACAATCCCAATCCTCAGCCCAGACATTGGACTCGACCTACTCCAAACAATCCATCCCAAAATTTTAATCCTAGGTTTTTCACTCCTAGAATGCCTGCAACTCATTATCAAAACAATTACCCTAGTCGTCCGTGCAGAGTATGTTTAAACAGAGGCATAGAAAATGCATATCATTGGGAGAGGAGTTGTATATTTAACACAAATTCCTGTCAAGCTCAAACTCCTGCTCATATTCAACCACCCCCTACTAATAATGTCTGACAATTATTTATCCCTGGATATGTGGGCAATAACAAAGTGTATTGTGTGGTGGATAGTGGATCAACTGTCTCAATTTTACCCCTCAAATTTGTTCGATATTTAAATGGTAATTTACATAATGTTACCCCTATTACTATCAGACAGGCACAAGGAACTCTTACAATTAATAAATCTTGTCGATTATGTATTAAATTTGGTAATATAAAGAGATATGTTAATTTTTTAGTAAGTCAACTTGATTTGGACTATGCTATTTTAGGTTTACCTGATTGTGCCAAATTTAAATTAAAAATTGATTGTGCAAAAAGCCAGGTGTTACAAGACAATATTTCGTTAAACCCATATGTCAACATATCCAGTGATAACTTAGAATTGCTTCATTTTGATATTATAAAAAATGATACTACTGTGCAACCCGATTATGGAAATACCATAACTCCTCAATCCTTGTCGCGGACTAATAATGATGATTATAATCTATTGGGGGATCTGAATGCTATTCAAAATAAAAATGTAAGGGAACTTTTAAGGGATTATTTAGATATTTTTGCAAAAAATAAATATGATGTAGGGAGAATTAATATTGAACCTCAGCGTATTTATCTTAAATCTGACCTACCAATATCTTTGAGGCCTTATCGTACATCCACTGCTGATGAAAAAGAAATATCTCAGCAAATCCAATCATTATTAGCTGCTGGGTTAATTAAAGAAAGTTATAGCCCATACTCTTCTCCAGTTACGTTAGTAAATAAACGAGATGAAGGTAAAAAAACCCGAATGTGTGTTGACTACCGAAAATTAAATTCTATCATGAAAAATGACGCTGAACCTTTACCCCGAATAGATGAAATTTTAGACAAATTAAGTGGTGCCCAATATTTCTCTACACTAGATTTAGCCTCAGGCTATTGGCACATACCTATTCACCCAGCCGATTCCGAAAAGTTAGCCTTTACTACTAATTGTGGGCTCTGGGAATGGAATGTTCTCCCCTTTGGTGTAAAGGTAGGCCCCCCAATTTTCAACAGGACAATTAGAAGAATTCTTACAAAATATAAAATAGACTTTGCTTGTTATTATTTTGATGATATAATTATTTTTTCTAAATCAATAGATGAACATATACAGCATCTCATCCAAATTTTTGATTTATGCCGAATAGAAAATATTAAATTAAAATTATCTAAATGTACTTTTGCTCAAAAACAAATCAATTTTCTAGGGTATGAAATCCAAAATGGAACTTTAACTCCAGCTAATACTAATATAGAAACGATTAAAAAATTAAAACCTCCTACTAACACTAAAGAATTACAAAGATTTCTTGGTTCTATAAATGTGTATCATAAATTTATTGACAAATATGCTGAAATTAGACACCCCTTAAATAAATTACTTAAGAAAGATACTATTTGGGAATGGAATACTGAATGTCAAAACTCTTTTCAAAAATTAAAAGATGCCCTCATTGCTAAACCAATTTTAAAGATTTATGACCCAAAATTACCCCTACACACATTTGTTGACGCTTCTCAGATCGCGGTAGGTGCAGTTCTTAAACAGCCCGACCATAATAACTTTTTACATCCAATTGCTTATTTTTCTAGAGGATTGAGAAGTTATGAGAAAAATTATTTCATTACCGAACTAGAGTGTCTTGCTATCATTGATACTTTAGATAAATTTTATCATTACTTTCACGGTGTACAATTTACCATCCATACTGATCATGCATCTCTTGTTTGGTTAAAAAATGTCAAACATTTAAGAGGTCGATTATTTAGGTGGTCATTGAAGTTAAGTATGTTCGATTACAAAATAGAGTACTTAAAGGGATCTACAAATGTCGAAGCCGACATGTTGTCCCGAAACCCTATTTCTCATTTTTGTAAGCCCCTTACTTTTCTTCTTGACGTTAAAGAGATTATTGAGATGCAAGAAAAAGAAAATGTGTGTGGATCAAATTATATTAATGACAATGGACTGATTATAGTTAAAAGAAAAGGTTTTCGTAAAGTGGTAGTTCCCATGTCCCTAAGAAAAAAATTGCTTAATGTTGCTCATGAACAGTTTGGTCACCCTGGTGTTCAAAAAATGCAAAATTTAATTTCTCCTAACTATTATTGGCCAGATATGACCCAAGACATTACTAACTTTGTTAAATACTGTGATATTTGCCAGAAAAATAAAAAACCTAGACAGAAAAAATTTGGCTTATTACAAGCTATGCCCACTACAGATCAACCTTTTGACTGTCTGTCTGTTGATACTGTAGGAGGGTTCAATTATTATAATTCTACAAAAAAATATCTCCATATTATAATAGACCATGCCACAAGATATGTTTGGGCATTTCCTTCCAAAAGTGTCACTACAGAAACTTATACAAATTGTCTGAAACAAATCTTCAATATCAAAATCCCTCAACAATTATTCTGTTTTAGTAAGATTTCAAGTGTACAGTCCCCTCAAAAAATACTTAGTGACAGGAATGCTGCTTTTACTTCTTCAAGATTCAAAAAATTCCTGCGAAATCATAATATTAAACAACGTTTGACCACTGCCCATCATCCACAAACGAATGGGAAATGTGAAAGAGTAAATCAGACAATAGTAACTAGATTAAAATGTAAAGTAAACTCCACTACCTCTAAAATTCCCTGGACTAAGCTTTTAACTGAGGTAATTAATGAATATAATAATACACCCCATTCTATTACCAAATTTCTACCTGCGTACTTACTTTTTGGCCAATTACCCTATGACTCCCCCTTACAACAAAATTATTATCCCCCTGTTCATGAAGCACTTAAAATTGCTAAAACAAGAACTGATGAATTTCATTTAAAAAATAAAAGATATTATGATAAAGATTATATCGAACCAAAATTTAAAATAGGAGATCTAGTTATCTATGAAGAATTTCAGTACCCTAATACTAGAAAGTTTACACAAGTATTTAGTGGCCCTTATAAAATTCTTAACAAATTATCCGAAGTAAATTTTGAAATTGATAGGCAAAACCAGTTCAAAAGTTCAGAAATAGTACATGTATCTAAATTAAGGCCTTATTATTCCCCTGATAAATTTAAATTAAGTCATGAGCAACAACCCCCTAATCAACAACAACAAACTCAGGTAAAAACTGTAGCTTAAACTATATCTCTAGTTTATCATTTTATAATTTTTTTCTCTTAAACAGTAAATTTCTTTTCATATTTTAATTCAGATAATATCCTGTAATTCTCACAGAATGGCAATGATATCTCTTGACTGCAGCGAGAGTGTCACTTGTCTGGAAATTTTTATATTTGTTTATTTATGCCGGCGTAGACGAACAAAGTGGAAATTTCTTATTCTGTACTGAATTACTCTACTTAGAATATTTTTTTTTCTTTCAACTGAACCTATTTGTAATATTAAGTTTAATCAGATTAATTATTTGCCAAGTAACAAAATTTTTATCACTTTATTTTAATATATTTTTTTTTCTTTCTCTCTTTCTTTGCTTCTGCATTCCAGTCCAATTACATGTCAATTATAATATAATTTTGTTTCTTTTTCTCTTTCCTACTTGCATCTTGCAATGTTTTATCACACCGAGAGAATATTTATTGCGTAATTATTTGACATGAATAGATCTTGTTTTTTATTTTTATCATTTATTAATATTTCTTTTTAAGAATCTTAGTAGTTTAAAGGTCACGTGCATTCTCAAACATGAATAAAATTTTTATTTATCTTTATTTTATTTTAATTTATCATATTATATTTTAATTTTTTTTTGTACATATTCCTACTTAATCCTGTACTCGGATTACCAGATTAAGTAAATGATTTCATAGTTGATTGCATTTTTTATTTTATTCCACTTCTCTCTATATTTCATCCCAAAAATATGAGATGAGATAAACGAGATTAAGTATTTAAAGAATGTCTTTTGTGATATTTATTATTACTTATTAAGAGATTTACTTATACCCATTATGAGATTTACTTACACTTATGATATTTATTATTATTGATATTTTTCCTTATTATGTTTCTTAATTATATTGTTTATTATTTACATTGTTAAATTTTATTATTACTATATTATAAAATGTGTTATTAATTAAAAATACAATTATAAAAGTATTTTCACAAAGATTCCAAAATGGAACTGTTATGAATGTTCAAGGACTTACTCACACAAAAACTGAACTAATATTATAATGTTAGCTGATGAATTTGGACAGTTAAATGAATTAGACATCCTTAAAATGAGGTAATGAACTATGCCATTCCAAATATGACTTTAAGAAGATTTTTGAAATAAACTTTTAAAAATTGATTTCTAGATTTGACATTGTTAAAAAAGAATTTAACGTTATTGTTTTTCAATTTTATGTTTCATTTTTATGTTATTACTATGGGTAATTGCTTATATTTTCAAATTACTTTATGATGTGTACTTTAAACAAGATTATATCTTGTATTTGTATTGAAGCCTATTTTATTGTATTTAAATTTGAAGTTATTCCACGCATCACCTTGGTGTTTTTAAATTTGAATTCTATATTTATATAAAAAAGAGAAATTAATTTAAATTTTTTTTTATTCAGTATCTAATTATTATTACTTATATCAACAACTTCGTGAGCTAAGTCTGCATCATCTCCCTTTCTGTGAAATTGCAGGTCTCAGACCTACTTTTTCACCCGTCTTTCTGGGAGGGGGGATTAATAAAATGTAATAAAACGACGACGATATTCTATAATAATGTATAATCACTAATAGAATACCATGTTGGTTGTAGAATACTACTATTCACTAAGATTCAATAGTGGGATGAGCAGTCGTTCTGGTAAGTGGATAAGCCATGGATTTGTTCTCGTAGGAGTTTCTCCAATAACAATGCAAGAAAATCAGTGTTTTAGTTCTTTATTATTTAGAGCACGAACTTAAGTTACTCCACAGATCACCGTTCCACACATCTATCACTACGGCCTTCGCTCACTAAGCTGCAACATTCCGGCGTTCTACAATCTCGGAAAAAATGACATTTCTAATTCAGCGGAGAAATAAAACGCGCGTCTTGATAGTTTAAAGAAAAGGTGCATTCTACTCTCCTGAAAAGCCAAAAAAAAAAAAAAATCATTTTCACGACAAAACTAGCGCCCTCCTACTCCGCGTCAATCATTTTAAAAATCCAATCAGGATGGACTCGAGCCTCTAACGGACAAAATGATCAATTCTAATTGGCCGTAATAGGCGGTCTACTGGCAAGAACTATATTTTTTTCTCGGAACACTAAGCCCTTTAGCAACGCGTAGTAACACTTGTCACGCGATGTTAAAAAATAAAAAATAAAATTAAAATCGCAGGAATATGCCAGAAAGTAAAAAGCTTACGAAATACTTCCCGCCTTTTTGAGAAGCAAGAAATAATTTATTAATAACTAAAGTAAGAAAAAGAATTTTAGCTGTTACAAGACGAAACTAAGATTGAAATATGTTCCACAAATTTAGAATTGAAGCTAAGAGAGAATAAAAAAAAAATGGCGCAATTTTTTTTTTTTTTTTTTAATTACATATATATATATATATATATATATATATAGCACTTGAAGAATAACGTGTATCGGCAGATCCAAAGTCCCATGCCATAATGAAAAATGATATCAAACTATTAAACTTTAAAGGAAATAAAAATCGAGTAAGAAAAACAGTATAAAGACAATATAAAAAGGCTGTGGATCTCATCAGCGGTGGGCAGTTTTAAAACACAGCAAATACATATGAATGGATATGGAAAAGGACTATTATAACGTAGTGGCAGTGGGTTTCGATCAGAGTGTTACAATTTAAAAAATCAAATGTACAAAAGCATTTGATATCATAACACTCCCCCACCGAACCCAAACCCACAGGTTTGTGAACTTAATTTCACTTAAAACTTTAAAACTTTTTGGACTATATATATATATATATGTGTGTGTGTGTGTAATATATATATATATATATATATATATATATATATATATATATATGTACATATATATATGTATTTGTAAATGTGCATTATTTATTCAATTCAGAGAGCAAATATTTTTCTGAAAAAAACCTGTGCATTTTATTTTACCTTAAAACTACTGTTTACATGGAAATATATGCTTAGGAATGTGAAATATATATATATATATATAAGAAAGGTAAATGTTACTGCAAAAAGAAAATTCATGA
The DNA here is from genome assembly GCA_964019185.1 of Maratus speculifer. NCBI lineage: Eukaryota > Metazoa > Arthropoda > Arachnida > Araneae > Salticidae > Maratus > Maratus speculifer. The sequence continues at coordinate 208,284,004 of OZ025289.1, read as the reverse complement.
AGATTCATAAACATAAAAAAGGGAAAAAACAAAGATAATAGCTACTAGACTTGCAGGCACATTTCTTATTGTTGTTGTTGTATAAAAAAGTAATTAGACATATTTGTTTGATATATTGTTGTTTTATTTTGTATGTAATTAAATTATTTCACTTGAAAACAAAAATTCTTCTTGATATCAATGACACTAAATAAAAGTGCACTTGTTGAATAGTCCTGGGTATTTCAAAAATATGCATTAAAATATTTAATTGCTATAAAGGACGTTAAATACTAATAAAAACATTAAAAGATCTTAATAATTTTTACATGTTTCGATTGAATATACTCAATCATCATCAGAAAAAGAAAATACAAATAAACACAAAGATGGAAAATGACAAAAAACTATTACAAATGAGATTTAAAATTTTTTAAAAATAAAAATCACGCGCGTTATATTTTAATTATGTATCACGTTGCTTAATTTTTAAATTATTTAAAAAATTTTAAATCTCTTTTGTAATAGTTTTTTGTCATTTTCCATCTTTGTGTTTATTTGTATTTTCTTTTTCTGATGATGATTGAGTAAATTCAATCGAAACATGTAAAAATTATTAAGATCTTTTAATGTTTTTATTAGTATTTAACGTCCTTTATAGCAATTAAATATTTTAATGCATATTTTTGAAATGTTTTCAATGGACGTATATGAAAACTTCTATTTATAATTAATAGTCCTGGGTAATCAAACTAAATGTAATTATCCAATCTGAAGTTTGAATGTTCATCAATTTAAAGTCTAAATATTTTTAATTCATAGGTTTCTTTTATAATTGAGCAATTCATGTGTTGCATTTTACTTATACAATCTTGTAAAGTTTTATTTTAACAGCAGGTTTCTTTTATATATTTATTGATTATTTTTTTATTTATTTATTTGTAATATGCGTTATTTATTTGAAAATGAGAACAATTGTTTATCTTAAAAAATTGCATTTTATTCTACTTTTTAAATATTGTTTGCTAAGAAATATAATTAGCATAGAAACATGAAAAAATATATTATAAAATAAAAATAAATGTTATTGTAGGAATAATTTTTACGAAGTTTCGTAAACATAAAAAAGGGAATAACAAAAATAATAGCTGCAACACTTGCAGGCATATTTCTTATTGTTCCACTTTTATATAACTTAAGTAAATGGACATATTTGTTTGCTATATCTTAGTTTTTTGTTATTTTGTTAGTAATTAAAATTTTTCACTTGCAAACAAAAATCCGTTCTTCACTGTAAAACATTTGTGTTACGTTACTACATAATATTGGCGGTAGCTACGACTTCCATTTTACAGAGTAATTTTTTACTAATATAATGGTGTAATTTAAACATATATTACTGGTGAAACTTGGAAATGTTACACCAGTTATATCGGTTAAAGTACTCCACAAAATTGGAGGCAGCATGGCTGCCACCAATTTTATGGAGTAACGTTACACAAATGTTTTACAGTGTTGATACCAATGATAAAAAATAAAAGTGCACTTTAAAGGAATTTTTACTGTAAGTATAAAATAACTAATTTAATTTCACGTCATTTTTTTTTTTTTTTAAAGATCAAATAATCTATCATTTTTATCTTCACTTCTACGTATTAATATCATTTGTTTTTGAAAATTCTATTTTATTTTGTTAACCTACAACTTATTTTTTAATGCGTTGTATAATGTTTGCGATTACTTTTTTTAACATTGCGTGTTTGTTTCTTTCTTTATTTCCTTTCTTTTCTTTTTTTTTTCATACGCGTTTACTAAGTGCATTTCGTTAAGCTGAGTGATTGGGAATTTCATTTCATTGCTTCAATAAAAAACAACATTGTGCACGTCCTCAGTTATCAAATTTTAACATGCTTTGTTTTCTGAAAACATTGAGCCAATGCGTATTGCCAGTCTACTGCAAGTATGTGTTTATTATTGAACAAATCAGCAAATATTTACTCGATTACATTATCATGAATAGATTGGATTATTGTGAGAAATTTTTGTATGTGCTTGTCGATTTTAAGATGTAGATAACAACTCATATTCGTGGGCAATGAATATTTAGCATCCTTTAAAAAACACCTATAGTTTACTTAATGCAAAATATATTTACTGCATGCAGAATTTTATTATTAATAACGGCATAAATTTTACTTAGCTGTTTATCTCTGTATTTTAACTAGATAATTAAAAAAAAATACTGCAGCATTTAATTTTATTCATTAGTAAAAAGTTAATAATTTTAGTTGTTAATCCGTTGACAAAATGGGTAAAGGGAAAGTGGAAATAGGAAAGTGGAGTTTATATATACAATGTAAAAAAAAAATGTCCGTTAAATTTACTGCAAAAACTGCTGGCAGCAAAGTTACCAGTGGTTTTTGCCGTAAAATTTGCAGTAAAATTAGCTGTAATTTTTTATTACATATAATTTTACTGCAATTTTTACAGCAAAAATTGCTGGCAACATTGCTGTCAGCAGTTTCGTCCGTAAATAAGACCTTTTTTTACAGGGTATTGTTTGGCTGAGTGTGCAGTCAATCCGCAGAGGTTCGTGGTGAGAAGTTCGATAGTATCAGAAGTTACTGGTAAAAATTAAGGGAAAATTAACAGAATAAAAAATTACATTTATTACAGTGATACGAAAAATTTAATATTTTTTTAATTCATTATATAAAAAATCTTTCTATTAAAAAATTGATTTTTGTTAGGTTTTAAAATATATTCTTTAATTTATATTTGAAAGAAATCTTTTTTGTTCTACAACATTTCATGAAACATTGATCCTCTTCTTTGCTCAGTAATTATCATATGCATATACCTTTATATTATTTAATTTTTAAAAGTAACAAATTTTGCTAAAATTTTATTTAATAAGATGAAGTTGCTATACCTATAAAATGTATATTATAAATTTATCCTAACACACATCTGCCGAATACAAACTATTTTAAAAATTCTATTATAGTTTAATTTTTAATAAATACCATTTTAATGTAATTTAACTACAGTTTTTTTACTGTTTTTCCTACACTTTAAAAAAAAGAAGAATAAAGAAAAATACGTTTAATTTACGGCAAAAACATTTGAAAGCAATATTGCCCGCAGTTTTTGCCGTAGAAATTGCAATAAAATTAGATGTAAAGTTTTTTATTACATCTAATTTTACTGGAATTTTTACGACTAAAACTGCTATCAATATTGCTGTCTGAAGCTTTTGCCGTACATTTAACGGATATTTTTTATAGTGTGCGCGAATGTGTAACTAAGAAATAATTCAGAATATATGATTTAGTTTTATATTTATAAAATTACGTATTTGGCTCTGCCACTCGATAATGAAACTGTCTTACAAAACACGAACATATCACTCTTTATCGGTAAAACATGACAAGGGTGACACTAAATTATATCAATATCTCGCAAGTAGTTAGTTTAACGCAGCGGAAAATATATAAAGTTCTTCTTTCAGAACTAGTGTATTTAATTAGTTTTTTTCCGTGTTATCATTTCTGTATCGGATTCCTTATACTATCAGAAAATCCTTGATTTTTACTGAACATAATTTTATTAATGATATCAATGCAATATTAATGTGAACATAAATTTCAATTGCGATAGAATTGCCTTTGTAATATATTTAGAAAATTATTTTATCTTTATCGTATTTATACATTCATTTTATTTTTTACATAAACATATATATTTATGTATGTTAATCATTATGTTGTTTTATTTTTAAAAATACAACTTTTACTGAAACTTAATTTAAAAAAATGAAGATTGATATACATACACAACTTAAAGCTTGAATTTCACCTAACAAACAACAGCCCAATTAAAAAAAATTAAATAGCCTATCACATTTTAATTTCAAATGAATATAATTTTAATGTAATTTAGCAACAGATTTTTAGGCTATTTTTCCAAAGTGCATACGCAATTCAGAAATATTTTAGAATAAACGACTTACTTTTATTTTTATTAAATTATACATTTGGCGTTGCAGCCAAATGAAATCTGTCATAATAATGAAATATGTCATACAAAGACGGACATACACTGTTAAAAGTACAGGTGACACATTGCACATTTTAGGGGTGAAAGGCTTGTCTCACTGGTGACACGCCTACGGGAAACAGAATGGCACCTTTAATTAGGGCGAAAAATGACATCCCTAATCCAGAGTGCCAAATAATAAAAATTAATTGTAAAAGCGACTTTGGCCCGCGAAGGATTCGAAATCACAACGTCTGATTGCAAGCTCAGCGCTCTATCCACTTGATCATCGAGCTCACCTGCAAAGTCTCCTTGAAATGTTCAAATGTCCTGAATTTCAAAAGATGCTTTTTATAAAAAACTCGCCAAAAGTTAGCCATCCGAAGTTCTAAACGAAATTGGGATGGGGTGAAATGTACTTTACTCTCCTTCGCCAAGGCGACTTTTTTTTTAGCGATAAATGTTTCGACATGGCAACCGTGCATTTTCATTTTCTCCACTCGGATCTTCAATATGGCAACCCTAAGGAGTGCTTCGGTTTACGTAATGTACTGATTTCTAAGCCGTTTCTGATTGGACACTTCTGATGGCTTTTTCTTGTTACCGGATCGTTTTCTGAATTTTTTCCACGCCTACAGTTGTTAGTTCAGGAATTTTGACCGGTTTAACAGGATTGCACGGTTTCTTATCTTTTGTTTGATTGGCTTTTATGAAATGTCATTGTTACATCAGTCTATTATTGTTTGAATTAAAAAAGGAGATTGCATTATACATTAGGGTGGAGCGAAAAAAAATTTTTTTTGAAAATCAAAAATGGGTAGGTGCCAAAAGTTGCCTTTATACTAGTACATCAACTGCGTGAAATTTTACCGCTGAAAAAAAATGGCTTGAGTCTGCGCTTTTGCTCCAAAAATCGAAATTTTGGGTAAAATTTGTCATTTTTTGACATTTTTTTCAAAAAAATTAAAAAGTTCCTACAGAGCTGGTTAGTATTTAAAAGTGTTGCATAGACCTTTATATTTATCTGCTTAACATATTTAAACTATAAAACAATATCTGTAGTCTGTATAATTGGAGCAAATCTGACAACTTTTTGTGAAAAATCAGCGTTAACCTCTCTATTGGAGCATACAACGAAATGTTGTTTTGAATGCATTTCTTACCTAGCTGCTTTCAAAACTACTGTGTATATAACTCATAGAGGTGCTTGCATTATCTCAACCAGCCAATCATCTAGGCCCAGTGTTTTATTTATGTATTGAATTGTTATTTTTTTCCCGAAGACGAGTATAAGTTTTCTACATATCAAAGTAATTTATCTCTTCTTTGTATTAACTGACTTTGGATGATTTGGATCATGCTGGTGAGACCTTCACGTGTATTTTTATACCATGTATAACAGAAGAGAAGCTGAGTAATATATTGGGTATGTTCGTAATTGAACCTATTCAGCAGTATATTATCTTCATTAAAATTTCATGCAATTAGTACATTATGATTGGAAGTTCTGTTATCACAGCATTCTTTCAATCAATTACAATTTATATGCAATGATTTGAATAAAAATTGATTGTATGAATTCAATTTCTAGTATGTCATCATTTATTGAACCTATTACATTGAATATATGCTGAAAAGCTAGCTTTTTAATATTATGACGATCGTTACAGATGATTGAAAACAAAATTTGCATGTAAAACAACAATATTTCTAAAGAAGTTTTGGTATGCTTTATGTCATTTCCTGTGTCGTTCCGTAGTCTAGTGATTTCTAATAAGATTTTAGATCTATTATTTAGGTTTGTAGTACATTTGGTATAAAACAATCCGCAAAATAAACTTGCGATTATAGATTTTGTGAGTGAACATATACACGCTGATTGCCAATCTGTGCTTATATACAGCGGAAAATTTTATTAACTTTATGAGCTGTCTTTTGTGTGAGATGTTTTCTAAATTCCTATTCCCCATTCTTTCTGAGAAATAGTTTTCCTTATGAATTAGCTTTGCAATCTCCGACAGAAATTTCTAGTCTGTTCTGAGTATCTTTTTCTCAATTTGAGAAAATAATTTTTCAAAATTATTCTCTATTTAAAAAAAAAAAAAAAAATGTAATAAGAAGTGAATAGTACGTAGACAAAGATTTTCCTTATTCATCCAGTGAATCCATGTAGCTTAGAACGTTTTATATCGACTTCTCTAATAATTAACGCAGAGGAAATTCACTGGAGTTGAAGTAGCAAATGATTCAATATTATACACAATTCTAAGCTTACCCCATGCAAAATGGTTCACAGTGACAAATAAAATTCTTCTAATTTAAAATGAGCACTTATAGTCGATTAGAATCCGTACATTCCCTCATAAAGTACTATGCATTATAAGTTTATGCCCAGGACATTTCACCATCAAATGTTGTCCAATCATAAAAAGGGGATCTAAAAAGTTAATAGGAAATTACCTGGACACGAAAACGCTTAGAAAACGGCATAAAACTAATGCAAAAAAAGTTATTTACAACAGCGGTTGCTTTATACATGGAGAACAAATTTTCATTGCAATTCTTTCTGACGATCACCATCACATTAAACAGCTCGCTTCTCAATATATAAAAAATACAAAAGTAGAATAAATGATGGCATACTTATAGTTGAAATATCTGCAATCATCTTTGAAGCAAATCATTACGTAAAAAAAAAATACAATTGACTGAAAAAATGTTGTGGTAACAGAACTTCCAATCACTATTCATCAACTGAATGTAAGTTTGATAAATATAATAGATGCCCGAATAGATTCCTTTAATAATAGTCCCCTGCTTGTCATTTTTTTATATAATCTGTAAAAATATATATGAAGATAGTTACAGCAGCATGTGGATGCAAAGAACAGATGAACAAGGTGGAAGCATCGAAAACATGCCAAATTTTTATAAAGAAAATCACAAATCAATGTATAAATAAAACACTGTACTAAGATGATCGAATAGTTGGGCAGGGTGGTATAGGAAATATAGCCACCTCCACGACGCATGTCCAAGGTAGTTTTGAAAAACAAGAGCTATATGAAAAACAACAATTCGTTGTATGACCCAATAGAGTAATAATGCTGTTTTGTTACTAAAAGTTGTCTGTTTTTCTCCAGCTATAGGGAATAAACATATTGTTTTATAGTTTAAATATGTTAAGCAGATAAATATAAAGGTCTAAGCAACACTTTTAAATACTAACCAGCTCTGTAGGAATTTTTTAATTTTTTTGAAAAAATGTCAAAAAATGACAAATTTACCCAAAATTTCGATTTTTGGGGCAAAAGCGCAGACTCAAGCCATTTTTTTTCAGCGGTAAAATTTCACGCTGTTTATGTACTAGTATAAAGGCAACTTTTGGCACCTACCCGTTTTTGATTTTCAAAAAAAAATTTTTTTCGCTCCACCCTATTATACATGTATGACTATATTTTCCCGGCCTTTTTTTCGTTTTATTTTAAAGATATTTCTTATTTTAATAAATAATAACATACATTTGGAGACAAGTATGCGGTACGAAATAAATTTCTCGAAATAAATATTCAATGATTTAAGTTATGATTTATCAATTTCATTTAAAAAATTAAGATGATGTGTTAATTTTACTGAAAGTGAATTCCTATTTCAGAAAAACTTTCTTTTTTATTTAAAAATTCGCGCAATATATATGTACCATAAATACATAAAAAAAATATATTTCAAAATTTTATCCCGTATTTTCGTACAAATTTACAAAGATTTTAATAGTTGGATATCTGCATTAATAACTGCAAATTTGCTCATTTTAGAAATTTCTTCAATGCGACTTTTGAGCATCCAGCATTTTCGGTTATATACTGTCGTTAGTTAACGCAGTTTTGTGCATTTTAGGAATTCTAACTTAGAGAGTTTCGTGAAACCAGCGATTTTTTTGTTTTCTTTTAATGGACGCGCAGCATTCATGCATGCGTTACTAATTGCGGCGTTGAAGAGTTTCGTGCATTTTAGTGATTCCTGCACAGCGAGTTTCGTGGATTCACTGATGTTTCTTTAGCTTTAATGGGCAAGAAGCTCTTATACACACGTCTGTGACTGCGGCGTCGACGAGTTTCGTGCATTTTAGTGATTCCTGCACAGCGAGTTTCATGGATTCACTGATGTTTTTTTAGTTTTAATGGGCGCGAAGCGCTCATACACACGTCTGTGACTGCGGTGTTGACGAGTTTCGTACATTTTAGTGATACCTACAGAGCGAGTTTCGTGGATCCACTGATGTTTTTTTAGTTTTAATGGGCGCGAAGCGCTCATACACACGTTTGTGACTGCGGTGTTGACGAGTTTCGTGCATTTTAGTTATTCCTGCCCAGCGAGTTTCGTGGATGCACTGATGTTTTTTTAGTTTTAATGGGCGCGAAGCGCTCATACACACGTCTGTGACTGCGGCGTTGACGAGTTTCGTGCATTTTAGTGATTCCTACACAGTGAGTTTCGTGGATCCACTGATGTTTTTTTAGTTTTAATGGGCGCGAAGCGCTCATACACACGTCTGTGATTGCGGTGTTGACGAGTTTCGTGCATTTTAGTGATTCCTACACAGCGAGTTTCGTGGATCCACTGATGTTTTTTTAGTTTTAATGGGCGCGAAGCGCTCATACACACGTCTGTGACTGCGGTGTTGACGAGTTTCGTGCATTTTAGTTATTCCTGCACAGCCAGTTTCGTGGATTCACTGATGTTTTTTTAGTTTTAATGGGCGCGAAGCGCTCATACACACGTCTGTGACTGCGGTGTTGACGAGTTTCGTGCATTTTAGTGATTCCTACACAGCGAGTTTCGTGGATCCACTGATTTTTTTTTAGTTTTAATGGGCGCGAAGCGCTCATACACACGTCTGTGACTGCGGTGTTGACGAGTTTCGTGCATTTTAGTGATTCCTACACAGCGAGTTTCGTGGATCCACTGATGTTTTTTTAGTTTTAATGGGCGCGAAGCGCTCATACACACGTTTGTGACTGCGGCGTTGACGAGTTTCGTGCATTTTAGTGATTCCTACACAGCGAGTTTCGTGGATCCACTTATGTTTTTTTAGTTTTAATGGGCGCGAAGCGCTCATACACACGTCTGTGACAGCGGCGTTGACGAGTTTCGTGCATTTTAGTTATTCCTGCACAGCAAGTTTCGTGGATCCACTGATGTTTTTTTAGTTTTAATGGGCGCGAAGCGCTCATACACACGTTTGTGACTGCGGCGTTGACGAGTTTCGTACATTTTAGTGATTCCTGCACAGCGAGTTTCGTGGATCCACTGATTTTTTTTAGTTTTAATGGGCGCGAAGCGTTCATACACACGTTAGTTATTTCGGCGTCGACGAGTTTCATGCATTTTACTGATTCCTGCACAGCGAGTTTTGTGGATCCACTGATTTTTTTTTTGTTGTTTTAATGCAGTCACAATGTTTCAGTTTAAAATTATAGAAATTATATGATATAGAAATTATATTATCTGATAAATATCCTTACTAAATTTTAGAAATAAAATATTTGTAAAATTCACGAACGTAAGTTGCAAAATTTATATAACTTTGTGCAAATTTACGCAGCAAAATTTTAAAATTCCTTTTCTGTAATTTTTATCTCTAGTAAGTAGTTGTTTTTCCCGAATTTTTAAGTATGGAACGAAGCGTACGGGGAGGAAACTGTGACTGGGTCAAAGTCTCAATTTGGCGCCCCCTCCCCGAACTTTTTCTTGTGACAAGCTAAAAATGACGTTGGTAGTATAAATTTCTGCGCCCGTAAAACTGCCATCTTCGCCCCCCCCCCCTTTCGCACGGCGCTGATAAGTACACAATTATTTTTGTGACTGTTTATTGATATAAATAATATCTGTAAAATACACAAATAAGAAATTCCCCAATTTAAAATAATTCGCTTGGATGTACGCAGTGTCTTTTTAAAATTCATTTCTTTTAATTTTTACAGTGCTTAAATAGTTTTTTATGCTGAGTTTTTTAAGGAACAAAAGTATTTTTCATAGCAGAAATCTGGATAGATTTTGTGCTGTTAGCGAAACGAAATTGACCAATCAGAAAATTCGCTCACTTAAAAAAGCAAATCTTTGAATGCCGTTTTCTGATTGTTCAATCTCGTTTTGTTATCTCTGTATTCGCAAAATGTGCCTGAATACCAGACATTAGATGAAAACATAGCATCAAATTTTGTAATTACTGAATCGTCTGCCGCATGAAACGATATCTGGAAGCAGAAATAATTCTTTTAGTTTGTTGGATAGATTTTTAATTTGGAACGCGTGATCTATTTTCTTGGATAAATTATAAATAAAATAAAGTATCCTCTTTGTAGGATTCCGTAATGTAAATAAGTAAAGGTAAGTGAATTTTTTTATGGCTATTGTATTTTGTTTGTTTTAGAAACTGGTGCATATAAAGTTTTATTATTAGAAATTAGATTTATTAGTATATTATTTATTTTTAGTATATTAGAAAGTCAATGGTTTTATATATTTATTGCGAAATTGTTTTTTAATTGGTGACGATGCAGCAAAAGTTTCAAATTTTTAACAGTGTGTCATGTTTTTTCGCTCAATGTATGACAGGTCTGTGGCAGGCCAAACATTGAACGAAAAAACGTTCGACATGGACAATTTCACAGTGATAAGAGAGAAAAAACTAGTTTTATTGCGTCATATTGCACGATTTTTGACGTATGTCTCTGTAGTGTGTGGCGGGCCTTGGAGAAAGACGCTCCGGGAGACAAGACGCAAAAACGCGTTAATTTGGCGATTTTTAAAAATCGCGCCAAGAAGGAGAGTAAAGTACATTCGCACCGGGGAAGGCGCAAATGAATAAGGGGTGAAAACTTTCCAACAGTATGCATTGCGCGGCACCCTAATGACGTGAATCACCCATTGCGGGATCAAACGGCACCTCAAACACATTTTCAAGCCCGCGGGTGTCAAATGGTAACTCCTTTTCACCCTTGGGAGCCAAATGCAACTGTTTTGTCACCTTTATTTTTAACAGTGTATCACTCTTTATCGATGAAACATGAGAAGGGTGACACTAAATTGTATAAATATCACGCAAGTAGTTAGTTTAACGCAGCGGAAAAGTTCTTCTTTCAGAACAAGAGTATTAAAATAATGGTTTCCGTGTTATCATTTTTGCACCAGTTTCCTTATGCTATTACAAAATCGTTAATTTGTACCGAGCATAATGTTATTAATGTGAACATAAACATTAATTGCGATGGAATTATGCTAGAATTTTCTATGACTTATTATAAGCTGTAGGTACACAAAATTCGAAGTGTCTTACTTATACAAGATTCTGCGACAGGCAGAAATACAAAGGACAGAGTCGAATAAGGTTTCTTCAGATGAACTAAGACCTAAAAGAAATATTTTTTAAATTTAATTGATAAAAAAATCTTTCTATGATAAAGTTTTTTTTAAATGTTTGGTTTTAAAACGTTTTCAGAAACTTATATTTAAATGCAATCCTTTTGTCCTTAGAATATTATGAAATTTTAACCCTCTACTTTGCTCCGTAATTATTATATATGTTACAGGCCAAACCCGATTTTAGGCCAAACTAGATTGGCCTAGTCCAAACTAGTCTATCCTAATGCCCATCGGATGGACTAGTTTTTCCTAGGCCAGACTAGTCTATCCTAATGCTCATAGGATAAACTAGTTTTCCTAGGCCAAACTAGTCTATCCGAACGCCCATCGGATAAACTAGTTTTTCCTAGGCCAAACTAGTCTATCCGAAGGCCCGTCGGATAAACTAGATTTTCCTAGGCCAAACTAGTTTGGCCGAACGGTCATTAGGATGAACTAGTTTAGCCTGCTATTCGTTGGTTTGAACTAGTTTATCCTAGGCCGAACTAGATTGTACTAGGCCAATTCAATTTGGCGCGATTTTATTGAATCTAAAGATCGCCACGGCGCCAACTTTCTAGTTTTGATCTAATTTATCCTAGGCCGATGCAATTTGACTCGCTTTTAGCTCACATACTATCAAAGCCTGAGAGCTAATGTGCTCGTAGATTCTGTGTGTGTGTATGTAACCATGTATGTATATATGTATGTATATATGTATGTACGTACGTATGTACATACTTATGTACGTACGTACGTCGGACTAATATATAGCGACTAATATAACGGACTAATGTGGAATTAATATAACACAAGCACCCAAGTGTTGGAATTTGGATGCGATTTAGTTCAAATCAGCCGGCTTCGCCCGCTATCGGGCCCCTTGTTTTATATAAAATCTCGAAACGGGCGTATGATGAAGCGAATGAACCTCGAAGAGAAAAAAAAACATGATGATAAATATTTAAGAAAAAAGATTCCGCATCGAAATACCACTATTTCCTAATAGTAATTTTTGTAAAAATGTTATATTCTTGTTGGAACATTTTGAAACTTACAGTTTATGAAACTTATAATTTTGAAACTGACAATTTATGGCATTTGATATAAATTTATAAAAAAAAAAGTCACATTTCGGCGTGAAAGCGGGTGTGGATGCGAAAAAAATCGCGAAATATAACGGAAATTCTAGCTTTTAAAGCACCGCGACCTCAAGTAACATATCTACTATTAGGTTGTTTAACAGAGTTTCATTCTGATACAGTTTTGTTAATAATAGGGTGCACTCCTTGGTGTTGGAATGAGAAACTAATATAACGTGGCTTAGTTAAAACTTGCTGGCTTCGCCCGCTATCTGACTGGCCTAGGCAGCGGGGTTATATTTGGAAATTCGTTCGCTTCGAGGCTCTTTCGAAAAGGAGGATTACATTCGGCGGTGCGTACTCAGCACGCTTGCTACAATTTGAATTTCGTTCGCTTCGAAGTTCGTTCGAAAAGAAAAGGGCATTCGGTAGTACGTGTGCAGCACACCTGCTATACGCTGTCGCAAGCTGTAGGGATGCGGCTGAAGAACTAATGCACGGAATTTAATAAAAATTTACATTCAGGTAGTCTCTGATCTAAATTGATGCTGATTAGTTTTTGGTGTAAATCGCTCATCAAGTGGAGCTGCTGTTTTCCATTTTTTATGATTTACGCATTAGCTTTATCTTAACTAATACACGAATTTCCATCAAACATCAGATTCAGTTCGTCCATGAGATGAGTTGGTGTTGTTTCTATTTTGAAGTAAATCACTCAACATGGCTATGCTATGCTGCATTTTTAACAATTTTTACAATAGCTGTATCTCAAGAACTAATGGACGGAATTTAATATAAATTTATATTCAGATAGTCCCTGATATAAATTGATTCTGATTACATTTTCATGTAAATCGTTCAAAAATCACTATTCGTCAGTAGTGGCATTAAAAGCGGAACATATTTTTATAAATTTATATCATGTGTCATAAACTATCTTAAAGTTTCAACTAGATCAACCTAGAATTTCCGTTATATTTCCTGATTTTCTTCGCCCCCTCCCCCTCTTTTCCTTTCGTAATGGGACTTTTTTTACAATTTTTATCATGTGTTATAAACTATCACAAAGTTTCAAACAGTTCCAACAAGAATTTAACATTTTTACAAAAATTACTAATAGAAAATAGTGGTATTTGACGCGCCATCTTTTTTCTTAAATATTTAACATCATGTTTTATTATGTTTCTAAAAGTTTCAAATAATGGTCATATTTAACTATCAGCTAAAACCTTAAAAAGTGCTGAGATTAAAAAAAAAATCTAGCGTCCTCTAACTCTACCCCCCCCCATCCTAAATTTCAAGTGTCATGCTTTATTTAAGCTTTTTTTCTTATTTTTAAAAGGATTCGGATATTTAGTTTCTTAATATGAACAATTTCGCCTGAAGTGATGTGTGCAAAAACCAATATCTGTTACGAATTAAAAATCTTTTCATAAAACCGAAAGTCTCTATCCGACTGAAAAAAAAAATTCGTTCTACGTTTATATCTCAGAACCCCCCAAATTAATCAGGTAAACGCCTTATCAGAAGGAACATACATCCAAAATTTGAAACAAATTGGTAAATTCTCTGTGAAAAATCTATTTACATAAATTAAGAGTGTTACCTCCCATTGCTCCTTTATTTATACGTAAACAATGAACACCCACAACTGATCATGGATGTACCTTACCAAAATGATATTATATCTAAAATTTTAATAAAATCTGATCATTTTGCATGGAAAACTGACTTAATTAAATTAAGGAGGTGTGTGTGTGTGGGCGGGGGGGAGGGGGTGCGGATTAGCCTTTTGTTTTCCTCCCCTTATTCTTATTCAATGAACCCCTGAAACTGATCAGGAAAGTTCATTATCAGGATAAATCTATGTCCAAAATTAGAAGCAAATTGGATATTTCTATCAGAAGTTATTGCATTACGTACACACGCACGTACATACGTACGTACATACGGCCATACGTACGTAAATTGTTACATACACATACACAGAATGTGCGAGCACATTAGCTCTCAGGCTTTGATAGTCTGTGAGCTAAAATCGCGTCAAACTGCATCGGCCTAAGATAAAATATATCAAAATTAGAAAGTTGGCGCCGTGGCGGTCTTTAGATTAAAAAATTTCACGCCAATTTGAATTGGCCTAGGACAATCTAGTTCGGCCTAGGATAAACTAGTTCAAGCCAATGAATAGCAGGCAAAACTAGTTTATCCTAATGACCGTTCGGCCAAACTAGTTTGGCCTAGGAAAATCTAGTTTACCCTATGGGCGTTCGGATAGACTAGTTTGGCCTAGGAAAAACTAGTTTATCCGATGGGCTTTCGGATTGACTAGTTTGGCCTAGGAAAAACTAGTTTATCCGATGGGCGTTAGGATAGACTAGTTTGGCCTAGGAAAAACTAGTTTATCCGATGGGCGATAGGATAGACTAGTTTGGCCTAGGCTAATCTAGTTTGGCCTAAAATCGGGTTTGGCCTGTAACATATACATATTCAGCATGTTAAAAAATTTAACATATTCAACATAATTAAATATTCAACATATTCATATACATTCAACTGCTGGATTAAAAATATTTTAAACATTTTATTACAGTTTAATTTCAAATGAATACTATTTTTCCTATTCGCAGACGTAACTTTATAATAAACTACTTAGTTTCATATTTATTAAATTACGTATTTTCGCGTTGCACCCCGATAAAGAAACCAGTGTTACAAAGACAAATATTCCACTTTTTATCGATGCAATAAGAGAAGGATGACATTAAATAATGTAAATATCACGCAAGTAATCAGTTTTTCACAGAGAAAGGATTTAAATTTCTTGTTTCAAATTAAGTGTATTTAATTAGTGTTTTCCGTGTTATCGTTCTTTTATCAGTCTCCTTATACTATCAGAAAATCGAGAATTTATACTGAACATAATGTTATTAATCTAAACATAAATACAATTGCAATATAATTACGCTAGAATTTTGTATGTGATATATTAAGTTGTAAGTACATAAATTTGAAGTATCTAACTTACATAGGACTCTGTGACAGACAGACAGAGAATACAGGCGAATAAGGTTTTGTCATGGTAAGGATGAAAAAAAAACCTAAAAAGAAATACTTTTTTACTTGAATTGATAAAAATGCTTTCTATAAAAAAAGTTGGGTTGTTTTATTCTTAGGTTTAAAATATTTTGTCTAATTTATATTTAAATGCAATCCTTTCTCTTCAGCGTTTCATTAAATTGTAATACTGCTTTGTTTCATTATTTATTTATATATATTTATTTAAATGTTCAACATACTAAAAAATTCAACGCATTCATACATATTCAACTGCCTGATTCAAAATATTTTAATTAATTATTTTAGTTTAATTTGAAATGAATTCAATTTTAATATAATTTAACTACAGTTTTTTAGACTATTTTTCCTAAGCGCATATCTTAATTGGAAATCTTTTAGTATAAACGACTTTATTAAATTACGTATTTGGTGTTGCAGCCCGATAATGAAATCAGTCTTACAAAGACGAAAATTTCAGTCTTTACCGATGAAGCATGAGAAGGGTGACATTAACTAGTATAAATATCACGCAAATAATCAGTTTTGCGCTGAGAACTAAAGAATTTACACTTCTTCATTCAGAACAAGTGCGTTTAATGAATGATTTCCGTGTTATCGTACGTGTATCAGATTCTTTATACTGTTAGAAAATCGGAAATTTGTATTGAAGGTGATGTTATTAATGTGAACATAAATCTCAATTGCATTGGATTTTTTTTTTAATTTTGTATGTCATATATATATATATATTTATATATATAGACATGATGAAGCCATAAATGATATGATTAACCATCACAAAAAAATTCTACATTTTAACTCAATAAATAAAAAGTATTTTAAAGTATCTTTCGGAGTCCCTTAAAGAAATATTTCAAAAAAGGAATTCTTTTTTACTTCATTTGATAAAAAAAAAGTTTTTTTTATGTTTAGAAATATTTTCTTTAATTTATATTTACTTGGAATACTTTGTTTTTTAAATACTTTATGAAATTTCAATCCTTTACTTTGGTCAGTAATTATCATATACATATTTCTTTATGGTTTTTTATTTAAAAAAGTGACACCTTTTACAGAAGTTTTCTTTAATAAAATTAATATTGATATATGGGTTAATCCATGTGAAATCATCCAGATCATGTTGCTTCATATTTTTGATTCTTTTAATTCTTTATCAGTATATCTACTGTGCTTTTAGAAGCATAAAACAAGGATTAAAAAAATGTAAACATTTGAATTTTTCGGCGTACATTTTTTGTCATGTCACAAGCGGTTTTTCATGAAAATAGTACTTTATAGAATCTCTTATAACTTTTTTATTTCTAAAAACATGAAAATGATTTAAAAACCATTATATTTAGTGATGAATGAACTAAATTTTTATAATAGGTATTTTCATGATAATGATTAAAACAATTGCATAAAATAAGATTAAATGTATCATTTTTACTGTGATTTTTTTTTTTTTTTTGATATAAAACAATTTAATAGAGGAAAGTGAATTCCACCTTTACATATTTTTTTTCTGAATGTGTACCCTAATGAACTATTCTCAGAAGAAACATGAAACATTTAGAGTTGCCCCTTCTTTACCTATAATTAGTCGAAGTTGGCATCTCCACATCAATATGCTAAATTTCAAGTTCAATATCTAAAAAAAAGGACTGGATGAAATTTCATGAACTTTTTCAGGATAACCTTCTTATACATAGGAAAATGTACCAAAAATATTATGAGTGATATGTACATATTTGCAGAAATATGAAACTTCAAATTTAGCATAAAAATCACATTTGTTTACACATTTTACCACAAGAAAAACTACTCTTAAATGCATAACTTATTTTTTTATTACTTCAAATACTACTTTCAAAGGTATAATACATATTTTTTCTTACATAGAATACATAATAGTTAAATCAACTTTGCACCCATAGAAATAAATATCTGAGATATTTTATTGCAAAATGTCTCAGTAATATTATAGCTGCGTCGAGTGACTGTAGTTAGTTCCAATGGTGTTAATTCCAATGGTGGAAGCAAGTTACTTACTGGAACCTAAACTGTATTATTTTTGGACAATTGAAAAGTTGTTGGTGCTAGGTGAAATAAGTGAATAAATAGGTCATTGTTTTCTTCACTTGGCTGAATAAATTTTTCAATCCACTACTTTATCATAAATGCATATAATCATTTACTCATATGTGCGCATATAATCTATTATCATATAATCATTTACTTTGAATTAGAGCTTTTCCAAATTTTTGAGCTATTGTGATCATTTTACTGTTCTCATGTAGATGTTACAAAGCATCTGATAATATTTTCACTTAATGGCAGAAATCGGTGATATGCTCCTGTACCAGGAATTTGATGGCAAAACAGCCTTTTACTGTATAAGGCAGAAAACAACTGTGTTCTCCTAATAAGAAGCTAATTAAGTTCTAATGAACAAGTTAAAACATAATATAGTTATTTACTATTCATTGAGCCATCATAACTAAACAGGATAGAGCAAAAAAAAAAAAAAAAAAAATGTTCGTAATCACAAAATGAAGCATGCAACAATTAAAGTTACAGTTATGACATGACATATTTATACACTGAATAAATAGTAAAAATGCAAATTTGTTCTAAATACTAAAATAAAGTATGGAGTATTTACAGTTTAAACCATAATATATTTATGCACTGACACATTAAAATAAACAGGACAGGATATGAAAACTTGTTCTCAGTCATAGAATTTAATCGAAGAGAATTTGTAAATTTGTTCTTAATCATAAAATTTATACTTACTTCAACTTAATCCTGGCTTAAAAATAAATGAAATATTAAGTTTGTGAGCATAAATTAAAATTTATTTATTTAATACTATAATTATATTTATGTAAAAAAGTTATTTATACTTTAAAAAGAAGGATCAGAAGAAAAGAGCAGCATATATTGTGCATTTTAAGCAGGGATGAAGTGGAGGGTATATGCTGATTACCTTCTGGATTTTTTAATGGAACACCGTATCAATCTGTTTCTCAAGAAAACTATAGTATACTACACACTCTAGGGTTATAGCCTCTACTTATAGAGCGTATTTCCTCTGTTATTTTTACGATTACACCCCTCATTATGCATTCTTCATGGTGTGCAAATGTATATAAACAAATAATTTTTGAAGTCAATTTCAAAGTTTCATATTTTTAAAACAACAGACATATCACTCTTAATATTTTTGATACATGTTTACATCCATAAGAAAGTTACCCTGCTAAATTTTCATAATTTTTTATCCACTCTTTCTTAGGTATTAAACTTCAAATTTAGCATTTTGACAGTGAGGTGCCAAGTTTGACTAACTATAGAAAAACAATGTGTGTCTTTATATATTTAATATTTTTTCTGAGAATAGTTCATTAGGGTGTATATTCTGAAAAAAATGTAAAGATGAGTTTTACTTTTTTCTATTAAAATTTTATGTTAAAAAAACTATAAAAAGGGTTTCTTTAATCTCATTTTATACAATTTTTTAAAATCATTATCATGAAAATATCGGTTATCAAAATTTACTTCATTCATTACTTAATATAATGGTTTTTAACATTTTATATGTTTAGAAATAAAACAATTATAAGGACTTTTACAAAGTTCTTTTTTCCTGAAAAATCGCTTGTGACATAACAAAAAATGGATGCCAAGAAAAATTCTAAAGGTTTAAAATTTTTTTAATCCTTGTATTAGACTCCTAAAAGTACAGTAAATTAACTGGTAAAGTATTGAAAAAATAAAAAATATTGAGCAAGATTTTTTTTTTCTTTTTCTGGATGATTTCACATGGATTGACCCATACATACAACAATTAAATTATAAATGTAACCTAACTCACGCTGCCGAACACAAAATATTTTACATAATATATTATACTTTAATTTCAAATGAATACTATAACTTTTTTATGCTATTTTTTCCTAATTACATATGCAACTGAGAAATCCTTTTGAATAAACAACTTAGTTCTATATTTATTAAATTACATATTTTGAGTTGCATCCCGATAATGAAATCAGTCTTACAAAGACAAAAATTTCACTCTTTATCAATGAAACATAAAAAGGGTAACATTAACTAGTATAAATTCAATGTTATAACTACAGGTGACACATTGCCCCTTTTAGGGGTGAAAGGCTTGTCTCACTGGTGATACCTCTAAGGGATCCTGAATGACACTGTTAATTAGGTTGAAAAGATGTTACCTCTAATCCAGAGTACCCAATAATAAAAAGAAACTATAAACCAACTTTTGGCCCGCAAAAGATTCGAACCCACAACGTCTGATTGCTAGCTCAACACTCTAACCGCTCGGCCATCAAGCTCACCTTCAAAGTCTCCCTGAAATGATCAAATGTCCTGAAATTCAAAGTTTGCTTTATAAAAAAGGTCGCCAAAAGTTATCCATTCGAAGTTCTAAACGAAATTGGGATAACGAATGCACGGTGATAGTCATCATAGGGAGAACTTTCTGTTTTGATCCATAAGTGACGGCGAGATGAAGGGGAAGGACACACGTCAGAGAGCAAATGGCTAAAGGGTGAAAACCTTCCAAAGGTATGGAATGCGCGGCATCTTAATTAGCGTGAATCAGCCAGTGAGAGGATCAAACGGCACCCCAAATACATTTTCAAGCCCGCGGGTGTGAAATAGTAACACCCTTTCACCCCTGGGCGCCAATGCAACTGGTTTGTCATATTTATTTTTAACAGAGTATCACGCAAGTAACCAGTTTTGCGCATAGTAAAGGATTTTAATTTCTTCTTTCAAATCAAGTGTATTTAATAAGTGTTTTCCGTGTTTTCGTTTTTATATAAGATTCCTTATACAATTAGAAAATTTTGAATTCGTACTGAATATAACGATATTAAAGTGAACATAAATCTCAATTGCAATGGAATTTCGTATGTAATATATTTAAAGCATTATATTATCTTAATCGTCTTTATAAACTTATTTCATTTTTATGCATAAACATATTTCTTTATTTTATTTTATTTTAAAAAATGTAATACTCTTTACTGAAAAATTATTCAATAAAATAAAAATTAAAATGCATACAAAAATTAAATCTTAAATTTATCCTAACCCGTAACTGCCGAAAAAAATATTTTGAATAATCTACTATGGATTAATTTCAAATGAATATAAATTTAAATGTATTATAACTACAGTTTTTGACTAATTTTCCTAAGCGCATATGTAACTTAGAAATTGTTTAGAATAAACGAATTATAGTTTTATATTTATTAAATAAAGTATTTCGTGTTGCATCCCGATAATGATATAAAGACTAACCTATCTCTCTTTATCGATTAAACATGAGAGCGACACTAAATAGTATAAATGTCACGTAAATAATTAAATAATGAATTTTGCGTAGAGAAAAGGATTTAAATTTGTTCTTTCAGAGCAAGTGTTTTTCATTATTATTTTTTTTTTTGTTTTACCTTTAGGGTATGAGATTCCTTACACTATTAGAAAACCGTGAATTCGTGCTGAACGCACGTAATGTTATTAAGGGGCTCAAGGGTTGAAAACTTTTCAAAAAATCGATTTTTTTATGATCTAGTTTGATTATTCAATTAATTCTGAACGCAATGCAAAAAACCGCATAAAAATATTTACATTTTTAGCGGTGTTATAAGCATTTATGTATCAACACTTTCAAAGCCGCACCCATGTAATTTCAACTTTAAGTCGCGTTTTCTCAAAACTTGATTTTTGACGACTAACACCAAGATTTAAAAAAACTATTTGATGGAATGGATTAAATTTTTTTGCATGCATGGAACATCATTATCTATAGAATGAATTAATATAGTTTGGATAGTTTAATATTTTGAATATTTTTAATGAAAAAAAAATGTATTTTTCAGGAGTTTTTTAATTTTCAAATTTGAGAGTTTCTTTTAATAATGTTGTTTTTGAGTGATAGTTATATCCTTAATTTTGGATCATTTTGAAGCACAAATTAGGTTCTTATGTCAATTCAACGTTAAGATATCTTGGTGTTGGTGATATAACACATATTTTTTTTCGAAAATTGTGTCACATACATTTTGCTATATTTCTTATTATATTACATTGAAGTACTTCATTTTATAATTTTATAAGACTACAAACATACCGTTAAAATATCAGAAAGTTTAAATTAATTCCATCAAATACTTCTGTTTTTATATGGACTCGAACGACAGCTCTGTTTACATGTTTTTCCGTATTGATCAACACCTGAGCCCTCTTAATGTGAATATAAGATAGTTCAGATTCGATGGAACTGTACTAGATTTTTGTATGTCATGTACTTAGAAAATAATTTTATCTTAATTGCATTTATATTTACATATATGTATCTCATATAATAATTTTAATAAACTTATATTCGTAATTTATTTTATTTATAATAACGGCAAGTATAAATTCATTTAAAAACAAATCAGTTGATTATTCTGGCTTGAAGAACAAACATTTCACAAAATTGTTTTAATTTTAAATCAAAGTAATGTACTATTTTCAATGAGTAATGTTGTTTTTAAATGTTGAAAAGTGCGGTTATCGATGAGAAAGCGAAATGTAATTATTTTTATTTCTGTAAGTTCTAGGCATTGTGATATATGTAAATGAGTGTCAACAACATATACAAATCTGTATATATCTCAGACAAGGATAATTTATGGCATTGTTAAAATCTACAGGCATGCATTAATTAATATTTATTACTTTTTTTATTATTTTAAGAAAAAATGTATAAATGTTTTTGAAAGAACTTTTGATTTAAAAAAAATAAACCGATGGATAATATAATTGCAAGTATTGTTGAATACTTCACACGTATTGAAGGCAAATAATTTCATTACTAGCAGGGGAGACCGAGCTTAGCTCGGTCAAAATTAACTTTGTGTTCAACTCGATATAGTATTTTCACTGTATCATTAACTCTGTGTTATTACTGTAAAACATGTTTATAACAGTATTATTTAGAAAAACAATCAATAAGAAAACTATGTTTTTATGCACATGTTTATAAATTTTACTTTATTTTAAAATTCATAACGAAAGGACATCGATCTAA
This sequence comes from Maratus speculifer, assembly GCA_964019185.1. Taxonomy (NCBI): domain Eukaryota; kingdom Metazoa; phylum Arthropoda; class Arachnida; order Araneae; family Salticidae; genus Maratus; species Maratus speculifer. The sequence goes on along the minus strand of OZ025289.1, from coordinate 208,261,324 downwards.
ATCACTTTTTTAGCTCGATTCTGATTGGTTTAACCATGCATTTCGAATCCTCTTAAGAATGTATAAAAAAATTCTTTACATTCTGAAAGAGAATATTTTTTGCTAGATATAGCCAAATTTGGAGGCATTCTTTCATTTGGCTCCAAATACGTGTTTTGATTTTCGTAATTTTTATAGTCGATTTTTTGGCCATATCTCGCCAATATTATGTCAAATATCACCAAGTTATTGGCTTTTGCCATATTCTCGTGACCCTGGCCCGTATTACCCAAAATGAGCCACTAATCAAATTTGATCAAGCATGTGACATAGCTCAATCGTCTTCAGGTAATCAAAAACAGTAGAATATAAAATTGAATCAAAATCGTTTAAGCCATTTTTTAGGTAAAATTATCTTGGCAGCATTCAGCAATGAAGCGAAATGACCCACTTATATAATTTTGTTTAACATGCGACTCAGCCGAATAATCTTCTCGTGACAAAAAACGTTTTGTTTCAAAATTTAGGTAAAATTGATTGAGTCGTTGTTATATATAATTAGAATGAGCCTATCTCATTCAGACCCAAAATGACCCACTAATCGAATTTTCGCGAGCATGTGTCCAAGCCAAATGGTTTTCTCTTGCTCAAAAACGATATAATACAAAGTATAGTCAAAATGGTGAGTAACATTTTCTATATAAAATTAACATGACCCATCATGACTAATTTTTGAGTCGTTGTTATATATAATTAGAATGAGCCTATCTCATTAAGACCCAAAATGACCCACTAATCGAATTTTCGCGAGCATGTGTCCAAGCCAAATGGTTTTCTCTTGCTCAAAAACGATATAATACAAAGTATAGTCAAAATGGTGAGTAACATTTTCTATATAAAATTAGCATGACTCATCTTGACCAACAAATGACCCTTATAATCGAAATCTCTCGAACGTGTGGCCTAGTTTATTAGTTTTAGCATGCCGAAAAACATTAGATACAAAATTTAGATAAAATCGATTGAGCCGTTTTTTAGATATGGTTAGTTTGACCCTGACTCCTTATGATCCAAAATGACCCATTGATCGAAATTTCTCAAAAATCTGTCATAACCCAATGATTTTCTTGTGCCCGAAAACGATAAAATACAAAATTTAGTCAAAATTGCGCGAAACGTTGTCTAGATAAAATTAGAATGGCCCAAAAGCGGCCCACTAATCGAAATTTCTCGATCATGTGACCTACCCCAATGATTTTCTCATGCCAAAAATATGTTGTATACAAAATTTCGTTAAAATCGACCCACCCATTCTTTAGATATAGCTTGACCTTGACCCATTAAGACCCACAAATGACCCTTATAATGGAAAGCTCTCGAATATGTGACTTAGTCCTTTAGTTTTCTCGTTTCTGAAAATTGTTACATACAGAATTTCGTTAAAATTGATCCTGCCGTTCTTTAATTATATATAGCTTGACACAGACCCTTTATGATCCAAAATGACCCATTAATCGAAATTTTTCGAACATGTAACCTAGTCCAATGATTTTATCGTGCCAAAAAAATGCTGCATACAAAATTTCATTAAAATCGATCCACCTGTTCTTTAGATATAGCTTGACCATGACCCATTATGAACCATCATGACCCACAAATGACCCTCATAGTCGAAATCTCTCAAACGTGTGATTTAGCTCATTAGTGTTCTCATGTAAAAAACTGTTACATACAAAATTTCGTTATAATGCATCACGATGTTCTTTAAATATAAATAGCTTGACCCAGACTCTTAATGACCCAAAATGACCCATTAATCGAAATTTTTCGAACATGTAACCTAGTCCAATGATTTTATCGTGCCAAAAAAATGTTGCATACAAAATTTCGTTAAAATCGATCCACCTGTTCTTTAGATATAGTTTGACCATGACCCATTATGACCCATCATGACCCACAAATGACCCTCATAGTCGAAATCTCTCAAACATTTGATTTAGCTCATTAGTTTTCTCATGTCAAAAAACTGTTACATACAAGATTTCGTTATAATTCATCACGCAGTTCTTTAAATATAAAGAGCTTGACCCAGAGCCTTAATGACCCAATATGACCCATTGAAATTTTTTCTCGAACATGTAACCTAGCCCAATGTTTTTCTCGTGCCCGAAAACCATAGAATGCAATTTTTAGCGAAAATTGCGTGAGAAAATCGCTAGATAAAAATAGCATGACCCACAATGACACCAAAAATGACCCACTAACCGAATTTTCTCGAACATGTTACCTAACCCAATGGTCTTCTTGTAATCCAAAACGATACAATATAAAATTTGGTCGAAATCGTTAGAGCCGTTTTTTAGATAAAAATGACTTGACCCATAATGACCCAAAATTGACCCACTAATTGAAATTTTTCGGACATGTGACCCAGCCCAATAGTTTTGTTGTGCCAAAAAACGATTGGCTAGAAAATTTCCTTAAAATCGAACCAGCCGTTGTCTAGATATAAATAGTTTGATCTTGATCCATTATGACCCAAAACGACCCAATAATCGAATTTTCTCGAACATGTGACCTAGCCCAATGGTCTTCTCGTGCCCGAAAATGGTAAAATCCATATTTTTGTGAAAATCGTTAGAGCCGTTTTTGAGATAAAATTTACCCACACACACACACACAATTTTTGCTCGCATTATAGTATAAGATATGTTTCATTTCATTATATGCATTATATGTTATATTAAACTGAAAAATTTATATTCATTTATAGAATATTTCAGAGATAAATATCCAATTTTTTTTAATTATATAACGATTTTTCGCTATCTTGAATAATATGACTTATAAATAACCAGATATATTAGTATTTCCCGATGAAATATGAGACAGATAGCCCTAAATATAATTAAATATAACAAAGAAAATTAGTTTTTCAAACAGAAAATAAATTAAGTTCTTTGTTCACAGTCAGTAAAAATAATGAGAGTTTTCCATATTATTGTTTGCGTATCAAATTCTCTATTCTATTAGAAATCATGATTTTAGACAGAACAATAACTTCATTAAATTGAACAAAAGTCTGGTGTGTTGTAAAATATTTGGATATCTTTGAATAGGATATATATATATATAAATGAGCTAATTTAAGCTTATTTTTAAGAAGTATCTATACGTTATGAAATGTAAAAATTAAAAAAAAAAAGTTTAATAATGCCACGCTATTCCGAATTAAATACTTTTTTGCTCCTTGTTTTTATAAATAAATGTCTACTTATGCATTAACAAATAAACACATCTAATTAATGTTTATATATTTGTATTTGGTAGGTATGAAATATTTTAAAATGCATGATAAATGGGTCTAGTAAATGCAATGATAAATGGTATGTATTTCAGATGTAAAGAATATAAACATAAAGAATATAATGTATAAATGTGTTTTATCTGATATTTTTTTCTCGAAATTAGCACTGGATATAAAACTTCAACCAAAATTCTGCCAAAATTTAATTTGCCAAGACGATGCAGTTTTCATGCAATAAATGTTGCACTTATGAAAATGCTCGTTTCGAATAATGAAGACCGTAGCTCAGTCGTCAGTTTTTCAGTCAATCACAATGCAGATCAATACTTCAACAATGAACTTGATCAAAAATCTCTTAAATTTCCGTTTCTTCAGAACTGACAAAATAACAACCATGCTTACTTTGAAATAAAGCATTCAGGGTCCTCTGCTTTAGGCCGAAAGCGTTAGAAAGATCCCTAATAGCATGAATGGTCACAGTGACGTCACTTTGGTCACATCACATCTGTGACCAAAATGCCACCACTCAGTGACGTCACATTGTGACTGAGATGTGACTTTTTTTAAAATCTTTAGAAATTTATAAATATCCTTACATGTTTCTGGCAATTTATGTATCGTCGCTTTTGTCACAGTTTCGTCACATTGTGACCACTTTGTGAAACGTCACAAAAGAGCTCTAAAAGAGCCATAATGACTTCACATTTTAGTCACTGTGACTTCACATCGACATCACGCGACGCCACATCGACAATCGATGGTCACGAAGTCACAATGTGACTTCACAACGAAGTTGCAGTGACGTCACCATGGTTTAAGGGATGATATTTTGCAGAACCTAAGATAATTTGAGAATGATAATCAACAATGGTTTTATTTTTGTTTTTTATATAAATATGAAAACTAAGTTGATTCGCACTTTAAAAAATAAAAATATCAAAATATTATTAACGTAAGAAAACATATTCTGCATGCTATTATTCTTCGTACATATGAAAACATAAAATAGAAAAGTAAATAACACATAAATATAAACAAGTAAATTTAGTGAGTGAAAAGAGACTCAAAATGGATTTATGCGGAAAAAATCTTCTCGGAAATACATGATATGTACTATTCTTTAACACATCTGGAGTTTTAGTATAATTCCTCAAGTTTTTTTCTAGATAGTTAACAAACAGTCTAAAATCGCAAATGACTGGATATATTTGGCTAAAATTTCCTAAAAATTTCCTGCAAGTCTTAAATGTGATTAAAAACCTTCTAATTAAAAGCAATCATTTTCGGAAATTCTTTCAATTTAAAAAAATAAACAGTTATATCTTCATATATATATATATGTATATATATATATATATATATATATATATATATATATATATATATATATATGTACATGATATTATTATGCTCATTTTCAATGCTCTATACATATTTGGCAGATTCCTTTTAATTATTTCTTTCTGTTAATAATCGCATGAAGATTTTATGACAGAATATATTAGTGAAAATTCCGTAAAAGTTATTTTTAATAAATTATATTGTTGCTTCTCATAATTTTTATCCCATCTAAGTCTACACAAAAAAATATCACGTTTTATTTGTTAATTTCATATACGAAACTTAAAAGTAATATAAAACGTTTGTATAGTTTTTTTGACAAAACGTCTAATTTCGAAATTTTCACTTATTAAATTACGAAAAATAACCATAAGTATTATAATAAATCATCATAATTATAAAGAATAAAAATGTATTTCCTGAAAACTAATAAATGGAAATAATCTGATAGTTTAAATACATTATATTTAAATTTTATGTTTAACTAGAAAAATGTGGGAAAATGTTTTACATTGGCTAATAATAAGTTTACTTATTAAAAAAAATAATCTAAGAATTTATTTAGGGCATGCTCGAAACTATTAAAAACAACAATATTATTTAACAATGTCTAGATTTTAGTTATTTTAAATTAATATTTTTGACTTTTACTGATAACCTAAAACTCTGTTATCAATAAACTTTTACAGTTTTTATTTATAAGTATTATAAAATTGTCTTTGCCTAGTATTGTCTAGTAATAAAAAGTCGAAATCAAAATAAACCTCTTTATCTATATATTTCTTTCATATCATCTCAAGAAAAATGATGAATAGTACTCTTTAAAATACACCTGATGATTAAAGAAAAATGTTTATTTTCTACCAAGTTTAATAGCCTTCTCACAAGAAAAGAAAAATGATCTGAAGGTCCTAGATGGCATAATAAAAATTGATTTCTTCTGACAAGGAGGTCTTAAAGAGCTTAATGTACTTCCTTTGCGTATCTTCTATTGGGTTTATAAGCTTTGTATTAATTAAGAGTAATTTCCTTTTTCTCAATTTCAGTGGAGTGTTTACATTATTTTGGTTTTCTGCTTTATATTTATATGGCTGAATTCCTATAATAATTTTTTGAAAAGCTTGTATTTTGCTGTTGCGGTAATCTATATTTTAAACACCTGCAAAAATAAAAATAAATATTAAATTAGAGATAATGATTATCATGCAGATGTATATCCAGTATGTATATATGAAGAAATGCTAAAATAATTGTAACTTTATCTTTACCGTATAAATTTATATGGAATATTTTTAAAAAATTAGTTCATTATACGTGTCATATCGTTGATAAAAATGCCTAAGAAATCGAATTTAACGGTTGACATGTAGGTTTACCATTATGCTTTCCAACATTCAAAAGTAGGAAACTGTGGAGGACTGGAGGCAGGAAAACATAATCGTAAATTTATAAGTCAATTGTTAAATTCAGATTTTTAGGTGTTATTCACTACGATATGATTTGGATTGTGTTTTAATATGCGAATCAATATTTAACTAATTCTTCAATTTCATCCATGGACTCAATGAGGTGATTGCTTTCGCATGTGCCTCTCGGTCGATTTACTTTTAACAAAGAAACTGATTATTTAGTTTCTTATAAAATCACTTTTATCTATTAAAACTTTTTGAAAGTATCGTTCTAATTTCAGTATCGGCGGAACGTAAAGAAAAAAATCGAAATGAAACAGCTTTATAAGTGTAATTAAGTCATTTTAACCGTTTGAGCGACTTTTAAAAGGATCAAACTGCACGATTGTTTTCTCTGCATTTCGTTTTAAATACTCAGAAAATTAAATTATATATATATATATATATATATATATATAATTAAAAAACGTATTAACAAATATCAATGTAATCTTTGAGACATCATTTTTCAATGTCTTAAAAATTCGTTAAATCTATAGATTAATATTATCTTAAATATTGGCCATGTTGCAATAAAACCTGCAATTTAGTGAACGGAATATTACGTTCCAAACATCTACATGATTAAATCTTAACGACGTTTTCTGTCCAGAATTTTAAAAACATAGTAATAATTGCAATACAAAAATACATCGTAATGATATATTAATTCCCACTGTTTTCCTTCTGTCTTCAACAATAGAAGAAAAACTGCCACAAATAAGAACAATTTCCCCAAATATGAATAAATATCTTAAAGGACTTTCAAAATTAAAATAAAATGATTATTTAATAAATTAGCGAGATAGTGCATTACTCGAAATAAAGTACTTAAATATATATATGTATATATAATTATCAAAATCGGTTCAGTAGAAAGCTCAGATCAGATGATTAAAAAAACAAGCTTGTCTCTTAAATACAAAAAATTGTAACGCTTATTCAATTCAAAGAATAATAATCATCATAGAAAAGTAAAGTTACAATACACATGCAAAAATTGAGCAAGTTGTAAAGGAACATATATATCTATGACTCATAATTAAAGAATATTATTTCACAGTGATGTAGTTCTTCAAGGATGACATATTTCAGTTTTATATGCGGAAATACTTGTTTTCTTTTGCATATAGTGTTATATTTTACGGGAGAGGGAATGAAAGTGGTATATCATTTAATATTGTTATTCTAAAGTAATCATTCGAGACGTAAAATCATTTATTTGTTTAAGTAAACTTTTAAAAATTAATGCAGTTACCTCAAGTATATACAACAGTTTATCCCTTTTACAAAAAATATAATAATTATTCTCCAGCAACCATTGCAAAAATCATTAGATGACAGAAAACACGAGTAACGATGTTATAAGTTCGGTAGAAAAATACTCTGCCATTTAAAACTGCTGATACTTTGTGGCCGGTATTATAATATGATAATGGTTTTAAACATGGGAAAATATTTAAGGAAATTATCAATTAAGAAACGTTACATATTTACACAACGTATAATTAGATAAACTGAAAATATTCAAATTCGCTAAATAAGTGTATTTTTCTAATCGGTTAAAACGAATTTTAACATATTTCTCAGGTTGTCCGTTATTTCAAGTTCTATTGAATATTAATGCAGACCCCTTGGTGCCGTCTGAGATATCATCATTTAACGTGCTGTTGATAAATGGCCATTATGGCAAGGAGTCCGATTACGAAAATTTAATTTTAAAAAACATATATTCTTAAATCTGCCAAAATGTTTTTTACACCGCAAACAAGACATGTTAGAATACCTCTGTCATAAACTAAAAAAGAATATTTAATTAAACTCTTTGAGTTCATTTCCAATTGGTATTACATCTATTTGAGTAATGAGCTTGTTTCAACCACAAAAATCGAGTTTTCTGGAATTAGAGATCCAGCTAGATAATTTTCTCGTGTCTCGAATTAGTTCAGCTTAGTTTAATTTTTATACTGAAAACTTTGGCAGCACCGGTGCTGAGGTTCCCAACATATGATAAGGAAAAGTACCAGGCCGGTTAAAGTTACAAGTGGTTCAGATGGCAGATCGCGGTGCGTTATATCAATGATCGGGGTTTAATTCCCGAATTGAGTACATTTTCCTTCTGCTGGCTGTATTCCTTCCAAGCTACTAAAATTTTAAATATTATTGAACTCAAATCGTTGCAAAGTTTTTCAAGAATTAGATATAGTTACTTTTTTTTAATATTACATATTGCTTAAAATTCTTATGTTTAGATTGTGTTTATAATTAAATGGCATTTAAAGCTAAATGTTTTATATATTTTATGTGTTCTGACTTTTTATAAAAAATGAAATGCATTCTGTTGAGTATAAGACAATTAACCTCTACAAAATTTTGTTTAACATGGAGTTTATAAAACAATGAGTTAATTAATGTTAATTAAATTCAAAATACATTCGTAAACATGGAATGATTTTTATGTACACTTATTATAATAAATAACATAATAAACGTAATTTGGTAATTGGTTGAAATTAGGCGAGTTTTTTTTCGTGGTTGAATGTTAAATACTAGTTACTGACACAAATTATACCTTATCAGTCTTGTGGATATCTAATCTATGAAGAATTATAGAAAATAACTAATCATATGTGAAAACTAACTGTAAGAGAGGACAGTAAATTTTGGTAGCTCCTGTGATTACTATATCAATCCATTTAACTTCGAGTATATAAAATTCACATACGATAAACGATACTACGATAATACGATAATATTGGTTGAAATTATAGTTTTTAGATGTTTTAGACGTCAGATATTCCATTACTACAAGTGGTAATATTTTCTGTGAATTTAAGACTTATTCTGAGATTGCATATAAAATCTAAGACCTTCCAGTATTTTTTCCTTTAACATACTAAACATTGGCAAAGTAAGAGCTAAAACTGTCAATTTCTCCATAAAACATACTCTATAATAAAGTACCAATATTGATACGGGGTGATACTAAACAAAATTCGGGGTTTTAACACTTAGTAATATTTATTACATAAAAACTTAAAACTAAATTATAATTAATAATTAAAATTAAAGAGCAACCCAAAGAATTCGAAATAAAAGATTATAAGTGTTTAACCTGAGTACTTTTTGCCACGCGGCTGGAATGTTTATTTAGAAACGCCTCGTATATCCAAATTAGATAAATACAGATGAAAATATATTTAGGCAGCACAGCTAGTAAAAACACAATCTCTTGAAAAAAGTATTTTATTCAAAATAAATTGTGCTCAATTGTAAAATCACAAAATACCACATGTATATAAATGTACGTATCTTAGTTTGAAGCTAACTGACTTCAGAATGAATAAGTTAACATCTATGATAATATTTTATATTGAGATCTATTTGTGATATTTATAATATATAACTTTCTTCAAATCTGCAAGGATATTTTTCGTTTGTATTAATCTAAGAAAAATAATTTGTATTTTCTTTTTAAAACGATTGGTAGTTAATTCTATGATATAGCGAAAGATAAATGAGAAAATATTCCGGTTAGCATCCGCTGTTATTAACTATTTGTTTATTCCTGTCTGTAGGGAAAAAAGTAATAAATATATTATTAAAGAAAGGTAAATATTATTGCAAGAATAATTTTTACTAAGATTTATTAACATAAAAAAGAAAAAAGAAAAGATTATATATGAATAGCTTCAAGGCGTTTTTCTTTGTATTATATGTTGTTTCATATGACCGAAGAATAATGTATATTTATGTTTGCTTTATATCAATTATATGTTATTTTGCAACGCATTAAGATAATTTTTGTAAGCAAAGTCATTATTCAGTTTCATTGTTATAAAAATAACTTATTTCAAGTTAATTTTTTATCTACAATAATAATTCACTATTGACTAAGTATATTTTAACGTATTGGCATACAAAGTAACGCATAAATTTTAGTAGACCTAAATATAGTATAATATACTTTTAATAAAATCATATTTTCTTTAGTACTGGTGTTATACATATATATATATATATATATATATATATATATAGTACATAATATCTCAACCATAATCTTTTGTTCAAACGAATGCTTAAATTTTAAAAATATTTACTTTGTGTGCTTTGAAATATTTTCTTTAAAATTAAATTGAATTCAAGATGTTTTCTTACCAACATTATATTTTTATCTTCTTTATTATTAATTTACTTTAATGTACATTATAAAAATATTATTCAACTAATACAAACTGCATTTATTTTAAAATGAAATGTATTAATCAAAGTACAGGGTGGCCATAAAAAAACTTTGCCGATATATGGAGATCTAGCGGCCAGTCCACTCAGCCGATCGAGGTGAAATTTCAGATATAGCTATTCAGAGGTATGAGCTCGAGATTCTGTGAACGGCAACAAAATGGCGCTCACGGTTACGGTTATAGTTACAGAAACTCGAAAATTTCCTAAGGCAACACCCATTTTTTATCATCGAAAAGTGCTCAGCGCATGCGAAAACCCTAAAGAGCGTTGGAACCGTACGAGTATCGCAAGAAACGGACATGTTATTCACGCACAAAAAACTGTTCTGCGAATCCTCTCTCCACCCATAGAAAAAACTCGATTGGGGCGCAAGGAGGTAATTTGCATATGACACAGAGTCAGTACACTAATCTCTGATTACAATGCAGATCGGAGAAATTAAAACTTTTATTTTGATTACACATTTTCCACATGGGTGCCATCACCATTTATTGCCTGTGATGGCACCCATGTGGAAAATGTGTAATCAAAATAAAAGTTGAAATGAATGAAATCATTTTCAATATATTATATTGAGCTTTTTCAAATATTTTTCAATTTAGAAATAGCAAAAATCATTCCAAGATGCTTGCTTTAGTACATAGTGTGCGCATATTACAGTGTGTATAAATAGTAAAAATATATATAATAAATGAAACGTTAAAATTTTAGTATATTCTGTTTTTTTTGTTTCACCAATGAAATAAATTTAAGCATACTATGTACTATAAAAGAGATATTTAAAAACATAAGCCACTACTCATAAACGTTGCACCAAGAATATAACAACTCCCAGCTATAAATTTAAAAAAAAATGTGTAAAGCTTAATGGCAAAAGTTGAAAAACCCCTGAGTGGTCTATTTTGAAAAATATTTTTCTGATTCTTTTCTAGATGAAAGACAAGAAGTTACATCTGGATGTTTCTAAAATGCACAAAAATATTCCCGTTTAAACATAAAAATATATATAAAATAAATTCAATAATTAAAAAACGGCCTACAAAAATTACAATAATGCAGTTAACATTTATTCGTTTTTATTCTTTAAAAATGAATTAGATTTTAATGAAATTAAATCTAAAAATTGGTGTTTAAAAGCTATTTTCTTCTTTTTATCGCATTCAGCTAATTTTAACTTATTTATATCTAAAAATATTTTTAAAAATCTTTCAGCTTATTTTAACTTTTTTGAACTAATTTTTCTTTTTCTATCTGGCCTGACCTGTCTAATAGGAGAAGTAATAAATAACGTATTATTCTGTATATTCTCGGTCATTTTTTATGACCGCCAAAGTTTTATCTACTGAGTTACCAGGACAATACCCCGCGTAAAACCTCGCATTCTAAACTGTTATCAAACCCATAGCCGCAGCACAAGATTGATAATTTTACGAAAGACAACCACTGTGAAAAATATGAGGCAAAATTAGATAAATGTATTTTTACTTAAATTTTCATTTGCGCTGCAGAGTTTACGTAAAACCGATAGATTTAGAAGAAGTCCATGATAAATTTCAAACCTCGTTCATTGGTTCAATGCACGAATGTTCTGCCTACTAAGCTACTTGAAACATAATCAATCTATAAATTATCATTATAAGATTATGAGACTGAATATGCGCTAGGAGTTGGGATATTTCCATAAACATAATAAAAATAAAAACGTGACACGAAATTAGTCCAGTATCAATTATTATAAGATACCTTGAGTAAGATTAAGGTAAGAATTTTTTCGACTTAGTTTTTTTTTTTTTTTTAAACACATATAGGATTTTACACAGCAACTTACTGACTATGTTTAGACGAAAGAGTATTTTAGCAGATATGTATTAATAAAATTTAATGATGAAAGTACATATAAAACACTAAAATTTTAAGTAATAAACAAAGCATTTTCGAATTAATACATAGTCTTTCGAGCATAGAACTTTCCTTAGCAAATTTTAATATGAATGCAGCTAATATATTTTTTAATCTGCTGAATATAAAAATGTTTTGTTCAAAATTGATAACAACCGAAAAATAACTACTTGCAGGTTGTAAAATTGATTAGTAACCTACTGAAATTATACAGAAACGAGTGGAATCTCGTCGAATTCGAAGAATGAAATTTTTAAAAAACCCGATCGATTTGGTTTTTTTAAAAAAGCAAAAGTAATTACATTATTGAATCAATATATAATAAATATATTTCCAAAATTAATGTCAAGTTTGCCAGTTACAATTTTGCATGCAAATATTCGCACATCTTCAGTTAAAATTGTAATCTGAGCTCCTGCGAAATCCAGAAATTTTTTCATATGCACTCACAGAAAAGTAGTTTTATTAACCACTTAACCGGCGAAGGGTATGGGGAAATAGTGCTTTAACCCCCGACTTATCTCGGGGCGGCCGGTTAAGTGGTTAAAGAAATCTAATTTCATTTTTACTATGACATTATTTCCACTACCTGGAGTCATCTGAAAGTAAAATCTCAATCTCAGTGTCCACAATGAAAAGAAATATTGAAATGTAATATCGTTATGAGTAAAAATGCAATGTTTTAAATAGTGACGTCATTTTCTCTTCAAATGTTTTTTTTTTGTTTTTTTTTTGTTTTTTTTTTGTTTTTTTTTTAAAGTTACTTTTATTAGTAATTTGAAAAAGGCATCCGTAATATTATTGTAATTCCCATTTATCTGGTTTCTGAATGACATCATTTTCCTCATTTGAAATTTTTCTTATTTTGCTTTAGGCATTAATTTTTATCATAAATTATTTTCTGTTATTTTATTTACATTATTAGTATTATTTCTAAATAAATATATAATTTTTACTTCAATTAGTGCATAATTATACTCAAACATTTTATTGTGGTTAAATTTTACGAAAACAATTAATTTTTTTCTTTTAAATGCGACGATATGCTCACTGATGAAATAAAGCTTCTGACTGGTGGAAAGTGATAATGGAAAATAATTTTTTATTATCAAGAGAAAAGCTAAACCGAGTTGCCACCATTTTGAAGAAATATCGTAAAAAGCATTTAAAATTAAAAATTAAAATGGAAATAAATTAAAAAACAGCTAAAATGGGCACAACTACAAATAAATAGCTTTCAGTTAAAAAAATAATTATCAAAATCGGTTGAGTAGAAAACTCAGGGCTGATGACTAAAAAAACAACCGGGTCGTTCTTCTTTTACACCTCTGTTAAACCTGATTGATCTTTTACAAAAGACATGAGTAATTTAATTAGAAATGTTTTTTTGTGTTTTAAATGTTCTTAGTATATCCAGTATCGAGACTTTCCTTGTTTATATTAGAAAGTAACACATCTTCCCATTAGTAGACACGAAAATCTAAAGATTTAAAAGAGAACTTATAATTGAAATTTTCGTGAAAAAGATAGAGAATTGGAGTGTGTATTTGGGATTGATAAAATTTCAAAAGATTATACAGTTTACAAAATAAAATCTCACCAAATTATTATTTTTTTAATTTTAAAATAACTTTCCACAGAAACTAAGTAGTTGTCGTAGATAAAATTTTAATATTATATATAAATTAATTTCGTAATGTTTCAACAAACAAATTTACATAAAATAGCCATTGTTTATCGGAAGAAAATATGAAAAAAATTGTAAAAAGTTAAATTCAATATAAATATCTATTAAATCACAGTGCATGAAAATTAAGGAAAATATCTGTAGTATAAAGCATGCAAAGTAAAATATACAATATTTAAAAATATAAACAACAATCATCTTTTTTTCTAAAGAAAAAACATATTTCTTTTTGCTTTTTTCGTCATTTTTATTTAAGCATCGTCATTTCGTCATTTTTATTCGACATTATTAATTGCTCTCACTAATAAGTAGATGGTTTTACAGTTCGTAAACGTTGTTAGAGAACTCTCCATTCTCAGTACCATCAAGATCCGAAAAATTCGCACAGCATTTGAAAAACCCTCTGAGAAGGAGCTCTCCCGATACATTTTATTATAAATAAGACACCCAGAACAAAGCATCTGGTCTTGATGGTGTCTTTAGATTGCAAATTGTTGTATTTTCTTTTTACCTGTTAAATTCTTGTCATTGCTCGCTCACTAGACCTTTAAATGGTTTATTCCAGGGCAGATCTGCAGGTTGTAATAATCGGGTGCATCTAGGGGGTATTGATATCAAATCCTTATCAACCGAATCCAGCAATTGTTTTACATTTCCTTATATGTGGATTCGTGCGCTGTCCAGAATACGTAGACGACGGTATTATTCTCTGTTGTTTTCTCACAGTTTTATTTTTCATCATACACTATGTTCATTAGGTTTAAACTCAATATTTAACATTTAATGTTTATTTTATATAATTATAAGAAAAACAAATTCTATAGTATGAGCAAAAGTGTCTTATCAAATATGACATTTTACTCAAACTAATACTAACAGCTTTAATCATCGACAATTTAGCCAAGTATAAAAAAGGCGCTAATGGTCAGTTAGCGTCACCCAAATTAGTTAACATCGCTATTTCAAAATGATATGCGACACAGGTAAGAGACAAATTAGATAATTTTCTCAGTTTACTGTAAAAGGGTGGTTTACTTGTAAAAATAATTCTCTTAGACGACCTCAAATGTACCATTTTATAACTTTTTACCAAATTGAGTATGATGAAAATTTAAAGCAACAGTCTGGCATTCTATGTCAAACTCACTTTTATTAGTTAAAAAAAACAGATGTAAAGAAGTTACAATTTGTTTTAATAAGAAAATCAAGTTAAGTATTTCAATTGTGCTCTTTACTGTAACACAGGCGAAATGAAAATGCATTGCTCCCTATTGAGGAAACATGAAATAAAAATGTATGCTCTTTTGTTTAAAGTAAAAATTATCTATCTCTGTTTAATTAAAAAATCATCTGCTTTTTATCCCAGTGCTTTTCCCTCTGCGTAGGGATAATATGTGTTTTTCCCTCTGCGCAGGGATATTATTGTTCTTTTATGTTTACTTTATAGTTGAGTTTGTGAATCTCGACGATATGTGCATTGTGTTCCCTCAGCGGATTTTAATTTGTGAAATGTGTTATTAAATAATGTGAAAAGTGATTATACAGTCTACTGCTTTCTTCAAATATATCGACACAACATTTTGGTCGGCATCGCAGCCGGAGTATTGCGAAATTTAAGTAAAAAGTTAATAGAATAATTCGTGAGTGAACTTCATTCTAAAGTAAAATGAGCTAATTGGAATTGTGCCAAATAGAATAACGCAAGAAAAAAATGGATAAGAAAATATTGACTGATAAAAAAGTTAATTAAAATTTTCAATTACAAGAGTGAAAAATAAATTCTTCAAAACTGATTTGAGTGTGTGTGACTTAGAACAAATTCAGTTATTTAAAAAAGAAATTGAAAAATTAGATGAAGAGTTAAAGAATTTATTTAAATCGATTTTTTATGCATGTGAAGAAAAAGACATAGATTTATTTATAGAAGAGAAGGATGAACAACAAGACATCTTAGATGAATTAACTGTAAAAATTGAACGTGAAATTAATGCTAGAAAAATAAATACGGACAATCCAAAAAAGGAGGTGAGTGAAATGAAATTGCCTAAACTTTCTTTACCATCTTTCAGTGGAAATATTCATGAATGGTTAAGCTTCAAAGATTTGTTTACAGCAAGTATACACGAAAATGCTAATTTATCGCCTGCTCAGAAACTGCAATATTTAAAATTATCGTGTCATGGAGACGCGTTAAAAATTATAAAATCAATACCTATTGAAGATTCGAAATACAATGTAGCATGGCAGTTATTAACGGAACGGTTTTCAAATAAAAGAGAATTAATATATTCTCATATAAGAAGATTATTAAATTTTCCATTCGTGCAAGGCGATTCACCGGCAGCAATACTTAATTTAGTGGATATGACGAATGAATGTGTTCGATCTTTCGAAATCTTGGATCAGAAGGTAAGTGGCTTTTCAGGAACTTTGTTGATTTATTTACTTTTGCAAAAACTTGACTCTAATGTCAAACTGTGGTGGGAACGACAGTTAAAAAATGACGAACTTCCAACGTTAGAACAATTAATAAATTTTCTGAAAGATTATGCTCGTTCATTACAATCTGCTAAAGGAAATAGTGTTTATAAGAAAAATAGTTATCCTAAATTAACTGCGATGAATGTTTCTGTTAACAATAGTGAGTGTAAATATTGTTCTTCACCTAGTCATAAAATACCTAAATATAGTGAGTTTCTAAAATTATCTGTTCGTGAAAGAGTACAATTTGTAAAAAATAAAAATCTTTGTTTTGCATGTTTATCTGCTGACCATAAATTAACCAATTGTCAGTCAAAAAGAGTTTGTTCAAAATGTAATTTGAAGAGTCATAATAGCTTATTACACTATGAAAGACGAGAAACTAACTCTCCAGATATAAAAAACCAAGTAACGCCTCAGTCCTCGTATCATACTAGTGAGACTTTTCTGAATCATCAAAATTTAGAAAAACGATTTAATAGAGAGCCCGATTTGTATGAAAATTATTGTATATTTATGAATGAATATCTTGAAATGGGACACATGGAGAAAATACCAAAGAGTGAAATTCAAAAACCCGTTAATGAAATTTATTATCTGCCACATCATCCAGTAATCAAGGAATCTAGTACAACAACCCGTCTTAGAGTTGTGTTTGATGGTAGCGCAAAAACTACAAATAATGTTTCTCTTAATGAAAATTTAATTGTAGGTCCTAGAGTTCAACAGGAGTTATTTTTTATTTTGTTAAGATTCCGCACACACGCTATAGCTATTAATGCTGACATTGCAAAAATGTTTCGTCAAATTAAAATATTTCCTGAAGATCAAAATTTTCAAAGAATTCTCTGGAAGGATAAATTTTCCGGCGATATAAATGAATATCGTCTTACTACAGTTACATACGGACTAACGTCTAGCCCATATTTAGCTACTAAAGTTCTACAGAAATTAGCGTTGGATGAAAAATTAAATTTTCCATTAGCGTCAAATGTTGTATTACGTGATTTTTACGTAGACGACTTACTTACAGATGCATCATCTCCCGAAGAAGCTATAAAATTAATATCAGAGTTACAAGAATTAATGGAAAGAGGCGGATTTGAGTTACGCAAGTGGGCCTCGAATGACATTAGTGTACTAAAAAACATTCCTGAAAATTTAATTCAGTCTAAATCAGATTTATCAATTGAAAACGATAACTCAATAAAGGTGTTAGGATTAAAATGAGACTCAAATCGCGATGTCTTTAAAATTAGTGTCATCATAGAACCAACATTAAAAGAAGTCACAAAGAGATCCATATTGTCAGATATAGCAAAATTATATGATCCACTTGGTTGGATCTCCACCTTTATAATTTCTGCAAAAATTCTACTTCAGGAATTATGGAGAAGTAATCTGGCATGAGACGATCCTGTTCCACTTCTGATTAAAAATAGGTGGATAAAAATTCGGGAAGAACTCGGATGTTTAACATCAATTACTGTGCCTCGTTTAGCAATTATTCCTTCAGCTAACACATTTGAAATTCATTCATTTAGTGACGCTTCCTTAGTGGAATATGATGCAGTTGTTTACTTAAGATCCTTATCAAATGATTCGTCTGTATCAGTTAGAATATTAGCAGCAAAAACAAGAGTTGCACCTTTAAAAACAATAACTTTACCTAAATTAGAATTGAGTGCCGCCCTGCTGTCAGCCCGTTTGGTAAAAACTGTTCTAGATTCATTGTAATTGAACATCTCTAAAATTAATTGTTGGACGGATTCAACTATAGTTCTTTCTTGGCTATCAACCGAATCAAGAAGATGGCAAACTTTTGTTGCGAATCGTGTTTCTGAAATACAGCAACTTGTTCCGTCTGAGTGCTGGCATCATATAAAGGGAAAAGAGAATCCAGCAGATTGTGCATCAAGAGGTCTATCACCCTCAGAATTATCATTGCATGATCTGTGGTGGAATGGCCCCAGTTGGCTCAGTGATCCATCTTTCACTTCTCCAAAATCACAATTAGGGAGTGTTTTCTGTGACGAAGCTTTATTAGAACAAAGGAAAAATTATTTTTGTGATACAACCCAATTAAGTGTGGAAATGCCTATTCTCTCAAATATATCATCATTTACTAAGATAAAACGTGTTATTGCTTGGTGTTTGAGATTTCTTACGAATTCTCGTTTACCTGTTTCAAAAAGAAACTTCGCCTTTCTTACACATACAGAAATTCAGAGTGCCTTAAAGGTGATAATTAAACAAGTGCAAGAGTCATCATTTCCTGATGACATTAAATGTATGACTTCTGGTAAGTGTTTACCTCGCAATAGCAAACTGATTAATTTTTCTCCATTCCTTGATAAAGAAGGAATACTCAGAGTTAGAGGACGTCTTCGTCATTCAAATCTCACACAAGAACAAATCCATCCAATATTGTTACCAAAAAATCATCCAGTGACAGTGTTGATTAACAGATATTTTCACTTATCTCATTTTCATGCTGCCCCTCAGCTATTATTGTGTGTTTTCAGACAGAAATTTTGGATTTTAAGTGGACGAAGTGCTGTAAGAAAGTTCGTAAGAAATTGTGTAATATGTGCTCGTGCTTCTGCTTCTACAGCTAAACAAATCATGGTTGAACAAATCATTTACCTTCAACTAGAGTGCAACCTACCCGTCCGTTCCTTATTACAGGAATTGACTATGCAGGACCTATATTGTGTAAATTTAAAAAAGGTAGAGGTTCAAAATCTTTTAAGTGTTATATTTCATTATTTATATGTTTTTCTACTCATGCAATTCACATTGAATTAGTGACTGATTTATCTACTCAGACTTTTTTAGCTTGTCTGAAGCGATTTATATCCAGACTAGGAAAGTCAAAAGAAATTGTAAGTGATTGTGCCAAAAATTTTGTCGGTGCGGGCAAGGAGTTGAATGAATTGTATAAATTTGTGGCTTCTTCTCAGCATAATGAAGAAGTGACAAAATACTTAAGTTCGGAAAAAATAAATTGGCATTTCTATCCACCCTCAGCCCCTCACTTTGGAGGACTTTGGGAGGCTGGTATTAAATCGATGAAATTTCATTTAAAAAGAACTGTTGGCAATTCAGTTTTGACATTTGAAGAACTTTCAACTCTTTTAGCTCAAATCAAAGCATGTTTAAATTCTAGACCCCTTTGTCCTTTAAGTTCAGAT
Source organism: Maratus speculifer (assembly GCA_964019185.1). NCBI lineage: Eukaryota > Metazoa > Arthropoda > Arachnida > Araneae > Salticidae > Maratus > Maratus speculifer. The sequence continues at coordinate 208,241,740 of OZ025289.1, read as the reverse complement.
CCTAATGATTTACAGGCCTTAACCCCTGGTCATTTTTTAATTGGTGCTCCTCTTACTTTAGTACCAGAAGTAGATATTTCAGAGGTACCTGCATCAAGATTGACCAGGTGGCAATTAGTGCAGAAAATACAACAACACTTTTGGAAAAGATGGAGCAATGAGTACCTTTCGACCCTACAACAGAGAGTAAAATGGTTTAAAGAAAAGCCTAATATTAAAATAGGTGATTTAGTTATAATAAAAAATGAAGGTATCTCCCCTTTACAGTGGAAATTAGCTAGAGTGATCAAAACTCACCCTGTATCTGATAAAAGGTTCGTGTAGTTATCCTGAAAACTGAAATTAGTGAATTAAAAAGGCCAATAACTAAATTGTGTAAATTACATTTAGAGTAAATTTTTGAAACCCTTTCGGCTTTCAAGGCCGGGAGTATGTTTAATTAAAAAATCGTCTGCTTTTTATCCCAGTGCTTTTCCCTCTGCGTAGGGATAATATGTGTTTTTCCCTCTGCGCAGGGATATTATTGTTCTTTTATGTTTACTTTATAGTTGAGTTTGTGAATCTCGACGATATGTGCATTGTGTTTCCTCAGCGGATTTTAATTTGTGAAATGTGTTATTAAATAATGTGAAAAGTGATTATACAGTCTACTGCTTTCTTCAAATATATTGACACAACAATCTCATATGCTTATTTTATTCGTAAATACGGATATACCAAATATCTACACATCTCCACGTGTATTTAACAGCCTATTAAAACTAATGATCCCATATATAAAATATACATGCCAAGGTGTTTGAAAAATATTTGTGTTGTAACACATAATATCATCTGAAATCGATTCAACATTACCACCATATAAAGAGATTTTTACTGACGCTACTACGGATTGATACGGATCGTTCAGATAACATCTCAGCTGTTTGTCATTCTTTGGAGCTGCAAATGATAGTAATTATATAATGTTACAGAGTACTTTGCATAGATAACCCATCTATAATTATAACTGTCGCCATTCTGAATTTAATGCGTGTGGGCATGAAGTTGGATGCCATAAAATATCTCCAACATTTACTTAAAAAGAAGGTGTTTCTTTTTGTATTATTTGTATTTTATTTGTATTTGGAAGATTATTTGTATTTGCAATACATAATTTCAACCTAAATCGAGTACACGTTACAACCTTCTAAATGGATTTTACCGTGTACTATACGGGTTTTGTAATAGTAATCCCTTCGCAGTTGTCTTGAAGTTACTGCAAAAGGAAAGCATTCAGAGAAAACCCGCAAACTACTTTAAAATTAATTAATTAAAAATTAAAAATATAAAGTCATCGTTGTTTTTCTTATTTATTATTTGCTATCGACGTAGAAAATAGAAATACTCTGATGTTTACACTAAATAGAAACAACAAAATACATTTTATACATTATACGTCTCTTATAAACAATATAAAATTCATTGGATAATTAAACTACATCGCAAGAGAAAAAATGAAATTGTGATTCTTAAACAAGATTCTTTTAAAACAACTTACTTCAAAGGAATTAAATTACTTTTTTAATGTGTTATTGCACTTTAAATTGAATAAGTTTTAAACAGACTTAATTAATGTGAAAAAGCAAGGAAATAAATGGTATTCCAAAAAAATTTAATTACTATGAATAAATTTAAATAAAAACATGCAAAACTAAAAAAATACAAATATTCAAAGAAAAACTAAATCATTTGAATTTTTAAAAATGCTAAAAGAGTGCAGTGTTTAAAATCTTTTAATGCGCAGTTGTTTAGGAAATTGAAAAACGAAAAGTTAAGATTTTTAAAATTAATATTGAAAAGGACAATTACTCTTTGATATGGTTTTCTTAGTAAAGATTGATTTTATTTTTAAATTATCTTCATTAATGTAATTATCTTAAGAGTATTTATTTATGTTATATATATAAAAATACTTTTACAAATAAAACCAAAGTAACTCAGATACTACCATAATATATATATATATATATATATATATAAGGGGAGAGAAGGGCGCGTTTGAACTGGGGGCACCTTTGAGCATTCTAAATATTTTCTTTCAAATAAATTATTAAAAAAAAATGTATATAGCAATATATTAGTGCTGCTTCAAGGGAATAATTATACAAAGCTTTACCATTTTGTATGAACAGTACTGTCCAAACAAGATATGTATTTTTCTCCCTCTTGAATCTAAACTTAAGAAAAGAAAGTTGTAAGATTTTTGTTTACAAACTTCTATCCCTAAAATTTTAATTTATTGTTCAATGCTTAAACAAAGATGTTAGCTTTAGTTTATAAGTTGGTTTTATTCAAATTCTTGAGTTTGTTTTATTCAAATTCTTAATTGATTAAACCGTTATAATGTTGAACTCCATGTGATGGGGCACCATTGAACAGGAAAAAAACACCGAATAAACTGGTGATAATTAATAATTTAAATAATTTAAAGAGAACACTTAAAACTATGAAGTAAAGAGTTGTTAATGTATCTAAATATTATTATTTCTGATATTTTTTACGTGAAAAATGGTTAATTAAGAATGTCAAGGAATATAGGCACATACTGCTAACAATATCCTTTACTGCACAGATAGATTCCAACCTATATGTGTATCAGTGATGGGAAGTTTCAAATCTAAATTGAATCAAATCTAAATCCATTTATTGGATAATTGTAAATCCTAGATACAAAATAATGATTCATGATTTCAGAGATTTCCAAACATTATTTCTGGTTTTCCGTAATGGATAAAACGGAATTTTATATAAGGTCTCTTAAAAAAAATAGCGAATGAAAACTTTTTATTTTCCAGAAGCATGAGATATCACATTGATGTATTTCAAGGATATTGCAAAAAAGTTTTTACAAACACAACTGGAGAGACACTATGTGTTTTATCAGCAACGAGTTTTGACATCGACTGATGGATTTAAATTTGGTTAAATAACAAAAAAATTAGTATTTTCAACAAAATGTATTTATTTAATTTTATTCATATTATTTTATATATCTGTATCATATGCAATTTTTTAAATAAAACTCTCGCTATTTTCATATTTTAGTCATTTGTTCAAAGGTGCTCCTTGGTTGTTCAAAGGAGCCCCTGCATGGGCTAGGTTTGAACAAAAATCTTTCAACTTTTTAAAGCCTCACAATTTATTTAATTTATTTGGAAAATGTCCAATTTATTGTTTATACGACGAAAAAATGTGTTGTTTTTATTATGTAATATTTAAAAGTCAATAAATATAATTCAAGTAATAAATGTATTGAATTTCTGAAAAAGTGTTTAAAGGTGCCCTCTTTTCCCCTATATATATTTGTGTTCTTATTTATATTCTTCAATGTTTCATTCAAATGTATTCAAACGTTTGAATTCTATTATTATATGATTATAAAGGTAATAATTGAAATATATTTATGACTTCTTAAACTGATATTCTGTCATTCTAAAAAAAATTCAAATTCAAATCGAGTACAAAATACAATGAAAATTGTTTTCATTTTCTGGCGTATATATATATCTTTTAAACTGAGCACATTACTTGAAAATATTAGCAGCCAGTTATATTGGACTAAAACAACAGAGCAGTACTACTAATTGAAAATTATTTTAGTTTTAAAATGAAAATTACAATCAGTTATAAAGAAAAAAAATGTTTCGTTTCGTAAAATTTAATGTTTTACATTGTCGCTAACATCTGCTGGAGGTACATTTCTCTGTAACATGCAGTCCTTATCTCTGCGGTACTTTCCTTGGTTTTTCATTCAATGTCAACCAGATATAGTCATACAACGATTGTGTCTATTTCAGTGAGTTTAACATACTTGACACTGCCCGAATGCTTATGTTAATTGGATAGAAATGTAAAACAATGTAAAATCTATATGTTTTTAGTAATCTTGGTTGTAATGAGATGTTCGGAAGGAATACGATACTTTCCCTAGTAGCAAACCATTATTGGTCCAACGTTGCGTCAATATTTCATTTATTGGAAATATTGCTAATAAAACACCAATATTGATTATATATTGGCATTTCAATGGAAATGTTTCCAATGAATTCTTAATATTGTACAAATGTTGGCGTTACATTGGAAATATTTCAAATGAATACCCAATATTGTACAAATATTGGCGTTACATTGGAAATATTTCCTATAAAACCCCAATTTTTAACCAATACAGATATTTTATTGGCAATATTTCCAATGAATTCCCAATATTGGCATAATATTGGCAGCAAAGTCTAAATAAGGGCAAAATGTAAACACCCCAATACTGAAGCAATATTTCATCCCCGAATTGCTCCAAGATGTAGCCATTATTGGCCCAATATTGTTTGGCTACTGTGGTGGTTGCATTTGCTTGTTTAAAGTTTACTTTTATATACATGTCTGGGGATGAAATTGTAAACTACGATTTCATTATTTTGAATTGTTTAGTACAGATTTATTGTTTACTAAGCAAATACTACATAAGAAAATTATTATAAAACTAGTGTAAGAATAATGTAACAGTAATAAAGATCTATAATAATTAAATACGGTTATAATCCTGTACATTTTGCCACTGGAATATATGGCTGGTTTCTTTAGAAAAATTGTATTAAGAATTTCCAATTGTCTGTTAAAAAAATAAAAATAATTTAAAAATGCTTCATTGTAACTTATGAAGACATGAATGCTTTAATGAAATATTTACACAAGCTATTGATCAATTTATGTAGAGTGATAAAATTCTTACCGTTTATTAAAATTATTTGTACTTGTGTATACTTATTTAGGTAGATTTCGTATGAAATACTACCTATTGCATCCTCTCCCATGTTAGAATTTTCTGAAAACTTTTTGCAGATCTACACCGATCATGACTCCTAGACCCCAAAACGACCATTAGAAAAAAGTTTATCTATCTATCTATCTATCTATCTACCTATCTCTCTCTCTCTCTCTCTCTCTCTCTCTCTCTCTCTCTCTCTCTCTCTCTCTCTCTCTATATATATATATATATATATATATATATATATATATATATTTCACTTCCTTCTAGGCACGAGATAACTTCCATTATTATGCTCAGATCTTCTTCAAACTTTTACATAAAATCAAGCGGCTTAAATTTCGGTCGAGATCGTTAATGGGCAAAATCGGACCCAGGGTTAGAAATAGGGAGGGTTTTTGTGAAATCCTAAGAAACGCGGTAACTTCTTAATTAAAATAGATATTGAATCAGTTTAAAATTTATATTACTTCTAAAAAACGGGCTAAAAGTTTACGTATGACAGATTTTTGATAAAGTTAAAAACGGCCTCAAGGGGCGAAGTAAACTGGGTTTTCGGGAGAAAAAAATTCATAACTACGTCAGTTCTTAAGATATCAAATCCAAATAATTTTTTTATAAATGTACTCAACATTTTCTAAAACTTTTGTATTTACACGGTCTTGGTAGGCCCAACTTTTACCAATGAAAAAAATTAAAAACGAAAAGAAAAAGGGGGAGAAAAAGTAAAAAAATCCATAACTTACTCAATTCTTAAGCAATCATATCTAATTACATTTATATAACATCTTCTCAATAATATCTAAAACTTTTATATTAACAAGTTTTTCATAGGACTAATTCTTATTGCAGAACTAAATTCAACAAAAATAGGAGATGCAGAAAAAAACCCAAATCCAAACTGCTTACATTCTGACTCATTTTTAAATTCATTTTTGATTTTAAACGCATTCAGTTGGCAGATTTCTCTTATTTAGGAACTATGTAATGTGACGTATTGGCCAATGTTTTGATAAAGGCAGAATATTTTTCAAATAATAGGCTGCCAAAACGGGTATTTTTAACAGAATTTGCTGAAGTAATACTGATTGAAAAATTGAAGAAGTATGACAAATTGCGTTTTTTCTGAGTCATTTTTAAATCCATTTTTGTTTTCAAACGCATCCAATTGACAGGTTTTGTTATTTAGGAACTGCATAATGTGCAGTATTGGTCAGTTTTTTGATAAAGGCTAAATATATGTTTTTTAAAAGCTGTCAAAGTGGGCACTTCGCAAAAGAAAGTCCCAAAGTGATCATGATGAAAGAATTGAGGATGTATTCAATTGACAAATTGGTTATTAAATGACTCAATTTTAAATTTAATTTTGCACTTAAACGCATTCAATTGACAGTTAATTGTTATTTAGGAACTGTGTAATTGACCATATTGGTAAGTTTTTCGATAAAGGCTCAATATATATTTTGAAAAAGCTGCCAATGTGGGCACTTCACACGAAATTTCCTAAAGCGATCTTGTTTAAAGAATGGTGGATGTGTTCGAATAACAAATTTGCTATTTTATGACTCATTTTTAAATTGAATTTTGTTCTCAAACGCATTCAACTGACACGATTTTTTTGTTATTTAGGAAATATATAATGTGCGTATTTGTCTATTTTTTCATAAAGTCAGAGTATATTTCAAAATATGTTCTCAAAATGGGCATTTGAGCCAAATTTCGTTTAAGATGATTTTCATAAAATTAGTTCTCACAGAAAAATGAAATAAAACATTTTTCAAAAGCGGCCAAATAATGTAGTTAAACTGGGTTTGTCGCTAATAATGTTTTTTTTTTGTTGTTGTTGTTGAAATGAAAACACTTCGAAATTTACCTCCGCCTACAGGCCGAGCCGACTAGGATTATATTTTAAAATACTGTTACAGAATTTAGAAATTTCTGTACTTTTGGAATAGTATTAAGAAAAAAATATTTTCTGTTTCATATATCTGAAAAAATAAGAAATTTCAGCTTTATTTGACCGGTGAAAAATTTAAAAAAAACTCATGAAGATTAATTTGAATTATTTTCCATAAGTTATTCTTTTTTTCTTTAAAAATATGATTGAATTTCGCGCTCAAAAGTTTCTTTGTGAAAATTTTATTAATAAATTATTATATAACATTCATGATATGAAAGAAAACTATGGTTGTATTTCATGTTATTCGCAACATATTTCTGAATTAAAAAATAATTGATATTTTTCGGATGGTTATTTTTCCAACACATGTGAAAAATTCATTTTAAATCCATATTCTGTTAATATTTTGATTTCGAACATGTCATTTTATTACCAAAGAAACTTAAATTAAAATATAGATATATTGAGAAGAAATATATATTTATTTTAATGATTTGGCATATCATAGATATTGGCATCAAAAGTATCGAAATATAACCTGTAAGTAAAAAATGTAAACTATGCATATATGTGTATATATATATATATTTATTCTTATTCTTTTTCTTATATCATCGAAATTGGTCGTTGGTGTGCCCGAAAGAGAATTTATAAGGAAACGGCAGCTGACGGAACTCTGGGTTGAATAAGTGTGAATAAGGAAGAGACACCTTTACGATTCCATAATTCACATGAGTTCACATTGTTCGGCATTTGGCAGACGTGCGATATGACTGGCCTTAGTCGCCAAGATGAATTCGACAGTGATAGTAATGACAAAATGTAGTGGTAAATTGGTTTACGGAAGTGTTTGTTTGTAAACATGCCCTTTTCTTATAGGTAAACAACTATTTAACGTTAATCTATGTGCCGTCATTGTTGAGTGACGTCACCTTCCGTATAAACCGCAACGACATATTTCTCTCAACACCCTCTTCTACAAGTAATTGAAAATAAAATTAAGATTGACAGTAATGAAACTCCTGTCATCATACAGAACCCTGCTGCAAGAATTTTTCTTATCAGTCACAGTTTGGAAGTTATTGAATTTTAAAATCAATGTGACTTTTATAACCTTTAATATACAATGTATGGAATTTCGGAGCCTTTTCATTAGGAAAAAAGCATTCAATAATTCACAATCAACAAACAATTAATCAAACAATAATCTGATAAAAAATGCCTATAAAATTCAAATAAAAATGCAAAATATAGTGCATAAGCACTGAAAGTACACTAAGAATAAGAATAATAAAAATATATTTAATAGCAAAAGTATTTTTACACATCAAGTATAAAACAAAGTTTTAAAAATATAATTTTTTAAGCATTTTTATTTTTTTATTGAAACATTTTTTAGAAAGCGTTTAAAGAAAACAATGTAATTTCTTATATATGAAATATTTATTCTAAATTTTATTCGATTAAATATTATCTTAAATGATTTTAACATAAAAAAATAAGTACTGTCACTTAAGTAAAGTGCACACACACAAAAAAAAGAGACAAAGTGTTTTTGAAATTGCCAGTGATTTTGATTAATTGAAAAGAACATTACATTCCTTTCATTGACTTCGCGGTAATTTCCTTTAATAAAGTGAATTGCTTTTGACATTATTGTCATCGCCAAAGGAAAGAATAAACCTTATCAAGAAGAAAACTCTGCAGATATCTGTTAAGATCATCTATAACCTTTATTTAACTATGGGATAAGTGATGATTTTGTTGGAATTGAGAAAAGCCATATTCATTTTCTTTTTCACCGATTAGGAAGAGAATTGTTTTAATTTTTTCTTCAAAGTGATATTTTTGCAAATGTTACTCTTTTTTTTACATTTCTGAAGGAAATTACCAAACAAATGATTGAAGAGTTGTTGAATTGAAAGTTTAAATATACATTTGAATTTTTTTAAGGAAGAAAACTTAAGAAAAATTTAAAACTATACATTCGATTTTTTATTTTAATTTTTCAGTATCTCATAGATTTTGCAAAAAAATATTCTTTTCTGTGTAGGAAGATAAATAATAATCATTGCAGTTGATATCTTTAAAAATACATTTATGTATAAATATTTTAAATATAACATTACTATTAAGCGGAAATAATTAGGTTATAAACAAAAAAATATATTAAAATGATTTTGCATTCCCAACTGACAATATCTTTACTCAACACCATCTTTAAAAACGATCGCAACATTCAAGGTAGTTATAAATTACATATTAAAATCACTTTTAATATAAATGTTTTATAAATGCTAAAAGGCAATTATCTCGATAACATTAAATAATTTTAATCGAAGTGAATAATATATATATATTTAAATATTTTTAGATTTCTTATACGTATTACAGTATATACTAGGGTTGAGCGAAAAAAATTATTTTTTAAGAATCAAAAACGGGTAGCTGCCAAAAGTTGCTTTTATACTAGTACATCAACTGTACCGTCAACTGTACTAGTACATTTACCGCTGAAAAAAAATGACTTGAGTCTGCGCTTTTGCTCCAAAAATCGAAATTTTGGGTAAAATTTGTCATTTTTTGACATTTTTTCAAAATAATTAAAAAATTCCTACAAAGCTGGTTATTATTTTAAAGTGTTACTTAAACGTTTTTATTTATCTGTTTAACATATTTAAACTATAAAACAATATCTTTATTCCGTATAAATGGAGTAAAACAGACAACTTTTGGTAAGAAAATAGCATTACCACTCTATTGGGACATACAATGAATTGTTGTTTTTAATACAGCTCTTCTTTTCAAAACTACCTTGGACATACGTCATGGAGGTGACTATATTTCATATACCACCCGTCCCAACTATTCGATCACCTCAGTACAGTGTTTTATTTATATACTGATTTGTGATTTTCTTTATCAAAATTTGGCATGTTTTCGATGCATCCAACTAGTTTATCTATTTCTTGTATCCACATGCTACTGTGACAATCTGAATGTATATTTTTCCAGCTTATACAAAAAAAAAGACAAGCAGAGAAATGTACGGGAATATTACTAAAGGGATCTATTCGGCCATCTGTGTGTCATGTGTATGCCCTCTCTAAACATGTTAGCATATAACATGGATATTCTAAATTCTAAATTATCTCAATCCACTTTTAATTAAAAAATGTCATATCGGTAAGAAGCTGTTTTGATGCTGTCTGACATAGGTAGCAACGTTCAGTATTACACTAATTCGTTTGGATCCGATAAAATCAGTGATATGAAGATCTCGAAATTTTCAAATTGACGATTCATGAATTATTCGCAAAATTTATGTATTCTAGTAGCACGGGAGAAGTGAAAATTTATTAGAAACTAATGCCATTATAATTAAATATTTATTTAAATGTACTTAGAATAGATGTGCCATCACAGCCTCACTTGCAAACCAAATCCAAATTACTAGTGTAGGGAAAGTCATTTTCATAATGATTTTTACTTGCATTAATGAAATACGTTCAGTAGTTTGATCTAGAAAATATTGCCATTGACAAAATAATTCTTCTAATCACAATAGAACAAACAAAATTACTACCTATAAAGATAAGAAAATGTTATTATATCGGATCAGTAATAGAGAATTATTTTCAATTTTTTCAATACTAAGCTTACTTATCAAATTAATTTAATCTTATGAATATAGTACTTATTTACAATATAATATGTAATAAACTGTTACAAAATTGAATAATGCAAAAATTTGAAAAATATTTATCAGCTAAATTAATGTGAAAAGTACTCAATTTCAGAATTTTTGAAGAGGCCGAAAAAGTGGCATTTATACTTGCAATTACTAAAATATGTGTGAAATGCAGAGTGGCAGTTTTTGGCAGCTGGTTTTTTATGAATCATTAGACAATAACTCAAGTTATTATTTCCATTAAATTTCACTGCGTAACACCGTGGAACATTTAAACTTTTTGATGTTTAAAAGCAAAAAATAAAATATTTTCTAAAATATTTTATCAAAAATGACAATGAATTTATTAATTTTTCACGTGCTTAATATAAATTTTGTAATACATGCAAATAAAGTACACACTATCATAGTGGGAATTTATTTCAAATCATTAAAATCGGATAATATGATAAAATATAGCGCGCGTTCCGAGGACTGTTGTTTTGCTGTTTTTGTTCGCTCTAAATGATATTCCTTCAAGCATCACTTTTGAAATAATGCTGCTTGTAAGGACAAAGCAAAAATCTTTTTTTAATACAGATTCTGACTCTCCAAACATTGTTCTTACCAACTATACAATCAAAATTTCCTAAATCATAACTTCATTTTTCGACTTTTGGCCAGCTTTTTGGGGTTTTGCCCCACTGTGCAATGCGCCAAAAGTGTGATTACGAAATTTATTAATCCAATCACCTGAGAGAACTTATTTCTTTTTTCAACTGTTTAAATAAGGTAGTGGTTAGATTCTCGCCTTCTCAAAAGTTTATAGGCGACGCTAAATTTTGTTATAAATCCCGTATTCGCGTGCCAGTTGATATATAACGACATAAATCTTGTCTTGAAACAGAGAATTCTACGTTTTTCAAGTGTTAAACAGGTTCTGGAGAAATAAGTCAAAGTCCTTAAATAAGTGCAGAACGTTTCTTTAATATCACCTGTCTGATTTGGTTTGGCGGCATATTACTCTAATACGAAGTTTAAAACTAAACATTTTGGAGTTGTTTCCTTGTGATGCGTGTTACGAATAAATTTGTTTGGCAGAATGGGAAATTTTCAAGGAATTGATTTCTTATCTTTACACCTTGTGTCATTCATGACTGCAAATTAAAAACTCAGAGACTGAGTTACTGGGGAAAAATTGGCACATCAGGCATTAGCCAATGTATATGCATTGACATACAGAAGTATTTCATAAACACACACACGCACGCATACACACACACACACGCACACACACGCATACATACACACACACACACACACACACACATATATATATATATATATATATATATATATATATATATATATATATTATTTCAGTATTTTGAAATACATTTTGTGCAAAATTTAGTGAATGTTACATTACTTTATTATATTACTAGAAAATTACATGCTAAAATTTAATAGCAAAAATACAAATAAATGTAAGGAAATAGTAAGAAAAAGTAAGAAAATACTTAAGCGTAGAAATAAATTTTAAAAAGCATTTTAATAAAAATATATAAATTAAAAATATTTATAAAAGTAAATCTATCACACAAAAAGATAAAACTTTTAACAAAAAACTATTATAATAGTTCTTACACAAATCTATTTAAGCGGATTGCAAAACCCGAAATTACTCTTAATTAATACAATACTTATAAATCCAGCAAAGTACTTTTAGAGGAAGTACAATAATCCTTTTAAGAACTCTCGGAAAAAAAAAAAAAAAAAAAAAAAAAAAACTTATTATGTTAGGAATGATCTGTAATGCCTTTCTCATTTCTTGTGAGTTCAGTCAAAAAAATAAGATTTTTTTTTTTTAAACTGCAGATTTAGTTGAATAAAAGTTCTATTTATTCCCATTCTTGTGTTAATAGAAAACTACATTAATAGAAAAGATTTTTAATTTAAGTTTATTGAAGTGCATTTTGTATAAACTTTAGTGAAAATTATTTTACTTTATTAAATTATTAGAATCAAATTTACTTAAATTTAATAAAAAAAATATTTATAAATTAAAATAGAAAGAATAGAAATGCTTAAGCATAGAAGTAAAATTTTAAATGTATTTTAGTGAAAAATAAATGTTCATTGCCATGTAATTTTAAAAGAAAACCTAGCACAAATAAAGAAAACTTATAAAGAATAAAACTGTGATGATCGTTCATATGCAAATCTATTTAAATTCTATTTTAATCCGAGGGAATCGATTCTTAGTGTGTTAAGAACGACCTCTAATTCATTTTTCATTTCCTGTAAGCCTTGACAAAAAATGGGATTTTTTTTAATAGCAGATTTAGTCAAATGAACACTAAATTTCTTCCCCATCTTATGTTAATAGAAGATCAATAGAATATCAACTGTTAAAAATGTTCTTGTTTTCATCTTATTAAAACGCGTTTTGCATAAAATTTAGTTAATTTTATATTATTTTATTATTTTATTAAAAAATATTCTAAAATATGATAATAAAGAATTTACTTTTAATTGTAAATAATATCACAGAAGGATCAATTAATTATATTTTTATGATACTAACCGTAAGGAAACACGAAAAATATAGAAATATAACAAAAAGACAAAGAAATAAATAAAAGTTGCAACAAATAAAATAAATCAAAAATTAAATTTCAAACTAAAAAATGACAAAAATTTGAGATTTTTAATACATGGAACATAATTTCTAAAAAGGAATTTTTTAAGTCACTATTTAGTCACGCTGCATGAATTAAATAAGATTATGATATGTAACAGATGTGAAATGTAAACTGTAAATTGAATAAGTATCTCGATAAAGCATTATTTTACACTTGGCTCAAACTAGAAAATGCTAATCAAATTTCGAAATGTTTTAAACGTCTTTTTGTTAGTGAATCTTTTATGAAGTACCAGATTCCACATATTAAAAAAGAAAAATATATATATGATGCTGATAATACAAAAGCAGTTATATATATATATTTAATTAACACATAATAAATGTGTTTGGAAAAATGAACAGAAGTGTGCTTATTTTTTCTAACATTATATATGTAATAATAATTCGACGAAGGCTATGTTCCGTAAACTCCTAAGAATGTTACTGCTAAGAATCAACAGCAGCACGAGCAGAGTAGTCCTCCGGCAGTTGGAAAGCAGTGGAATAGTTGCATTGGGGTATTTCCCCATTATAAAAACAAAATAGATGAGTCTTTCAATTCCTTTATTTATTAACTCATAAACTACGTAAGTTCTTCCCCACATTCGCCTTGGCCTGGTCATAAAATATTCCAAAACTAAGTGATTAAGCTGCATTCCAAGATATTAGAATTGTTCGGGGAAAAAGAAACAGCATTCTAATATTTTAAAAGTCAATCGCATTCTGCGCTCTGGAAAAACCAAATGAGAAATCAACATTTTCACGACAAACTAGCCCCTCCTCACTCCGCGTCAATCATTTTAAAAATCCAACCAGGATTAATCTAAGTCTACGTAATGAAAATGATCACCTCTGATTGGCCTAGGAGGCGGGAAACTCGGGTAAGGATTATATTTCGTCTCGCAAATAGACAAGCCTTTTAACATATCCGCGCACTAACACAGATCACGTGATCAATAAAAAATAAAATTAAGATTTCTAAAAAGGAAAGATTACGAAATAACTACCCGCCTTTTTTAAGAAACAAGCAATAGATTATTAAATAATAAAATAAGAAAAAGAATTTTAATTGTTAAAAATTAATACATTACGAAACTAAGATTGAAATATGTTCCGCAATTTTAGAATTAAAGTTAAGAGAGAACAAAATGGCGAAATTTTTTTTTATTTTATTACACATATATATATATATCTATATCTATATATCTATATCTATCTATCTATCTATCTATCTATATATATATATATAGTGAAATAGTGTTTATGGATTCGGTTTTTGACCGGTTACTCCTAATCTACTTCACGTGAATAAATTACCACCGCATGTAATAATAATTATACATTGCTAATGTTTTCTATTGCATTTTCGATATTTAAAATGATGCGTTTGCATGAAAGTTTCATTTACAGGGGAGCTCAAAAAAGTTTCTTTACATTACAGTTTACAGAAAAAATTCATTTACAGTTTAGTATAAGGATGTTACTTTATTTGAAAGTGTTTGGAATTTGGTATATACATAAAAGTAAAGTGCAGGATACATACTGTAGGGACTGCGTGTACAAATTTCAATTTTTATTGTAGGACACAGTTTTTATTTTTGATAGGTGTGTTAAATCTGCTTTATTGTATGATATGTAGGGTATATAAATTCTTAGGTCATATACAGCGTTTTAAAAAAAGCTGGAGAGTAATTTACTTTTATTGTCAAACATTAGCTAAAATGCGATCAACTCTACAATGATTTTCCCAACAGCAATTAACTTCACCAGTTTTTGCACAAAGGTATGAACCATTTACTGTGCGGGAAAAACGAACTCTAATACTTATCTGATACGTAATGATAATTTCTAAAATTAAGTTTTAGAAATTAGTTATTCAGTGAGAGAAAATATTGTTCTTCCGTCTAGAAACTAAATTGTGGCTCTGAAAAAAAATTATTCTATGCGATCTTTATAAATTCTAGTTCCTTTGGCTTCCGAGTTTAAGCATTTATTGCTAGAATTCAAAAAAATTAATTGTTATTCTCTTTAATTTTTCTAATTTCTCTTATTATCGTGTTCAAACTAATTTTAAAATCTTTGCAAATAGATGCAAACAGAAGAGATCACGAAATCAAGGGATAATTTCTCACATCTGACAAAATTTAACACAGTTTCCTCACCTAAAAAACAATAGATTAGAAATTCAACTCATTTTTCATGTTCAGCTTTGCATTTAGCCTATTCATATAGCCAAGGAATCTATTTTTTGTTTAAGGATTCAGAAAGTGACAACTATTCATTCTACATGAAGGCGATACATATATACGTTATTTTTTTTTCAGTGTGCGTTTGTCAACTTCTTTATTTATTCATCATACTTCATGTAATTAAATTGTTTTATTAGATTATTCGGAGTATGTTAGAATGAATTTCATTATCTATAGCGCATGAATTTTCGTTAATGTTTTGTGTAATTTTCACTTGAAAACATTCACTGCTATCAGTCTTAATGATTCATGTAATACATTAGCTTAAAGAATTAAATGGTCAAAAAATATTTATTATATTTCTATAAATTAAGAATTTATATAATAAATTGAGAATGTATTTATATTGATATCTCAAATATTGTATAGATAATAACTTGTTAACTAGAGTCTCACAGGAAGTTACTAGTTGCAGAATCAATCACACATATAAGAACATAGTTTTTTTTTTTTAACTTAGAAATTTTTTTGTCAATGTTTAAAAGTAATAATTTTTTTCTTCTTTTTTTAATTTTGATTTTAAATGCACTTAATGCATCTGTATACAGATATGTAGAACTAAACCCTTTTGATTTTAGGTCTAAACCAAATTTATGTTACAGAATTATAATTATGATTCAGTATCTATCGATATCAAAGCATTTTATTAATCTGTGCACAAAACCAGAGTTTTAATATCAAATTTCATTATTGATATTTGCTCCATTTTTGTCACATAATGTTTTTGTTATTTAATATCAATTTCATCGCCTATATTCATACATAACTAATGAAAAGCAAAAATAATAGCTCCTAAAAATGCAGAATTGTATCTTCATTTAATTATTCTTATCCTTCACTAGATAAAAAATTAATTTATTCTGCTATTTATCTAATGTTAAGCGTGTTAACGCATTGAATATTGTTTCAGTTATAAACATAAGTTGAACTAACTTTGATTTAGATATACTCCTCTTTACACTGCATCATATATAAACTAATGTATTTCGTAAGTATCGCTATACATAATAGTAATTCATATTTTTTAATATGTTTTGTTTTTAGCTTTATAAATAATAATACAATATAATTTCTTATATCCTAAACTAGCAGCAAAGCTCTGAATTAGCTAAAATTTATGTGTGTTTCTACGCTTTGGGCGATTATGAACGA
Organism: Maratus speculifer; assembly: GCA_964019185.1. NCBI lineage: Eukaryota > Metazoa > Arthropoda > Arachnida > Araneae > Salticidae > Maratus > Maratus speculifer. The sequence continues at coordinate 208,225,276 of OZ025289.1, read as the reverse complement.
CGCATTGGCAATTCTGTATAAACATAGTTTTGAAGACACTTAATAGTAATACTTCAGGGATGCTCTCATGAGGCGTCTATTACGTTGCGTAATATTTGTCTACGTCATCAAATATATTTCGTCGGCACTGAGTATGGCAATATAATACTGAAATAACTACTTGTGTATTGTCCAAGTGCACTAGACTTACTAGAATAAATTAGACATTGACTAAATGTGAATCAATTTGTTCCATTATGGAAGCTTAGTAATGTTATTTATATGAAGTATTTATTGAAACTTGTTGAGGCTTAACTATATATAATAATTTAAGTCATCAAATTTCTTAACTTATTACGATAATTACAATAATAATAATGTGACATAAAATCTTCAACATTAATTGCATATCTTTTTTGGATAAAGTATCTTAATCGTAAAACTGTAATACAGTATGAAACATGAAAACATTTCAGTGCTATAAATCTTTTTATTGTGATAATGTTATTGTTTCTTTATATGTCAACTATGAATATTTGCACACTTTCTCGTGTATGGTGCAAACGTGATGCAGGGTGTACGTAAGAACAATGATGTAATGTTTAAAATGAACTTTGTTACACTTTTGTTTCTTATGTTATCATTTAGTCTTCCATTACGACATTTTAAAAATGTAAAAATGAAAAAAAAATTCTTTATGAAAAATACTAATTATTTGAGATTCGTACGGTAGTGAAGGAAAAAGTAAGCACCACCTACTAACTATGCAAAAAATTATCATACAGTAAAGATACTGCCACAGCACCATTGGAAATAAAGTATACTTTTAGATGCAGCATAAGGGAAACTGTAAAAGAAAACTTTTTATTTTCTAGTAGTATAATTTTTCTCTATTCTTCTTGTATTAAATATCAGTTGATCTCCTTCTGCCGGTCTTGAATGGCGTTTAAGACCTCACGTTCCTATGGGATTATATATATATATATATATATATATGCGTGTGTGTGTGCGTGAGTGTAGTTTTCTATTAGCATGAAGCGGAAGAAATAGTGCTTTTATTCAAATAAATCTGCAATTAAGAAAAAGAGAGAGAGAGAGAGATATTAAGCTCACACGAGAAATGAGTAATGCATCAAAGGTCATTCTTAACATAATAAGAATAGTTTTTTATTTTTATTTTTTTTCCAAGAGTTTTTAAAAAGCTTATTGTACTTGCCATTTAGCTGGATTTATAAGTGTTGTATTAATTAAGAGTTATTTCTGGTTTTGTTTTTCTATTGTTGTGTAATAGGTTTTCTTTTAAAAATATAGGATTATTTTGTATATTGTGCAAGTATTTTTCATATTTTTCTAGTGACTTACGAGGTGATGAAATTTACCTTTTTTTCAATTAAATCTGCAGTTAGATTTTTTTAACATAGAGTTCATTTGTATATTATAAAATTATTTTTAAGTATAATACATATCTAAATTTACTGCTATGCTTTATCCTTTCCATTTATGGAATTTAAAATTATCTATATATTTTTTTGCTATTAAATTGATCATATTTATTTTTGAAAATGTAGTAAAATTATACAAAATTCACACAAAACGTACTTCTGTAACTTGAAATAATTTATTTTTCATTTGAAATAATTTATCTATCATCTTTTTTTGACATAAGAAGGGGACGATATAAAACTTCCATTCAACTAATGCTGCAGTAAAATAAATAAATAAATAAAATAAAAAATAAATCTAATTTTTGACGAAGCTCACAAGAAATGGAAAATGCTTTAGAGACCGCTCTTAACATAATAAGAATCGATTTCTTTTTCCGTCAGTTCTTATAATGATAAATGTATTTTTTCTGATGGTACATTTATGGATTTACAAGTATTTTATTAATTAAGAGTAATTTCAGATTTGTCAACTGCTAAATAGATTTACGCAAGAACTATTGCCATAGCTTTATAATTAAAGGTTTTCTTTTATATGCGATAGATATTCTTTTTAAAGTTTAGGATTAATTTGTATGTTGTTCAACTATTTTTCATTAAAATATAATTTTAATTTTACTGCTACGCTTAGATAATTCAAATTCATATATTTAAACATATAAATAATTTTTATATATAAAATTTTAGCATAATTTTTGAAGTAACTAATAATGTAATGTAAAATTAACTAAATTTTATACAAAAGGCTCCTAAATAAAGTGAAATTAAAAATATTGTTTTATTGATGTAGCTTTCTATTATCATAAGAGGCAGGAGAAACAGAACTTTCATTAAAATTAATCTAAAAAAAACTTATTTTTTGACCAAGCTCACAAGAAATGAGAATGCATTAGAGGTCATTCTTAATGTAAAAGGAATTGATTTCTTCTGCCGAGAGTTCTTAAAAGGATTATTGTACTTCCTCTGAAGGTATTTTGCTGGATTTAAAAGTGTTGTATTAATTAAGAGTAATTTCTATTTTTTAAATACTTAAATAGATTTGCGTAAAAACGACTATCATAGCAATTTTCTTTTAAAATTTTATTTTTTCTGTAATAGATTTCTATTTAAAATATAGAAATAATTTGTGTATTTTGCAATTACTTTTAATTAAAATACATTTCAAATTTAAGGGGTATGCGTACCATTTTTTTTTTCATTCTGTCAAAAACCTACGCACATTTATAATAAAATGAATTAACAAAATATTGTTTTATAATTAACTAGTTCAATTGCTTATTTTCTGTCGATTTTAGGAAAATATTTGGACGCTAATAAAATTAAAATTAGGTTTAAAATTACAGACGATTCTACAGGCTTACTGAAGTTTCTAAAAAGGGGTTTATTTTCTGCACCATCATTAATACTGTTATCTTACGTACTTTTCATATCAAAATAGCCTAAGGAAAAGTTTTTGGAACCATTTGGGAAATATCATATTACAACAGGACTAAATAAAAAACGCATACACATTTACAAATATTGCTTATGCTTTATCATGAATTATTAGTTGGTAAAAGAGCCCCTAACGTCAATTTAAAGGGTGAAATGTATGTTTGAAAGTTTAAAAAAATCTGTTGTTTAACGATAATTAAGAAAACTTATATTATTAATATTTTTATATGTTTTAATATTCATGTAGCATTTAATATGCTCTATCTACCAATAAGTATTCGCACACAATAAATTTTTGACATTATGCCAAATATTTAAAAATATACTTGACGGATTCATCTGAAACTTCAATATTATAAAGATTATGTTTGACCTCATATTTATCAACATCCGTTTGATCAGCAGGAAAATTAGGGGGCCGTCAAAAAATTTAAGAGTAATAGAAATATTTGGATCACCCTGTACATGAAAACGCACGAAACGATTTATCGTTACAGGATTCAAATATGTAGATACTATGCAACATGTACACTGATTTGTGTAAGAATAGCATGTATATTTATGGAAAAAAGTGATTTTTTTTTAATTAAAAAAAAAATCTGGTATGTTTTTTGTTTTTATCATGCAAGGTTTTGACCAAATTTAAAGCAAATAATAAAAAAAAAATAGCAAAATGTAGTAGAAAAAATGTAGCACCATTGGAATATAGATATATTAAATATTTTATGAAATATGAGTAGTTCTATGAAATAATTTTGTCTGTGCATGCGTGAACGATAAAAACGATTGTTTTACACCATTTAATAGTGAATGCTATGGTGTAACTCATAAAAAAATCCGATTAAATATCGTGAAAATTCAAAAAGATATCATTATTGTAGTAAGCTGTTTTTATTTTGCTCTCTAATAGTAACTGAATGGTAAGGGGTTCTCCACAAATTGACATTTTTTATTAACTGACTTTTAAGAAAAAAAATGTTAAATGAATACACTATCTAATACAATGTTGCTGTTAATAAGTATCTTAGCACATGTGATAGAAAAGAAAAAGAGCTTTTATTCACATTCAGGGCCAAAACTAAGAGAGGGGGTAAGAGGGACTTGTGCTCTGGGCGCCAGAGAGAAACGGTGCCAAATGTAGATTTGTTTGGCGATTTTTTTTCATGCCTATGTTTAGCACGATATTGTTAAGGTCTTCCTATCTGTGGCATGCCAAAACATAGTAGAACCTAATGATGATAGCATAAAAATCTTGTACGAAGCAGATTTTTTTTTTTTTTTTTTTTTTTTTTTTTTTTAGTCTTTTTCGATTCGGTTTCACGATTTAAAGTTTTTTAACAAAGCAGATTACGTTGTGCAGTATTATATATTTTACGTTCCAAAATAAGTCGGCTATTAATAAATTAGAGAAATTATCTTTGTACAGGAAGGGGGGGGGGTTCGCCAAAATACACATTTGCCTCGAAAAGATAAGGATGATGAAACTCTTTCGCCCTGGCGCACGGGGCACATGGCCTTCTTGTTCCCGCATTTAGTTTTGGCAGTGAATGTGAATAAAAGATCTTTTCCTTTTAAATCACAGGTACCAAGATACTCATTAGCTGCAACATCCTAAATGCTACATCCTTTTTCCTAAAAGTCAGTTAATAAAAAATTTCAATTTTTGGAGAATCTTTTATCATTCAGCTGTTTTTAGAGAGCAAAGTAAAATTACTTATTATAATAATGATATCTTTTTTTAAATTTCACGATATTTGATTGGTTTTTCTTATGAGTTACACCATAGAATTGACTATTAAATGATGTAAAAAAATCGTTTTTATCGTTCGCACATGCGCAGATAAAAATCATTTTATGCAACTACTTATATTTCATAAAATATTTAATGTACCTATATTCCAATTGTTTCCACTAGGTTTTGCTAATTTTTCTGAAATTTGCGTTAAATTTGGTAAAAACCCTGCATGATATAAACAAAAAACACACCAGAATGTTTTTATTTTTTCAAAAAAATCGCTCTTTCTCCTAGAATATACATGCTATTCTTACAAAAATCAGTGTACATATTGTATAGTATCCACATATTTGTATTCTGCAACGATAAATCATTTCGTGCATTTTCATGTACAGGGTGATCCCAAACCTTTTTATTACTCTTTGATTTTTTGACAGCCCCCTAATTGCTCTGCTTATCAAATGAATGTTGATAAATATGAGGTCAAATATATTCTTTATAATCCTGAAGTTCTAGAAGAATTCGACAAGTATATTTTTAAATATTTGACAAAATGTCAAAAATTGAAAGTGTCCAAATACTTATTGGTAGATAATGTATAAGCACTACACTGTAAAAAAAATCTGCAAAGGTACTAAACCTTTTCTAGGAAACTGGGATTCCAAGGACTTTTCCTGTAACGAGAAAAAATTCAAGTTTCAGAATCGATTACATGAATTTTTCCTGTTATCGTTACATGAAAAGTTCTTGGAATCCCAGTTTCCTAGAAAATGTTTAGTACCTTCACAGATTTTTTTTTTACAGTGTAGCGGTTCTGATATTAAGAAAAATATATCTACTGAAATGCAGTTTCATTATCAGAATGCCTAAAAGGGCTTCAAAAATCACTGAGTTCAGAAGGAATAACCTACAAAATATGTTGGAAATGCTTACAGGTCACTGTAGACTAAATAATCATTTTTACTATTATGAAAGATGCCAATGAACCGCTCCGCAAGCCTTATAGGTACGAAGAAGAGACACGTTATTTAATACGTTACTTACTGGTTCTTGCACGTAAAAGTTTACTTAATTGAGTTACGTCAAATTTAATGTATTCCCATTATTTGTTTAGGGACAATCCTGTACAGGGACGATGTGAGAATGGTCTTTTTATCTCTCGATTTTGAAATACTATAACACATTAGACCTCTTTCCGCTGTGCTTTGACTTTTATGCCAGCCCTCCTCTCCCTTCCCCTGTAATACAGTAATACAGTTATAGGACGCTAGGGCCAAACATTTTAAATCTGTTTTTTTTTTTTTTTTTTTTTTTTTTTTTTTTTTATCTTAAAAGGAAGTACAGTTTTTTGAAAAAAAAATTTAATGTCAGATCGTTAATTTGTCTATAAAATCTATAATTATCTGTGTCTGTTGCTTATTTTTGCAGCTGTTTATTCATATTTTCTAGAAAAATGTATTTTTAAAGTTGTAAAACACTATAAAAATTAATATTGAAAAAATATCTAGACTAATTGAAGAAACTAATTTTGTAAAGGATATACCAGGTTCCATATTCTTAAAAAACTTCACTTTGTTACACTTCTTTCAATGTTGTTTCTTTATTATACATGCGAGAAAAAAAATTGCGAATCATTAAAATAAATCACAGTTTAAAATTGTTCATCAAATTCTTTGTTACAAAACGAAAAAGTTTGTTAAAAAAGTATGTTATTTCATCTGGTGTAATTTTCTAAAGCATGTGATTTGCTCTATTTTTAAAAAGAAAACATGGAATACAGTCAACTTAAGAAAAAAGTTCGCCTTAAAACCTCTAAAACGTAATAATTCATTGTAATTGTATTTAACATTTTTCCTCAAATACTATCGTCTGTGAAAACCACACACACACACGCACACACACACAAAAAAAAAAAAAAAATCGTTAAATTTACGTTAAAAATGTCTGGCAGCAATGGTTGCAACAGGTTTTGCCGTAAAAAATTATATAATAAATAAATTTACATCTGATTTTATTGTAAATTTTACGGAAAAACTGCAGGTAACATTGCTGCTGGAAGTTTTTGCCGTAAATTTTACTTTTTTTTTCTTTTTTGCAGTGCGGGCTATGGCTAGTACTACAATTTAGCAAATTTGCAATATTTTTAAAATTTAAGTTTCTTGATTCTCACGACATTTTTTTTTTTTTTTTTTTTTTTTTTTTTTTTTTTTTTTTTTTTTACTTGCAAAATTGCACTTATTTTTCCAAATATTTTATCTGACATTAAGAAAAAGTAAATATGCATATTTAAGATGAATTGTTGTAATCAAGAAGTCCGTTCACTTAAAAAAAAATTGTTATATTTATGGTAAAAACTGCTGGCAGCAATGTTGCTACGAATTCTGGCATAAAAATTGCATTAAAATTAGATGTAATAAAAAAATGCATCTAATTTTATTTTAAATTTTACAGCAAGAACAGCTGACAGCAATGCTGCCTTCAGTTTGTGCCGTAAACTTAACGGATTTTTTTTACATTGTATCAAAAGATATAGAGGAATTTCAAGCGTAACAGAGGGGAAATAACACAAGAATTTTACCATTGTAATACATACTGAAATTTCTAAAGACAAAAATTTTACAAGACTATGTTAATTTATGGAACAGTGCTTAATTAATTACTTAGAAACGATGAAAAAACTTAATTATTTAATTATAAATTAATTAAATAGTATGTAACAGAGGGGAAAAAAACTCCCACATTTTTGGACATGCACTACAATGTATATAAAACTATGTGATTTGGAAATTACAAAAAATAAATTAAATGTATTTTTTAAGTAAAGACATATCAAGGTAAAATAATGTTTTAAAATTGAAAACACATTTTATTTAAATGAAATTAATCGAACGTAACAGAGGGGACATCTTACAAATTCAGTGATCATATTTCCAGTGCAATATCATTATCAAAAGTGACATTTTGATTTTTTAATGTTGGAGTTGGTAGTACTTGTTTTATTTCAAACATATGAACCCATGCTATATTTTTATGAATATATTTAAATGTTTTCAGTCCACTAGACCGACTAAAAACTACAACATGGACATTGTCAGTTTCCTTGTCAAATTCAGTTATTCGGGCACCAAATTCCAACATGAAATATATTCTTTGAAATCTAACAATTGCAAAATTGCCAACATTAACATCAGTTAATGAAACAACAGTAACAAATTGTTAATTTCTACAGATTTATCCATACCCATCTTTAAAGCAAAACTTTACACTTCTTCAACAGATACCGATGAATAAGAAATACAATATTTTTGTAGCACACTAACACAATGAATTCTCCTCAAATTTGATCTAGCTTTTATTTTTGAAACTCTTTCATTAACCCGCGAGTAGTCGCGACTTTTTTCACAACGTCATTAGTCGCGCTTGGTCTTTTCGCCTTGGCCCTCCGCATACCAAATATGTAAAATAAGAAATATTTTTCACCTAATATACGAAAATAACATTACAACTAAGATATAAATTTGCAGTTTTCTTAAATTATGCATTTTATTCATGAGATCTGGAGTAATTGGAAAAAGTAAAAATGAACTCGCATTGGTGACTTTTACGTAGACTTTTATGCCAATTTCAACTTTGTTTCTAAAAATCTACCTGAAAGAAAAACAGAGGTGTCCGGTTACTTCACTATGGTGGTCGAGAAAGCTTCAAAGCCAGCTACATGGTAGATCTCCGCTGTATTTGTAATGTGATATAAGTTAGGAGAAGATAAGTTATACGGGCGGCGAAAAGACCGACACGCGACTACTGACGGGTTAAAGGCAGAAATGTCTCTTCCTACATCCTCTTTTGCACAATAAATAATTTCTATTCCATTGCAAATGGTATCAGCAAAGGATTTAGCATCAGAAGGTGGAGGAGCCCATTTAAGATTTGTTCGTCTATAAAAGAATCATCTTATGATTTCCAAAAAAAGAAGAAAGTTTCGTATAAAGAAAATATGTTTCGATTTTAGAGAATGCTGTATTCTCCTGAAGGAATGATTGTTTTTTAAAATTGTTGGATCTTCGCTCACTTAGAATGTCCGTTAGCATTACAATGTATCCTCAATACAGAAAGGAATACTTTTTTGTTTCATTGCGAATGTTAATATTTTGCCCCTTATTCTCCAAGAGAATCAAGAAAAGGTATAATTACTTGAAAAAAGTTCTTATATTCATTCATAAATTTTTGTTCAAGTGATAATATGCCTTCCATGCCCGGCTCTAAAAATATGAGAGTCATATCTTCTAAAAGCTATAATATGCTCCAAGAATTTATATACATTTATTTCATAAATAAAAATAAATAAAAGTTCCTTACTAAAAAATGTTCTGAACTTATTCTTCTGTGTGTATCTGCTCACATTCTCATTCAAGTTTATGCAGGTAAGCTCTATTTTTATTTTTCAATTATATTTTCCTGCAAATGATTCAAAAAGTTGTTGATCTAAATTGCTTCATGTCTTGTGGTCGTTTGCGGGCAAATCAATGCAATGTGCTACTAAAATACGATCACACACTGTAATTTTTCTACTTTTCGGAACGTCGTTAGAAAACGTTCCATCCCCCCACTCGACACGACAGTACCATTTAAATATTTTCTTTTATTTTTTTAAATACTCATTTTTAGAATCTCTTTGTAAGGACCAATAGCAGTCAGATATCATGGAGTGATAACAACGTACATGGTAACTTAGAGCCTGTATTCTCATGTCTTTGTGAAGCATTTTACCATACTCTTCACGATAATCACCAAAGATTTCAGGAAATTTGCAAAACGATTTAGTTAAAAATAAACTTTAACGCTCCCATTAGCTCCTAATCTTTAAAAAAATAAAGAATCTCCTTTACAGTTTACTATAAATATTTACATACCATAGCTGAGTTTGTGTATTATTTTGCGATAATGACTTCATTTGCATACTTTTCTATAGATGTTATTAAGACAAAAACAGTGTCGTAAATATTGAACGCTTTAGTGTGTTCAAATGACATCATTTTTTAGAAAAAGGTGATTTTAATACTATTTTTTTAGTCAGCTACACTTAAAAATGATTTTACATTTTTAAAAAAAAATGGAAGCTGTGTATTCTTATCTGTGCCCGCACTACACGGTATTTTAAGTATCCCAATTTATATATTTTAATTTAAAAAATATTTAATGAAATTTCTTCAAAATGGTTGTTATTAGATAGCTTTCACAATAGCAGACTAGAGAAAATAATGAGGTTTATTTATCATCATTCATGCCATTTTTTGATAAAAAAGATTAAAACAAAACTGATTTTATTTCTATGTTATGCTTATAACGGGTATATTTGCGCAAAATTATGTTAGGAACATACGGCGCCAAAATATTTTGAACTCAAAACAACGTTATCGCTTCTGAAAGTACGCATTTTGCCTTATAAAGTCCTCATATTCTTTTCCTTTTAAATATGTGTACTGATACTAACTTTGAGGCACTATGCAAAATGCGTAAGTAAGTGAAAATGACGCCGCAAAAAAACGATAATTTTCTTAAATAATACTAAACATTTTAAAACAAATGCGTCTTAAAAACATAAATTGTGTAATTTTTATGCTTCGTACTAAAGTTAGTATCCGAAAACAAGAACGCAACTGTTTGCATCCAAAGATGTTGACAATGCTAAATGAAGTTTTGAAAGAAAAATATTTGAAAATTATGAACTGAAAATGTCATTTTTTTAGAAAAACATAGTAAATACGGATAGGCGATGTAAATATGTAAATTTTGAGAAAATAAATTGATTTCGGATTTAGATTTCACGGGAAATTTTTTTTATTATTTTGGCAAAGCGTCATAAATTTTGTTCTTTTCATTCGGTAATACCAAGAATATGATCCTCAATTGAATACTCCATCATAATAATTGATCTTTATAACATTTTGCTGATTATGTATGCGATTAAAGTTTGATTTTAATTATTTGTACAACTAGGTTTTATAGAAACAAGGTAAAACCCGTCAAATTTTGACGAAAGAAAATGTTTAAGAAGGAACTGTTTCATTGATTTATAGTAGACGTACAAAATTAGTTATAGTAAAAAATGTTTTATATTGCTAAGTCTAACTCTTAACTAAATCCTATTTAACCTCAATTTAAAAAAAAACTATTTCTATAAAACTCAGTTGCAGAAGTTATTAAAATTAAATTTTAATCGTACTTATAAGCAGTAAAAAATAAAAAAGATTTGTTATTATCATAAAGTTACCAATTAAAACTCTTGTACTGGTACTCCGAAATGAAAAAAAAAAAAATATTCAACATTGACTCAATCAGAGAATTGTTTCTCCATGAAATCTAAACCCGACATCATTTACACCCTATTAAAATTTACAAAACCACATTCCGTATCTGTATTCACCTTTCCAGAAAAAAAAAAAAAAAAAAAAAAAAAAAAAAAAAAAAAAACTTGGTGCTTTTATTAGATCACTTTCATTCAAAACTTGAAGTCTCAATGCTGTTAGCTGAGCCAGATATTAAAAAGTTGATTATTGTAAGTGTAAATCAAATTTTGTAACTGAAATCAAAGTCCACCCGCTTTTATAACAGACGATATTCTCGACACAACACATATTTAAATTTTAAATTTTCCCCTCTTTTAATGAAAAAATTGCAACATAAAAATACAGTAATAATTTTTTTTGCCCTTTTTTCCTTTTCTTTTAATAGAAATGGAGTACTCCTGTTGCCATGATTAGAAACGTATTAAAAACTACAAAAAAATTAATATTTTAAAAGTAAATTTTTTCAGTTTTCAAATAAATTGCATTTAAAAGTAATTTTTTTTTTCGATACGAAGATGTAAAATTTGAAAATGTGCGATGCTTAGAAGTTTAGAAATTTGCAATAGCAAAATTTGCAAAACCGAAATTTCATTTGGAATTTGAAAATATTGCAATTCGCAAAATGACGTAGGTTTCGCCTTTATAATATAGATAATACTTTTTTTCTTTTTAGGTTAAAATAAGATTTATTTGAGAGTTAGATTAAAAAAATATAAAGAGAAATTTTTATAGTAACTCTTTTTTTAGCTTTCTTACAAATCAATGGAACAGCTCCTTCTTAAAGATTTTCTTTCGCCGAAATTCGACGGGTTTCACCTCGTATATATAAATTCAACATCAATATATGAAATTATTTTTTCAATGAAAAAATTAATAAATGCAGAGAAAAGCAATATGTATATATAATACAATATATAAATATATAAACTCTTTCTTTTTAAATTTAAATTATTAACCCTTTCATGCATATGGGTCTAATATGAGGACAGGTAAAATAAAAAAATAAAAAATATTTCATTCTCATTCTCATTTATCACAAAGAAATATTTTTTGCCGATGACGCCAAATAATTCATTAGATGTTTAAATATCACTTACACACATTAAAAAAAATCAGTAACATTAATATCGTTTGCTTATGACGAGGAAAGTGCTGTTTGACACATTGCGTGAAGATTTCGCCAATATCACTAGCCAACAACAAAAAAAAAAAATTTGTCAGTTTCCTGGTTCTAGATGGTCAATTCTTACTAATTTTGGGTTGAAATAAACGAATGTGAAAATGAAAATTTTTAATTAGCTCTTGTTTTCAAGATACAATAGAGCTCTTTGGAGAAAGACACACGACATTCCACACCCCGATTTACAGAAAATTGAAGAAGGAAAAAAAATCCTATGTTATAAATACAATACAAAAGGCGTGTTTCATTAAACAATGTTCATTATTCAGAAAGCAGTGGTTGTTTTTAGCCTATTCTTGCAAATGTTTCCTTTTGAATTGCCTCTTGTACGTCAACGCCGGAGCATCTCTTGTAACACTGTTAAAAATTTCATCGTCAGAAAACGGTCAATTGAACGGCAGCATTCTGTCCGGCATTTTGACCGTATTTCGAGATAATGGTTACTTAACCGTATTATATATATATTGTCATATGACCGTAAAAAAATATATATATGGTCATTTGAACGTAGTCATATAAAACGGTCATTTGACCGTAATTCAAAGAAATGGTCATTTGACCGTAATTGTGTAAAATGATCATTTCACCGTAATTGCATGAAATGGTCATTTGACCGTAATTGCATGAAATGGTCATTTGACCGTAATTATATGAAATGGTCATTTGACCGTAATTGTATGAAAAGGTCATTTGACCGTAATTGTATAAAATGATCATTTGAACGTAATTGTATAAGATGGTCATTTGACCGTGAAATATACATGATATGGTTTTTTTACCGTATTATGATTTCATTAACATATGACTGTAAAATATGTAAGTACGGTCATTTGATTGCATTATGGTTTTACTAATATATCACCAAAAAAAAAAATGTAAGATGTTTCTGAATTCGATTGGCGAGTTCAGAGGGGTGATAGTAGGTATCAAGAGGAGGAAATATTGTCATAGAACATATGATGGTTGCATGCCATATTGAGAGAAATTCACAAAAGTAGTTATGAAGGGAGTGTACATTGAGTGGAACAAATAATAAGCAGACAAACATTTATTTGACCTAAGCAGGATTAGAATGCATTACAGTTTGACACCACAAGGACACGACGAGGAATTTTTATAGGAATTGTTTGAACTTGAGCACACAAAGGTAACTGCACAACCGTCATCAACAGCAGAAGGATTGGTGTGCAATGACATTTGCACATGTAATTTTGAACAATACCTATAAAAAGGTGCTGTCATGTTCTTTCTGATGTCGAATTGTAATGAATTATATTCCTCCTTGGATCCAATAAATGTTTTCCTATTTAACTGTTCAACACACATGTCAAAATTGTTTTTGAGATTTTCTCTCACTCAGTGTTACTTGGAGCCACCCCATGTTCCAAGAAGAATTTTCATCCTCTTGATGCCTATCAACCCTTTGATTTTGTTGCCTAAATTCGGTAACATCTTGCATGTTTTATAAGCATATACTAACAAATCCATGATAAAATCAAATGATCATACATAGATATTTTACAGTCACAGGTTAATAAAATAATGATACAGTTAAATAACCACAATAACTTCTCTGAGTCTGTCAGTCAAATTCAAAAGCAGATATGATCGGTCTTTTGACTATAAATTTTAGATAAGTTATTTAACCATATTTTCAGCTTGTTATATAAGCTTAATATATATATATGATTAATTGACCTTATTAAAAATTAAACAATCAAAAGCTCGTATATATATATATATCTCACAGTCATAAAACTATAAATTAAAAATGTATGTAATAAATGGGGAGGGGGTGAGAAATTCTGATTTTATGTTACAAGAATATCAGAAGTACATGTAAAATTATATCAAATTGGTTTCATTCTTTACTAATGTGTAGATATGCAGTCTTAAAAATTTAAAATAAATAAAAGCAGTTCTTGTACAATAATATATTAGAAAATATAAAAAGATTAGAATGTAATACTGGTTATGCCCGACCAGGAATAAACTTTTTGTTTGGCTATATAACAAATAATTCACACTAGATTAAACTAGATGTGATTAAACTAAACTGCACTAGATTAAAATTTCTTAATCATGCAATATAGATTATTATACATGTATAACATGGATTTCTTTTTCATATTATAATATTTATATTTATTAAACAATAACTTCCATATACTTAAAAAAATTCATATATTTTCAAAGAATAAAATTTAATATTGACCAAAATTTTAAAGTCACTTCCAAGATTCTTGCCATTTAATTGAATTTTTCATTTTCTCTCAATATACAAAATCTATCTAAATTTTCTTACTGTCAATTAAATGTTTGAAACTGCCACTGCCTAGCAAATCAAACTTTTGTGATTTTTTAAAAAAGGAAAAATAGTGTTCTGTTATTCTTGCAAAACTTAGTATATAGTTTAAAATGTAGAACACTTATAACAGACTTTTAAAAATTCTGTTTGTAGTTAATTTAGATTTTTTACAATATCATTATGTAAATCAATTAATCACTGAGAAGTTTACTACAGTATGTTGAGGTTTTAATCCTTTATTTTCCCAATAATGAATTTGTGAAACTTTCATTTTCCAAAGCATTTTTTGTGAATATTTGAAGCTACATTAGAAGATTTACACCATCACTTAATAAATTTTAGAAGAATTTTGCTAAATAAAATTAATTAAATCCGAAAGTATAAGGATCCTGTGCAATCTTTAAAACTCAAATCAAGTTTTTATTTTTTTGTATTTTATAGAATCAAGAAATATACAAATATAATGCTCTTACAATTGAAATATAGAAATATTTTTAAAGTTAAACTGCCCCCCCCCCCACGCCAAAATAGCTAAGAAGATGAAAATGGAAAATAAACTTCCTTTTAGAAATATTTTTGCTTTTTGCAACCAATACTGTAAAGTAAGTATGATTATAATAATACAATTTAAAATGAATTAATGTACCAAATGAATCTTAGAACAAGTTATTTTAATGGTGATTTAAAATGCCATTGGGAACTAAAAAATTAATGAAATTATGAATAATTTATTGCAGAATAAGTTATGAATATTTAGATTTTGAGTTGATGCACAAACACTATACATATCATTATACTTGTGTTTTTTAAACATATCTTCTATATATATATATATAATATTTTGTAACAAATTTAACACAACACCAAAAATTGAAGACAATATCGAAATATTCACAACTTATTCTCTAAATGACTCATATAGTTGTGGCACCGTCATTGATTATCTGAAATATATGAAGTTAAATTTAGTATTTAAGTGGAATATATGTTACCTTAATGGGCCTTCCCAAACAAATATGTAGAAGTTTAATAGACTATAAAAACAGTTATAAATTGCAAATCATTAAATGCAATTTTCAACATGAAAATAAAAAAGATTGATAAATTAAAATGAATCCAATAAGTTTATGAATTTTTACAATTGTGAACAAAATATCTAACAAAACTTCTACATATTAACCACTGGCAGTTAAAATGCAATAAAAATATTACTGCATGTGTATTTAGAAAAAGCATACTTAAAAGTAAAAATTGTTGATTTTAGTACATCAAAAAAATAAAGATAACTGTGAATCAGAAATAATCACAAAACAATCAATTAAAATACAAAAATATATTTATTATAATAAATAAATTACAAATTATAATACATGGCTATATTAATAAATATAAATTTCTTTTCACATTTTTTTAAAAGAAATACTTAGAAACACTCATTGCTTGGCCACGTTACAATTAATTGTGCCAATTGATTTGCTGTAGTTTGTTCCACACACAGGATTAATCAACAGTGAGTACCTTAAAGAAAAAGTTAAATGCATTAAACTTAGCTATAATATAATATTTTGATAAAATATATTCAAATAAATTTTCAATACAAAATTGACTTATAGAAAGTTTTATAAAATCATATTCCGGCTACTAGCGGAGCCGCCCGGCGTTGCCTGGGCCTGTAATAATTTTCTTAAATAAACCTGCAATTAGTACTGCAGAATCTCATAAAAAGACCCAATCTTTAACCGAATCCTCTCTGCCTACGGATAGAGTTTTGCAGAAATGCTGGGCACATAGCGCAAAAAAAAAAAAAAAAAAAAAAAAAAAAAGACGTTGCTTGGGTTTATGATAATATTCTTAAATGAACCTGAAATTCTCTATATTTTTTTCTTTACTTTGACAGCATCCAAAAGAATTTGTGGTTTACAAAAACTTGCTTTTATAGCACAAGTCTTATAAGTAATGAATTAATAATTAATATCTAAGGTTGTAATTGAGCGACTGTGAAGAAACTTACATATTTGAAATCAGCGAAAAATTCTTCATCTGAATTTATAAAAATTAAATTTCTAAATTTAATATCTGAAAATATTCACAGGTCATCTGAAAATGCCACTATTCGGTGACGCTCTGCGTTGCGAAACACCTGCTCTCGTTCAAAAAGATTTCTCGAAAATCTGTTTCTTTGATGAATGGAAATAAAATGAGATTTTATAAATAAATTTTTACAGATTTTGAACTATTTACAGGAGTATGAAATTATTTTTTAGAATTTCTGAAAGAGGAATTTTTTCTGTATGTAGCTTTCTATTTTTTGAGTTTTTAGGCCCAGGAGAATTTAAAATACAGCCCTTTATAAAAAAAAAAAAAATCCTAGTGCATTCATCGCCCTGACAACCCTCTATTTACATTAACCCTTTTCCATTTCTTTGAGTTTTCGAAGAAATATTCTGCGGTTTGATAAAAATCTATGCTCTTATTGAATTATGAATACTTTTCCTTTCTTCTAATTTAGGGATTTTGATTAATTTCTCAACTAATTATCATAATTTTAAAATTCAGAGGGTCAGGTACATTAGGAGAAGCCTTAAATAATCTTTACAAAAAAATTGAGCCACGTACGTTCTGCAATTTTCACTTGCCATCGCAGACACACACACACAGACAGAGCGATTTGTTATTTTATTAGTATAGATAAGTTATTAAAAAATAAAAAGAAAGAAAGAAAGCTGACTACAGGGTTGGTAATTTTTGACATGTTTCAGTATATGACGGGTTTAAATCGTGATGTCAAAAAGCTCTTGTGAAAGACCTCATCAAAAACTCAAATAATTCATTGATTTGAAAAAATTCACCTTGATCCAAACAGAAAATATACAATATGAGCTTTAAATACAATACGAGCTTTATTACATAAAAACCTCACTGCTTTACTTAAAAGACAACTAATACAACCCAAAAGCACAAAGAAGTTTTGAATAAAATGTGAATTTCTAACTTGTAACATATCTTTTATTATCTTAGTTGCCTTTTAAATAAAACAGTGAGCTTTTTAAAGCTCATATTGTATATGAGTATCCTTTTTAAATAAGACCGAGTTTTTTTTAAGTTTATATCGTATATTTTCTGTTCACATTAAATGTCTCACATAACAACATTACACATAATTTTAAAAATTCATTATGTAATGAACATCAATAATTAGTACATATACATAGTAAATATAGTATATTTAAATGCAGCTTTTTAAAAGAGTGTGAAATTTTTACCTATTTATTTACTTTTTTTTTGGGGGGGGGGGGATAAAATTGTGCTTTTCTAAAATGTACACACTAAGTTCACATGAACAGCCCATTTTTTCTTTTACTCAGCAATTTTTTTTTTGGGGGGGGGGAGGGGGGTAAGAAAATAAATGTAGAAAAGTGCAGATATTTTTAATGTAGGTATATATAACAAGATAATATGCATCAATTTTACTGTAGCCTAGACAATAAACATTCATTACAATTGAAACCAGATTAATGTTATTGTATTGTTGAGTTTTGTAATGCTAAACATTTATAAAACAAGAAGTAATTAAAAAAATTATTTTTAAGTGAAATCTTCATAAAATTTGCTTTTTTTTTTAACCATATAAAAATATTTTTTCGATTTTAAAACTGAATAAAAATGGTGCAGTCTTATAAATGAAAATTCACCTAAGCCCTATATTGAAAATCTGCATAATAGAAGAAATTAAATCATGAAACAATACCTATGTCCCAACCATTAAGGACAAGGGTTGACTGATGTACAAATTGATTTAGTTCACATTTAGCTTTAGAGAGAATTTATGGTTGCTTATCAGTACTAATTATGTATGAAATTAGAGTCCCCTTTCAAATTTTCTTACTTTAGTGCCATAAGAAGGAATCCCAATGGTGAAATGGTATCAGTAGATGCAATAGCTTTTTGGCTGAGCCTGCTTTAAAGCTCGCTCATCTAGTAATGGTTTTACTATCACCATCATAGCATGCATGGTCACAGTGAAGTCAGTGTGATTCACTTTGGTCACATCACATCTGTGACCAAAATGCAACCACTCAGTGACGTCACATTGTGACTGAGATGTGACTTTCTTAAAAAATTTTAGAAAATCGTCACAATGTTAATGTCAAAGTAGTCACAAATGACACACTTCTCACAAATTGGTCACATTGTGACGTCGCAAAAAAGCTCTAAAACGGCCATAACAACTTCACATTTTAGTTACTGAGACTTCACATTGACAATCGATGGTCACAAAGTCACAATGTGACTTTACAACGACGTTGCAGTGACGTCACCATGTCTTAAGGGCAAGTCCTGCTAGCATCAATTAGACACAGACCTTTTTCTATTGCTTCATACACTCAGACTCAGAAATCATTAAGCTGTAAATAAATGTGCAGAAAAGATTATGTGACACAGCATGTTGAAGGATAAAATTGATCTGAACTATTTAATTACACAAAAGGATTTTCATCTGATTAAAAAATTAATAAAAGTATTATTATTATTATTATTATTATTATTATTATTATTATTATTATTTTTTTTTTTTTTTTTTTTTTTGCAATTGATATATTTTTTAATTATTAAATTACTATAATTTTAAATAAAATATTACATAAAATCATTGGCTTACATACTGTTGTTAACATTTTTTTTAGTGTGTTAGTTTTTTATGCTTGTCATGTCAAAAAACAGTTTTTGATGTCAAAAGCCCAACCTGGCAGACTAACAAAAACCACAACCCTTACCTCAATGCATTCCATTGTACAGTACATTCTTGCGAAAAAGAGCTGCATGGAATCAAGTGGGGATAAAATATGGAGGTTTTTAGATTAAATTAATATAAAATACTTTTTATTTTTTGAATTGCATTACCTAAAATGTATGTTAGAATTATCAAATTTTACAATGAATAATAAAATTATTGTTACTTATTATTATGCTAGTGTTGACTCTCAGTTATTTTAATAGGGGCAACACCCGGCAATCCTTTTTATTTCTTATATGCACACGGAGGTTCTTTTAAACTCTTCTGATGCTTCCAGTGGCCCTTTAAACACTTTGTATGCATCCCTTGTGGCAATTCAATTGATCCTGGGGAAATATATTGCAAATTGTAGGGATTCTAAACAAATCACTTCAACATATTTTTCGTGAACAATGTACAAGTGTGTCCTTTTTTAAGAATAATATTCCTTTTTTGAAAAATTTCTGCCCAGCAGCCCTTTTTTTCTAAAGTCAAAACTATATGCTTTATAGCTATTTTAAAATTTTGAATGAGAAAAACCTTAGATTTAAAGTAAATAAGAACTTATTTATCGATTATACAGCATAAAACAAAGAACTAGCTTTATGGAATTTTTAATACAAGTTAACTTAATAATTTATATTTTAGAAAAAACATAACTAGGATAAAATAGTTAAAATGTTAGACAACAAATTATATATTTATTGGGATCTTAATGAGATAATAAATATATATATAACTCACAAAGAAAAAAAAAAAGAGTTTTTATTTTATGTTTCTTTAGAAAACCCTCATGGTATAGAGTAAAATATGCATTTTAAAATTTCAATATCAGTAATAATTATCAATATTATGGTTGAAATTGTTTTTAAAATTTGAGAGCAATTTCTGTTGACATATTCAATGCAATTCTTTAGTAGATTAAAATAATAATATTTTTTGCAATTATTTTACCTCACATGGCCTTACATTTTATCTCTTCACTGTTTTATACTACATTTCAGAATAATATGGATAACTGCAATAGCCAAAGATTTTTATTTCCATTGCTCCCTGTTATGAAAGACCTATGTGTTGTACCTATGTGATCATCATGCTCTATATTAAGTTTTGGCAGCATATCAATGTTGAAGCCATTCCAATCATATGTAAATCTGTTTAAGAATAGTTATTGGTCCACACTTTTTGCTAATAGATGTCAATGAGTGCCTGCTTTCAACATAATTGATTTCAAAATCAAAGTACTTGGGAATAGAAACAGTAATTAGATAAATTTTGATTAAAATGTTGAGAAATTATCAGGATTTTGCACAGTTTAAACCATTTGGTTTTAACTATGATTTAAACCACGTTTTAAAACAATTATCTTTTTTTCTCAAAAATAAATAAATAAATAAATAATATATATATATATATATATATATATATATATATATATATATATATATATATATATATATATATATATATATATATATATATATATATATATATATATATATATATATATATATATATATATATATATATATATATATTTAAGAAGAAATTTAATGACATTTTTTTTATAATTTATGTGTTTCAGATCATTGGAAATAAGTAATTCCTACTTTTAACACTTTATTTCAGCAATAAGCCTTGTATATAGAATGTCTAGGTCATTTTTTTATGCATAAGATGAAAATCTGTATGCATTGGTGAACATATCTATTGCTGAAAAGGAAAAGCTTAAAACATATGAATTGATCAAAGAAAAAATAGATTAAAATATTTTAATTTTTAAAAAATGCAGATTATTTAAAGCAATTAATAACATAACACAGCCATCTTTGAAATTTTGCTCAAGCTGTACAATTTTTTAAGAGAATATTTAAAGACTGGTTGCTAGTTATAGCATTTTAATAATATTTTTCCCCCTTCTCTTATCAGCTGAATCTAATGACTAAAAATGTTGATTTCAAATTATCACTCAAAAGAAAAAAAATTCTCCAACAAATATTTGAAATTTATTATTTGAATAACTGTGGAAAAGAATATTTATCAAACTACATCCAAATGTTTATTATTTAATATAAAAAAGATAGTTCATAAAGATTTTCAGACTATCAATGTTTCATTGTGTAGTTTATTATTTAAAAATAATACTGTTTGCAAATACTGTTCAAATTAAAATATGATTTTTTCAGATTTCTACATCAATTCACCGTAATTACTTAATTAAAATTATTTTAAAATGTAGTTACATTACTTATAAACAAATAATGTCTGTTTTTATCAATAAATATGCATGCATATGCAATAAGAAAGGATATTAAAAAAAAAAATAAAAAAAAAAAACTGGTTTAAACCAAAAAATCCTGTTTTTTTTTTTTTTTTTTTTTCAACCCTGGAAATTTTCAATCCTTATTTTTAATGTAAGTTAGAGAATTTTATTATCATATAGGGATTTTTATTTTAACCTTTTATAATGTGAGATAATTTTTATTCCATTTAAATTTAATCAAAATTTATACCAGAATTTTCAACAAATTGTAGTACTTTTATAACATCAGTGAACAAAGCAGTAAAATTACTTTTTTTTATTATCATAAAATATTACTTGAAAATTCTGATGTGAATGCAACATTGTGAAGCACAATTTCCTAAATCTTCAAGAGTTAAAGAACTTTTGGAATAGCCATCCAGTAGAACTCCATTTTATTTTGGATTCACCACATTTATATCTTTAATAATAATAATAAAATCGAAGTCTCTTCTATTTACACTCATGCACATTTGTATACATAAGACAGAAAAAAAATTCTGTTGCAGTAAAATACATCTTTTTTTTAATCATAGGTACACAACAAATTATGAATAAATTTACATTATAAACTTAGATGGTTTATTTATAACAGATAAAAGAAAGAAATCATCTTAGCTTGTTAACAAAAAACATATTTTAAATTATAGAAATGCTTTGAAACAAAATGAATATGAGTTAATAAACAAATGATTGATTATATGATTATCATATCTAGTAACTACTTTAAAGTTTGTACATAAAGTAACAAAAAATAACTTTTTTATTTATTTTTTTTTAATATAATGCAATATTTGATCCTCCCCCTCCCCCAAATTGCATTTGTTTACATTCTTTCACTTTGATTTAAAAAATACATTAGAAAGGGCTTATATTTACACTAAAATCTTTCTTATACTAGTAGAAAGTAAACTGTTTTACTAATAACTTAAAAATTACGCATCTAAATGTTTCTTAATAAATTTAGATATTTATAATAATCATAGATAAGCATAAATAGCATTAAAATAATTTAACATAATTTAGTTTAAGTTTTCTATTAGTACTTTAATTTTAAAATTGAATACTTGAATTTTTTTAAAAAAAAGCTTTAAATGCATGGATTTATGCCTTCTTTCTCTCCTCTACTCCTAAAATGTACAGCATGTTTATGGCCATACACAATTTTCAAAAATATCTTGATCTAAATTCTAAATAAAACAACTTCTTCAAACTATTGATTTAAATCAAATAAAAATAAACTCATTAAAGTCATGCTAATAAAAATTCAAATTAGCAAATCATGTTAAAATTACAATGTGGCAAAATTTCAAATATGTAAAAATGAGAATTCTTAAAGCATACATACCTGATTTCTTGTTAAGAAGACACCAGAATGGCAGGAATCAGAAAGACATGGGGCATCAAAAATCTTCAATTAAACCCTATAAGGAAATAGATAAACATTTAAAAGCAAATACAGAACAGCCTGATAAGGGGTTGGTGCATATAATATAATGTTATCATTTTAGAGGAAAGGGAGGAGCACCCCAGATAATCTGGCACATGATATCTCTAGAGAGAAAGGGGATTTGTCTTTTTTACATTTTATGTCATTATCATGTTTGAACCAAACCAAAAACTGGCAAAAATTAAAATAATTTTAGATACTGATTAGGGATGTACTGAATATTCGGTATCTATTCGGTATTCAGCCATGTTACAGAATATTCGGCTAAGACGAATAACAAACTATTCGGTTAAGCCAAATATGGAACTATTTGGCCAAATCCAATACTTAAAACATTTTAAAACACATTTTTTAAAACTTTTCACAATTTCTATTTTTAACTGTCAATTTATAAATTAATTTAAAATAATTAGAAAGAAAATCATATTTAAATAAAACAGAATGTTTTTATATTATTTATTTGTTGTTTGTAAAGTATAACTTAATTAACTATGAGAAAGATTAAAATAGTGATTTATTAGGATTCTCCTTAGGAATAAGTAATGTGCAAATGAAAATTCTCAAGTTTTGTTTAAGTAAATAATCTGTTACTTGCTTTTCCCAAATAAAAGTCCTTAAACAAGAAAGAAAAACTTTTGAGAATAGTAATAGCTATGAAGGCAATTTTTGTTCATGAAACCATAACCATAATCAACTTATTGAGTCATATAAATACATTGTATTTCATCTCACTCTAGGTCAAACTTGTGTTTTCGTGTGTTGCATTAACTATAAATAAGATGCCATAGCTATATTTTCAACTCACATACTTTGATTTTTGTAAAATATGATATGATGAGAAGGGTAGAAACTGACATCATTCATAAGAAAATAAATATGAGCTAGACATTCTTTTATTCAGAATTAAGTTGAAAGTAGTATTTGTACTTTATATTGAAAAAAAAAATCTACCTTAAGTTTTAGAAAAAGGACAATTAAAAGACTGTAGAGTTTTCTTCAACCATTTTTTTCATTATTTCTCTGATTTTAAAATGTTTGTTTGTTGAATTCATAGAAGAAAACATGAAATTTAAAATTTTATTAATTAAAGTATCATACTTGTACTTCTTAAATAACTCAAGATAGATTTTTTTTCAATACTAAATATTCTTATTAAAAAACTTTTGTATATCAAATGTAAGTTTCTTTTATTAAATATTATGTAAAATTATTTTAAAAAGTAACATTTTAATATCTTTAAACTTTGGGATATAAAAAGTATTTGGAAAGCCAAATATTCGGTATTTGGCCGAATAATACTATTCAGCTGGCCGAGTATTCAGTATTCGGTTCACCTGTTGGCCGAATATTCGGCATTCGGCGCATCCCTAATACTGATAATTATATGATTAAGGAAGGAGGGAGGGGAGTTGACAGGATGTTAACATGATATCAGGGGTCGTTAGGTAAGCAGTAAAGGGAGGAAGGAGTCCAGTGTCTGCTTATTTTTCCAGACAAGTGAAGGGGGGGGGGCGACACAAGACTTCTAATATAAGCATCAGACATCAAAGAAACTATATTTTAATAAAAATCAAAAGATCATTATTTGAATGAGTGTTTTGCAGATGTTGAATAACTTGAGAAAAACGATATGAGGTAAACAAAAACTGAAAATGAACATTCTAGCTGGTCACTATATTGAAAACATAATAATGGACAATGCAGAAATATTGATTCAAAGATTAAGACACCACAGTAGAAATGCGAATGCCAAACATATAATATAAGGCTACAAATAATAATGTATCAAAAACTATGGTATTTTTTTTACTAGGGGGAGAGAGGGAATGGTTTATACAATATTCTTATATTATACTATCTCAACTGATGGAGGTAAGATTTTAATCTTGTTTGGCAGTAGGCAGTGCTTATCTCAAATATTGACAACAAAACTTTTACACCATTAAATATTCTTTTAGCTGTTCTCTTATTAATAATAATTTTAAAAAAAAAATATTTTTTTTTTAAATTCTATTCAAAAAGATTAAAGTTTATATTTATAAATTTATTTTGAGCGATATTCTTATCTTTTGCACAAGCACTTTTTTTTTTTTTTTGGGGGGGGGGGGGGGGGAGGGGTATTTGTTTCCTAAGAAAATAACTGATTTCTAAACTATATATACATTAGATATAAAAAAATATAAACCTTAATTAAAAAGTTCAATTTAAAAATTATTTCAATCTTATAAAGGTCTTGTAAAATGTAGATAGTGTTCATTCTAGGCCATTTTTGAAGGGTGCAGCACCCTGCCCTTTTTAAAAGTAGTAAAATGCACCACTGGTTTTACCCAGAGATTTTTAATAAATATTTTTTTTATTCCCTGGTATTTCTTAATTCGTGTGCCCACAAATGATTTTATTTTTTCAATTCTTTATGGAAAATAACACGAAACTGTTAAATTGTGTTTTAATTTAATTGTTTTTTAATTTTTATATCATAAAATCATTCGAAAATAATGTTACTTGATTTATCATATTTAAAAATTATGTATTTTGCTACTTTCTTTTTTCCCCTTCCAAAGGCAATAATTTTTTTCTTGCAAAAGTGCCCTTTTCTGCTACAGTTGTGCCCTTTTTAGTGAATAGCACCATGCCATTTTTGTTTTTAGAGTGAACACTAATAAAATGGTAAAAAATGTACAAACATTTAATCCCTTTATCAAGTAAACCTAAAAATAATGACAGATTTTGTACAAACACAAAATTTTGGTGCATTGTCTTTTTCCTGTATCAAAATAAACAATTTTAAAGAAAAAAGTGGTCAACAAATACCAATTGAGTAGAATCATTTTATTATTGTTATTATTATTATTATTGTCAGGGTTGGGTTTTTGACGTCAAAAAATGTTTTTTGACATGACGACGGTTTAAACCGGATTAAACCGTCAAAAACCTGTCGAAAACCCATAGAGTTACAATCTGCTGCGATGCACTAGAGTTTGTTGTTAAATTTTTAAATTAGCAACAGTTGGCATACATTATGCTGAAATTTAATTATATTGTGGGTAATTAGCAGGTTTTTAAATATTTCTAATTAATAAAAATTAAGGTAAAAATGATAGATTTCAAATCTCAGAAATTTATCTCGAAATGGGCATGCAGAAATATTTGCACAAAAATTATGTTTAAATATCTCGTTTATTTATTATTTTAATATTTTAAAAAATCTAAAGTTATTTAGTATGCATTTTGTCATAGTTAGTATTTACAAGTGTTAACAAGTTAAGTGTTATAAATGCAGGATTTTCAAAAGTGTAAAACTTGATACTTGTGTTTAATTTTTTTTAAAATGCTATACACATTATATACAGAAGCGTATAAAGAGAAAATTGTGACAGGGGCAAAGTTAGAATTTGGTGCCCCTCTACCCAACTTTTTCTTGTGACAGGCCAAAAAATAACGTTTGTTGTATAAATTTGGATAGTGCCCCCTAAATTTCCGTGCATGGGGCAACTGCCCCCCCCCCTTCTCACACACCTGATTGTATACATAATATCTAATAGGTTAATTTGAATTTAAATATAATGCATATAATTTATTATATGTATGATTATTACACATTATAAACCATTTTTATCTCTACCCCGTCCCACAACACACACACTAATAGTATTAAGAATACAAATAATGCTTATTTTGAAAGCAAGGTAAGACGAGAAGTAATTATTCAACAACTGAATACTTAAGATATTTAACAAAATTTTATAGCATTCAGTAAAAAAAAAAAAAAAAAAAAAAAAAAAAAAAAAGAAATAAGAAAGTATTTGTATAAGCTAATTTTTCAGCATAGTAAATAAATAGGCTGAATATTGTAAATAGATACTCAGATGTTTTTTATTATCTTTATGTTAGTTATAAATTCAAAAAAAGACTGATAATTTAAAATTCAGAATTACTGATTTTTTTTGAAAAACTAACTAACAATTGTAAAAGTCAAAACAGAAAAAATCTACAAAATACTTCTAAAACACAAAATATTATGTAGTTTTTTTTATTATCTTATAAAATACATAATTTAAAAAAATAAAACATTCATTAAATATTTCCAATTAATTTGATTACATAATCTAAATCAATCCAAATGAAATTATCAAAGTAGAAATTTAGTTCAATAATGCAATTCATTTGTCCCACGTATCATACGGTAGCACATAACCAGTTTTGAACAATTTTCTGTTTCTAATTAATTACGGAACCTGTCTAATCTTTTATATTATTTTAAACGATACACTAAGTTTGGTTATAAATAAATTTCTTCATAATGTAATCCCTGCATATTTTGAATAACACATTAAAATTTAATAAATAATATTACAAAAGATAAGTTTGCCAAAGTCTGAGATTTTGTTTACTATTCAAAATATGTTTTTAAAATTTAAATTTATTTTTCCTACAACATATTTAGAAACATTTTCCTTATTAAAAGCAAAGAAATTTTACTTATTAAATATAAATATAGGTAGATATATATATGTAAATAAATATTTTTATTTACATATAAATTTAGGTTTTTGACAGTTTTAGCCATTTTTGACAAGGAGGTTTTTGACATGACGGTTTAAACCATGGTTAAAACCGTCAAAAACTGTCGCATGTCAAAAACTTGCCAACCCTGATTATTGTTTTCAGATAATAGTTTTTTCAATATACAAAATCTTTGAAAATTACATAAAAAAAGAAACCTTTTGAATTTAGAATAGAAGACTGCAAATGTGCTGTCTGTATTCCAATATTCCAAACCACACATAATAAAAACTAAAGGTAATATTGATGAATTATTTGCAACAACTAAATTTATATACAGATATTATGCAATTTAACCCTAGAAAAATTTTAACTAAATTGTACCTAAGCAATTAAAAAACAGGCATCACTGTTGGTTACATTTAGCAAGCTAAACTGGTTTGATTAAAATTACACTCTCCTACATTTGATATTTTGTCAAAGTGTTTCAATCAAAATTTCTTCGATTGAGCTTGTTCTGAATTTCAAGATCAGTAATTTGAAACATAAACAGGCCATGGTTTTAATTTCTGTATGCAGTAAATCTCACCTTGACACCTAAGCACCATACTTGTAATATAATAAGTATTAATTCTATTATTTCAGTGGTGAAATAATACCTTTTGATTTATGTTTATTTTGATTGTAATTTTTAAAATTTTAAATATAAAAGATATAGTTTTATTGCACTTTAAAAAGATTTAAGATTCTTTAAATTTTAAAATTACAAAAAATGAGGGATTGTAAACATCACAATATTAATAAAACAAAATAATAATATTTCAGTATTTTTAAAATAGCCAACTTACTACTATGATAAATTAGTGTTCAGTCTAGAAAGAAATAGGGCAAGGTGCTATTCATTAAAAAGGGTACTATCGCAAATAAAAATAGATTATGATGCAATTTCCTTGTCTATTTAATGAAACTTTCTTCCTGAAAATTGTTATTAAGTATGCAAGTGACTGTTTGTTTGGTTAAAAAAAAAAATTACTTTCAACCAGACATAAGCAAATTTAATTTTACTAAAAAAAAAAAAAAAAAAAAAAAAAAAAAAAAAAAAAAAAAAAAAAAAAAGTTTTTAAACAAATTTTCGTATTTTAGTGCAAAATTACACTGAAAAATTTCATTACGGTTACATTTGTTAAAATTTATAAATATTTAATTATTTATTTGGAATATTACGCTTCAAAACAAACTGGCTTTTAATGTATTAGACCAGTGTAGTAAGTGTTAATAAATAATAATAATTATTATTATTTTTCAATAATAACAATCAAAAGCGAAAGGATAAAAATCGCAAAAATCTTTAAAAGATTCCTGTCATATGATGAAATATCTTTTTTATATAACATAAAAAACATGGGAAAGAAATTATTTAAATGTATTCAGATTCAACTCTGAATAGATCGCGCCGGTAGAATGTAAACACACATCTCGATTATTCGAATTTATTTTTAAATTTTTAAAATTTTGCATGTGAATTCACCAACATGAAATTAAATAGGATAAGACTTAAAATAACCAGCAAACAAACTTACTTGAATGATGAAATGAAATTCCTGTTTCTTTTTTTCCAACAAGATTGATCGAGGATCGAGGTAGGTAGAATTTCCCGCTCGCTCCGCCATCGTAAACAAAACCGCACAAACAACTTTTCAGAGTTGCCAGATTCTTGAACTGAATGAGAAACGTTTTGATTGGTTAAAAGAGAAGTAACGTTACGTAAAATAGCATTCGTTTGAGCGTATTTAGGTATAACAGCAAAACGAAGATTTTTTTACAATAGGTCGGACGAAATCTTTGTAAAATAATCGTGTTTCACCAATTTTCTAGAAAAATGGTAAAGTGAATGTCAAATATATAGTCAACGCGTCATTATTTTACAAAAATTTTTAACAGTGAACAGTCCAGCAGCAGTCAGTCATCATTGACTCATCCCAGTGACCCTGATATCTGCTTTCCATTGCAGAGATATCTTTCTGAAACCTTTCACCATGCTCATCGCTTACAGCTCCACAGTTTTTAGGGAAAAATCAAGATGGGAGTGGAGGAAATGAAGTTTCACAGACATGTTGCATCCAAGGTCATGGTAATTTGTAGGAGTTCTTTCACCAACTGTTGGTAAGTTCACGGCTTTTCTGTTGCCTACCACACCTTTGAAGGCTTCCCAGGCAGCTTCCTTCATTAATGTGCGTATTTAAGGGCCCACAAAGATTCTTTCTTTAACCTTTGATTCACTGGGGCTTGGAAATTTCGCTCAAAGGTATTGGAAAATCTTGCTATCCTTGTTCATTGCTTTTACGAAGTTTTTCATCAATCCCAGCTTAATGTGCAGGGGTGGAAGCAGAATTTTTTTCGGATCATCTTGGCTCATTTTGGACATTTATCTCCCCGGGATTTAGATTTCTTGAAGGCAATGTAGTGAGAGTTTCTTTTATGTAGTAAGTGTTTCTATCTCGACTGTCCCACAAACACAGAAAACAGCAGTACTTGTTATAGCCTAATTTCATTCCCAGGAGTAAAGCAATTACTTTCAAGTCACCACAAATCTGCCATTTATGATCGTTGTATTTGATTGACTCCAGAAGTAATTTCACATTTTCGTAGATTCTTGCATGTGAAAGGAATGTCCAATGGGAATGGAAGGAATAATGCTGCCCTTGTTTAGTCAGGCTGCTTTCAAACTAAGTTTGGAGGAGTCTATAAATAACTATCACTTCCATCGATCATGAGTTATGTTCATTGAATTCATCAAACCATTAACATCAGTACAAGCAATATGTTCTTTCTTCTCAAAGAAATGAAGAAGATTCTTGTGACGCACGTAGTATTCTGTGGTCTTGAGTTCTGGTTGGATTCTACACAGAAAATGCGGTTGAGGGTAATTACAGCTATTAGGAGTACCAACTTCCGAACATTCGAATTCCCATAAAACAGCCATAGTGAGATTTCTCAAGTTGGTTCCTATCTTGAAAACAAGAGCTAATCTCAACTTTTAATGTTGATTTTCGTGTTTAGCGAGACAAAATACTTCGGAAATAACTATTTTTGAACCCGAAACATGTTGGATAGTGTATTCAAACATTTTCACGCCAAATATTCAAAAGTATTACATTTTTTTGGGAAGTTCTTCTTTTACACCGCCGTTAAAACTGATTGATCCTTTACTAAGGACATGAGTAATTTAATTAGCATTTTTTAAATGTTCTTAGTATACCCGTATGTTAACTTTCCTTGTTTAAATTAGAAAGTAGCTTATCCTGCCATTAGCAGACTTGAAATTCTAAAGATTTAAAGGTGGGCTTATAACTGAAACTTTCGTGAAAAAGTTTGGGAATTGGTATGTGCATTTCGGATTGATAAAATTTCAAAAGATTATACAGTTTGCAAAATAAAATCCCACCAAATTAAAAAAAATTAAATAACTTTCCACAGAAGCTAAGTAGATTTCGTAAATAAAAATAATTAAAAAAAAAAATACATAAAATAGCCATTACAATAGCCATTAAAATAGGAAGACAAATATGAAAAAAAAATTGTAAAAAATTAAATTCAATAGAAATATCTACAAAATCTCAGTACGTACAAATCAAGGAAAACACCAATAGTATAAAGTATTCAAAGTAAAATATACATTGTTAAAAAACAAAAAAGCATGAATCATAATTTTTTCCCGAGAAAAATCATAGTCCTCTTTTCTTTTTTCTTCATAACAAATTATTTCTTTCTCTAACTGTTAAATAGATGATATTACAGATCGCAAAGATTGTTAGAGAACTCTACATTCCCAATACTATCAAGATCCAAAAAAATTGCACAGCATTTGAAAAACAATCCGGGTGGTGTTAATAAGAAATCCATGTCAACCGCAATTGATTTGCATTTTTCGATTTGTGAATTGGTGAGCTGTCCAGAATACGCATACGGCAGACATCTTTTCTGTTGTCTTCACATAGCTATACTTTTCATCATGCACTAAGTTCATCTGATTTAAGCTCAATGTTTAACATCTAATTTTTTTGTATATATAATTATAAGAAAAAAACAATTCTATAATATAAGCAATAGTGTTTTTTTAAACATGTCATTCCCTTTAACAGCTATATTCATCGAGTTTTTAATCTATACTAATAAAAGAACAAAACGCTCTGTCTGTGTGTGTGTCTGTGTGTCTGCGATGGCTAGCAAAATCTACGGCACGTACGAAGCTCAAAATTTTTTTGAGAGTACCCCAATATCTCTCCTGATGCACCTCAAGCTCAGAATTTTAATTTTTTGATTAGTTTCATAGATATTAATTATGAAACGGAACTCACTCTCTTCAAAAAATCATTTTTTCAATGTTCTGGGAAAGAAAACGTTTGCACATGCGCAGAAACTCAATTACGCATCTAAACGTTGGAAGAACATTTTTCCCCGTTTATTTCTGTTTTTGGATCATTTTGTTTAAATCCAAATTAACCAACCTGCTCGATGTAGTTAAACTTAAGAGACATATTTCGAAAGATCATATTTTTAGGTCTCAAATGCAATAATCAATTCGAAAAAAATTTTCAGTTAACTCTTTGAAAACAAATATTCAAAAATGGTCGTTTTTTCCAAAACTATTTTTCTCCCTTTTATCAATGCCCCTCCAGGGCGTAATGTTTAAGATATAAAGAAACCAAAAATAGGATCTTAAAGTTAAAACTTTCTTCTAACCGATGGTATAATTGGTTTTAAAATATTTGGATTTTAACCCGTTCAAATACGCTGGCAAAAGAAGGTCAATTTGCGACTCGCAGAGAGGATATTTTTTCCATGCTAAATTATCATAACGTGCACAGTTCAACTCTTTTAAAATCTTCTCAATAGACCAAATTTATACTCCCTACAAAAAATTCAACACGTTCGGACGGATAGAAATACTTTTTACAAAATAAAATGTGCGAAAAATTTGAAGAAATCAATAAAAGACAGATCGTTTTCATTGTGGTTTTGACTTAGCAAAACGCAATCCTATAGGTACCGGTAAACAAAAAACATATTCGTTAAGCTTCAAAACATTTTTATAATCTATGATGCAATCGGTTTTTAAAATATAAGATTTAACCCTTTTAAATACACCGGCAAAAGGAGGCACTTTGCGACTCACGTATAGAATATTTTTTCTGCGCTAAAAGTATCTAAGTGTATATATTTCAGCCCAATCTTTTAAGAGAATCTCAATAGATCAAATTTAGACCTTCTTAAAAAAATTTAAAACGTTCGGACGAGTAGAAATAATTTTTACAAAAAATAAAATGCGAAAAATTTGAGGAAATCAATAAAAACCAGATCGTTTCATTGTGATTTTGCCTTTGCAGGGCGCAATTCTATATACTTCCTGACAAACCGAAAATATTTTCTTAAAGGTAAAACATTCTAATAATTTATGCTGAAATTTGTTTTAAAAAATATGAGATTTAACCTGTTCAAATACACCGAAAAACACGAATTACATCCCGGCTAAAAGTAACTAGATGCCTATATTTTAGCACAATCTTTTTAGAGCCTTTCAATAAACCAGATTTACATTACTTTAAAAATTTTTGGAACTTTCGTATGGATAGAATTCTTTTTTTACAAAATAAAATGTGTGCAATTTTTACGAATTCAGTAAAAACCAGAGTGTTCCGTCACGGTTTCGTTCGCTTTCGGTTCGCATAGTTTCCAAAAAATCAAATTACATAGAAAACAAAATACGAAACAGCATGTGCTTTCAATTCAATATCTTTTCGCGATTTTTCCGTTTAAAAATATAAATTTTGACAAAATGGACTTAAAGATATAAAATCATAGAAATTTGAGTTTAATTTAAGCGTCATTTAGAAAGCAAATAACACATTTGAAAACTGAATAACATCACGGACTCGGGCAACGCCGGGCAGGACAGCTAGTTAAGTAGTATAAAAAAGAGGCTAATGATGAGTTAGCATCAGCCAAAAGTGTTTTTCCGGTCACTATTTCAAAATGACACAGGATACGGATAAGAGGCAAACCACGAAATTAGATAGCTTTCACAGTTTATTTAAAAGGGTATTTTACTTGTAAAAATAACTCTCGTAGAAGGCCTGGTTTGTGTCATTTTATAATTGTTACCAAATTGAATATGCTGCAAATTTCAAGCAACAGTCTGATATTACAGGTCAGCCGCATTTTTATTAATAAAACAAACAGATGCAAAGAAGTTACAGATTAATTTTATAAGAAAGTGAAGTATTTGAAATGAGCTGATCACTGCAATACTGTCT
Source organism: Maratus speculifer (assembly GCA_964019185.1). Taxonomy (NCBI): domain Eukaryota; kingdom Metazoa; phylum Arthropoda; class Arachnida; order Araneae; family Salticidae; genus Maratus; species Maratus speculifer. The sequence goes on along the minus strand of OZ025289.1, from coordinate 208,191,508 downwards.
AAATGAAAATGCCTTGCTTCCAATTGTGGAAACATCAATAAAAATGTAAATAACTTTTGTTTAAAGCAAAATTCATTGTGCTCACATGCTTATCATATTTCTAAATTAACGTCTATCAAATATCTCCAAATTTCCTCATGCATTTAACAGCCTATTAAGACTAGTGATTGGACCCTTTAAGATCCAGTGTGATTGTAAATAAAGCTAGTCATTCCTGTTGAAAGTAAAATATGTACTATTATCACTATCTGTTGAAAAAACTATACTTTAGTCTTTCTGCGAAAAGAATGATCATTCCAGTTAGGTTTTTAATACATACAACTTAGAAGCAACAATTTAAAAGAATGTTTAATTCGCACAATCGTGCGGGTTGGCTAGTAATGGGATATAAAGTATACATGACAAGGCGTATGAAAAATATTTGTCTGTGTAACACATAATATCATCCAAAATCTATTGAACATTACAATTATATAAATATATTTTGCCAACGCTCCTACGGATAGAACGGTTCACTGAGATAACAACACTATCTCTGTTGTTTTCCTTTTTTGGAGCTGCAAATGATATTACTGTATAATGTAACAAAATAATCTGCACCGATAACATGCTCAATAATTAACGTTGTCGCCATTCTGAATTTAATGCGTGTGGACATGAAGTTAGATGTTATAATGTGTCTCAAACATTTACTTAAAAAGAAGGGTTTTTTTAAAAGATTATTTGTATTTGTAATACATAAGTACAAGCTACTAAATGGCTTTTACCTTGTACGGTACGTGTTTTTTAATAAAAATACCATCGCAATTGTATTGATGTTGCTGCAAAGGGCAAGAATTCAGAAGAAACCCGTGTGTAAAAAGTACTTTAAATATCATTAATTTAAAATTAAAAATATAAAGTCATCGTTGCGGTTCTGAACTAATATTTGGTATGGACGTAGAAATAATCCGGTATTTACACTAAATAGAAACAACAAAATACATTTTACATACTTTATGTCTCTTATAAACAATTTAAAATAGATTTGATAATTAAACTGCATCGCACACTGTAAAACATTTGTGTAACGTTACTTCATAAAACTGGTGGCAGCCTTGCTGCCTCCAATTTCGTGGAGTATTTTAACCGATATAATCGGTGTAACATTGCAATGTTACACCAGTAATGCATGTTTTGATTACACCATTATGTAAGTGAAAAATTAATGAAGTGTAAATCGTAGCTGCCACCAATTTTATGGAGTAACGTTACCACAAATGTTTTACAGTGCAAGAGAAAAAATAAAATAATAATTCTTAAACAAGATAATTTTAAAACAAGTTACTTCAAAGGAAGTGAATTACTTTTTTAACATGTTATTGCATTTTAAATTGAATAAGTTTTGACTAGAGATGAATTAATGTGAAAAAACAGGGAAATAAATGATGATCCAAAATATTTTAATTACTATGAATAAATTCATATGGAAACATGCAAAACTAAAAAAAATGCAATTATTCAATAAAAGACTAAAACATTTCAATTTTTTTAAAAAAGCTAAATCTGTTTAGTGTTTGAAATCTTTTAATATGCAGTTGTTTAGGAAACTGAGAAACAAAAAAATTAGTTTTTTGATTAATGTTGAAAAGGATAATTTCTCTTTGATATGATTTTCTTTGTAAAAATTGATTTTCTTTTTAAATTATCTTAATTAATATAATTATCTCAAGCGTATTTATTTATGTCATATATATAAGTATAAATATAAATATAAATATATATATATATATACAAAGTGAGCAAAAAGTCCGTAAAAACTTTAAAAATTCATAAAAACCGAAAAAATAACCGAAATGAAAAACGGTTTGCAGGGTTAGTATCTATAGGTCACGGGGATTTATGTTGTTTTCTCAGCATTTTGTTTTAATTGCAAAAAAAAATATGATTCTTTCAAAATTACAGAAATAGCTTATTTACGAATATGAATGTTATCCTTGAGTGTGTAAATCATTGCACAATGTATTAAAAATCCATTAAATCAACTGAGTTATTTTATTTTAATTATTGCTTGCATTGCAGTGAAACCTGGAGCTTAGGGAACGTCTATAGACGGGCTTGTCAGTGAGAGGGTTGACATGAAAAAAAAAATTCAAAAAACAGCCAATAGGTGGCGCTGACGTACCCAAATCAAAGAAAAGATACCCAAATAAAGAACAGAATGTTTCCTCAAACCGCCGAACAAGCTTTATGAGGCCTGCCGCTGTTAAAGGCCCCTTTCCCGTCCTCAAATCCTTTTGAAATCGGAATTCACGCAAAGCAATAGTCGCTGATTCCGTGTTCATGTAAAATAACTTCACCAACAAAGCTTTGTACTTCGCAGTGAGCATCCTTGATCAAGTTCACGGCTCACAACGGTGAACTAGTTGTGGATTAGAAGCGCAAGTTCTTATAACCGGTTTATTTGCATATTTCCGCGGAAATCGCAAGTACCAGCGCCATCTGTCGGCTGTTTTTTGAATTATTTTTTATTTCTGTCTTAAAAAAATCCCCGTGACCTATGGATGCTAACCCTGCAAACCGTTTTTCATTTCGGTTATTTTTTCGGTTTTTGTGAATTTTTAAAGTTTTTACGGACTTTTTGCTCACCCTGTATATATATATATATATATATATGTGTGTGTGTGTGTGTTTATATCATATGAATATGTCATGCAAAAGTATTCAAACGTTTGAATTCTATTATTAGATTATAAGAAAGGTAATAGTTGAAACATATTTATGATTACTTCTTAAACCGCCATTCTGTCATTTTAGAAAAATTACAAATTGAAATCAAGCACAAAATATATTACATTCCAAAATGTAATGAGAATTTTTTTCATTTTCTTGCGTACAAAAAAAATATATATATTTCAAACTGAGTGCATTACTAGCAAATGCTAGCACACTTGCAGCAGCAAGTTATATGGTATTAATACAACAGAACAATACTACTGATTGTGAAATATTTTAGTTTTGAAAAAAAAAAAACTCAGTCAGTCAAAGCGAAAAAAAAAACATTTTGTTTCGTCAAATTTCATATTTTACATTAACGCTTAGCCTACTGGCGGTACATTTCTGTGTCCAGGGCAATACTTCTCTGTGTGGTACTTTTCTACGTCTTACATTCAGTGTCAATCGAATATGGTTATATAACGATTGTCTCAATTTCATTGCATTCAACGCGGAAGTGTTTGTTTGTAAAAATACCCTTTCCTTATAAATAACAAACACCTTATCCTCAACACTTTGCCGTTAACGCTGAATGACGTCATCTTCCGCCTTGAGTGCATATTTCTCTCAACGCTATAATCTACATGTAAATGAAATAAAATTGAGATTCACAGTAAAAAAATCTCCTGATATCACATAGAACCCTGCTGCAAGATTTTGACTTAATATCTGTCACAGTTTGGAAGTTATTGAATTTTAAAATCTATGAGACTTTTATGACCTTCAATATATAGTGTATGGAATTTCGGATCCTTTTAATGAATAAAAAAAGAACTAAATAATTTACTAACAACAAACTATTAATCAAACAAAAATCTGATAAAAAATGCCTGTAAAATTCTAATAAAAACGCAAAATATAGTACAGTGAAACCTCCAAATAAGTGACACTCCGAATGAGGGACACCTTTATTTAAGGGACAAAACGTAAGGTCCCAGTCCCTTTGTATAGGACGTGTAATGTATTTACCTCTGAATTTAAGGGACACTTGAAAATGAGATTAAAAGGACTGACTTTTAAATTTCAGGTAATAAAGTAGTCTGAGATGAAAATGAAAATACAGATTTTTGTGAATTTATTAAACAGACTGTCAGTCATGCAGATACAGAGACATACGACACAATTGACAAGATTTTATTTACCCACAATTGTCATTCGACTTCAGTGCGTTTTTTCCCATTGAAAGTAATGCTGAAAATTATGATGATTATTCTGAAAGTGGAGAATAAAAGAAAATTGGGAAATAAAGAACTTTACTGGCTGTTCTCAAATCCAAAAGGCAAATTTTATGACAAAGGTTTTAATTTATTTTTATTCAGAAATGCCTCAAACTAGCAGGCGTTGTTGATCAGTGTCAACTATGTAATCGAACTATTCTTTCTGTTTTATTTTCTTAAAAAAAAAAAAAAAAAAAAAAAAAAAAAAAAAAAAAAAAATGCAATAGATTTTTTAGACAATATTGTCAACACAGGTGTTTTGAACCGAATTTGACGTGCAAGAAGAATAAGTATTCAAGAAAGGATGAAAAATGTCTGTCACGTGATCAAAATCACTTTTGACTGAATAGATAATTTATTCAAAACGTGAAAACACTTTTCAATTCCAAATCGCTTCCATAGTCAGAAGTTCCAATTTTATACCTTTCCGTTAAAAAATGAATTTGCAAATGTGCCAAAACGCTTCCGCTTACTAAGCTCAGTAGTTGAGAGATTTGATGCCTAAAAATAAACAGTTGCATAGCTTTTTCTTTTTTCTTTTTTTTAAGCTATTGCATAGCTTTTATCGCGGGCTTTGAGCGCGGCGACCGAATCCAAAAATTCCGTAACGAGGAAAATCCTAACACATCCGTAACGAAAAAAACCTAACACTCGACTAACGTCGTTTCAATTCGGCAGGCTTCGGCATGGTATCCTTCGGTAGACTTCGGCAGACATTGACGCGGTATTTTTCAGATATTTAGAGGCTATCAAGTCTAAAACTTATATTTCTTATTTCAGTTACTATAAATCTATAGTTTCAATAATAAAAATTCCTGATAGAACGTACATAGAAAAGAATCGTCTTAAGATAAAACAAGGTAGGATAATGTAGCTTTTGGTGATTGGAGACCCGCCCAATGGTGAGGATCGAAAAATTTAAAATGCTTATAACTCGCGATCTAATTTTCGTAGCGCGGCCAAATTTTGTTTGGTAATTTATTATGAGACAGCGTTAACTTTTGGTGACAGGAGATCCCCCATGGTGACGGTCGAAAAATTTAAAATGCTTATAACTGGCGATCTAATTTTCGTAGCGCGGCCAAATTTTGTTTGATGATTTATCATCAGACAGTGTTAATTTTTGGTGACAGAAGACCCCCCACGGTGAGAGTCGAAAAGTTTAAAATGCTTAATACTCGCGATCTACTTTTCGTATCGCGGCCAAATTTTGTTTGGTAATTTATTATGAGAGAGTGTTAATTTTTGGTGACAGGAGACCCCCCCCCCCACGGTGAGGATCGAAAAAGTTAAAATGCTTATAACTCGCGATCTAATTTTCGTAGCGCGGTGAAATTTTGTTTGGTAATTTATTATGAGAGAGTGTTAATTTTTGGTGATTGGAGATCCCCCTACAGTGAGGGTCGAAAAAGTTAAAATGCTTGTAACTCGCGATCTAATTTTTGTAGCGCGGCGAAATTTTGTTTGGTAATTTATTATGAGAGAGTGTTAATTTTTGGTGATTGGAGATCCCCCTACGGTGAGGGTCGAAAAAGTTAAAATGCTTGTAACTCGCGATCTAATTTTCGTAGCGCAGCCAAATTTTGTTTGATGATTTATCATGAGACAGTGTTAATTTTTTGTGACAGAAGACCCCCCACGGTGAGGGTCGAAAAATTTAAAATGCTTAATACTCACAATCTACTTTTCGTATCGCTGCGAAATTTTGTTTGGTAATTTATTATGAGAGAGTGTTAATTTTTGGTGACAGGAGACCCCCCCAAGGTGAGGGTCGAAAATTTTAAAATGCTTATAACTCGCGATCTAATTTTCGTAGCGAGTCCAAATTTTGTTTGGTGATTTATTATGAAACAGTGTTAATTTTTGGTGAAAGGAGACCCCCCCCCCCCAAGGTGAGGCTCGGAAAAGTTAAAATGCTTATAACTCTTTATCTAATTTTCGCACCGCGGCCAAATTTTGTTTGATGATTTATCATGAGAAAGTGTTAATTTTTGGTGACAGGAAACCCCCCACGGTGAGGGTCGAAAAATTTAAAATGCTTAATACTCGCGATCTACTTTTCGTATCGCGGCCAAATTTTGTTTGGAAATTTATTATGAGAGAGTGTTAATTTTTGGTGACAGGAGACCCCACACGGTGAGGGTCGAAAAATTTAAAATGCTTATAACTCGCGATCTAATTTTCGTAGCGCGGCCAAATTTTGTTTGATGATTTATCATGAGACAGTGTTAATTTTTGATGACAGGAGACCCCCCATGATGACAGTTGAAAAATTTAAAATGCTTATAACTCGGGATCTAATTTTCGTAGTACGGCCAAATTTTGTTTGGTAATTTATTATGAGACAGTTTTAATTTATGGTGACAGGAGATCCCCCCCCCCCCACGGTGAGGGTCGAAAAATTTAAAATGTTTATAACTCGCGATCAATTTTCGTAGCACGGCAAAATTTTTTGGTAATTTATTATGAGACAGTGTTAATTTTTTGTGACAGGAGATCCCCATGGTTAGGGTCGAAAAATTTAAAATGCTTTTAACTCGCGATCTAATTTTCGTAGTGCGGCCAAATTGTGTTTGGTAATTTATTATGAGACAGTGTTAATTTTTGTGACAGGAGACCCCCACGTAGAGGTTCGGAAAATTTAAAATTCTTATAACTCGCGATCTAATTTTCGTAGAGCGGCCAAATTTTGTTTGGTAATTTATTAAGGTATTGCATAGCTTTTATCGCGGGCTTTGAGCGCGGCGAAAGAATCTAGAAATTTCGTAACGAGAAAAAAAACCTAACTCCCCGGCTAACGTCGCTTCAGTTTGGCAGACTTCGGCACGGTATCCTTCGGTAGACTTCGGCAGACATTGACGCGGTATTTTTCAGATATTTTGAGAATATCAAGTCTCAAACTTATGCTTTTTATTTCACTACCATAAACGTATAGTTTCAATGATAAAAATTCCTGATTAACCTACATGTATTGTAAGATGATAAAAATATTTTAAACGATATTAACTTCTCATTTATTCAATAAAAGAAAAAAAAAATTGTTATCGATCATCACGCTCAAAAAGTGTAACTTGAATTAATATCAAAGACAAAAAAAAAACTGCATAAACAAAAAATAAATAAATAATTATAATTGCATAAGGTAATAAAAAATGCTATGCAATAGCTTTACCGCGGCAGTCCCCGAGTGCCACATGTTTCTTTGTTTTTGTAAACGCTGCTGATAATGAAGAATTAAAATCTATAAGTATGGTAAATGAACACTTGAAAAATTTATATTGAAAAACTGAAATTTGCAAAACAAACACTTTTGATTGTTCACCTACATGTATGATGCTTTTAAATGTTTTTATACTTTTGCATGTATACAGTTTGCATAAAAAATACAAATCAATAATTCTATAAATCATTTAATGATTTAGTAAACAATTAAAATTTTTAATTAATTTTCTACACCTTTTGTGTCTGATTAAGGTAATTTATACACTTTGAATGCATTTAAACTTCACCTTTAATATTTTGCTGTTTTCATATCCTTCACGACGCTTAATTAAAAAAATATATTAAAAATTCTGAATAAGGGACACGTCTATTTAAGGGACAAAATTTCCGGTCCCATAGGTGTCCCTTATTTTAATGTTTCACAGTATATCAAAAACTTTGAAAATGCACTTAGAATAAAAATAATAAAAGTACATGTAATAGCAAAAATGTTTTTACATATCAAGTATAAAATGAAGTTTTAAAAATATAATTTTTTAAGCGTTTTTATATTTCTATTGAAATATTTTTACAAAAAAATAAGTACTAGCAATTAAGTAAAGTGCACACACAAAAAGGAGATAAAGTGTTTTTGGAATTGCCGGTGATTTTGATTAGTTATAAATAACAATACTTTCCTTTCATTGACTTCGCGGTAATTTCCTTTGATAAAGTGAATTGTTTTGGCATCATTGTCATCACCAAAGGAAGGAATAAACCTTATAAAGTAAAGAAAAAAACTCTGCAGAGATGAAGGTTATAGAGGATCTTAAGATCATCTGTAACCTTTATTTAACCATAACATAAGTGATGATTTTGTTAGAATTGAGAAAAGCCAAATTGGTTTTCTTTCTTACCGATTAAGAAGAAAGTTATTTTAATTTATCTCCAAAGTGACATACTTTTTTAAATATTGCAGTTTTTTTTTCTTGAAAACACAAAAAATTAAAATTTTGTTAAATTGAATGTTTAAATAGAAGATTTTTGACATTTTTAAGACAAAAACTTTTAGAAAAATTACAAGCGATTTCCTCGATTTTTTAAAACATTTTTTAGTATTTCACAATTATTGCAAAATAAATGTTATTTTCTGTGTAGAAAAACGAACATTACTCACAGCAGTTCACGTAGTTTAAAAATGCATTCTTTTATACAACAAACATTTCTATTAAATTGAAATAATTGTACTATAAACAAAATATGTAATATTATTCAACGGATTGTACAACATTAACTCATACTAAATTCACTCATTATAATCTTTAAAAACAATAGTTACATTAAAAGTAGTTATTAATTGAATATTAAAATTACTGTTCAATCTAAAGTTTTACAAACGATAAAAGACAACGAAACCGATAGCATAAAATAATTTTATTCTAAATTGAATAAAGTATGTATTTTTAAATATTTTCAGATTTTTTTATACTCCTGACAAACACAAAACATAAAAAAACAATAATGTAATTTAAAAAAATCAAAATTGATTATTGATATAGATACTTGTTACATTTAAAATTTAAATGTTTTAGAAAACACAGTAGCAGTGTTTGAATACTAACCTTTGCAAAAATTACATTCTAGTAATTTTTAATCTGCCATTCATGCTTTTTTAACTTACGCTACGTAAAAATTAAAAAAAAAATTAGTCTATCATGTGATTGTTAATGTTACATTTCCAACATCTATGATTAAATCTAAGTTTGTATAGCATATTCTGATTTATTGTTATGGATACCAATTTTTATTTAGCACCAAAAGTTAAACTTGATTTTTTTAACTAGATATTTTTATACCAGATAAACTAAATATTTCTCGTCTGTGTAATGTTATTTTCTTTATTAATTATAAATGAATAAACTCTAGTCTTTACTATATTATAGAACTAATTATTTAAAAGTATGGAGGGAATCACTTCCAAATATATATCTTACAATAAGTATATTTGTATAAAACATGAGCAATTTACATAACCTCATTTCTTGGGGAATGTAAAATGTGTTTCTTTTCAAAGTGCCAACAATTGTGAATAATAAATCTGAGATCTACAAGAATACATGTTGTCCATGGTAATATTCTGTATATACATATTAGGGTAGACCTTATTTTTCAAGTTTCAAAATGTAATCTTCTCATCCTCTAAATTTGTTCCTTTTTATGAAAAAATAATTCTGGTAAAATATTTGCTCAATTAAACAATATTTAGAGGTAGCTCAATGATGTAGAAATTTCTAATGTATGAGCAATGATAAACATATGCGTACTCTCATGCTATGTCATAGAAAATAAATTCTATCTTCTAAAATATTTTTAAATGCATTTAGCTTTATTTTTTTATTCATAGATGGCAGTACTATGCACAATAATATTTAAAACAATAAACTGCATTTAGCAAATAGCAAAAATCAAATATTCCATTAGTTTCCCTCACTCAACAGACTAGGGAATTAGCTTTTGTTTCCAAGCTTGAAGATATTTTTGAAATAGTATATGGCGATGTACTGACTATTACATCAAAATTACCAGAAGATAAGGAATATTTGATAGCTCAAAGAAAAAAGGGAAGATGCGGATCAATGGTTGGAATATATAAAACACTCACTCTTAAAGAAAAAAGAAAATATGAAAGAAACAAAATATTTCTTGCGAGACAACAACGAATGAAAAGCAAAAGACTATTAGATGATTCCGTTGAACTAATTTCATCTACAGATGACGAATTTGAAAGCAATTCGACAGAAAGAGATTTTAAAAAGTTGAAAAAGACTGAAAGCAATGCAGTCCATGTCGAAGAATTACGAAAAAGAAAACGATATCGTAAAACTATAGTTACTCCAGATCTTGCAGCAGCACTAGATAGCACTAAGGCGTCAAACCGAAAGGCTATATTTGTGTTATCAGAAACTGCAAATGTTTAGGACTAAGCATTAATGAATATGGTTTAAACAGAAATTCGATTCGTCGACAAAGAATCTGAGAGAACTAAGAAATATGAAAAAATAAAAAGCAAGTTCCAAAGCAACACTGTTTTTGTCATTCATTGGGATGGAAAATTAATGCATGATTTAACTGGAAAAGAAAAAGGTGGATTGATTGCCAATATTAGTTTCTGGGAAAGGAGTTTCTCAACTACTGACTGTTGCCAAGATTTCACCTGCAACAGAGAAGCTCAGGCGACAGCAGTCTTTGAAGCCACTGATAACTGGGGAATAGCAGATAATATACGTGCAATGTGCTTTGACACTACAAACTCAAACACTGGTTATAATTCTGGTGCATGTGTTCTTTTAGAACATAAATTAAAAAAAGAGCTCTTATCATTCGCTTGCAAACATCACATTAAGGAGCTGATAATTAGTACTGTATTTGAAGTATTCATGGGAGTCAAATCTTCACCTGAAGTTGCATTATTTAAACGCTTTCAGGAATATTGGAGCTTAATTGATAAAGACAAGTACGAAACGGGAATTTCATTTGATGATGTTGCAAATCTAGTAGAAGATATTAAGCAAGAGACTATAAGCTATGCAAAGAAGTACCTAGAAGAGCAAATAGAAACAAAGCTAAAAGATGATTATAAGGAATTTTTATAACTTGTAATTATATTTCTAGGTGCTGTCCCAGAAAGGGGAATCAGATTTATGTCACCAGGTGCAATGCACCAAAACCGTTGGATGTCCAAAGTAATATATTGTCTCAAGATCTGGATGTTTAAGGCTCAGTTTAAATTGACTGTAAAAGAGGAAGAAGGTATACGTGATATGTGTGTTTTTACAGTCCGTGTATACTTGAAAGCTTGGATCACTGCACCTCAAGCTTCATGTGCCCCATATAATGACCTGTTGTTGCTCAAATCACTACTTGACTAATCATCAATACATTCAACTGTTTCCAAGTTATCATCACATAAATTTGCTAATCACTTGTGATATTTGTCTGAAGGACTTGTTGTTTTAGCTTTATTTGATAGCCGTGTGAGTTTATTAACTAAAAGACGAATAGCTATTGCATTACAGAATGAAGCTAATTCTAAAAAACATGCTGAAATTTATTCCAAACGAGTCAGTGTTACTCTACATTCATTCAATAATAAAAGATTAGAATATTTTGTCATAGCTAAGTCAATGATGTTATTTCCATTGTTGGAACTTCCGGATAAATTTCTTGCAGTAGATCCTGAATTGTGTGAGTTAAGAGAAGACTAAAAACAGGCAAAAGAGGTAATAAAATCTCTACAAGTAGTAAATGACCATGCCGAACTTGCAGTAGCACTTATTCAAGAATACAATGGATTGATAGCTCATGACGAAATGCAACTACAATTTTTACTACAAGTTGTTGAAGATCTTCGTAAAATATACTCAGATAGCAGAAAAATGTGTATCTCTCAACCTGCACAAATACAATAAAGTTTTAATATAACATGAAAACCTAATAATTGTGCTGTAAATTAAATAAAATATCACAATTAAATCATTAAAATATTTAAAGTGCTTACTTATTTGTGTAGCTAATATTCTGAATTTTTTCCTAATTTTTTAAATTTCAGGTCAATTGAGCTACCTCTAAATATTTGAATTTATTGCTCAAACTTTTTACATAATGTTTTTGTATCAAAAGGAACAAAATAGGGGGGGGGGTGAGACTTGTAAAAATAATAATTTAAAAAAATCATGGCATTTAAGGTCCACCCTAATACAGATATATATATTCTTTTAATAAGTGTATAAGTCAAAACACCTATATGCAACTGGCCCTAAGCAGCTCAAATTTACACAAAGTCCATATAATTTAATACGGAAATATGACAATAATGAAAATTATGAAAAATCGGGTGTAATAATATTATGAACAACAATTTAAACAAGAACAACATCAAAAATAACTTCAACAGACCCACCTGCTCCTCGGAAGTTGAGAAGAAAGAGTAATTTACATAATGGGAAATTTCTAACAATTTTTTTCATTGCACCTTGCATCAACCATGGCTGCTAAAAATTCAACGATTGCGTTTATGGCCAGAAATGGTACATCAAGCGTTTGCCATTGCACAAGGCAATATTTCAGAAGAAATAATTCATCGATCAATATATGTATGTAGAATAACATACGTACATGGATCGTAAGCACCATTGAAGATTGCTTGAAATAAATTATCTTAAATTTAATTAAAGAAGAATAAAGAAATATTACACTATTGAAAAAAATAAATTATTTGTATACAGGTTTCCCCTAAAACTATTTTATATACTCCTTTTAAAAGAAGACTTTATTTCCAATGGTGTGATGCGAGTATTTTTACAGAACGATATTTTGTTGTAGAGTTTGTAGGTGGTATTTATTTCCACGATTGTAAGTATCTGAAATAATTTCTCTTTTTCTTTGTGTATTCTCCTTTTATTATCTATTTAAAATCTCATAATAGAAGACTAAAGAACAACTGAATAAATAAAAATATAAAAAAAGAGTATTTTAATCTTCAAGTTTTTCGGACGTACATTTTTCATCACTTTTGCACAATACACGGCAAAGTATGTAAATGTTCTTGTTGTACATATAATGTAAGCAGTTACATTATTGTGCTAAAAAGTTTTATAGCCCGTCAGTAGTCGCGTGTCGGTCTTTTCGCCGCCCGTATAACTTATCTTCTCCTAACTTATATCACATTACAAATACAACGGAGATCTACCATGTAGCTGGCTTTGAAGCTTTCTCGACCACCATAGTGAAGTAACCGGACACCTCTGTTTTTCTTTCAGATACATTTTTAGAAACAAAGTTGAAATTGGCAAAAAAGTCTACGTAAAAATCACTAATGTCAGTTCTTGTTACTTTTTCCAGTTACTCCAGAGCTCATGAATAACATGCATAATTTAAGAAAACTGCAAATTTTTATCTTCGTTGTAATGTTATTTTCGTGTATTAGGTGAAAATTATTTCTTATTTTACTTATTTGGTATGCGGGGGGCCAGCGGCGAAAAGACCGAGCGCGACTAATGACGTTGTGAAAAAAGTCGCGACTACTCGCGGGATAGCATTGAAATATTTTATTTCCTACACTGTAAAAAATGTCAGATTTTTCTGAATATATAAAAATGTACTGTAATCAAAAACGAAAATATACAGTAACCTCTTCTAACTCACCTAAGGTTTCGAAAATCGTTCCTTTTTCTTTAAAAATCCCCAAAAACTACTTATTTTAGAAATTTAAATAAAAATTTATAAAAATTAATTTTTATTAGCTGCCCGTCCTTTTCGGAAACGTTTCTAAGTAGCTTTTACAGTACAATAGTCACTTTTCTCAAATCAAAATATCACTTTTTCGGATGCTGCCAATTCATGCGAAAATATTTTGATATTCAGGAGAACATGTTTAGTAGACAAACATACAATTTTAACAATATTAACATTAATAAGAAAATTAACATTGTTTTGATACAATTGCATGAAAAAATCAGTTAGGCAGCTAAAAATGTTAACTTGAGAATTGATAGAATCCAAAAAAGTGATATTTTGATTTGAGAAAAGTGATTATTGTACAGTAAAATCTACTTAGAAACGTTTCCGAAAAGGACGGTCAGCTAATAGAAATTGATTTTTATAAATTTTAAATTTAAATTTCTAAAATTAATAGTTTTTTGGGATTTTTAAAGGTAAAAGAACGTTTTTCGAAACCTTAGGTGAGTTAGAAGAGGCTATTATATATTTTCGTTTTTCATTACAATACATTTTTATATATTCAGAAACATCTGACTTTTTTTACAGTGTAATACCGTATTACATTTTTAACATTAAGGTATTTAGAATAATATATATATATATTTAATTAATTTTGAAGATTATATATTTCATTATTATCATTTAAATTATCGTAATAAGTTGACAAATTTGATGACTTAATTTATTATCTATAGTTACGTCTCGATAAATTTCAATAAATACTTAGTATAAATAACATTACTAAGCTTCCATAATGGAACAAATTGATTCACATTTAGTCAATACCAAATTTATTCTAGTTTATGTAGTGCACTTGGACAATACACAAGTAGTTATTTCAGTATTATATTGCCATACTCAGTGCCGTCGAAATATTTGATGACGTAGACAAATATTACGCAATGTAATAGACGCCTCATGAGAGCATCCCTGAAGTATTACTATTGAAAGGTCTTCAAAACTATGTTTATACAGAATCGCCATTATGTCGGTCATAATCGCCCAAAGCGTAGAAGACAAACATAGAAATTTTAAATAATTCAGTGCTTTGCTGCTAGTTTAGAATATAACAAATTATATTGTATCATTATTTATAAAGCTAAAAACAAAACATATTAAAAAATATGAATTACTATTATGCATGCGATGCTTATGAAATACATTAGTTTATATATGATGCAGTGTAAAGAGGAGTATATCTAAATCAAAGATAGTTCAACTTATGTTTATAACTGAAACAATATTCAATGCGTTAACACGCTTAACATTAGATAAATAGCAGAATAAATTAATTTTTTATCTAGTGAATGAGAGTGATAATTAAATGAAGACACAATTTTGCATTTTTTACGAGCTATCATTTTTGCTTTTCATTTAGTTATGTATGGATACATGCGATGAAATTGATATTAAATAACAAAAATGGAGCAAAAAACAATAAAACTCTGGTTTTGTGCACAGTTAAATAAAATGCTTTGTTATCGAAAGATACTGAATTATAATTAAAATTCTGTTGCAAAAATTTGGTTTAGACCTAAAATCAAAAGGGCATCAAATTTAGATCTACATATCTACATACAGATATATCAAATGCATTTAAAATAAAAATTTTTAAAAAGCAAAATATATATTTTTTAAAATTTTGACAAAAGCTTTTCTAAGCTAAAAAGACTATATTCTTATATTTATTTTTCTTGCAAGTATGATATATTCTGTAACTAGTAACTTCTTGTGCGACTCTAGTTAACCCTTTCTTTTTGTCATTTTGATGTCTTATTGGTGTTAGCCTAGAATATATCTGAGATAATAGTATAAATAAATTCTCAATTTATTATATAAATTCTCAATTTATACAAATATTATAAACATTTTTTGTCCATTTAATTTTCTATGGAAATTTATTATACGAATCATTAAGACTGATAGCAGTGAATGATTTCTAGTAAAAATTACATAAAGCAGTAACGAAAATAAATCCATGCGTTATACATTATGAAATTATTTCTAACATACTTCGAATAATATAATAACACAATTTAATAACATTAAGAATGATGAATAAAAATTTATATGTATCGCCTTCATGTAAAATGAATAGTTGTAATTTTCTGAATCCCTAAACTAAAAAAATATAGATACTTGGCTATATGAATAAGTTAACTAACAAAGCTGAATATGAAAAATGACTTGAATTTCTAATCCACTGTTTTCTAGGTGACGAAAGTATGTAGAATATTTTCAGACGTGAGAAATTATCGCTTAATTTAGTAAAAAAAGTTTCATAAACTAGAACTATCGTTAATAAAATTAAACTCTTGTGTTTGTATTTATTTGCAGAGATTTTAAACTAAATTTGAACACGAGAATAAGAAAAATAAGAAAAATAAAAGATAATAAGAATTATTATTTTTTAATTCTAGAAATTAACGCTTCAACTCTGAAGCAAAGGAAACATTAGAATTTATAAGAGCATTAGAATTTATAAAGGTGGCATATATTATTTTTTTTTCTTCAGAATCACAATTTAGATTCTAGACGGCAGAACCATATCCTTCTCTCACTGTATAACAATTTTTTAAAACCTAATTTTAGCAATTATCATTCGTATAAGATAAGTATTAGAGGTCGTTTCTCCCGCACAGTAAATGGTTCATACCTTTGTGCATAAAATGGTGAAGTTAATTGTTGTTGGGAAAAGCATTGTAGAGTTGACGCATTTCAGCAAATGTTTGACAATAAAAGTAAATTATTCTACAGCTTTTTAAAAACCCTGTGTATGATCTAAATAATTTATGTACACCAAATATCATTTAAAAAAAAGCAGATTTAACACACCTATTAAAAATAAAAAACTGTGTCCCAGATTAAAAACGCAAATTTGTACACGCAGTCTTATAGAATATATCCTGCAATGCACTTTTATGTATGCCCCAATTGCCAAACACTTTCAAATAATGTAAAATCCTTATAATAAATAGTAGGGGAAAAATGGGGCTCCGGCCCCAGGAGGAGGCGTGAGGCTCGGAGGAGGGAGGAGGGCTCCTCCTCCTCAAACCTCCTCCTCAAGCCTCCTCTTCACTCCTCCTAAACCCTCCTCCTCAATCCTCCTCATTCCTCAGGGTTGTCTTATAAGAGAAGGGGTTAAAAAGGGGGATTAAATTTTTTTCGTGAAATTTGAATATTTTATGCTATAAGAGAGGGGTAAAAGGGTGATTAATTTTTTAAGTATACTACAGTACGAGCGGTTCTTTTGACTGTTGATTAAGAGATGAATGATTCATATTAAATTAAAAATAGTAATTAATTAAAAAGTAATTAAAAATAATAAGTGAAAAATAATGAAGGGACTTAGAATTTTTCGAGCGGTTTTTTAGTCAAGTATAGTACGCAGTAGAATTTAAGAAATGAATAATAGCAATTAACGATAATTAGTAATTAATTAAAAAGTAATTAAAAATTATGAGTGAAATTTTTTCAACATAATCCAGTATGAGGGATTATTTTTCGAGTGGTGATTTATTAAGAAATTTTCAATAATTTAAACTTTAAAATTTTCAACAGTTTAAATTTATTTTGAGTCAAGTGTAAAAGTTAATCCAATTTAACAAATGAATCATTAAAATTAATTTCAAATAATAATTTAAAATAATGAAGATACTAATTATTTCGGCATGCTGTAGTATGATAGGTTGTTTTAATGTGGTGATTTTTTCAATTGAATTTTGCTGTTGTTCATTTTAAAAGGTAATTAAAAATAAGAAATAAAGCGACTTTTTTTTTTTTTTTTTTTTTTTTTTTTTTTTTTTTCACTGTGCTTTTAGATAAGGGGTTAAGCGGGTATTTGGGTACACAGAATGTTTTTTTCTATACTATTGTACGAGTGGTTTTTAACTTTAATGTGGCGACTTAAAATTTTTCGGCGAACTTTAGTTTAAGGATTAATTTTTTGATTTTAAGCGAGAATTTTGGGAAGATTGATTTTTTTTTCCACTATGCTCTTCAGGATGAGTTAAGCGGGTATTTTGGGGGAAATTATTATTTTAGGCTAATTATACACGAAGGATATATTTTTTTTCGGGGGTTAATATTTTAATGAAGATCTAATTAAGAAGGGTTCATTCATGGTGAATTAATGAATTATTTTTTAGGAGTAATTTTGTTAAGGTTGAATTATTTTTCTCATTTTTTTTAGAGTTTTAAGTGGATATAAATGTTAAATAGGGGGACTTTAATTTTTTTTGCAATGAGATTAACGCGCGCTCGTCGACCTAACCGTACGGAGTTTGTAATTTTCTTCGAATCATGTGTGAGTATTGGTTTAGAATATCTTAAAAAGACTTCCACCACCTTTACTTTTATCCACCATTATCATAAATAACACATGCTGGTAATGGAAATAATAATTTTGAATATTTATTTAATGAAGGAACTTTAAAATTATTTCGAGTACTATTTTTAGTCAACTGTGTTATACACTTGATATTTTAGAATAGTTAAAAAATAACTTTAAAATTTGAATGAAAAAATATGTTTCAAAATGGGATTTTATGTGCTAGCATTGAATCGCACTCGTCGCCCTAACGGTTTGGAATATGTGGTTTCCTTCGAACCTTGGTGAAAATTTAATTGAAATGATTATTATTATTATTTTGTGTGTGTTGTATGTATGTGTATATATGTGTGTGTGTTGTATGCATGTATGTGTGTGAATATATGTTTGTGTGTTGTATGCATGTATGTGTGTTGTATGCATGTGTTGTATATATGTATGTATGAAATAACACATGCTTGTAATGGGAATTTGAGAATAATAATTTTAAATATTAATTTAATGAAGGAACTTTAGAATTATTTCGAGTATTATTTTTAGTGAACTATGTTATACACTTGATATTTTAGAATAGTTAAAAAATAACTTTAAAATTTGAATGAAAAATATGTTTCAAAATTGAATTTTACGTACTAACATTTATTTACGCTCGTCGACCTAACTGTTCAGAGTCCTTGATTATCTTCGAGCAATTTTTAATTTAATTTCATTAATTTATTTATTCAGTTAGATTATTTTTTGATGATCCTGGTTTGAGGATGTTATTTTTGGATAATGAATAAATTTTAATGGTATTACTTTATTTTTAAGGGGTGTCTTACGAAGCGATTTAGATTGTTTTCGAGTGGAAAATTTAGTCATATTTAATTTAAGAAATGGTTGATTAAAGGAAAAAAGACAATTCAATTTAATTGGGTTCCTTTTTCGATAGATAAAAATAGGAATTAAAAATTTTATGAGAAATTTATTAATGAGAGTTATTGAAGCTTATTATGAGTGTGACTCTATTTTAAGTAAAGGTTAGAAGAAAGTTTAAAAAATGACACTAAAAAATAAATATATTCATAACACATATATATATATATATATAATTAACTAGCAGTATTTTTAAACTAGAATAACAAACTGAACAATTTTCGTGAATATTATGAAAAAATAAATGCGCTTTAGAGAACGAAAAATTACTATTTGATTGTTATTTAATATTATAAAAATATTTAAATTAAGCATTTCGTTTTAGGTAACAAACTTATTTTATTAGTTTAGTACATATTAATTTTCATCGTATAGTATTCAAAACACCTGTGTTCATGCAATACGGATTTACCTACTTATCACATGCGAATGACTAAGCATGATTCATTCTTATCTTAGATAAGATATTACCCCAGAGTCTTCAATTCAATCGACTATATATTTTAACTATGATTAACTAATGAAGATGCCAATTGGGTCGCAATAATGATTTTATTAATTCAGATTTTAAATTAATATCAAATTGGAGGCTTTTTCTCTTTTCTCACAGATTAACTTTAAATAAAACTTAAATATTTATATATTCATTTACTTTATTAGTAAAATAATGAATGTATCACATTCATTTAGGATTTAACTATTTGAAGATTTAAACTAACCTTTTAATTAAACGATCACATAATTAAAACTATTATAAAATTAAGTGTTTAAAAATATAAACGAAGAGTTCATTTTAAAATGTACTCATACTTGGGGATAATTTATTTGGGGAATATTTCTTAGATGACTTATCATGAATAACTAAGTGTACACTCAGAAACAAGAACCAGTAAACTTTTTAACGAAAGGTTTTCATAAATATATTCTAAGGTATATATATATAGTAACATTTCATATAACATCAAATTTTAGCAAGTGCATGTATTGGAACACCCCCCTTTTTTTTCTATCATACTTTTTCTCTCTTTGTTGTACTACTTTGGTTGAGAAATGCGGTTCAAAAAACCCTATTTGACAAAACGGAGTATGATTAGGTAGTTTTTGAATACCTGCTTTACGAAAATAAATTTAAACTTTTGACATAAAGCTGTTCTTTAATAATTTAAAACAGAAATTATTTTTTATAATTAATCCTTAACAACTTTAGACATGATTTGATGAGTCATAAGGTCATTAAAAGGTTTTTAACGTATTAATTAATTTTCTTAATCAGTTCTT
The DNA here is from genome assembly GCA_964019185.1 of Maratus speculifer. NCBI lineage: Eukaryota > Metazoa > Arthropoda > Arachnida > Araneae > Salticidae > Maratus > Maratus speculifer. Next base: position 208,171,534 of record OZ025289.1, on the reverse strand, counting down.
CTAAATATTAAAAACTTATTCATAAGAAAATCTTACCTGGCTAGGAAAATTCAACCTCCTTGTATGTTGGTCTCGCAAGGACTGACTGATAACATGCCTGCTTATCTACCGAACCATGTGATAAGTGACGTTAAAGATCACGTGACCCTCATTATCTGCTGATACGATAAGCACTGACTTGGAATTATCTTAATTAATTACCAAACTTCTCATTTTTTAAAAACCACACTAAACATTGCTCCCATTAATTAATCATGTACATATAATTTATATCGTTTATGATTATCAGTTTTATACTAACATTTAACACCTATACGTATGTGTTGTATTAATTCTGTTAGTTTAATTCATACAAATTTCAACTAAAGCATCCTATGCTAGTTTTCATATATTTATTATCACATCACGTGATACAATTTCTTGTGATGTTTTAGAAATAATAGATATTTAATTTTTTTAATTAGTTAAAAACATTAAAAAAAATTTTATTGCTTTTTAGCATAAATATTTTAAGAAAAACATATTTTATTCTAAAATATCAAATTTAAAAACTAACTCTTAAGAATATGACTCGATGCAGTTTACTCATTTTATACAAGTTAACTTTACTACTTGACAGAAATATATTCAAACGCAAAGTGATTTAACTTTCACATTTTTAAACTTATTTATGTAATGTACTAACATTTATTCATAATATGCATAATTTTATTAAAATTACTGAAGAAAATAAAATTTATACTAAGTAAAAATTTAAAACCACCAATTAAATATATTAAACAACATCAACAAACTTGTAATTAAGATATGAATAAATAAAAATATTTGAATCACATAATAATAAAAAGAAATACTTAATCATTCATAAAAATTCTTCCCTTGAACATTCGCATCTGTGTTAGTAAAAATATAACACTAAACTTTTCAAAAAGATTATAAGCGTTTCCAAATCAACAAAGAAAATTGAGTATTAAATATCAAATAATGGACATGCACTCTTTACACTAACATCTTACAACGTACTTAGTAACCAAATTTAATGATTTTTAAGCATGTCTTCTTAAATTTTTTTCAATGAAAGACTATCACAGTTGAATTTTTAGCTTTCTCTTCATAACTTTATTGAGAAATATGTAATGTATACCACATGATTTCATTAAATTTATCACAATACAATTCAAACTTCTCATTTTCAATGTTTTATATATACTAGTGTTAATCAAGTAGGTGTTTATTCTGAACAATCTTGACATAGTATATTGATGAAAAGTTTGTGTTGAACGGTTTTTAACTTAAATGGTGTGAGAGAAGGATATATTAGAACAGAAGTTATTAAATATAGAGTCTTTAAAGTTTATATTCGTGTAAGAAATGGCATTTCAAGAAACAAAGTTGTGTTATATTTGAAAGCATTCTTTATATTCGAAACGCACACATGATCACGATCACATCACTGAAGAGTCTAGAGAAGCTGTTTATGATGTATATAATTTGAATTTTCATTAACACAATATTATAACCGAAGTTTTTCGACAGTTTGAAAAATTATGATGCACAACGTCTGCTCATGTTAACAGAATAAGATTAGTTTATGCCTTTTCAATGATAAGCGTTATTTGCAGGTAAGATGTATTTACATAACAACATTTTCTTAGTAATTTTACTCGCAGATTTCGAAACCACAAACATCTGATCATACTTCTCATTTTTAACACGCGACGCTAACCATTGGGCCATTAAAGCCCGTAATTCAGTAACTAAAAAGTAAGAAAGATCATCGAAAGTGATTACTTCACACATGCAAAAATAATTTTTATTGTGACTTATCAGTTAAAAATCACGAAGAAAAGAAAAAAATCACATATGTTTTGGATTACTTTGAGATTTTATGAGTCACTTCATCAGTTAGACATATCCACTTGTTATGAATCACTACTTATGCTTAAATTTTCAAACACTTGCTTATATGAAATGTATTATATTTTAGTTTTTCAGTGATAGTGTGATTACTTGTTAATAATTTTACTATCATTAAAAAATTTAAAAAAAGTTAAATATATCAAAAACACAAGTTCGTGTTAAAGGTTTGAACAAATTATTAAAATAATTTTACAAAACTTTATAAATTATTTAAAAATGATTCACTAATATTTAGTAATCGACAAATTTTAATAGCCATAATCATTTATTTGACTTAGGTTTTCTGTTTTAACTGTTATTAGATTCCCCCTTCATTTACATCTTATTGATAAGTTTTAATCAACCAACCACCCAACTTTTTTTCGTAATCAACTATTAATTTTCCATAACAACCAGCTATTTGTTTATCCTAGTAACCAAAAAGGTTTTATCGACACATAATCAAAATTTTTAAGATGCAAGACTCTTTATTTTCATTCGAAAAAACAATGACTTATGTAATAAATTTTTCCTTACTTAAATGAAGCCTTTGCATGTGTATGGTAAAACTTGGAAAATTTCATTTAATGCACAAATTTAAAGTTAACAGGCAAGGTCTTTACACATCTTTTAGTATTTTACTAACACTTTACCAAATATCTTTACAAACCAACAGGATTTTAAATAATTATTTTAATAAAAATTCTCTTTTTGTAAGGGACATTATTAAACTAACTTGAAAAATTAACTTGGCAAAGCAGGTTTCCACTATTCCAACTAAGTAATATTCATAAGTTTTATATGATAAACAACCTGTTTGCTTATGTCCCAGCATGGGTTTATAAAATATATCTAAAATAACCTTTAATATTAATGTTTAAAAATATGCCGTTAGTCTCTCAAAAATAATTATTTTCACTTCTATTATTTAGAAACATTTTTAAATAAAATTATTACTGTTGCCAAATTATATAAGTGTTATAAAATGTGCATGCAAAACCTTTAATTCTAATTTTCACATTTTATTTTTTTCAACTTATTGTTTTCAAGATGTATTAAAATTTGGAAAAAAAAAATAATTTTAATGCATAATTAAATTAAAATAGTTAAATAATATATACACATTCAACATTCTATACTCACCTAATCCAACATCATCACAAAAGCACGTCCTACTCGGTTGAAAGTTTGGGAAGAAATGAAATTCAAAGTCCTTATCAGAAAATGTTATCAGATAATCTTATCAAAAGGTCAGTGATGTCAGAGAACATGTGACATGAACTGGTCACATGATGTATATCACGTGACTAGTGCTTTGTTTTCTAGATTGGTTCTTATAAAAATTCATTTATTAAGTAATTTAATCATTCTAATAATTATAATAATATTTAATTAATTAAACCAATTAATTAGTTTAATTAATTAAACTAATTAATAACATTAATACTAATAAGATTAATTAATTAAACTAATTAATTAGTTTAATTAATTAAATATTATTATAATTATTAGAATGATTAAATTACTTAATAAATGAATTTTTATAAGAACCAATCTAGAAAACAAAGCACTAGTCACGTGATATACATCACGTGACCAGTTCATGTCACATGTTCTCTGACGTCACTGACCTTTTGATAAGATTATCTGATAACATTTTCTGATAAGGACTTTGAATTTCATTTCTTCCCAAACTTTCAACCGAGTAGGACGTGCTTTTGTGATGATGTTGGATTAGGTGAGTATAGAATGTTGAATGTGTATATATTATTTAACTATTTTAATTTAATTATGCATTAAAATTATTTTTTTTTTCCAAATTTTAATACATCTTGAAAACAATAAGTTGAAAAAAATAAAATGTGAAAATTAGAATTAAAGGTTTTGCATGCACATTTTATAACACTTATATAATTTGGCAACAGTAATAATTTTATTTAAAAATGTTTCTAAATAATAGAAGTGAAAATAATTATTTTTGAGAGACTAACGGCATATTTTTAAACATTAATATTAAAGGTTATTTTAGATATATTTTATAAACCCATGCTGGGACATAAGCAAACAGGTTGTTTATCATATAAAACTTATGAATATTACTTAGTTGGAATAGTGGAAACCTGCTTTGCCAAGTTAATTTTTCAAGTTAGTTTAATAATGTCCCTTACAAAAAGAGAATTTTTATTAAAATAATTATTTAAAATCCTGTTGGTTTGTAAAGATATTTGGTAAAGTGTTAGTAAAATACTAAAAGATGTGTAAAGACCTTGCCTGTTAACTTTAAATTTGTGCATTAAATGAAATTTTCCAAGTTTTACCATACACATGCAAAGGCTTCATTTAAGTAAGGAAAAATTTATTACATAAGTCATTGTTTTTTCGAATGAAAATAAAGAGTCTTGCATCTTAAAAATTTTGATTATGTGTCGATAAAACCTTTTTGGTTACTAGGATAAACAAATAGCTGGTTGTTATGGAAAATTAATAGTTGATTACGAAAAAAAGTTGGGTGGTTGGTTGATTAAAACTTATCAATAAGATGTAAATGAAGGGGGAATCTAATAACAGTTAAAACAGAAAACCTAAGTCAAATAAATGATTATGGCTATTAAAATTTGTCGATTACTAAATATTAGTGAATCATTTTTAAATAATTTATAAAGTTTTGTAAAATTATTTTAATAATTTGTTCAAACCTTTAACACGAACTTGTGTTTTTGATATATTTAACTTTTTTTAAATTTTTTAATGATAGTAAAATTATTAACAAGTAATCACACTATCACTGAAAAACTAAAATATAATACATTTCATATAAGCAAGTGTTTGAAAATTTAAGCATAAGTAGTGATTCATAACAAGTGGATATGTCTAACTGATGAAGTGACTCATAAAATCTCAAAGTAATCCAAAACATATGTGATTTTTTTCTTTTCTTCGTGATTTTTAACTAATAAGTCACAATAAAAATTATTTTTGCATGTGTGAAGTAATCACTTTCGATGATCTTTCTTACTTTTTAGTTACTGAATTACGGGCTTTAATGGCCCAATGGTTAGCGTCGCGTGTTAAAAATGAGAAGTATGATCAGATGTTTGTGGTTTCGAAATCTGCGAGTAAAATTACTAAGAAAATGTTGTTATGTAAATACATCTTACCTGCAAATAACGCTTATCATTGAAAAGGCATAAACTAATCTTATTCTGTGTTAACATGAGCAGACGTTGTGCATCATAATTTTTCAAACTGTCGAAAAACTTCGGTTATAATATTGTGTTAATGAAAATTCAAATTATATACATCATAAACAGCTTCTCTAGACTCTTCAGTGATGTGATCGTGATCATGTGTGCGTTTCGAATATAAAGAATGCTTTCAAATATGACACAACTTTGTTTCTTGAAATGCCAATTTTTACACGGGTATAAACTTTAAAGACTCTATATTTAATAACTTCTGTTCTAATATACCCTTCTCTCACACCATTTAAGTTAAAAACCGTTCAACACAAACTTTTCATCAATATACTATGTCATGATTGTTCAGAATAAACACCTACTTGATTAACACTAGTATATATAAAACATTGAAAATGAGAAGTTTGAATTGTATTGTGATTCATTTAATGAAATCATGTGGTATACATTACATATTTCTCGATAAAGTTATGAAGAGAAAGCTAAAAATTCAACTGTGATAGTCTTTCATTGAAAAAAATTTAAGAAGACATGCTTAAAAATCATTAAATTTGGTTACTAAGTACGTTGTAAGATGTTAGTGTAAAGAGTGCATGTCCATTATTTGATATTTAATACTCAATTTTCTTTGTTGATTTGGAAACGCTTATAATCTTTTTGAAAAGTTTAGTGTTATATTTTTACTAACATACATGCGAATGTTCAAGGGAAGAATTTTTATGAATGATTAAGTATTTCTTTTTATTATTGTGTGATTCAAATATTTTTATTTATTCATATCTTAATTACAAGTTTGTTGATGTTGTTTAATATATTTAATTGGTGGTTTTAAATTTTTACTTAGTATAAATTTTATTTTCTTCAGTAATTTTAATAAAATTATGCATATTATGAATAAATGTTAGTACATTACATAAATAAGTTTAAAAATGTGAAAGTTAAATCACTTTGCGTTTGAATATATTTCTGTCAAGTAGTAAAGTTAACTTGTATAAAATGAGTAAACTGCATCGAGTCATATTCTTAAGAGTTAGTTTTTAAATTTGATATTTTAGAATAAAATATGTTTTTCTTAAAATATTTATGCTAAAAAGCAATAAAATTTTTTTTAATGTTTTTAACTAATTAAAAAAATTAAATATCTATTATTTCTAAAACATCACAAGAAATTGTATCACGTGATGTGATAATAAATATATGAAAACTAGCATAGGATGCTTTAGTTGAAATTTGTATGAATTAAACTAACAGAATTAATACAACACATACGTATAGGTGTTAAATGTTAGTATAAAACTGATAATCATAAACGATATAAATTATATGTACATGATTAATTAATGGGAGCAATGTTTAGTGTGGTTTTTAAAAAATGAGAAGTTTGGTAATTAATTAAGATAATTCCAAGTCAGTGCTTATCTTATCAGCAGATAATGAGGGTCACGTGATCTCTAACGTCACTTATCACATGGTTCGGTAGATAAGCAGGCATGTTATCAGTCAGTCCTTGCGAGACCAACATACAAGGAGGTTGAATTTTCCTAGCCAGGTAAGATTTTCTTATGAATAAGTTTTTAATATTAAGAAGAACTGATTAAGAAAATTAATTAATACGTTAAAAACCTTTTAATGACCTTATGACTCATCAAATCATGTCTAAAGTTGTTAAGGATTAATTATAAAAAATAATTTCTGTTTTAAATTATTAAAGAACAGCTTTATGTCAAAAGTTTAAATTTATTTTCGTAAAGCAGGTATTCAAAAACTACCTAATCATACTCCGTTTTGTCAAATAGGGTTTTTTGAACCGCATTTCTCAACCAAAGTAGTACAACAAAGAGAGAAAAAGTATGATAGAAAAAAAAGGGGGGTGTTCCAATACATGCACTTGCTAAAATTTGATGTTATATGAAATGTTACTATATATATATACCTTAGAATATATTTATGAAAACCTTTCGTTAAAAATGTTTATTGGTTCTTGTTTCTGAGTGCACACTTACTTATTCATGATAAGTCATCTAAGAAATATTCCCCAAATAAATTATCCCCAAGTATGAGTACATTTTAAAATGAACTCTTCGTTTATATTTTTAAACACTTAATTTTATAATAGTTTTAATTATGTGATCGTTTAATTAAAAGGTTAGTTTAAATCTTCAAATAGTTAAATCCTAAATGAATGTGATACATTCATTATTTTACTAATAAAGTAAATGAATATATAAATATTTAAGTTTTATTTAGAGTTAATCTGTGAGAAAAGAGAAAAAGCCTCCAATTTGATATTAATTTAAAATCTGAATTAATAAAATCATTATTGCGACCCAATTGGCATCTTCATTAATTAATCATAGTTAAAATATATAGTCGATTGAATTGAAGACTCTGGGGTAATATCTTATCTAAGATAAGAATGAATCATGCTTAGTCATTCGCATGTGATAAGTAGGTAAATCCGTATTGCATGAACACAGGTGTTTTGAATACTATACGATGAAAATTAATATGTACTAAACTAATAAAATAAGTTTGTTACCTAAAACGAAATGCTTAATTTAAATATTTTTATAATATTAAATAACAATCAAATAGTAATTTTTCGTTCTCTAAAGCGCATTTATTTTTTCATAATATTCACGAAAATTGTTCAGTTTGTTATTCTAGTTTAAAAATACTGCTAGTTAATTCTATATATATATATATGTGTGTTATGAATATATTTATTTTTTAGTGTCATTTTTTAAACTTTCTTCTAACCTTTACTTAAAATAGAGTCACACTCATAATAAGCTTCAATAACTCTCATTAATAAATTTCTCATAAAATTTTTAATTCCTATTTTTATCTATCGAAAAAGGAACCCAATTAAATTGAATTGTCTTTTTTCCTTTAATCAACCATTTCTTAAATTAAATATGACTAAATTTTCCACTCGAAAACAATCTAAATCGCTTCGTAAGACACCCCTTAAAAATAAAGTAATACCATTAAAATTTATTCATTATCCAAAAATAACATCCTCAAACCAGGATCATCAAAAAATAATCTAACTAAATAAATAAATTAATGAAATTAAATTAAAAATTGCTCGAAGATAATCAAGGACTCTGAACAGTTAGGTCGACGAGCGTAAATAAATGTTAGTACGTAAAATTCAATTTTGAAACATATTTTTCATTCAAATTTTAAAGTTATTTTTTAACTATTCTAAAATATCAAGTGTATAACATAGTTCACTAAAAATAATACTCGAAATAATTCTAAAGTTCCTTCATTAAATTAATATTTAAAATTATTATTCTCAAATTCCCATTACAAGCATGTGTTATTTCATACATACATATATACAACACATGCATACAACACACAAACATATATTCACACACATACATGCATACAACACACACATATATATACACATACATACAACACACACAAAATAATAATAATAATCATTTCAATTAAATTTTCACCAAGGTTCGAAGGAAACCACATATTCCAAACCGTTAGGGCGACGAGTGCGATTCAATGCTAGCACATAAAATCCCATTTTGAAACATATTTTTTCATTCAAATTTTAAAGTTATTTTTTAACTATTCTAAAATATCAAGTGTATAACACAGTTGACTAAAAATAGTACTCGAAATAATTTTAAAGTTCCTTCATTAAATAAATATTCAAAATTATTATTTCCATTACCAGCATGTGTTATTTATGATAATGGTGGATAAAAGTAAAGGTGGTGGAAGTCTTTTTAAGATATTCTAAACCAATACTCACACATGATTCGAAGAAAATTACAAACTCCGTACGGTTAGGTCGACGAGCGCGCGTTAATCTCATTGCAAAAAAAATTAAAGTCCCCCTATTTAACATTTATATCCACTTAAAACTCTAAAAAAAATGAGAAAAATAATTCAACCTTAACAAAATTACTCCTAAAAAATAATTCATTAATTCACCATGAATGAACCCTTCTTAATTAGATCTTCATTAAAATATTAACCCCCGAAAAAAAATATATCCTTCGTGTATAATTAGCCTAAAATAATAATTTCCCCCAAAATACCCGCTTAACTCATCCTGAAGAGCATAGTGGAAAAAAAAATCAATCTTCCCAAAATTCTCGCTTAAAATCAAAAAATTAATCCTTAAACTAAAGTTCGCCGAAAAATTTTAAGTCGCCACATTAAAGTTAAAAACCACTCGTACAATAGTATAGAAAAAAACATTCTGTGTACCCAAATACCCGCTTAACCCCTTATCTAAAAGCACAGTGAAAAAAAAAAAAAAAAAAAAAAAAAAAAAAAAAAAAAAGTCGCTTTATTTCTTATTTTTAATTACCTTTTAAAATGAACAACAGCAAAATTCAATTGAAAAAATCACCACATTAAAACAACCTATCATACTACAGCATGCCGAAATAATTAGTATCTTCATTATTTTAAATTATTATTTGAAATTAATTTTAATGATTCATTTGTTAAATTGGATTAACTTTTACACTTGACTCAAAATAAATTTAAACTGTTGAAAATTTTAAAGTTTAAATTATTGAAAATTTCTTAATAAATCACCACTCGAAAAATAATCCCTCATACTGGATTATGTTGAAAAAATTTCACTCATAATTTTTAATTACTTTTTAATTAATTACTAATTATCGTTAATTGCTATTATTCATTTCTTAAATTCTACTGCGTACTATACTTGACTAAAAAACCGCTCGAAAAATTCTAAGTCCCTTCATTATTTTTCACTTATTATTTTTAATTACTTTTTAATTAATTACTATTTTTAATTTAATATGAATCATTCATCTCTTAATCAACAGTCAAAAGAACCGCTCGTACATACTTAAAAAATTAATCACCCTTTTACCCCTCTCTTATAGCATAAAATATTCAAATTTCACGAAAAAAATTTAATCCCCCTTTTTAACCCCTTCTCTTATAAGACAACCTTGAGGAATGAGGAGGATTGAGGAGGAGGGTTTAGGAGGAGTGAGGAGGAGGCTTGAGGAGGAGGTTTGAGGAGGAGGAGCCCTCCTCCCTCCTCCGAGCCTCACGCCTCCTCCTGGGGCCGGAGCCCCATTTTTCCCCTACTATAAATTGTAAAGGAATTTTTTTTTTTGTAAAATGTAATGTAAATAAACTTCTTTAAGCTCATCTCTGAATGATAAATTCATGAAAATGCATCATTTTAAATAACGAAATGCAATAGAAAACATTACCAACTTATAATTTTTACATGTGGTCGTAGTTTATTTAGATAAAATAGAGCAGAGATAGCCGGACGTAAACCGAATCCATATACACTACTTCACTATTTTTAAAAAAATGTTAAAAATTAACCACTTTCCTGTTCTCTTTTTCATGCACATTTATTGTATGTAAATTGGAAAAAATATGACTGCTTTTGTATTATCAACATTTTTTTTCTTTTTTTTGCGGAATCTGGTATTTTATAAAAGATTCAGTATCAGAAAGACGCTTAAGACATTTCAAAATTTGATTGACATTTCCTGGTTTGAGCCAAGTTTAAAAGCATGCTTCATAGAGATCCTAATTCCATTTATACTTTACATTACTCATCTGTTACATATTATAATCTTGTTTAATATTTGTAGCATGGCTAATTTGTGACTCTAAAAATACTTTTTTGGAGATTTTTGGAGCATACATCAATATATATATATATTAATTTTCTGTCATTTGCTAGTTTGAAATTTAATTCTTGATTTCTTTTATTTGGTGTAACTTTTATTTATTTCTTTATCTTTTTATTATGTTTCTATATTTTTCGTATTTTCTTACGGTTAGTATCATAAAAGTAAAATTAATTGATCCTGCTTTGATATTATTTACAATTAAAAATAAATTTTTTATTATTAAATTTAAGAATATTTTTTTTAATAAAATAATAAAGTAATATAAAATTAACTATATTATTGCTAGTAATTTAAGAATGATATTTGTAAACATAAATTAGCAATTCTATAAAGTATCGATTTAGAAAAAGGGTTTTTTTCATTCAACTACAATGTCATTATGTTTATGGAAAGCGAATAATATGCTTTTATAGTATTATATTAAATCCACGTCCTAAGGAATTAAATATAAAATTAAAACAATCACACATGATCACCAAAGAAATAATAAAAAGAAAGATGCGAAATGTGTTAATTTATAATCAAAATAAAAGCCAATTTCTTTCGACGGGAATTCTTAAAAGATTTAATTTATTTCCTTTAAACTTAATTAGATAGAATTCTCCTTGTTTAATGGGAAAATTTTCCTTTGTATCTCACCTGAGTGAAGGTTGTGTAAGCACAATTACTATTCTTTTAAATATCTTCTTTGCTAATGTCTGAATTTATGTAGTATAAAAATATAATAGAATATTCCAAGTATAATTTATTTATTGTATAAATATTATATAATAAACGTTGTTTTATTTAAAGTTTCAATAAGTATTATTTTACATCTATTTAAACTGATATAAAATTTTAAAATTTCTCATCAATATTTATATATATATATATATACATATTTTAACTTTTTAGCAAACTATTCTTAAAGCACTTAAAATGTATATAGTTTGAGTTAAAATAAAGCACTACGAATTTTGTTTTGTTAAGTTTTCTTCATAAAGCAAAAATATACCTTTCTTTTACCTATATCTGCAATTAAAATTATGTTTTTTTACAAGCTTGCAAGGAATAAGTAAGACTCCAAATAGCTTCATTAATAATAATAATCCATATGTTTAGAAATTAGTTATTAAACAACTTATTGTATTTCATGGATTTCTGAGTTTTGTATTAATAACAGTAATTTTACACTTTATTAAACGCATAAGAAGCGCAATTATTTGTATTTATAATGGTCTGCCTTTTATTTTGTTACATATATTTATTACGAGGGTTTTTTTTTAATTATTAAATCTATAAATGTTTATTAAACAAAAGATTTATTAATTAAACTTATTTATTTAAATATTTTGATTTTTTTTTAAAATTTATGAAGGTGAGTAGTTTCTTTTAATCACATTTTAACAAGTAGTTTTCATTAACATTTTAAAGAAAATTCTCGCACATAAAACTGAGTAAACAATATATAAATGGAGTTTCAGAAAGGCCGTAAGAAATAATATTTATTACATTCATGTATTATTTTTAATTTTGTTAAAAGATATTTTATTTATTTGAATATTATTTATTTTTCATTATTTGAAAACTTTTTAAATTAATTTTTTTTATTTTTTTATTTCCTGCACGAAAACACGTTAACATATTTTATGTATTTTTGCCTTGTTAATAACATAAATGTTCTTTAAATGAATCTAAAAAAATATGCATTATACTTTTGATAACATTTTTATTGCGTTTATAACATAAACATATGTATTATTGAGCAGTGTTGTACGGCACTGTATTTTACAATATTTATTTGTTCATATATTTATTTGTAAACGGATTTTAAATAATTTTAGTACGATGAATACATAAATAATAGAAAAATTTCGTCATCAGTTCTCCTTTTGAAGTAGAATCCGACAATCCGATAATGGCACAAGCATAAAAAAGAAATTTTAAGTTAGTAAATATTAATTTTTTAACTGTATATATTTTGTGACATTCTGTTTTGAGTCAGAGAATAAATACAGAAATACAAAAAATACAAAATTACAGAAAATAAATAGAATTTTAACGTATTAATAAAATCGTTTCTTGTACAATTTTCCAGAATTTTTAAGACAATGTCTTTGAAAGGATCAATAGCAGTCAGCTATCATGAGATGATAACAATGTACTTGGTAACTTTGCGCCTATATTCCCATACCTTTGTGAAGCAGTGTATCATACTCTTAACGATAATCACCGAAGATTTCAAGAAATTTGCCAAAAGGATTAAATTAAAAATGCAATTTAATGCTCATATTAGCTCCTAATCTTTCAAATTTAAAGAATCTGACATGCTCCGACTATACCCTTTACACTTAACTATAAATGCATGCATCCATCAAAATCAATAACAGATGTAATGCCGCGGAGTATTTTTTATCCTCTGCGAAGATAAACATATTACAGCAATGCTTAGTAAATATCACACCTTTAATTTACAATTGACGCATGTGGTGCTGAAACTGCGATTAAGTAACGCATTATCAGAATAGTGTACTTCCGTGATTTACAACAGCTGTATAACAACTGCGAATTCATTTTCAAGCACTGTAAGAAAAAACGGACAATTTTACGAAAATTATAGTGTTAATCTAGACACCAGTACAATTTACTGTTTTTTAATGGAAAATATCTGTAATCTCCAGAAATAAACGGGAAAGCGGAAAAATATCTGGAATTTACGGAATCTAAATTATTACGGAAAACTATCTGGAAGTTTTTCCGTTAAAATATAGTAAATCGTACTTGCGCTCCCATGAGCAGTGTAATTTCCGCAAATGTATCCGTTTTTTTTACAGTGAAGGCTTATTGTTAAATGTGTAAATATTTGAAAAGTCTGTAAGAAGCAAGTTGCAAAATCAAAGACAAGGTATTAAGTCGAAAAATATTCGCTTTTTAAATTTTATGGTAATTATTGCGTTACCATGTACACTAAAAAATATCTATTTTAAAATATAAGAATATGATTAATTTTAAAGGCGATTTCAAATATTTCTTTGACATGTATCATAGTTTAAATCAACCATAGTATACTCAATTCAATAAAGTTTGGAAACTAAGTTTAAATTCAGTGAATACATTAAATTGATTAAAGTTTCTGAAACAGCCAGTGAATATGATAACTTTGAAAAAGACATTACATTGTCTCAAACTTTCTCTTTTATTAAATCCAATTACATTTTTGAATTGATACTTCAAACACTATTGTCATCAGCCGAGAAGATATTGAGATTTTCAAAGCCCCCCCCCCCCCCCCAAAAAAAAAAAAAAAAAAAAAAAAAAATTAGTCATCTTTTCTGAGATCAGCGTTATTTCTTAGGATAACAACTTATTAATCTTTTGGTTCTTAAAAAAAATATATTCGATATTCCAACAATTCCAAAACTTTAAAAGATTAAGGGTTTATATTTTCCAAAAATATAAAAATAAAAAGTTTAAAATTTGGGTATTATAAGAAAAAAATAACTATGTACATTAAAAAAGTAACCATTACAATATATCAGAATATGATTAATTTTCAAAGCTTCTTCGAATATTTCTTTGACATTTATCATAGTTCAAATCAACCTCAGAATAATTAATGTTATGAAAGTTGGAAACATTGGATCATAAGGTGAAAATCTGTGAACCCATTAAATTTATAATAAAGAGTTACAGAAACAGCCAGAGTTTACGATAATTTTGAAAAAGAAATTATATTGTCTAAAGCTATCTTTTTTATTTAATCGATGTGCTTTTATAATTGATACTTCAGACGCTATGGTCATCAGCAAAAAAGATATTGAGCTTTATAAAACAGAATAAAAATAGACACCTGTTGAGAGATCTGTGTTATTTCTGAGGGTAACACCTTATTAATATTTTGCTTCGATCAAATTATATTCGACATTCGAACAATTCCAAAATGTTAAAATATTAAAAGTTTATATTTTCAAATATATATATATATATATATATATATACACTATTTGGGTATTATAAGAAAAAAATATCACGTACATTAAAACATAACCATTACAAAGTATAAGAATATACATAATTCTGAATGTTTCTTCAAGTATTTCTTTTATTTGTATCGCAGTTTAAATGAATCATAGAATACACAAGATTAAAATAAGTGATTAGATTTAATTCATGATATAGAGTTTCAGAACAGTCAGTGATTGCAATAACTTTGAAAAATACATTACATTGTCTCAAGCTATCTCCTTTATTAAATCGAATTACTTTTAGAATGGATACTTCAGGCCTTAATGTCATCAGCAGAGACGATATTGAGCTTTATCAAGTAGAAAATAAATTAGACAACGGTTCTGAGATATTTTTTATTTATTTTATGGTAACAACTTATTAATCTTTTGTTTTTACATATTATATTCGACATTCAAACAATTCCGAAATGTTAAAGATTGATATGTAAAAAAAAAAAAAATAAAATAAATAAATGAAAGTAATAAATAATAAAATTTGGGTATTATAAGGAAAAAATTACTCGTCAGCTGAAAACGTTTGATAATAGAATAAATACAAATTTATGTTCATAATTAAATTAATTGCAAGATTAAACACATGTCTTGTTTTGCAAAATACATAGCAAGACATGTAATAAATCAGAGAATAAATTAGAGACCTGTTCTAAGATCTGCATCATTTTTTAGGGTAACAACTTATTAAACTTTTGGTTCTAACAAATTATATTCAACATTCCAACAATTCCGAAATATTAAAAGATTAAAAATTTATATTTTCCAAAAAAATATATGTACATAAAAAATTGGAAATTTGGATATTATAAGAAAAAAACATACCATGGGCATTGAAAAATATAACCATTACATAATATAAGAATATGATTAATTCTGAAAGCTTCTTAAAATATTTGTTTGACCTGTATCACAGTTGAAATCAACCATAGAATACTCAATGCTATAAAATTTGGAAAATATGGAACGTAAGAGTAAAATCAGTGATCACATTAAATTGATGACAAATAATTTAAGAAACAATCAGTTATTTCGATAGTTTTGAAAAAGACATTACGTTGTCACAAGCTGTCTCCTTTATTAAATCAAATTATTTTTAGAATTGATACTTAAGGCGCTAATGTCATAGGCAGAAATGATGTTGTGCTTTATCAAGCAGAAAATAAATTAGACACCAGTTCTGAGATACGTGTTATTTCTGAGGGTAACAATTTATTAATCTTTTGATTTTAACAAATTATGTTCGGCATTTGAACAATTCCGAAATGTTAAAAGATTAAAGGTTGATATTTTCCAAAAAAAATATGAAAGTAAAAATTATAAAATTTGAGTATTATAAGAAAAAAATTACTCGTCAGCTGAAAACGTTCTATAATACCAGAAATACAAATTTGTATTCAAAAAGTAATTAGTTGCAAGATTAAACTCATGACTTGTTTTGCAAAAAATATATTAAGACATTTAATAAATTAGACAATAAATTAGACACCTGTTCTGAGATCTGTGTTATTTACCAGGGTAAAAACTTAAAAGTTTTTGATTCTAACAAAATGTATTCGACATTCGAACAATTCTGAAATGTTTAAACATTAGAAATTTGTATTTTCCAAAAATTATTAAAGTGAATTTTTTTAAATTTGAGTATTATAAAAAATTACCCTGCACATTAGAAAAATAACCTTTACACAATATAAAAGTATCATTAATTCTCAAGGCTTCTTCAAATATATTTTTCACATCTGTCACAGTGTAAAGCAACCATAGAATACTCGATGCTATGAAATTTTGAAACTATAGAACGTAAGATTAAAATCAGAGATCACATTAAATTGATGATAAAGAGTTTCAGAAACAGCCAATGCAAGCGATAACTTTGAGAAAGACATTACATTGTCTCTAGCTATCTCCTTTACCCATTTATTAAATTGAATTACTTTTAGAATTGGTACTTCAAGCTCTAATGTCATCAGCAAAGAAGATTTTGAGCTTTATCAAGCAGAAAATAAATTAGACACCGGTTCTGAGATCTGTGTTATTTCTTTGGGTAGCAAATTATTGTTATTTTTTATTTTAACTTATATTCGACATTCCCACAATTTCAAGAAGTTTTTTTTTTCAAAAAATATGAAAGTACCAATTTTGAAATTTGGTCATTATAAAAAAAATACAATGTTCGTTGAAAAAATAACCTTTACAAAATGTAAAAATATGATTAATTCTCAAAGTGACTTCAAATATTTCTTTGTCATATTTCACAGTTTAAATCAACAATAGAATACTGCATTCTCTGAAATTCGGAAACTATGAAATGTAAGATTAAATTTAGTAAACACATTAAATTGATGATGGAATGTTTCTGGAACAACCAGTGATTGTGATAACTTTGAAAATACATTACATTGTCTCAAGCTATCTCCTTTGTTAAATCGAATCACTTTTAGAATTGATAGTTAAGGGGCTAATGTCATCAACATTGAAGATATTGAGTTTTATCAAGCAGAAAATATATCAGACACCTTTTCTGATATCTGTCTTATTTCGTAGGGTAACAACTTATTAATATTTTATTCTAACAAATTATATTCGACATTTCAACAATTCCGAAATGAGCGAAGACTACTGGTTTATATTTTCCAAAAAATATGAAATAGTTTTTTTTTAAATTTGGGCAGTATAAAAATCACCAAGTACATTAAAAAAAAATCTTTACAAAATATAAGAATATGATTTTTTCTCGACGCTTCTTCAAACAATTGTTTGACATGTATGACAATTTAAATCAACTCTAAATACTTAATGCTCTAAAATTTCGAAACTATGGAACGTAAGATTAAAATCAGTAGAACACAGAATATATATTCATTTGAGGAAACTTTTTTATCCACTTAATCATTGCACCCGAGAGGCTGCGAGTTTCACTTCTTTTATTCAAATTTGTTTGATTTCCACCAGTTTTATAAAATAGTGTAATTGGTTTTAATATGGTATCATTTTACTAGTCATTAAATAAGATTATTTTTTGTTCCAAAAAGTGGTGAGAATAATGAATTTGAATTTCTAAACTGTAATTTAATGGGACCATTAAGTGGTTAATACCTAGTAGTTTATTTCCATTAACTGAACAAGAACTGCCTACATCATTGATATTATTCTGAATTATTAATTTATCAAAACATCTGAATATATAGCATTTTGAAATATTAATAATATATTTATTATTAAACTAAATATGTAATATTAAATTTGCATATGGCTATTTCCATGAGTAATTGTAGTGTAAGTCACATGCTACGATTTTTGGCTACCAGTATTATAGAACAAAAAATGTGATTAATTTTATTGGCATATTCTCATTAATTGAATAAGGCCAAGCAGACTTTTCGAAAATAACGGTGGCTAACAGGCATAGCAATTAATAAATTATGTGACT
The DNA here is from genome assembly GCA_964019185.1 of Maratus speculifer. NCBI lineage: Eukaryota > Metazoa > Arthropoda > Arachnida > Araneae > Salticidae > Maratus > Maratus speculifer. Next base: position 208,153,335 of record OZ025289.1, on the reverse strand, counting down.
TACACTACAGAACCCATGGAATTATTCATGGAATATTTATAAAAGTTGAACTTCTTATTTATTACTAATTTTTGAAATCTGACAAAAAGGTACTACATTTTGGATATTTGTGAAACTAAAAATAATTGTCCATGTATAGTCACATGTCATTTCTTATACAATGGCCTGATTTCAAATTTCAAATAAATGTTTTTCAAGTACAACGTAAAATCGTTTGTATGTTTCGACAGATATGGTTTAAGACTTATAATATCACAGTAAAATAATTTGCAAAAACACGTATTGTTTCTAGCTGGAAAATAATATGTATACTGGTGCAGTAGCATAATATAATAATAAAATAAGATTATATAAAGAATTACGTAATATATATACACATATATATATATATTTGTAATGTTTATTATTATTACATATATGCTCATAATAATAATTATTTTAAATAAAATTATGTAATAAAAAAAGAACATATAAAAGCGCATATAAAAAGTGTTTAAGAAAAGTTCATATTTTTCACTTTCATAAATAAATTTATTCTATAAATTTTATAATTTTCTTTAATTTCGTCTTAATCAGGAAAGTTATAGACCGAATTTAATTTAGATTTTTAAATGTTTTAAGTAATGTTTTTATTAATTGTTTTTTCAAGAATCTCACCACTAAATTTACTTAAATAGGCAATTCAAATTGACATAATTAGCACTCCACATATATATTATTATCATTCAAATTTCATACATTGAATTACACTTTGAATTTATATCTATGTACAGTAAAATTTATGTTTAGTTTGAGTACGAGTATCAGTGAATGCAGTGTATTTAGCTTTTACTTCTCTCAGCACTTCCTCATTGAAACTGTTCATTGGCCCAATTATGTTCTCAAATTCAATGTGCTTCAAATTTAAGTTTTGGTATTATAATTAATATTACATTTGAGTCTGAAAGATAATATCATTATAAAGATTTTATGTAAAAAAAAATAATATGTTACAATTTAAATTGTACAATGCCTGAAAAAAATCTAGACACTCAAGCCAAAATTGGAAAGTACAAGTGTTTTATTTTATTTTTTCTCTTCATTTTTTCCGCATTAAATACATCGATTGGTGTTCTTTGTAACTAAACACGGTTCTAACGTTTCATTCTTCGATTGGAAAGTACAAGTGTTTTATTTTTATTTTTTTTCCAGTTTTTCCGTATTAGATACATGGAATGGTGTTCTTTGTAACTTAACACGGTTATAACTTTATCTTGTTTATTTTAGTAATGCTTTGAAAGGAGGTATTTTTAAAATTCTTTACCCTGTTTAAAAAAAGTTTTTTGGTGCTCATAACCGACGTAAAAATCTTATAATTCTTCAACAACCCCATTCTTTCATTTTATAAGAAAGGCAATACTTATTATTTTATCGTATAAAATTCATCATTATAAATAGAAAATAATTAGTTGAAACGTTCCTTTAAGTCGTAAAGCCTTAGATTTTTTAAATGTGAAATCAAACTATCTATGGTTTTAAAAAAGTCAAGGCCGATTTACCACATGGAAATACAACTAATCGAAAATTGATTAAAAAGGACCCAGGAAATTTTGAGATAGGTCTGATATTATTCTAAAACGTGCCGTACTGTTAATACCCATTATAATGATATCAGAAGTGAAAAGGAAGCATTACTAATAAATCTATCAGTAAGGACCATATTTTTCAAACTACACATTCTTCAATTATTGGCAAGTTTTTTTTTCAACCCCCCCCCCCCCCCTAAAAATAATAATTGAACAACCACCAATCTGTATTAATACAATCACAAATTTAAGACTTTTAAACAAGTAAATACTCTAAAATCCTCAAAAAAATATTTAAAACAGTTAAATTGAATAGTTAGGAAAATTTATCGCCTTTTTGTTCATAGTGTCTTTTAGAAACTTTTAGGCATTTTACAAACTCTGAGTAAAATAACAAAATTTACAACAAAATGGAAAATTTCCCACAAATATTACGGCGTTTGATTAACTTATGGTGAGTGCCTGTGGGGATATTTCAGAAGCTAATCAGCTATAATTAATCGTGATATCGTATGACGTTGGAAAAACTTGTCTTCAATTAGTGACATGCCTTTCATTCCTTTCCTCTAAAATGCACAACAATAATAGTAATACTAATACCATAGCATAATAATCAATTTCAAAATATTGTTACTAAATCACATACAAGAAAAAATAGCTACTATTGTCTGAGAAAATAAAGTAGTTACTGGCGAGATTTGTTTCAGATAACAAAAAAGTCCCGAAAATAAAGTTTAATTTTTAGTCAAATGCCACAATGTTTGTGGAAAATTTCGCACAAACATTGCGGCATTTGATTGACTTATGGTGAATGCCTGTGGGGATAATTGAGAAGCTAACCAATTATAAATAATCTTGATACGGTATTACGTTGGAAAAACTTGTCGTCAATTAGCGACATGCCTTTCATTCATTTTCTCTAAAATACACAACAACAATAGTAATACTAATACCATAGCATATTATTTCATTTTTAAAGCATTGTTACTAAATCACATGCAAGAAAAAATAATTACTATTGTCTGAAAAAAAAAGGTTGCTGGCGAGATTTAGCTCGAATAACATAAAAGTTCCGAAAATAAAATATAAGTTTCTAAAAGTTTTCTTTTAAATTAAAGTCTTTTTTTTATTGCTCAGTTATTAAATGACGTCAAAGGCATTTAATTCTTTAAGAAATTATAATATTTAATAGTTTAAAATAAAAGAAAAAGTTTAAAATGAATGAAATTATTTGAAAAAAATAATTTTCAAAGATGAATTATTCACTTTATTTACATTTGTAAAAATTAATTGCTTTTTCTGAATTAGTTTGTTTATATCAATAATCTGTTGCTGGTAGCTGTTATTTTTCTTGTTCAATTGAAAATTTTACAAGAATGTAGTTTTTAGAAGTTTTAGACATAGCTAAGAAGAATAGATGGGATACAACAAAGAATATTTCTATAAATAAAAAAATTGATTATTTACGGCATCGAAATAATGACCGCGAGACCTGTCCAGTCGAAATTGTGAAAGACACAAAGAGATTTGTATTTTATTTAAACAAGGTAGAACCAATCGCATTTCCAGGAAAGAAAATGTTTTATAAGCAACAGTTTCATTTTTATAACACATCTACAAAATTAGTTACAATAAAAAATTCACGATATTGGTAAGTCTAACTCTTAAGCAAAAAGAAAAAAAAAACACTTTACCTATTGTTAAAAAAATACTACTTTTATAAAACTCAGTACTAGAAATTGTTAAAATTAAACTTTTATTGTACATGTAAATAGATAAGGTCTGTTATTATAATAAAGTTTATGCTTAAGGCTCTTATGCTAGTTTCCCAAAATGAAACAAGCAAAAAATTATTCCACTTGACTCAATTATAGACTTTTTTCCCTGTGAAATCTAAACCCAACATTATATTAATCATATCAAAATTTACAAAATCATCTTTCATATCTTCTTTTATATTCACCTCATGAAAAAAAATAATTTAATTTGATTATTTTGAAATCATTTAAATTCAAACTTGAAGCTTCAGTGCTTTTAGCTGAAATATATACTAAACTATTTGTAATCTTTTAGTGTAAATGAAACCAAAATTTACCGGTTTCATAGCAAACGGTATATTTATTACAACATGTATTTTAAATTCAAAATATTCTCCCATTTAATGAGAAAATGGCAACATAAAAATACAGTATACTTCTTTTCTCAGCTATTTTCCCTTTGTCTTTAATAAAAATTGAGAACTTCTGTTACGATAATTAGAAAAACGGTATTAAAAACTACAAAAAATTAATTTATCAAAAAGGAATTAAGATTCAATTTTCAAACAAGGAATTAAGATTCAATTTTCAAACAAATTGCATTTAAAAGTACAGGGTGGTCATAAAAAAACTTTGCCGATATATATAGCTCTAGCGGCCAGTCCGCTCAACCGATCAAGGTGAAATTTCAGATATAGCTATTCAGAGGTATGAGCTCGAGATTCTGTGAACGGCAACAAAATGGCGCTCACGGTTACGGTTATAGATACAGAAAATCGAAAATTTCGAATGGCAACACCCATTTTTTTCAGTCGCAAAATGCTGAGCACATGCGAAAACCCTAAAGAAAGTTGGAACCGTACGTGTATCGCAAGAAACGGTCATGTTATGCACCCACAAAAAACTGTTCTGCGAATCCTCCCCCTCATAGAAAAATCCCGATTGGGGCGCAAGGAGGCAATTTGCATATGACACACAGTCAGTACATTAATCTCTGATTACAATACAGATCGGAGAAACTAAAACTTTTATTTTGATTACACATTTTCCACATGGGTGCCATCACCATTAATTGTCTGTGATGACACCCATGTGGAAAATGTGTAATCAAAATAAAAATTTTAGTTTCTGTATTGTAATCAGAGATTAGTGTATTGATTCTGTGTCATATGCAAATTTCCTCCTTTCACCCAATCGAGTTTTTTATATGGGGGTAGGATTCGCAGAACGGTTTTTTGTGCGTGCATAAATGTCCGTTTCTTGCGATACACGTACGGTTCCAACGCTCTTTATGGTTTTCACTTGCGCTGGGCATTTTGCGATGAAAAAAATGGGCTGTTGCCATTGGAAATTTTCGAGTTTCTGTAACTATAACGATAACCGTAAGCGCCATTTTGTTGTCGTTCACAGAATCTCGAGCTCATACCTCTGAATAGCTATATCTGAAATTTCATTTCGATCGGTTGAGCGGACTGGCCGCTAGAGCTCCGTATATCTGCAAAGTTTTTTATGACCACCCTGTACTTTTTTCCCTCATACGACGGTATAAAAACTGAAAATTTGCTAATTTTTGAAGTTTTTAAATTTTCAGTAGCAAAAATTGTAAAACTAAAATTGCATTTCAAATTTCAAAGCGTTTCCATTCGCAAAATGACGTATGCGTTACGCACATATACGTTTGGCCTGTATAATAAAAGGTAGCTAAAACATCTTAAACTGAAAAATAAATTTTTACTTATAAGGCAGAAATTTTATATTTGTATATTTTTATTTTCTTTATTCCTTTCTATTTATCTTTTTTTCTCTTCTATCTGTCTATCTTTTTATTTATTTATTTTAAATATAAAGCTTTAATGGTTTAAAATTGCGCAGTTGTCGCAATGTCGAACATCATTTGTCGAAAGATAAAAATTCATAATTTATAGTACCTTAACAAATAACAAAGAATCTAAAAACAAACCTCGAAATTATTTTCTTTTTGATAAAGTATAATCTCTTCTCTGGTGATGACAAAAGTGCCTGAAGTATCAATTCCAAAAGTAATTCGATTTAATAATAAAAAGAAGATAAAAATACATTAGAACAATGTAATGTCTTTTTCACTGTTATCTTAATCACTGCCTGTTTCTGAAACACTGTATCATCAATTTAATGTGCTCAATAAATTATATTTTTTGTTTCACAGTTTTCAAATTTCATAGCACTAAGAATTCAAAGGATTATTTAAAATCTGATATAGATCAAAGAAATATATGAATTAGCTTTAAAAATTACTCATACTGTTTTATTTTAAAAAACAATTTTTTCTCAATGTACACGATAGCATAAAAGTTAATATATTGTTAATTTTCTATTTATTTCTTATAAAATATTTTGAAATGGTGAATTTTTTTCAGACTAGACGTTTAATAAAACTTTTTTTAAATAAATTTCCAACAGTAATATGGCATTCTTAATCACAGAACTGAGATATTATAAAAATATTTTATTCAACACTTTATATAACGATATAAGAATTCATGGATATTTTACATTCTACATCATTTTATGTAAATTATGTAAACTAAATTAAAATATTTACATAATAATTTAATGAGTTTTTGAGGATTTTAGAAGTAATGGAGGATTTAGAAGAATTAATTAAATATGAAGGATTTAGAAGAATTAATTAAATTTAAATTTACAGAGATTTTGTGCAATATTTATAACCCCAGTCAATTTTTTACTTTAAATCGTTTTCTTAGTATTTACAAGGATTTTAAAATATACAAATATGATGTTCTTAAAATATAAATATAGAAATACTTCCAAATTGAAAAATCCCCATCCCCCTCTCTCAGCGCCAAGAAAGCTGAAACGATGCAAATAAAAAGAAATCATACTTTTAAAAATATTTTTGTTTTGTGTAATCAATAATGCTTTTGCAACAAAATAAAGTAATGTATCTGTAATTCATTCTAAACAGTACTTTAAATAACTGACGTATTAAAGGTATTTTATAATAAGTAATTTTTATGGCACTTATAAGTACCGTCGGTAGATAAAGGGTTAAAAAATTATCAGGCCTAGCTCAAGTCTTTCCCGGTCCTTTTTAACCAATTTTCTATTAGGTGTACATCCATGTGCTAAATCGGCCTTGCCTTTTAGGGCTCCTTATAAGACATAGATAGTTTGACATTTGAAATATGTCTTCACGATTTACAGGAACGTTTTAACTAAATATTTTGTATTTATAACGATGGATTTAGTGCGATAAAATAATAAGTAACGGTCTTCTAATAAAATCAAAGATCGATGCTGTTCAAAAATTGTAAGATTTTTACATCGGTTATGCGCACCAGGTAAGTTTCTTTTTACAGGGTAAATACTTTTTTAAATCCCTCTTTTCAAATCATTACTAAAATTAAAAAATAAAGAAAGAAAGAAAGAACCGTGTTAAGTTGCAAAGACCACCATTACACGTACCTAACATGGGAAAACTGGAAAAATCGCGAACTTTTCGATTGTGGCTTGAGTGTCAAGATTTTTTTTTCTTTTTCTGGCACTGTACAATTTGATTTGTAACATATAAGGAAACTTTGCTAATTTAAGAGCTTTATAAATATATATGGTTAAGACTCATAAATTTAATATTAGTTCTAATACGAAAACTTAATTTTGAAGGTTTTTGAATTTCAGAACATAATTGGGCCAATAAACTAATCCTAATGCCTAGATTTTTTTTTTTTTTTTTTTTTTTTTTTTTTTTTTTTGCTGAGATTGCACAATTTAAATTGTAACATATAAAAATCTTTGTTATTATAAATATTTTATAATGATATAATCGTTCAGACTCTTGAATTTATCATTAATTGTAATACCAAAACTTAAATTTGGAGAACATTGGATTTCAGTACATAATTGGACCAATAAACAGTTTCAATGAGGAAGTGCTGTGAGACGTAAAAACGCAGAAGTACAAGTTAAATACACTGCATTCATTGATACTTGTACTCATACTAAACATAAACTTATTGTACACTAATAAATACACCAATTATAATTCAATATATGAAATTCGAATCATAATAATGTATAGGTGGAGCGCTAATTATGTTAATCTAAATTGCCTATTTAAGCGAATTTGGTGGTAAGATTCATGAATAAGCAATCAATAACAACATTATTATAAAACATTTCAAAATCTAAATTAAAATAAGTCAATAACTTTCTTGATGAATCCGAAATTAAAGAAAATTTTGAAATTGTGAAGTAAATTTACTTATGAATGGATCTATCCATTGCATAAGAAATGACATATGACTATGTATAGACAATTTTCTTTAACTTCAAATCTGCAAAATGTAATAACTTTTATTCAGTTTTCAAAAATTAGTAACAAATAAAAGTTCAACTGGTATAAATATTGATATGTAATGTGATATATATAGTTTGATTATAAATATAGTAATTAAGAATAATATCAATTGTTTAGGCAGTTCCTCGTCAGTTAATCAAAAATAAATTACTGGGTAATAAAAAAGTGTTCTCAAATTTTTATATATATTCAGTGTAAGTATACTACAATTTCTTTTCCTAGAATTTTTTTTTTTTCTAGAAACCCTTCTTATTTTTTAAACATTTTTTTTCACAAATCTTCGGTATATTTTATGAATATCCGCTAAAAAATTAGGGTCTTTGGCAAGAAAAGTGTCAATTTATTGAAACGGGTGATTTTTTTTAGAAATATGAAACCTCGCATTATCAAAGTAGCAATAAAAACGGTGTATAGAACTATTTTCAATTTTTATGAAATATTTTATAAAAATGTTTCGCTATACTTTTTTCGCAAAACAAGTCATAAGTTTAACTTTGCAATTAATTACTTTACGAATATAAATTTGTATTTATGCTATTATAAAACCTTTTCAGCTGACGAGTAATATATTTTGTTATAATAGTCATATTTTATAATTTTTTACTTTCATATTTTTTTGGAAAATATCAACCTTTAATCTTTTAACATTTCGGAATTGTTTGAATATCGAATATAATTTGTTAGAATCAAAAGATTAATAATTTGTTAGCCTTACAAATAACATAGATCTCAGAACAGGTGTCTAATTTATTTTCTGCTTAATAAAGCTCAACATCTTCTCTGCTGATGACATTAGCGCCTGAAGTATCATTTCTAAAAGTAATTCGATTTAATAAAGCAGATAACTTGAGACAATGTAATGCCTTTTTCAAAGTTATCGTAATCAGTGGCTGTTTCTGAAACTCTTTATCATCAATTTAATGTGATCACTGATTTTAAACTTACGTTCCATAGTTTATAAATTTCATTGCAATTACTATTCTATGGTTGAGATAAATTACGATACAAGTCAAAGAAATATTTGATAAAACTTTAAAAATTAATCATGTTTTTTTTTTTTTTTCATTTTTTGTAAAGGTTATTTTTTAATGTACATGGTATTTTTTATAATGCCCAAATTTTAAAATTTTTGCTTTCATATTTTTTTTTGGGGGGGAAAATATAAATTTATAATATTTTGACATTTTGAAATGTTCGAATGTCGAATACAATTTGTTATAATCAAAAGTTTTATAAGTTGTTACCCTAAGAAGTAACACAGATGTCAGAACAGCTGCCTAATTTATTTTCTGCTTGAAGATAAAGCTCAATATCTTCTCGGCTGATGACATTAGTGCCTAAACTATCAATTCTAAAAGTAATTCGATTTAATAAATGAGATAGCTCGAGACAATGTAATGTCTTTTTCAAAGATATCACAATCACTGACTGTTTCTGTAACTCCCTGTCATCAATTTAATATATTAATCTTACGTTTCGTAGTTTCTAAATTTATATCATTACGATTGATAGCTACATAGTTGATTTAAACTGTGATACATGTCAAAGAAACATTTGAAATCGCTTTGAGAATTAATCATACTCCTAAAATTTGTAATGATTTTTTTTTTTTTAATATACATGGTAAGTCAATAATTACGGTACAATTTAAAATGTGAATATCATCAGAATTCTTTGTTTTTCTTCGTTTTTCAAATGTTTTTTCTTCAGAATATTCTAAATATAACATGGTTAAAGAAGAGCTTTTAAAATTGAATTCACGATTGTTCGCAATTGTCGTAAATCACGAACGCAAGCTGTTCAGAAAATGTGTTCTTTAACTGCAATTTCAGTACCATATGCGTCAATCGTAAATTAAGGATGGGAAATTTAGTAAGCATTGCTGTATTATAATTGGCATTATAGGGGATAAAAAAAATTCTGCTGCATTACATTTGTTTTTGATTTTGATGCATGTAAAATTTTATTGTTAGGTACTGTAAAAATGATAGTTGGTATGGATCAAATTCTGAAAAAAAATGAAATTAGGAGTTAATATGAGAGTTAAGATGCATTTTTTAACATAATCATTTTTGAGATTTTCGTGAAGTTTTCGGTGATTATCGTAAAGAGTATGGTAAATTGCTTCACAAAAATATGAGAGTATAGGACAGAGTTACAAAGTACATTGCGATCACCCCATGATGGCTGTTTACTATTGGTCATTACAAAAAGATCGTCTCGGAGACAAGTATTCTGAAAATTTATACAAAAAATGATTTTAACAGTAATATTAAATTTATATTTATATTTATAATACATATCTGACTTATAACACAATTTTACAATCTATATAAAATTAAAAAATTAAATCTTTAAAAATCTATTTTTTTATGTGTGCCATTATCGGATTGTAAGTTACTATTTCAAAAATGAGAGCTAATGATGAAATTTCTTTTTATAATTTTCGTATTTACAAACTAAAATTATATAAAATTTGTTGTCCATCTCCGTACCAAGTGTTCATTAATGCTAATGTTTAAAAAATGAACACAAAACAAATGTTATGTAAAATATTATGTACATATTATTAAATATTCATTTAAAGAATATTTATATTATTAACAAAGCAAAAATACATAAAACATGTTTTGTTGTTTTGGTGCAAGAAATAAATAAGTTCAAAATGTTCATACAGAAAAATTTCTTGAATAATACAATATTCAGCGATAAAGAAAAATAACTTTAGAAAGAGTTCAGCAAGACGCTGAAGTATTTAAGTGAAAATAAATCCACTTCTTCCCTAAGCTTGGCAAAAAATAACATTTAATTAACTCGCAGTTTCTTGAAATAAAATAATATATTAATTCTCTTTTAACGTAATAGAAAATAAAATACTAATGTAATTAATATCATTTTTATCACCTTTATAAAACTCCATTTATATGTTGTTTAGTCAGATTTACATGTGAGCATTTTTGTTAAGATTTAATTAAATCAACTTGTTTAAATTTGATTAAAATATATATAAATTCATAAAAAACTAAAAATAAGTTATGAAATAAGTTAAATTAATAATGTTTATGCTTATTAAATATTTCTAGAATAAATAAACTTAAAAAAACTTCGTAATAAAAATATAAATCAAAATAAAACGCTGACCATTATAAATCAAATAATCTTGCTTCTTATGCGGTTTTTAAAGGAAAAAATACTGTTAATTAATACAAAACTTAAAAATTTATTAAAAAGAGTAAACTTTTTAAAAGCTCACTTCTGAAGACTTAGATTGTTATTATTTATGAAGACATCTGGAGAGTTGCTTATGCCTTGCAAGCTTGTATTTCAGATAAATAAATAAATGTAACTTAACAAATTATAACGACTAATTGAAAAATAAAGTTTTCAAAGACTACAATTTTAGACTTATAAATGATTTCTATATTAAAAAAACAATAATATCATAATTTTTATGATGATCAAAACATAGCTTACGTAATAGAAGAGTCACATTTATATTCCTGGACATTTAGAGTCACGTCAGTATTCCTGGACCAAACATAAACAAATGTTAAATAAAATTTCAATGTAACACTTTTCGATACTTTAAAATTTTAAACTTCTCAACATCGCAAATTTTCAATTTTTACATCATCGTAATCATCGTAAGTGAAAAATTAAAAAAAAATACTTTTAAATGCAATTTGTTTGAAACCTGTATCTCAGTTTGTTTTTATTTTATTTTATTTTATTTTTTAGTTTTTTATACTTTTTTTGTCATCGTGACAACAGAAGTATTTCATTTCTAGACATTAAGCATAAACCAATCAGAAAATAAATAAAATAAAAAACAGAAATATTCCGATTTTGGATATTGAACATGGACCAATCAAAAAACGAATAAAATAAAATAAAGTATGGAATTCAACCAATAAAAAGATTCAGATATGCTTCATATTTCGAAATCCTCTAAAGAGAACAACAACTCTTTTCCAAAAAGTAAAAAAAAAAAAAAAAAATAATAATAAGTGTAGATTTAAATGAAAGAAAGATACATGTTCCCTTTATTAAGACATTAAACGAAACTCCATAAATAAATCGATTTTTATAGAATCGATGTTTTTTTCTGTATGAACAGGATATAATAAAGTTCTCCTGAAAAAAAAAAAAAAAAAAAAAAAAAAAAAAAAAAAAAAACCACAGAAATTTAAATATATAATGAAAAACAGTATGTTTTCGAATTGAAAGCGATGGTACTTAATGGGGGAAATTATTATTATTATTATAATTTTTGAATAAAAATATTCTTTAGCCTCTGTTTAGTTATAATAGTTATTTCCTAATTCTTCAGAAATAAACTGAACAATATTATTCTGAAACTGATATTTTATGTAAAATTCTGATAAATTATGTCTACAGTTAGCTGCACATCTACATTTATAATAATAAAAATAATAATACATATCTACCTGTATATAAATCTCAGCAATTTTTTTTTTTATTTTTCATCATTACATTATCTATTTTCTCTGTTTTACATAAAATATATCTGAACATTTTTTATTGATCATCATAATGCAATTTTAACCGGAACTTGACTATTTATTCGACATACAGTCAACTCTTGTTAATTCTATCGCATCGGGACGGAAGGAAATGTTCGAATTATCTTAAGTTCGAGATATGGAAAGTATGAGAGGAAAACATGTTTAAAAGGGTAGTATAACAAATAAATACTTCTTAAATATATTTCAGTTGTTATCATTAGAATATTATTTAATTTAAAAGATATAAATACATAAACAGATTAAGGGATAAAGAACAAGACACAAATGAAAATTGGGTATATGGTGTCACTGATAGACAAAACGAGGCACTAAAAAAGCGGAAATCAAATGATGGGACTATAATGTATACTTTTTCAAAACAACTCTGACAGAAAGTCCTACAGAAAGTAGTAAGAAATGAAAAAATAGAATCTCGCTAGTTCGAATTAAACGAAGTCAAGAGAAAATGAGTTCTAATAAATGAAATTTTAACGTTATTCTGCTATTGAAAGTTTCGGGATTTCATATTTAGTTCGAATTAAGCGAAGATTCAATTTATCCGATTTCGAATTTACGAGAGCCGACTGAATGCTAAACCTAGAATGTTTCCAGCATTTCTATAAATATCGTTTAAGCCATCAAAACACACGTCATTTAATAGAAATAGAGAACGGCTCGAACGGGGAAGTTAATCTATTTTCTTTCTACTTTCACAATGTCTAAACAATATCATGCAAAAATTCACTTTGAGTGAGTTTTCCTTTACATTCCTCATTGATCCTTCTGTCTGCCAGAAATCCCATATTTAGTGTGTTAATGAAATAAATGGCCATCATCATGTAATCCGTCTTATTTTGAGGCAATAAATACTCAAAAATTGATCAGAAAAAATTACCTTTCCTGATTGTTTAAAAAAAAACTCCAAAACTATGCGTTTTGCGTGAATGTCTGGAATACTTAAGCTAAATAAGGTGTCCTGAAATAATAAGGTCAAGAGCTAATATTTCGCGTAATTATAAAAGAATCAATAAGAGGGCACCTGCCGATTTTACGCAGAAGGGCTCTAAGTCTTTTGAATAACAAAATAACCGCAAAAAGTTAATTTGTTCTATTTGTAGACTCAATCACTGAAAGACGACCATCAATGAATGATCTAACATTTTGTAAGATATGTTCTGTGATCAGAAGACGTATTTTGTTTAAAAATGAAACATATGAAATGAAAAAATAGAAAAATCTGCTAAAAACATATATTTTAGGAACAAGAAAATGTCTTATAATGTAAGAAACAGATTTTCCGAGTAATAATTTTAATAAAAGTTTACTTTGAAAAAAAAAAGCTTTTATGGATATTGTTTTCGCACGATAATAAAATAACCATATTAGGTCTTCCTAATTTTCCTTCTATCTGATCTTAAAAACTAACGAAACGCCATTGCTCTCGTTATGGAAGCAAATAGTTCCTTCATGAATTGTGATCATTCTATTACATCCATTAACTATCGATTTATACAGTACTAAAAATAGACAACTATAAACATATTTTAAAGAAAAATATAATTTTTATTTGAAAATTACTTTAAAAAAATCTTGCAAAATCAGTCAAAAAGCTAAATTTCTTCTTTTTAAACATGTTTTAAAAAATAGAAAATATAAATAAAAGATTTTTAATGGATTACAAAACGTCTCATATATTAAAATATAAATAACATAAACCTTTGATAATGAAATAGAAATTTTAGAGAAAATACTTAGATTAATGTTTTAAAATGGGAGCAATGACTCTTAATGATTTTACGGGAACTGTATGTAATAAATGAAAAAAAAATGTTGTATTTTATTTAAACTGACACTATATACATATCTTAAGAATTTTAGTAATATTTTTTCAAATAGTAAAAAAAGAGAAATATTAAATTTTAATGTTAGTTTAAATAGATTTAAAATAATGCTAATTAGAAACTTTAATTAAAAGGCAATTTCTTATAAAATATTTATACAATAAAGAAATTATACTTAAAAAATCTACAATATTATATTACATAAATTCATACACAAATAAAGAAAATATTTTAAAAATTATTAATTGTGCTTACATAACCTTCACTCAGCTGAGAGACAAAGGATGATTTACATACAACAGAGATAAATCCAGCAAATTAATTTTAGATGAAATAAAATTTAAATATAGGAATATAATAGAGGAAATCTTTTGAGAAATCCCATTAAACGAAATTGATTTTTACTCTGTGAATTAAAACATTTCTAAAACATTTGGCATCTTTTTTTTTTTTTTTTTTTTTTTTTTTTTTTTTTTTTAAAGTATTTTTGGTGACCATATGAGATTGTTTTACATTTCATATTTAATCTCTTGAGACCTTGATGTAATACATACAAAAACTCTTGGCTTGTTTGTCCACAAACATAATGACACCAAACTCACGTAAAGCGCCTATTTTTCTAAATTGATTCTTTAATGTAGTGCTAATTTAAGTTCACAAATATTTGTCTTTAAATTACAAGCAAAGTCAATTTAAATATAAATAACATAATTCCATGCAGTAACAAATTTAAGAGGTTTAAACAAGTGAATTAAAAAAAAATTATTTTTTTAATGAAAGTTTTATATTAAATAATTATGAAAATTTATGTTTTTCTTTAAAGACATTATTGAAATTCAAATGAAACTTTTTTATGTTTTATTAGGATACAAGTATCAGATTTGTCATTTTTTGTTTTTGTTTCAAAGTTTAAATACTTAAATTCCACAGTACTAAAGAAAAAATATAATTAATAGATAAAAGAATAATCATTTTGTTTTTAAGAGAAAAAGAATAGAGATTAGCAGGTGTGTACCGAAGTCTTAAAAGAATAATTATAAATAGGGTTCTTTTCCTCCTTTCTTAATAATCACAAAGATTTAATATGTTGAAAAAATATTTATTATAATTGTTATTATTATTTATAAAGCTTGACAAGAAAAATAGCTTGACTTTCACAGACAACGGTCGTTAAGGCAAAACTAGAAATACTTATGCAAGAAAACATTGCATTTTGGAGGTTTTGCCACGAAAATGTTCTACAAGCTAACGTTATTCCATGTTTCCTAAATTTCCATGAAATTTTACAATATTATACCAGAAAAAGTAACCTACTTTTTTTCACGTAGTAACAAAGAAAATTATGAACTATTAGAAATTTTTAATTTTTTAATGTTTTAAATTTTTTTTGTATGTATAGCAATATAGGCAATATTAAAAGCAGTGTAACGAAAAAATGGTTATTAAGAATATGTAAGCTGGTATATCAATGACAAAAGAAGTTTTCTTTTACTAATGTATGTATTTTTGTCAATATTATTTTTTTCCATTTTAGAACTCTGCAAATACTTTTATCTATAAAAAAGCGCAGAACTTTTTGATTAGTTCCGAGATATTAATTTAGAAGGAGAATGTCTCATCAAAATGTTCTGTTTTCAATGCTCGGGGAGCGAAAACGCTTTGGCAAGCGCAAAAAAACATTTACGTATCGCAACCAGAGCCTGATTACTAACGGGGCACTCTCTCACCGGAAAAAATTTATAGAAATTTTCGTCTTCTTTAAACGCCCTTTTCATACAAGATTACTGTCATGAATAAGGAAAAATTCTTTTTTTCTTTTTCCTGGTGGGAGAGTGCCCCGTTAGTAATCAGGCCCTGATCGCAACGAAAGAGAAACCATTTTTTTCGAGTTTATTTCAGTTTCTGGATCGTTTTGTTTAAATCCAAATAATCTAAACTACCCTCCGCAGTTAAACTTAAAAGCAATATCTCGAAAGACCGTACTTTTAGGTCTCAAATGCCATAACCAATTCGAAAAAAATATTATAGTTAACTCTTTGAAATGTTTCAAGAGTTGTTTTTACAAAATAAAATGTGTGAAAATGTTTACGAATTCATTAAAAATATCAGTGTTCCGTCGCGATTCTGGCAAGATGGACTCAAAGATAAAAAATAAAAATTAGAGTTTCATTTAATTCCCATTCAGAAATCAGATAACACATTTAAGAATTGAATAACATTACGGGCCAGGGCAACGCCGGGCAGGTGAACTAGTAGAAATTAATGTCATAGTTTTAAAAGAAAAACTGTCTAACAAAAAAAAAAAGAAAGAAAAAAAAAAGAAAACCTTTAAAGAATAAAATTATGATAATCGTTCTTACGCAAATCTATTTAATCGGTTGACAAAAAGAGAAATTACTCTTCTTTAATGCAATAGTAATAAATCGAGCAATATACTTTCAGAGGAAGTGCAATAATGATTTTAAGAACTCTCGGCAAAAGAAATCAATTCCTATTGTGTTAAGAATAATTTCTAATATAAATCTCATTTCTTGTAAACTTAATCAAAAAATCAGACTTTCTTCCTTATGCTGCAAATTTAGTTGAATGAAAGTTCTATTTCTTCTCCTTCTTATGTTAATAGAAGACTATATTAAAAAAAATATTTTATTTATTTAAAATGCACTTGAATAAAATTTTATGAGTTTTACATTGCTTTATTATATTATTAGAAATAAACTAAAATTTAATGAAAGAAAATTATATAAAAGTTTATATAGAATGAAAAGAAATACTTAAGCAAAGCAGTAAATTTTGAAATTTATTTTAATTAAAAATAACTGTACAATATACAAATTAATTCTATGTTTTTATTCAAAAAAAAAACCTCTCAGGCAAAAAATAAATAAATAAATAAAATAAAATAAAAAGAAAGAAAGAAAGAAAAATAAAGAAAAAAAATTAATGATAGGGTAATCGTTCTTACGCAAATATATTTAAACGGTAGACAAAACCATAAATTACACTTCGTTGATACAATACATATAAATCGAGCATAATATCTTTAGAGGAAGTACAATAATCCTTTTAAGAACACTCGGAAAAAGAAATCAATTTATACTACATTAAGATTTACCTCTAATGCATTTCTCGTTTCTTGAGAGCTTGGTCAAAAAATCAGTTTTTTTATCTGCAGATTTAGTTGACTGAAAATTCTATTTCTTCCGTTTCGTATGTTAATAGAAAATTATATATATATGTATGTATATACAGGGTGTCCCTAAACAAATGGTATATACGCTAGGGGGTGATAGAACACATCAAGACGAGTAATAGTAAATAGGAAACCAAGGGTCCTAAACGTTTTCCAAAGGAGATAGCCGCCATTAAAGTTTGGGGCCCAAAATTTCAAATACACATAAAAAACGGAAAAATTGGTCGATTGATTTGCGGTTTTCACTAAAATTATTCTTTATGTTGGTATTTTCTTGAAAATAAATTAAAAATCAAAATCTGAATAGTTGGAAGCGGTTAAGTAGCACAAACTTAACTGTGTTCAGAGGGTTCAAATTTCAAATGATTGGTCGATTCGTTTCGGTTTAAAATAAAACTATTCTTTAAGTCCGTATCTTCTTAAAAATGAATTTTAAAGATAAATTTCAAAAAATTCCGTTAGAGGGCGCCTTAAACTTCAGAGTAACCAACAACAAATTTTAACCCTTATTTTTTGTATCTAATTAAATGCTTTCCAAAATTTTTTAAATGTTTTCGAAATCTTAGATTTAAACTTAAATTTTGAACTCAAATTCTGAATCGATGGGAGGGGTTAAGAAGCGCAAACTGAAGTGTGTTCAGGAGTTGAAATTTACCCCCCCCCCCTCGAACACAGTTCACTTTTGCGCTACTTAAACACTCGCAACGTCTCAGAATTTGATCTCAAAATTTAAATCTAAGCATTTGAAAGCATTTAATGAGATTTAAAAAAATAACGGTTTAAAATAGTTGTACGCTACTCCAATGTCTAAGGCGCCCTCTATCGGCATTTTGTGAAATTTATCTTTAAAATTTATTTTCAAGAAAACACTGATTTAAAGAGTCGTTTTAGCAAAAACCGCAAACGAATCGACTAATTTTTCCTGTTTTTTTTATAGTTTTCCGTTTCGTTTGAAATAATCCCTTTGAACACAGTTCAGTTTGTGCTACTTATCCACTACCAACTATTCTGATTTTGAGCTCAAAATTTAAGTTTAAATCTAAGCCTACGAAACCATTTAATGTGATGCAAAAAATAACGGCAAAAAATAGTATTAGGATGGATTATTTCGATAATCGAAAGTCTAAAGCGCCCTCTATCGGCATTTTTTGAAATTTATCTTTATAATTCATTTCCAATAAAATACCGACATAAAGAATAATTTTAGTGAAACCCGCAAATCAATCGACTAATTTTTCCGTTTTTTATAATCATTTGAAATTTAAACCCTCTGAACACAGTTAAGTTTGTGCTACTTAACCGCTTCCAACTATTCAGATTTTGAGCTCAAAATTTAAATTTAAGTCTAAGCTTACGAAACCATTTAATGAGATGCAAAAAATCACGGCAAAAAATAGTTTTTCATTACTTCAAAGTCTAAAGCGCCCTCTATCGGCATTTTTCGAAATTTATCTTTATAATTTATTTTCAAGAAAATACCAACATAAAGAATAACTTTAATGAAAACCGCACATCAATCGACCAATTTTTCCGTTTTTTTATGTGTATTCGAAATTTTAGACCCCAAACTTTAATGGCGGCTATCTTCTTTGAAAAACGTTTTGGACCCTTGGTTTCCTATTTACTATTACTCGTCTTGATGTGTTCTATCACCCCCTAGCGTATATACTATTTGTTTAGGGACACCCTGTATATATATATGTAAGAAAATACAAAAAATCAGACCTATTTATTACTTTTTTAATAAATCGCCCCTCAATGTGGATACGGGCCCCATGACTAATAATCACGGGTTTTACAGGGCAACAAGAAACCTAAGTTTATCGTATTAATTTAAGTAAAACACATGGCCTTTTTAACTGGTAAACCCCCTCGGGAGATGAGAAATTTCTATACATCTACGCACTTGGTCTCCAGAACTCATGATGTAAAGATTTGCGAAAAGACTTTGCTATGTTTTAAATAAATCGTAATTAAAACTCATCCCCTTGAAGTCTGTCGTTTCATGAAAATGCTACAGTTCTTCATAGTCGGCAGGATGATACCTAGTACGGGAAAATAATCTACGAAATATGGACATTATTAAAAATACCGGACCCACAAAGGATAGCAAAGAGAGCGGTCATTCTGACTCGAAACATCGAAAGCGGCTCTGAAAAGGAGCTAATGTCTCGTCATGAGTTATCATCCAGCAAACGTATTCCATATTGGAATACTTAAATGCTATTTTCTACCATTCGGTCGGGCTTTGCCGCATCCTAAGATCTTTGTCCTGGACACTGGATTTCTTCTTGAGCGGAACTATCGCCGTTGCCCCATTGGAATACTTAGATGCTATTTTCCACTCGGTCGGGCTTTGCCGCATCCTGGACACTGGATTTCTTCCTGAGCGGGACTTCAACTATCGCCGTTCGTCCCCCCTCCTGCCTTCTGTCGTGCCATGAATTACTTCGGCCGGTCTCTCCGAACTTGTGATTTATTTTGTTTTTGTGCGTTCTTAAAAGAGGTTTTGTGTTCGTCTGGTTTCATCGAAGTGTGTGGTGCAACCTGTGTTTATTCTTCTATGGTGATAATCAGAGTAATTTTTTCATCAAAAATGTCGGGTACTTTGCGTTTTATTTACAACAAAGTGTGAATGCAGTCATCGAGTCATCATGAAACGCGTAAATCTTTTCGACTTCAACAGTTGTGTTCGTTTTTTAGTGATTCATCAATAATCTTCAAATAATGTTCCTGTAATTGCTTCATTATTTATCGAAAAGAAAAGAAAGAAACCGCATAGTTTTTCATGTGCGCACACTAAAATTGCCTTTTTTTAATTTTTGTTGAGTGTATGTGTATAGTCTGGGGTTGCTATTATTTATATATGATATTATTATTATTATTGTTTTTATGATATTTATTAATATAAGTAATTAAAGGTAAGTGCTATTTGTAGTGATATTGTGTTTAGTTTTATTATTTCTACAAACCATGGTTTTAAGTGTAATTATATTTTAAATTGAAAGAAAAAATGGATATCCATATTTACGTCTAATTTTTTTATATAATTAATTCTTTTTATTTATTTCATTTCACAATTCTATGCAGATGCTTGTATTATGTTGATATTATTATTATTTTTTGAAGGTCATTTAGAATTTGTTTATATTTAGATTTTTAGGAAGTTGTCATAAAATTAATTTAAAATGGAAGCTATTAAAAAACAAAAAAACTGTTCTTAAGGGAGAAATCACTCGCATAAAAAATATTATAAATCCCAAAATTGATAATGAAACTGTAACTCTTGAAGAGTTAGATTTATATGGTAAACAGGTTCAGGATATTGAAACCGAATTAAATAAACTCCATGAAAATGCCATTCTTCAGAGCGATGCATCGGAAAATCAGTCTATAATAGATGAATATAATGAGATTGCACTTAAATTGGATAATTTAACCATAGCAATAAATACATCACGTAATAAGTTAACTAAAAGTTTAAACATTCACGAGGGTGGTTCAGAAAGTCTAAATAAAACTACAGGTAATGTTTGTGTAAAAACTGTTAATCTTCCAAAATTTGAATTAAAACCTTTTCACGGAGAAGCTGATCAATGGCTTTCTTTTAAAGAGATTTTTCTTACAACTATAGATCAAAATTTGGAGTTGGGGGCGTCTCAAAATTGCAATATCTACTGGCTAGTGTAAAGGGTCCTGCTCATAAATTAATTTCTGGATTTCCTCTCTCGAAAGCCAATTATAAAAATGCATGGGACACTCTCTGCGCTCGCTATGATAAAACTAGGGATTTAGCCATCGCACAAATAAGTAAGTTATACAATTTAAAAAACATGAAAAATTGCCCCTCTTCCTCTAAAGCTATTTTTGACATAATAGATACTTGTAATGAGTCACTTCGAATTCTAGAGTCTTTGAATTTAACTCAAAATGCTTTGGTGGATAACATGATAATTTATACTATAATTCAAAAACTAAGTGATAATCTAAAAGAACGATGGGAGCTCTCTCTTACTCATAATGATATGCCTAGTCTCACGGAATTTTTAAAATTTTTAGAGACTCATGCCAAAAGTATGCTAGCGTTGGAGAATCCAACTAAAATAGAGGTAAGAAATGTAAATTATTCCCGAAATTCTTCCGATAGATATAAATTCCCCAAAAGTCAAGAAAATACTAAATGCGGGGTTTGCCTCGAGTCGCATGCCTGCAGAAAATTAACGAATATGTCCATAGATAACCGTTGGAGAACTGTCCAACTAAACAAACTATGTATCAATAGTCTGCGAGGTGGCCACTTTTCAAATAAATGTCCCTCCAAGATGAACTGTAAAAATTGCCATCGAAGACATCATACTTTACTCCATAAATATGATGTTCAGGGCAATGCAGGGAGAACAATGAATCCCGATTTGGCAACCCATAGTAATCAGTTTCAATCACAAAATGTCCATGAGTATTCCCCTGATCAAGGAATACCCCATAATGCTTTATGACGGTTTATAGTCCCGGGGTACCTCAGATATGGGAATTACAATAATCATACGTATTCAGAAACTTGTCATGAGGTTCAAATACCATTTTTATTGGATAGCGGAAGTACCCTTTCCCTTATTCCAGAAAACTTAGTTGCAGCTTTGGATATGACGTCTATTCAAAGCTGTCATCCTCTTAATGTTAATCAAACCCAAGGACAAGTTCAGATTTCTGAAAAACTTCACGTACCCCTCAAAATAGGAAATATCAGGCAAAATAGCACCTTATACCTAGTTAGGTCATTCTTGCCATATGCGATGCTGGGAACTCCAGAATTACAAAAATTCCATATATCGATGGACTTTTACTCGAATGTTCTGACTCAGGATTGAGTCATTCTTAAGTATGATCAAAACATTTCCAATCAAATTTCTCAGGGAAACTCATTCAATCATACATTAACTTTAACGAGTAATATGAATTGCAAGAAGCCGCTTCGTTCTCCTCCCAAATCAAATCAAGAAATTTTGTCGCAACAAGGACAATGTTATCTTGATACTCAAATTCTCTCGGATTATGATGACAAAAGTTTTAGTCATTGTACTACTGAAGAGAACTCACAGTTGGAAGGGCTTCTAAGCGACTTCAAGGATATTTTTGCGCGCAATAGATATGACGTAGGTAGAGTCAGATGGGAACCTCAGCGGGTAACTCTCACCTCGGAACTTCCTATCTCGCTTCGACCTTACCGTGCATCTCCTAGGGACAATGAAGAAATTCAAAAACAAATACAAGAATTACTGGAAGCTAAACTTATTAAAGAGTCCTGCAGTCCTTATTCCTCTCCCGTCACTCTGGCATATAAAAAAGGAGAAGGTAAAACGCGTCTCTGCATTGATTACAGAAATATCAATGCCATTTGTAAGACTGACTCGGAACCATTGCCCCGTATAGATTGGCTTTTGGACAGACTTGTCAATGCCAAATATTTTTCCACGCTAGATTTAGCCTCTGGCTACTGGCATATACCACTTCATCCTTCAGACACAGAGAAGTTGGCCTTTGCAACCAATCAAGGTCTTTATGAGTGGTTGGTTCTTCCTTTTGGCTATAAAAATGCCCCAGCTCAATTTGCAAGAGCTCTTCGAAGAATCCTAGATAAACATAAAGTTAATTTTGCTACCAATTATTTTGATGATTTTATAGTTTATTCCGATTCCTATGCCGAGCATATGGATCACCTTAAAACAATATTTAACATTTGCCGTCAAGAAAATTTAAAATTAAAATTTTCCAAATGTAACTTTACTAAATCTCAAATTGACTTCCTTGGTTATGAAATTAGTAACGGCCAAATAAAACCAGACAATGCTAACACCGAAACTATTAAAAAATTAATCCCTCCAAAAAACGTTAAAGAATTGCAAAGGTTCCTTGGTTCTGTAAACGTATACCACAAATTCATAGACAAGTACGCTAAAATTAGAGCCCCTCTAAATAAATTGTTAAAGAAAGATGCTCCTTGGGAATGGTCAGATGCCTGTCAACAATCATTTGAATTGCTTAAAAACGCATTAATTTCTAGGCCTATTTTAAAATTATTCAATCCTAACCTCCCATGCCATGTCTATACTGATGCCTCAAAGGAAGCCGTAGGTGCTGTCTTAAAACAAATAGATGAAAAGGGGAACTTGCATCCTATTGCGTTCCACTCGAGACAATTAAGGCCCTACGAGCAAAATTACGCTATCACAGAACTGGAATGTCTAGCAATAATCGATGCCCTTGACAAATTCCATTATTACCTTCACGGAAAACCTTTTACAATACATACTGACCATGCCTCCTTAGTATGGCTTAAGAAGGTGAAGCATTTAACAGGTAGGTTATTCAGATGGTCATTAAAATTAAGTATGTATGATTATACTGTAAAATATAACAAAGGATCCACCAATTTTGAAGCAGACATGCTTTCAAGAAATCCCACTTTTTCTGTAAATCCCCATAGTCATTTATTAACGTCAGATGAAATTAAAGAACACCAACAATTAGATAATATAACAGGGCCTAAATTTCAAAAAGTTAATGACATTGTAATAATTCGCAAAAAGGGCTTTCAAAAAATTGTAGTACCATTCTCCTTGAGAGAGAAATTACTAATAAATACCCATACAGAATTTGGCCATCCCGGGATCCAAAAAATGTTAAATTTAATTTCCTCTCAATACTATTGGAGCAGCATGACCCACGATATTACACAATTTGTCAAGCATTGTGAGGTCTTCCAACTGAACAAAAAATCACACCAACCAAAATTTGGTCTTCTGGAGGCATTACCACCTGCAGAATTACCTTTCGATATAATTTCATTAGATTCAGTAGGAGGTTTTAACTATTATAATTCATCTAAAAGGTATATGCACATAGCTATTGATCACGCTACTCGTTATGTTTGGGGTTTTGCCTCTAAAAATGTTACAACTGAAGTCTACATTAATATTCTTAAACAGATTTTTAATATTCAACTTCCCAAGAAAATTTTAACGGATAGAAATCCTGCGTTTACAGCGTCTAAACTTCGTAAATGGGTACATAAACAGAATGTAAAAAAATTACTTACTTCTTCTCATAGACCACAGTGTAATGGGAAAAATGAGCGTGTGAATCAGTCAATTTGCACCCGACTAAGACTTAAAGTAAATTCTACCCCTTCAAACGTCCCATGGCCCAAAATTCTGCAGGAAGTAATTAACGAGTACAATAACACACCTCATTCGGTAACCAAGTACCCTATTGCATACTTAATGTTCGGCCAATTACCTTATCCATCTGTATTAGGCAATGAAAATTAATACCCCCCTGTAGAGGAAGCCAGAAAAGAGGCTTTCCAAAGAACAAGTGAACATCACTTGAAAAATAAAGTCAGGTATGATTTAAAGTTTGTGGAAGCGCCTTTTAAACCTGGTGACCTTGTCATAGTGGAAGAATTTCACTATCCGAATACTCGGAAGTTAAGTCCACCTTTTTCTGGTCCATATCAAATTATGGAAAAATTATCCAATGTAAGTTTCAAAATAAATAAGCCTAACTGGCTTACAAAAAAGGATTATGAAGTAATACATGCTTCCAAACTAAGATACTTTTTTCCTAGTAATCAATTTAAACTACTTACACCAACAAACTGAAATAGTTGGTATCATATGAATTGATATTATATTATATCAGATCTCGGTTTGCATTATTATGAATATTTGGAATTTTAATTACCTTTTTGATTTATTATGAATATTTGAATTTTAAATTATTTTTGCAGTATTGTGAACATTGTGTTATGTGTAAAAGTACTATTTCTTGAACTACGTCAGGGCAGTTTCATACAAAATTGAAAATGTAAATAACATTGGACTTTTCAGGATCAATCTGTAATATATTTTTTATTTTGATTATCTTATTCTATGTGTAATATTTACTGAGTGTTTTGCATTTATTAATACAATTGTTTTTATCATGTTCAATGGCGTATAATGGTACATTTTATAACAGTGTTGTTTTTAGGTATGATACTTGTACATTTTTTATTATTGTTATTCTATTATTTGTTAAGTATACGAAAGAAATAACTCATCTCCCATTAGCTCACTTAATGTAAAAATTTTTTACCCTTTTCAGGTGAGTATCATGGATGGAAGCCGGCCCATCCCCGGAGACTTGTCTGGAAGGGGGGGAAATTGTAAGAAAATACAAAAAATCAGACCTATTTATTACTTTTTTAATAAATCGCCCCTCAATGTGGATACGGGCCCCATGACTAATAATCACGGGTTTTACAGGGCAACAAGAAACCTAAGTTTATCGTATTAATTTAAGTAAAACACATGGCCTTTTTAACTGGTAAACCCCCTCGGGAGATGAGAAATTTCTATACATCTACGCACTTGGTCTCCAGAACTCATGATGTAAAGACTTGCGAAAAGACTTTGCTATGTTTTAAATAAATCGTAATTAAAACTCATCCCCTTGAAGTTTGTCGTTTCATGAAAATGCGACATATATATATATATATATATATATATATATATATATATATATATATATATATATATATGTACCTGTGTCCAAACGTTAAGCATAATTGGTAATTAAGCAAGTAATGAAAGAAATGTAAATCGAAACATGGTGAAACGTGATATGCGAGTGTAAAATAGTTATAAAGTAAGGGAAAAATTGAAAAGAAAGATAATATATACTTTTATTATCGAAATGAGCAGTTTGAAAGGAGATTAAGCATAGTAAGGGTTCACACTTAAAAGAAAAAAAGAAAAAAAAACATTAAATAAAATAGTGATACTGGTGTTTATTAAGGCGCGTGATCGCCGCTGACAGCCAGAGACGCTGCACAGCGATTTCCCATACCTGTTATGAGACTATGAATGTGTTGTGGCTCAAACATTTCCAAGCCACTTTGAGAGCTCCTTTCAGTTCTGGAACGGAACGTGGTGGGCGCGAAAATCCCATGCATTTTCGATAGTATTTAAATGCGGGGAATTTGCAGGCCACGACATGCGCTGGATGTTTTTCGTTTCAAGGAAGTCGTTAACCAGTAACGTATGGTCGCAAGGCGCATTATCGTCCATGAATATAAAGTCAGGACCGACAGCACCTCGAAACAAGCGAACTTAAGGCTGTATAACTTCGTATTTGTATGTTTTACCACTCACAAACCCCGTGTCAAAGATATTGAGGTCTGTGTAGTCGTCCAACATGATGTCTACCCATGCCATTAATCCCCCTGATGGAAAAAGATGTCTTTCCATTATAATTCTTGGTTCAAAACTGCACCACGCTCTCCCCATATCGCTAAACGACGAGAATCACTACTCAGACTGAATCGGGAATCGTCATTGAACATCACATTGGCCCACTGTCCCTCATTCCAATATTGATGTTTCAAACTCCAGTTTAAACGAGCGATTTTATGCGCAGACATGAAATGAATGCAAACTGCTGGTCTTCTGGCATTAGCGTTGCAAAGGTTAGAAAAAACCCGGTTTAAACCCGGGAATAAACCGGGTTTTTAGGAATAAACCTGGAAAAAACCCGGGATTTTTTGGAATAATTCGATTTTATGGGAATAAACCTGGGAATAAACCTGGTCTATTGGAAATAAACCCGGGAATAAACCGACTTTTTGCAACTCTATCTGGCATACAGATCAACATGATCGAGTCTCCTGTAAACAGTTTGTCCCGAAATTCATGTTCCTGTGGCGACTGTGAGTGCCGAACCCAGTTTACTGGCAAGTATTGCCCTTCTGATGTCGCGCACTTATTGCCAGATATAGGTCTTGGCAAAGGGCGTAACTCTAGGTCGACCTGGTACTGGTCGTCGTGTAGCCTTGCCCTTACTTTTAAATCTCTGCCACATTCTTGAGATCACAGACTGATCCACGTTCAGAATTTGAGACACTTCGGTTTGTGATCGTCCGAATTCCAACTTTCCAACGATTCTTCCTTTCGCAAACATGTCCAGTTGGCGTCTTTATGCCATCATTAATCCTGTTTGATCGTAACAATGTTTCTTGGCACATCAGTTGTACAAATTTCGTCTGAACTGCCTATACTACGTGAATCGGTTTATAAGTGTTTCGACTTGCGCAGGTATTTCGCACTTGAATGTACCCATGTACCCAATGTTTCTTCTTCAACTAATTAATATCCGCAAGTAATTTTGACTAAGTTTACGAATATTTACTCGACGTTTTTAGCATTTTACGAATTATGCTTAACTTTTGGACACCAGTGTATATATATATATATATACATATATATATATAATATTTTCAGTTTGTTGAAACGCATTTTGTATAAAATTTAGTGAAATTTATGTAACTTTGTTATATTATGAGACAAAATATGCTAAAATTTAATTTAAAAAATATTTATAAGTTAAAATAGAAAGAATGGAAATAGATTAGCAGAGCAGTAGAATTTAAAATATATTTTAATGAAAAAAGAATTGTACAAAATAGAAATTAATTCTATATTCTTAAAAGAAAACCTATCACAGACAATAAAAAAAATGTTAAAAGAATAAAACTATGAAAATTCCTCTTATGCAAATTTATTTGAAATCAATCTTAAATCACGGAAATCGATTATTATTATGAAAAAAGGACCTCTAATGTATTTCTAATTTCTTGTAAATTTAGCAAAAAAAAAAAAAAAAAAAAAAAAAAAAAAAAAAAAGATTTTTTTACTGTAAATTTAGTTAAATGAATACTCTGTTTATTCCCATCTTATGTTAATGGAAAATGATATCAATAAAAAAAAATCCCTTTCGGCATGGCCTATAGGCGGAGGTAGATTTCAAAAAGTTTTCATCTCAAAAAAAAAAAAAAAAAAAAAAAAAAAAAAATGATTAGAGATAAACCCAGTTTAACTACTTTATTCAGTCGCTTTTAAAAAAATTTTAATTTAATTTTTCTGTAAGAACTGGTTTTATCAAAATCGTCTTAAACGAAATTCTACTCAAATGCCCATTTTGGCAACATATTTTGAATTATATTCTTACTTTATTTAAAAAATTGACCAATATGCTCATTATATAGTTCCTATATAACAAAAAACTGTTTAATAAATTCGTTTGACAGCAAAATTGAATTTAAAAATGAGTCATAAGTCATAAAATAACCAATTTATTATTTTAATACATCCACAATTCTTTAATCAAGAGAGCTTTGAGAAATTTTATGCGAAGTGCCCACTTTGACAGATTTTTTTAAATATATATTTAGCCTTTATCAAAAATCTGACCAATACGTATATTACACAGTTCCTAAATAACAAATATCTGTCAATTGAATGAGTTTGAGAGCAAAATTGAATTTAAAAATGAGTCATAAAATAAAAAAAAATGTTATTTGAATACAACCTCAATTTTTTTATCATGAAAGCTTTGGGAATTTTTTTTGCGAAGTGCTTATTTTGACAACTTTTAAAAAATATATATTCACCCTTTATCAAAAAATCGACGAATACGTACATTATATAGTTCCTAAGTAACAAAAAACTGTCAATTGAATGCGTTTCAGAGCGAAATTGGATTTTAAAATGAGTCATAAAATAAATAATTTGTTATTTGAATACCCACAGTTCATTAATCATGATCGCTTTGGGAAATTTTGTGCGAAGTGCCCATTTTGGCAGCCTTTTTTGAAATATATTATGCCTTTATCAAAAAACTGGCCACTCCGTCACATTATATAGTTCCTAAATAAGAGAGCCTGTAAATTGGATGCGTTTCAGAACAAAAAAAAAAAAGATTTAAAAATGACTCGATAAAAACGCAATTTCTTAAATTTCCTCAAATTTCAATCACTATAACTTCCTGAAATTTTGTTCAAAATACCCTTTTTGGCAGCCTTTTTAAAAATATATTCTGCCTTTATCGAAAAACTGGCCAATACGTCGAGTTATATAGTTCCTAAATAATAGGACCTGTAAATTGGATGGGTTTGAGAACAAAAATGAATTTAAAAATGACTCAGAGAAAACGCAATTTGTTATACTTAATATTTTAATGACGATAACTTCGAAATATCTGTTCAAAATACCTTTTTTGGCAGCCTTTTTAAAAATATATTTTGCCTTTATTAAAAAATTGGCCAATATGTCGCATTATATAGTTCCTAAATAAGAGGATCTGTCATTTAGATGCGTTTAAAATCAAAAATGAATTTTAAAATGAGTCAGAATATAAGCAGTTTGGATTTGAGGTTTTTTATCCAACTCGTATTTTTGTTTAATTTATTTTTTGCTATAAGAATTGATTCTATGAAAAACTTGTCAATATAAAAGTTGTAGATATTATTGTAGAGATGTAAAATAAATTTAATTAGATTTGATTGCTTAAGAATTGAGTAAGTTATGGGTTTTTTCTTTTTTCTCCCCACTTTTTCTTTCCGTCTTTAATTTTTTTCATCGATAAAAATTGGTCCTATCAAAAACTTGTAAATACAAAAGTTTTAGATAATATTGAGTACATTTATATAAAATTTAGTTCGATTTGATATCTTGAGAATTGACGAAGTTATGAATTTTTTTCTCCCAAAAACCATGTTTTTTTTTCCCATTGAGCCCATTTTTAATTTATCAAAAATCTGTCATGCATAAACTTTTGGCCCATTCTTTAGAAGTAATATAAACTTTAAACTGATTCTATATCTATTTTAATTTAGAAGTTATTGCGTTTTTTCTGTTTTCACAAAACCCCTCCTAACTTCCACCCCCCTTGGTCCGATTTTGCCCATTAACGAACTCGACCGAGATTTTAAGCTCCTTGATTTTATGTAAAAGTTTGAAGAAGATCTGAGCATAATTATGAAAGTTATCGTGTCTAAAAGAAAGTGATATACACCGATAGATAAATAGATAGATAGATAGATAGATAGATAGATAAACTTTTTTACTGATGGTAATTTTAGGGTCTAGGAGTCATGATTCGTATAGATCCGCAAAAATTTTTCAGAAATTCCAACATGGGAGAGAATGCAATAGGTAGTATTTCATACGAAATCTACCTAAAAGTTTTTATTTTAAATTTATTGAAACACATTTTGCATAGAATTTACTAAAACCTATATTAATTTATTATATTATTTAATACAAATATTCTAAAATTTAATAATAAAAAATCTATTTTTACTTGTTAATAAAATGAATATCAGGGCAGGATTAATTGTAGTTTTATACTGGTTACCGCAAAGAAATACGAAAGATATAGAAAATTAACTGTAAGATAAAGAAATAGATTAAAATTAGAAGAAACAAAATAAATCAAGAAATAAACTTCTATCAAATGACAGATAATTTTAGATAAAAAGATATTAATATATGCTATATATTATATGCTATATATTAATATATGCAAAAACAAAGCTTAATTTACTGTTACATTTTGGCAGTGCTATAATATTAAGTAAGATTATGCTGTGCAATAGATTTGTAATGTAAAGTACAAACTGAAATACGGATGTATATGAATATTAGTGTAGAGCTTATTTTTTAAGTTTTAAAATATAATCTTCTCACCCTCAAAATTTTAATGAATTTGAACAATATTTAGAGGTAGCTCAATGAGGGGAAAGTTTCTAATGCAATGTTAATGATAAATATACGCATGCTCGTATGCTATGTCAAAGAAAAATATATTCCATCTTTTAAAACATATTTATAGAAGAAAATATATTTAACAAAGTCTCAATTCGTGGAAAAATAATCTTTGGGAGAAGTACGGTACATGAAAAAATAAAATCTAGGTTTCAAAGCAACACTACTTTTGACTTTAATTGGGATGGAAAATTAATGTATGATTTTACTGGAAAAGAATACTGATTGACAGTATTAATTCTGGGGAAAGATTTTACTGAACTACGGACTTTTCAACATATATCAGAGAGAAGCTCAGGCAGAATACTTGAGAAAATTTCAAGACTGAGGAATAGTAGATAATATTCAAGCAATATGAATAGACATTACCAGCTCAAACACTGATTATAATACTGTATATGTTTTTATAGACAAATAAATTAAAAAATTAGAGCTTTTGTCTCTTGCTTGCAGGAATCACATAAAAGGACTAATAATTAGAACTATATTTGAATAAAGTATAGGAGTCAAATCTTCACCTGAAGTTGCACTATTTGAATGCTTTCAAGAATTTTGGAGTTTCATTGATAAATAAAAGTATGAACTAAGAATTTCATTTGATGATATCGCAGATGGTATATTGTCACAAGATCTGGATGTTCAATGCTTAATTTAAATTGACCTTAAAAGAAGAAGGAAGTGTATATGATTTCCCAATCTGTGTATATATGAAAGCTTGGGTCTTCGCCCTGAAGTTTCAAATGCTTCCTTAATGAGCGGTTATTGCTAAAATTCCTGCTTGAATACTCATCAATACATTCAGCTATTTCCAAGTCATCATAATCTAAATTTGTTAATTTTTGTGTTATTTGTCCGACAGACTTGTTGGATTAGTTTGTTGATTTAATCGGAGAGTCACGTAAAATTACCAACCAAAAGACAAATTTTTATTGCTATAAAAAATGAAACTAATTCTGAAAAACAAGCTCAAAATTACTCCAAGCGTATGAGTGTTGTTCTTTATTAATTCAAGAATGAAAAACTGGAAAAATGTTGCCGAAGTCATGCCAATTTTTATGTTTTAATAGTTGAAATATTCAGTTGGATATCTTGCAATTGATTCTGATTTGTGGGAGCCAAGAGAGGGTCATTAAAAGTCTAATAATATATATATATATATATATATATATATATATATATATATATATATATATATATATATATATATAAAACCCCTACAATTAATATATGGCCATGATGAACATGCGATTACGCTTATTCAGGAATATAAATATTGATAACTCATGATGAAACTGGACTATATTTTCTACTACAAGTGATTGAAGATTACCGCAAAATGTACCCAAATACCAAGTAAAAAACTGTCTTAACATAAACAAAGGCAATAAAATTTTAACAAAAATAAAAAATAATCATTTGTACAGTAAATTATATAAATTGCTGTAAATAAGACATTAAAAAATGCAAGTACACATTCGCCATTTGTATAGATAACATTTTTGTTTTTGTTTCTTTTTTTTTTTTTTTTTTTTTTTTTTTTAATTATATAAATTTTGAGCCCATTGAGCTACCTTTAAATATCAAAAATTTATTGCTCAAAATTTTTTTTTCTCCTGTTTTTGTATCAAAAGGAATAAAATAAAAGGGTGTGACTTGTAAAAATAATATTTAAAAGAGTCATGTCTTTTAAGTGCAACCCTAATGAATATATATGAAAGATTCTTTTTAGCTTGACTGAAACCAGAAAAGGCTAATTAAATTTCAGATTTATAGAAAAGTCTTAAACAGCAATCAGTTACTGAATCTTTTACTAAGCACCAGATTCCACAGATTGAGAAGGAGAAAAATCATTCTATTTCTATAAATTAAGGATTTATACAGAAGCGTTATGTTACATATTAAATAAATAGTTTTAATTTTTTAAGAACATCGATGAATGCATCAAAATGAAAAAATGCAATGAGAAAATTTCTGTTTAACTAAACGTACGGGAGGTTATTAGTCATACAACATTTTACACTTATAAAAAAATAAATAAATAAATATACATATATAAATAAAAACAAATAAATAAATAAATAAAATATCTTTTTCTTTTTGTCTTAGAAAATGCTTTTACCAAAGTTTACACGTAAAACAAATATTGATTTTAAATGGAATATTAATAAATCTGTATGAAGTCATATAGACTTAAGCTAACTAATATATCTAACTAACTAACTAAATATATCTAACAGAATAAAAATTTTAATTCAGTGGAACCATTTTTTTTTATAATTTTTTAATTTTTGCTTTATACAAGAGTTTTAATACTAAATTTCATTATTGTTTTTTCTCCTTTTTCGTTCTTTAACATCAACTTCATTGCATAATTTCGTACATAACTTATGAACAGCAAAAATGATAGTTTGCAAACATGCAAAATTATATATCCATTTAATTCTTACTCCTACACTACTTAAAAATAATTTATTTTACAATTTATCTAATATTAGGCTTATTGACGCATTTAACATTGTTTCAGCTATAAATATAAATTGAAATATCATAAATTTTGGATATACTCCTCTTTACATTGCATCATGAATAAACTAATACCTCTTACATGTATGACTTAAAAAATACTAATTAATATATTTTTAATTTGTTTTGTAAGTAAATCTATAAATCATTGTTTGATGACTTAAATATAACTTGTTATATTCTAAAACAACAGTATAGCACTGAATTAGTTAAAATATATGTGTATCTCTTCTACGCTTTGGGCGATTTTAAATGTCATACTTGCAATCCTATATAAACATAGTTTTGAAGACCTTTCAATAGTAATAGTTCAGGGATGCTCCCATAAAGCGTCTATTACATTACGTAATATTTGTCTGAGTCATCAAATATTTTGAAAGCACTGAATATGACAAAACAATACTGAAATTAACTACTTGCATATTATCCAAGGCACTAGATATACTAGAATAAATTAGGTATTGACTAAATGTGAATCAATTTGTTCCATTATGGAAGCTTAGTATTGTTACTTATACGACGTATTTATTGAAACATATCGATGCATAACTATACATAATATTTTAAGTCATTCAATTTGTTAACTTATTACGATAATTTCCATGAAGATATTGCAGATTTATAAATATATATATGGACACAAAAAGCTCTAATCGTAAAAATGTATTACAGTGTTAAACATTTTAAAGCTATAAAACGATTTAGCACGTTAATGTACTGCTTACATTTTCACAGGTAGACCAGGAAAATTTACAAACTTTTCTCTGCATGCTGCAAAACAGATGCAAGTTGTACGTCCGAACAATAAACTAATGATTAAAATGAATTTCATTGCACCTCTATTTATTCTGTTGCCTTTCACTCTCCCATTATGAGATTTTGAAAGCGTAAAAAAAGTCTAGATAATGAAAAAAAATAATTATTTCAGATACGTACAATCTTGGAAAAAAAGTAAACGCCACCTACTAAGTCTTCAATAAATTATTGTACATTGAAGATACTGGCACCACATCATTGGAAATAAAGTCTACTTTTAAATGGAGTAGATAAAATTGTCTTCAGACTCCCCCCAAGACAATATTATCTACTCTATATAAAAAAACTTTATATTTTTAATAGTATGATTTTTCTTTATTCTTCTTGCATTAAATATAAGTTGATCTCCCTCTACCGGGCTCGGATGGCGTTTACGGCAAAATTTACGTATGTGATTGTATATATATGTATATATACTTATATACGTATGTATATATTTATATACACATAGATATATATAGATAATTAGATAGATGAAATATATCTCACTATCAGAGCCATATGCAATGACAAACGTTTGATGTGACACTTCTAGCACCAATCAACTCAACAACAAATCAATCGTTACATCTTAAAATCGCAGTCATGGATGGCACAAGGTGTAAAGATAAGAAAAGAATTCCTCAGAAATTTCCGTTTATGTCATTCAGAGACGACATCCTTATAAAAAAATCGTGACTCACATCATAAGTACACAATTCCACAATACTTAGTTTTAAACTTTGTACTAGTCTAATATGCCGCCATAGTAAAACAGACACATGATATTAAAGAACAGAACTATACCTAATAAAAATAAAATTATCTATCAGATAACAAGTTTCAGTTTAATACTTCAAAAACGTAGAATTCTGTCTTCACGTCAAAGTAATTTCGTTACATTCCGAAGGAAGCACGGATGCAAGATTAGAAAACAATATTCATCGTGGGCGATAAACGTTTGAGAAAGGGAGAAGCTACCTAATATGAAATTTAAACGAGCGAAAAAAGAAATAAGTCCTTACAGTCGATGGGATGAATATATTAAGAAATCTGATTTTTGGCACATCGCTCGCAAAGAATGATGTGGTTTCGAATTATATTCAAAAGGGTTCAGGTCTGGAGATCTGCTGACAAATTGATGAAGCAAATATCCAGAATTTTCAGAAGTTCGTCGACCATATGAAATATACAGTAGAACCTCGATCCAAGGGGTAAATGCGGAAAAACGATGAATGCCGGGTTAAAGTCAAAACACGCACACACACACAAAAAAAACGTTTATACATTATTAATACAAGCAATGTATACGCATACTAATAAATACTAATTCGAACTTACCAAACTGTAAAATAAATAAATCGAAGTTGCAGAAAATGTATATTTATTTTAAAAAATCAATAATTTTATGTTGGATTTTTCGCTCATTTTTACAATTAAACGACAAATTTTCAAAGTGTGCAACATTTTTCTGGTATTTCATGAGCATATACAAAAGTTCGTACAATTTCAAATGCCGTAATTGCTTCAGACAGACTTGGCACTGATGTAGGCTCAGCGTCATCTAAATGAACTTGAACATTATCATCTGCTTCTTCGGCACTATTTTCTTTTTTTTTTGCATCATCACACATTTCTTCTATGCTTAGGACACCACATGTCGTAACATCTTGATCAATGGAAATATAATCGCTAAATTTCACACCAGATACATCTTCTGCTATACGCAACCTCTTTTTAGTGTATGTTCTTTGTCTTGTTCCAAGAAATATAAATATCGCTTCCCAATCTTCCTCCTATAAAATTTCTTAAAACAGTTGATTTTCCGGGTATTAAGAGCTAGTACGACAGATGTACAATTAGCTGGGAAAAACTCACTTCTATATTTTTCAAAAACAACGTATCTGGTGGATGAGCTGAAAATTGTCAATAAATAAGATAATTTTTCTTTTTTGAACTCCGATTGATCTATCAAAGTCATAAAGAAACTTTTTAAAAATATCATTTTTCATCCATGCGTTGGCATTCGATTGGTAGACTACTGAAAAATTCTATACATTCTTGAAACATCGAGGTCTAACAGATTTATCAATAAAGAGGGGTACTCGTTTATCAGAACCGTCCTTATTTGTGCATAGCAGCACTCTGAGTCTTTCTTTCGAATATTTACCCTCATGACAAGAGGCTCCTTTGAACGCTAGCGTTCTGTCTGGCAAACAATTATAAAACAGACCTGTTTCGTCTGCATTGTAGATTCCACAGTCTTTGTATCCTTCTAGTAACTTTGGTAGTTTTTTGGTAGTTTATTTCATCAGTATTTACTAATGCTGCGCTATCCCCGCATAATTTGCTAAATACCAATCTATGGCGAATTTTAAAACGTGAAATCCATCCATTTAATGCAGAAAAATTATCCATGCCATATGAGGCCGCTATTTCAAGTGCTTTCTTTCGAAGAATATTCCCATCTACAGGAATATTTGATGCCCGAGCCTGCTCGTACCTAGCGAAGAGAATTCTTTCCAATTCACTGTAAGTAGACATTTTGCTTGTTTTTCTCTTTTTTGTAGAAGTTTCATACTTAACAGCCTGCTCTCTAATTTTTTTTTTTGATGTTATCGATTTGAGGCTAAAAGGCGGTATACCTAAACGTTTAGCGATGCTAATATTTTTTTGTCAAAAGGATTCTTTTTCACTTCATCTATGATGTGAAGCCTTTCTTCTAAGTTTCGGATTCGTTTTGCTATACTTAAAATTTATGGAACGCATACAATTTAGAGAAGAGTGTATTAAATTAAAAATTCACATTCTTGAAATTAAACACCTGCATTGCGCACAACAGATTGTGCCACAGAGTGTGGCAGCTGGCTAAAAAATCCATCCCCCCACATTTTACTCAAAATAGAATAACGCATTCTCCAAACAAGAACAAATGTTCCTCATTACGTAAATAGATCTCATAATATCAGCGTGAAACATAGTTCTCCTCCCCCTCTCTTTAAAAAAGCACAAATGAAACATTTTAAGATTAAAAAAAAGAATTATTTCAGTCTCTATGTTATGTGAATGCTCTTGACATTCAGTTTCATTTCGAAGAGGAGAGAAATTTTACAACGATGAATGCGGGAAAACGATTTTTTAAAGAACGATGCATGCGGGTTTCGTTAACATTATTTAAATATAATTTGTGCAGGGACCGTAGAAATAAAACGATCAATGCGGGAAAACGATGTATGCGGGAACGATAGAT
Organism: Maratus speculifer; assembly: GCA_964019185.1. Taxonomy (NCBI): domain Eukaryota; kingdom Metazoa; phylum Arthropoda; class Arachnida; order Araneae; family Salticidae; genus Maratus; species Maratus speculifer. The sequence goes on along the minus strand of OZ025289.1, from coordinate 208,115,885 downwards.
CACGGTTTTACTGTTGTATGCGCACTTCAGACCATGAAAATGAAATCAAAATTAACTGCGTCCATCGTAAGTCAAATATCGAGTAACAGATACAACCATTACATTTCACATTAGTCATAGAGTCTTCACCAAACAATAAATGGAGGGAGTGTGCGCCCAATCGACATGATGCCTTCCCAGACCATGAATCACCCGATATCACAGTGTTCGTTTTCTTGTAAGTTAGCGGACTCCTGATATCCGTCAATTGAAAATGCGTCACGAATAAGTATTAAAGCTCAAAAGGGACCAATAATAACATGTCTAGTAAAAAAGGGTGTTACTTCCACTAATACATGATACAATGTCTGCGATCTCTGCAAAATGTTTAAACTTATCCTTTATGCAGAGGGGAACTGAACGCAAGTAGCAAGTTTTTATTGAAAAAAATGTCCATCTTGTAGCCATCGATAGACAGTAACATTAAAATTCGCTCTTCCTATGGCCGCACAAATGTCATGATAGAGCTAGAAAAGCTGTTCCAACCCTGTTAACTTTGAATGTAATGGCCATTTAGCGATCATTGATTGTTTTGTTTGTTGAAGTACTTGCCTAGGCTTGCTCTCTATCGATCTAGTGTTTTAAAACTGTTTGTATAAGTTAGATACATTTACTTAGTTACAATAAAATTCGTACCTATGCATCATCAAGATGGACGATAAACAGGTATATATTACAGTGTATGAAATATAGCAATATATTTCTAAGAGAAGTTTCATGACGGCCCAGCATGTAAAGTGTAGCTCTAAATCCCCAGTTCGGATGTTGGCCAAGGCTTCCCGGTCAGTTCGCGAATTGGCCAGCCAAAACCCGGAATCCGCAATTTATTTCATGTATTTTGAGTTTTGTTCAGGATGCTTGGCCAGGCTCCGTGTTTTGGCCGTAGCATATATAAAATTAAATCACCATTTTGAAATTTCGTTCTGGCCATTTATTTTTCAAGCTCTTCCGAAAGGAGTTTTATAGAATTTGCACCGTTAAATATATATTATTCCAAGGAAGGTTTTCGCACATAGTACACCATTCTACTTGGATAAGTTACAGAACTATGCTGGAAAATCCTGTTATTTATCCTGTTAATGTTTTCTGATTATTTGTATCAATTATATAATAAATTAAGTACTATTTACCAATGAGTTTTGCATTTTTAACGATGCCTTTAGGTGCACTTAAATAGTGATAATAAAAATAATCACAGAATACTTATGACGGTATACTTTGAAATATACTTGATATAACACCTTTGAATGTATACTTCCGTTTCATAGATATATAAATTAATTAGTATTCTAATTTAATTATTAATGACTGTTTTTATGAAAAAAATAAGTCTTAGGTTATGATTTTAACTTTATATAAATGAATATTTCTTGCAGAATAAATTGATAGCCTATTGGAACACAATTCCTTAAAACAAAATCAAGAAAATAGCAATATCTATTTTTACAATATGATTTTATAACAGAAATATTTACAATAGAAAAATTTTAAATATGATTTTATAACTGCACATTTAGTGTCTGTTAGTAAAGGTTTTCGAAGGGACGTATCTACCCATTGTTTCATCTTTATTTCATAATAATTGCAAACTTCGTTATTCGTAAAACTATATATTTTGTGTACTTTTAATAAAAATAATTATAAATATATATTATTACGTAAGATTAGAAAATTTCGTACAAAATTTTCCAACCTATTTTATTATTTATAGAAATCCAAGCATCTGAACTGAGGCCAGTTTTTTTATTTTATTTATTTATTCATTTTTATTTGTGAATCCATACTTAAAACTATATAAATGTATATGTATATATATATACATAAGTGTGTGTGTGTGTACATGTATGTATGTATTTTCATTTTAAAAAAAACAGCAATTTTCATTCAGATACTAGTTTGAATTCTCTAAAGCTGCTGTAAAATATTCAATGAATTGTGGCTAGAATAGTTAAAAACGTTTTTATCAGTCACCAGAAATTTTCAAACGCATAAATTTCTCAAACGGCGACAAGCATAGCCTCTTATGTTTATTTATAGTACATTTCTTTTATTTATTTTATAACCGTCTCTTTGAGAAAGTGCGTAGTTGAAAGAAATTTATGCATGCAAATATATTTTGTTTCATTGAATTGGCGAAAATTTTTGCTATTTTACAGAAAATACTTCCAATAAAATTTGTCCGAGATTGATATTAAATTTTTAGCAATCGTATATCTCTAAAATACTCAGAAAAAAAAGAATGAATACATGGGAGGAATAAAGTGTTACACAGCCGTTTATCATAACAAAATATGCTCTGCTGAGAATTAGTAGCAACAATGAGCTTTGTTAATAATTCCTTTTAACTAAACAATGATAAGAGAAAGCGAATATATTTTTGAAATTTACACATTATCAGCATTCATCATCTGCTGAATGTCACAGGGAGTAGTTATCCCGGTTGCAGTATGCAGTTTTATATTTAGATTTTGACAATTAACAGATAAATTCAGTTAAAACTATATCTCCTTTGTTTAATACTTTTTTGCAGGCGGTATTTATTATTCCCAGACAATCCCTAGTCATAACTTAATTCTTATAATGTGTCAATATTCATATTTTTCTAGAAATCATGTATTTTTTCTGTTAAAGAGTTAAAAAATGTTAAGTAACTTCACATAATGCGCTTATACTTTTAAAGTGTCGTTACCAAATGTAGATTGATACGAATAATTATGTAAAATACTGTTTATTTAGAATTATTTCGTATTATTACGATTTTTAAGTCGAAAAATAAAAGTTCATTGAAGCTTACTTTTTGTATGCACGGAGTGCATTCTTATTTTACGGATTTATATAACATGTCGGAGATTTTGAAAAATCTGAAAATACCTGTATTACCCGTACTGCTAACAACTTATAATTATTAACAGTATGCATTTTAATATCAGAATAATACAAGAAATTTTATTGAATTTGTTATACATTTATATAATTCAATATAAATATGTTTTACATAGTTAAATACGTAATATATTTAACAAACATCTAGACATAGGTATAAGTTACGTGCGTTCACAAGTGTTCGAGTATTTTAGTAGATATTTTCGTTATAAAACAAGTCAAAAGCTGCGGATTTAACATTTGTATACAGCTCTATTTTGACGAACTGTAATAAGCTGTCAATAAGCTGTTATGATCCATCAGGACCGTTTGTCCAAATACATGTTATTAAAGAGAAAATAGTAAATAAGCTGAAATAAAACAAAAACAAAACTTTAACCCTTTCACTCCCAGTGAGTCCAAATGGCATCATAATATTCTTTATTTATTTTTCTGTATTTAATTCTGATATAACAAATTAATACCAGAAAATTAAAATAGAAATACTTGATTATTTAATAACAGACATTCTATATTTAAATAAATCATCATAATTCATCAATAATTTATCAGTGAAATTATCTTGTGTAAATTCAGATTCTCCGAACTACGGAATTTTTAGAATGTATCCTAACATGGAAACGAAAGGTTTAATAATAATTTTAACAAATGTTATATGCTTGGATTTGGTCAAAATCGACTTTTTTTCAATTTAATTAAGTACACTGTAAAGAAAAATCTGCAAAGATACTAAACCTTTTCTAGGAAACTGGGATTCCAAGAACTTTTCCTGTAACGGTAACAGCAAAAATTCAAGTTTCAGAATCGATTACATGAATTTTTCCTGTTATCATTACATGAAAAGTTCTTGGAATCCCAGTTTCCTAGAAAATGTTTAGTACCTTCACAGATTTTTTTTTACAGTGTAGAAAGTTCTTCAAAAAAAAAAAAAAAACTAGAAGACATAACTTTGAAAAGTTATCTTTTATTGACCTTCACATTTTAAAGTCAATTAACGAATAGGAAAACTGCAAATAAATTCGTTAAATTTCAAAGGGCATAAGTGACTATAATTTCATCAATAACAATTGAAATTAAATCTATTTTTCCTACAAAAAACATAAATTATTGAAAATTTCCTCACAAAACCTATGGCATCCAGCAAACCTTTTTTTCAAAACTTTAAATTCAACTTAGTGCTACGTTAATTGCAACTTACTGCTTCGTTAGATCACTAACGAAGCCATCCCCAAATGCCAAAAATATAAAAAACATATTACAAAGTGGTATTTTTTTCGTAATTGATGATTTTAAGGTATTATTTAAAAAAAAACTTTTTAGTTTTGTTTATAAATATTTTTTACTTAGGTATAGAAATTGAAGATGCCTTATAATTAGAAAATTTGAAATTTGCATATTCAAAGTGTTTCTAAAATATTTATACACATATCATTATTATATTAACTATTATCATCTTTTTTCCCTTTCAGAATTTTTTTCATTGAAATACTGGCTCAGATCATTATAAAATTTAAGAAGTATACTTTACTGTAAAATGTTACTTGGAGTAAAAAAAAAAAAAAAAAACTCAAATGCATAGATAGTTGTAAAAAGAAAGTCCAAACAGATTTATCCTACTTGACGAAAAGTGTCCATATATTGCGATAAATTCTAGGCAGATGTTCACGAGCGTCATTGTTGAAGACTTCAAAACCACGGTAATCAACAAACCTAATAATATCTAATAAAATAATTGACAATAGTTTTACATTTCTTTCGTTTACGAACTTTGCTGTGCTTCGAGCTAACTCCTAAAGACGAGGGATGAGCTCTGACAAAAAAAAATAATGATTATCGTCGAAGGATTGTTTAAGCATTCATTCTATCAAATGAATTTTGACACAAGTATTTTACAAAAGTCTACTTTAACTTACTTAATATCTGAAATAATTTGAAAAAATTGTGTATGAAAATTAAAGAGACCAAACTCACGCTCAAAAAGAAAAGAAATAGTAATAATAATACGTTTACGATAGACCACTTTTTTTTCAGCGCTAAGGTTTTTTATTCAAGGGGCTGTGGTACTTGGTTAGAAACTGCCATTAGCAAGAATATCAGAATTTTTTATATTTATTATTTCAGTTCCAACATTACGTTAAAGTGTATACATTTTCTATTAACGTGTATAATAGACATACACTAGAGATATTTTACAAAAAATATACATCGAAGACCATTTATATAATTGCAGATTCCGTTTAATTTCATTGAAAAACAAGACAGACAAAATTCTCTTGATTTATAAAAATTATACCAAATATGATTTTTTCTTAATCAAATTAACTACAATCTCTATATTAAAACTAAAACTTTGTTCTCATTCAATAAAAATGTACATGTTTTGCACTTTATTACGCATATTTAATATGCATGCGTAACATGCTTATGCATACCATATGTTACGCATATTTAATATACGTAACATATGGTATGCATACTTAATGCACATGTATGCACATGTTACGCATGTGTTACGTATATTAAAATTTGCAGGAATATATACACGCAATTTCGCATACGTTGATATTTGTAAGAAAATAATACATTCAATACCCACATAACAGAATGGAAACATCTGTGACGATAAAAAAAAATTTATTAGTTGATAAAGACATAATTAAAATACAGCGAAAATGTTGGAGATTTTGTGCAATATTTAAAATTCAATAATTATTTATGAAAAAAAATATTCCATTTCAGGTGTAGGTAAAGAAATATTTTTCAAAAGTAATATGACGGAGGAATCCTTAACTTTGTCATTTAAAATATTTGTAATGTTTAATATTGCCATCTCAAAGAAGCAACTGTCTAACTACCTAATAAATAATCATAAATAACATCTAAAATAATGCAACAATGTCATCTAATACTAAAGATATATCATATTACACGCCGATATATGTTTTTATTTATAAAAATACCACAGATATCAAAACTTTGAATTTTACGATAAAAATTCATGCAATACATGATATGTTAATGCCCGCTACCTGAAAATAGTCCTATTGATTGGTTTGGTTTATTTTTGTCGGCCGATTATCTACACTAGGGATATAGGCCCAGGGGGTGTTCTTCGTGGAGGTCTTTCTAAGGGAACCTAACTTGTATTTACGCAAGGTTCGAAGAAAACCACGGAAAACTCCGAACGGTTAGGCCGACAGCCGCGATTGGGTTCGAACCCAGCACCTGCCGTCTACCAGTTGAGAGGTCCAGTTTAAGTATTACTTTTAGCATTTCAGAAGGACTTGCAAGAGTGAATATACATATACATATATTCAATTAAAACTACTGTATTTTAAACGACTTAAACATTAGACACTTCATATCATTATTAGTTCACCTTTTTAACCTAAAATTTTAATGGAGTGAAATACTTTTGCAATCATAAACATATTTGGTTAATGATTTAATAAATTTTTAGATAGATGATACACCCAAAATATTTAGTGTTTTAGTTGAAATTAATGTATATAGACGATTCCGTAGGTTGTTTCTTGTTTCTTTTTATACACTTCCAGTTTCTACTCTATAATTCTTATATTTGTGATTTTATTATATACACACACACACACACACAGATATATATATATATATATATATATATATATATATATATATATATATATATATATATATATATATATATATATATATATATATATACATATATATATATTGATGAATATTTTCAATTTTAATATATCTAAAATATTTTTACCTAAAGAAATAATATAAACATCTAGCATTATAAGCTACACATGAATATTTCACATTGAAATTCAATTTTACAAAATCTATGAAACAGAAAATCTAATTTTGAAATTCAATATTTGAGCGCTTTCTTCTATTATGCAACTGAATATCAAGTAAAATCAATATTAAATTCAAAGTTGTAAGAATATCAAAACAGGAAATCGCTATACAGCAAACGTAAATTGAAAATGCATGAAGCAAGATTGCTAGTGCCGAAGTAAGAAAAATTCAAGAATAAACCACTGTGTCATTTAAAATATTTGATCGATAGATTGAAGTAATCCATAATTCGTAAGTTATTTACATTAAATTATGCATGATTATGTATCTATTGAAGATGGTTAATTGTTTCTATTCGCATATAAAAGTTTTTAATCTGTCAAAAATTCAGCGAATTGTTGAATTCCAACTTTCTTCGATGCTGAAATAATGTCGGATATTTCAGTTTTATTATTATCTTTTTAGGTAAAATTTAGTTTGTTTCACCGTTTCATTAAATTTCCATAAATTTTCTTTTTCACAACGATACATCCCATATTGAATTTCAAAATTATACACGAATGATTTTTAAAAATATATATATAGTGTTTTAGAGCCTACGTGAGTAAAAAGTAAGTAATTTGGCTATGGGCAAACAAATATTATGTATTGTACGGGAGGAACTTATTCAAATTAAACATTACATCCTTTTCCTTCAGCTTTTAGGAAATTAAATTTATCAAATACACACATACATACATATGTATATATATACCGGGTGTCCCAAAAATGACTGAAGGATTTGAAAATTCAATAACTTGCAAACGGTGACAGCTATTTAAAACTTTTTTGCAGGAGGGTTATGTATAGTGTCAGGGTTTTTTTTTACCGTATTTTTTATTTTAGTTCGCATCTTAAACAATAGGTGGCGCTGACGGCGATTGAAGGCCAGGTCGACGCTTCACTCAGCACTGATCATCTGGCCTTATGAAGAACTATGACAGCCAAAAGTCAGTGTCTCAATGTGTAAATTTTGAGCTTGAGTGTGTACGGTGACGGGGAAGAAGGAGTGTATTTAGAAGATAATTTAATTAGTGAATGATGAATGTTTTAGATTAGTTTTTTAAAAGGATTTTAAAGGTTTTAATTTCTACAATGAAATAAAGTGCATTTTTTGTGTGGGGTTGAGTGATATAATTTGAGAATGAGTTCCATATCATGTTTTTTGGGGGGGAGGGGAGGCGAACTGTTTTTTTATATTATTCAATCATTCGATGTGATTGCATTGTCCAAACTTTGGGTTGCATTTTTATTACTGGAATAGAATTTATAGATTTGTATTCTGTGTATTTTTTTGCATTAAACATGATATTTTCAGAAAAATTTCTAACTTTTGTGTTAAATTGACATACAGAATATAGATATGAAATGTATTTAAAATGTACATACATAAAAAATGTTTATATAAATATTGTGTATTTTTAAACTTGTAACAAATTTAATTTTTATTAAATAAATATAAGTTTATAAATTATTTGAAAAGCCAACATCTTGAGCAATGTGATAATTTTCTAAAATGGCTTTTTGTCGCCATTTTCGTTTTTTTTTATCAATCATGCCAACCGGAACAAGATATAGAACACTTTTCTTAATTTGTATTATTCATTATTTCTTGTTTCTAAAAAAAGACATTTTTTTTTACAAATATAAAAATTAAAATATTAAAATATTTTTGTATGCCGTGGGGGTTGGCGGTGGATGAGCAGTGATCTCCCGAGGGTCTTTTCTGATACATTCATAAGTAAAACTTTTTTTTATTTCTGCAGTTGTTAAAAATGGTATTAACAGTACGTCACCTTTTAAAAATTATCAGACCAGACTGAAGTCTTTTTCGGTCTTTTTGAACCAATTTAATATTTAGTGTACTGCGATGTGGTAAATCGGCCTTGCCTTTATCAGGAAATAGATAGTTTACTCTGATGCTTAAAAATCTAAGACGTTATAATTTACAGAAAATATTTTGCTCCAATAAAACAAAATATGAGGTTTTTCAACAATTGTAAGACTCCGATTATGTTCAATAGAAGAATGTCTTTTTCTAAAGAAATGAATTTAAAAACCATTTTTTTCAAAAAATTATCAGAACTAACTAACTAACTAAATAAATAAATAAAAATAAAGGGAGAACTCTAAAGGGAAAATCTAAATCATATCAAGCCGCAAACCTACCATTCCACGTCCAACGTGTTATAAAAACACACGCCCACATTTTCTGTTTAAAACTGGAAAAAAAAAATCGTATATTGAAATTGACTTAAGTGTCACGATTTTTTTGCCTGCATTGTAGGTGTACATAAAATATGTTTTCAAATGTATTAGTATCTCTCACATCTCTGTGGAAAAATTTGACGATGAAATAATACAGTGGTTAAAATTTAACAGACTATAAATTTCGATTGATTACTTTTTGGCCACATTAAAATCTTTTATGCTGCATCTTATTTGTGTTTTTGCTTAGATAATTTATGTAATAATTTTTTATATATGTTATGATTTTTATTGCTATGATTTATTATTGTTATGATATTGTTATGATTTTTTATGTTATGATTTTTGTTTCTCTTTTTTTATATATTATGTTATGATTTTTTGTTCATCTTACAGACTGAAATTAATTACAAAATATACTGTGTAAATCAGAGAATTTTTAATTTCGTAAATATATCCTGTTTTATTGAGTAGAATAATACGAGATAAATTGCTTTAGAAAACTTGTTTTTTATATTATTGTATAATTGTAAGGTATTCACTTACAGTTTTATTAATTTATTGAAAACGGTAAATTTTACAATAAATTAAGTATACTTCAACAAATATTAATAGCAATATAAAATTTTTCTATAAAATAAAAGATATGTGCAAAAAGCCTAAGACTAAGTAATTCTATTCTCTAATACTGCCTTTAAACAAAGCAATTAAGTACGAGGTTATTATGTCCATTTACATAGAATGTTAATTTTTTTTATCACTTGAGATCTTTTCCATCCACTCCCTTAGATTTGTGAAAATGTATGTGATAAAATCAAATACAAAATAATTTGAAATGTAGTACAATATTATAAAATATTATACTATATTTCAAATACAGCATAATAATTATGTAATACAAAAGTTATAACTTCAAAAACTGTAACTTCATTTTTTTCATATTTTGGAGCAACATTAGTAATATAATTGACATGATAGAAGAAATATATTTTATTTAAAGCCAGCTAATTCATTGTGATTGCATATTGAATGCAATTGTAACTTTGGGAATTCATCCAAAATTGTATCTGACATATTACTATAATTGTGTTATACCAATGTAAGTAGCATTTCTCAGCGAATTAAAATTATTCTAAGTGAAAAGGTAAAATTTTAAATTAATTTAAAAGTATTTCTAAAATCCTGTGTACTTTCTTCCTGAAATACTAATGAACTAATTAGCCTGGTAATTGACCTAAGTATCCTATTTCCAATAAAGAGATAAAATCTTCATAACAAGCGGTGCTTTGTAGGAAAGTTGATAGTTTTTAAAATTTTGCTCTCAGTAAGAATTGTTTTTATACTTTAATTAGCTTTTTAAACTAATTACAGAACTGTGATTAACAATTAAGGTATATATCTAAAACTTTAACAAACTACTCGTTATAACTTTATTGAAGAATTACTTTATTTCATGAAGAATAATTTTCGGTTGTGGAAATGCGTTTTTTGAATTTAAAGTGAAATAAAATTTTTAAGTGAAAAAATATTCTTTATGTTTTAAAAGATTCTTCGTTTATGCGATAATTTTTAATATTTTTAAATAATTAGAGTATTTTGAATGTATCATGTAATATAAAACTTTCCTACTTATCACTGAATTAGGAAAATAATAAAAATGTGCCATTTCTATATATTCTTTTACAGGGTGTTCTAGAAAGGACTCCCCAACTTCGAAATGACATAATTTCGAACAGGGAGAGATAGAAATGTGAAACAAGCTGAATGTTAGACAGATAGGTCTGGAATTTTTTATGCATCATTTAAAAAAATAGTTTCAATATTGGACACGAGAGGGCGCTGCAATCCCAAAGTGTCACAAACATTGTGTCTTTGAAATAGTTGTTGAAAATGAGCTGTTTGAATTGTTATAAAAATTACATTACAATGGTTTTGATATGCTTACATTTTCCAGCAACAACATGACGTAATTTAAAGATAAAGTTCGAAATCACTTGTTGCAATACTTCTACTGAAATGATTGCACATGCCTCACATATGAATTGTTCAAGCTGTTCCAACGTTTGGGATTCTTAGAATATACAGCGTCCTTCAATTAACCCCACAAAAAAACTTTTTTACGCGTGTCAGCAAAGAAAAAACGCACGAATGGAATTTCTTTACTTCTGAGTACCATTTAAAGCTCCGCGTGCTTGTACTACCAACTAATATCCAATATTAGAACTATTTTTTCAAATTTGTGTATAACAAATTCCAGACCTCTTTGTCTAACTTTCAACTTGTTTCACATTTCTATCTCTCACTGTTTCGAAATTATGCCATTTCAAAGTTAGGAAGTCTGGAACACCGTGGAACATCCTGTATTAACTAGCTAGCAAAGGCGGCAAGTGTATTTCTCTATTTATAGGCCTCTAATTTATATGAAGATGTCGGACCAAAAGAACCTCAAATCGGATTACCGCTGCCTACGGTACAATATAGCATGCTTGCACTGCCGAATACTTGCATCGGTTTCCTTTAATACACATTAAATCTAGAACAGAACGAACCTCAAACCGGATCCCTGTTGCCTACGCTACCTCGCAAAGAAAGCTCGAACAAAATAAACAGCAAAACGGTTCCCCCTACTTACGGCACTGCATAACATGAGTAGTGCACAATTACTGCAAAATTTTATGCAATAAAAACAACCATAAATCTGGTGCCTGCTAGCCTGCTATCAATGGCACCGCTAAGTAGTGGTGCTCGCACGGATTACAAAAACTATCAAATCTGTCAAATCGATTTTTATAAAATTTGGATAATACCAAAGAGTGCTTAATGATAGGTTAAGATTCAAAAGTTAAAAATTTCTAAAAGGTGTATAAAAAATAATAATTTAACCTTCCTACCCTGTTCAAATTTTACTCAAGCTTGATTAAAACATTCCACACCAGAATTGTTATTTAACACTAGAACCGCGGGACTTTCGGTATACCTAGAACCGCGGAGCGGGTCAATTTGACCCGGGGTGGAAAAGGATTTATAAATATGCCCAAATACTTAATTTGATTAGTTAAAAGATTATATTTTATTACAATAATCAATATTCTTTAATATTTACATTGTATTTTACACAAAGTCAGCAGAAATATCCTACATTTCAGAAAATGCTATTATTCAAGATTACATTTCATTCAGTATGATGAAAATATATTGAATAAATATTGAACATATATTTTAAACATAAATAAACTTGGACTTAGTAAATATTAAAAATAGACTATTCCATTGAAATGAATTTAGATATAAAATCTAAGAACAATTTTTAAAAATATAAAAAATACAAGTTACTTACTGATTTATCTAATCCAATTTATTGTATGCATTGCTTGAAAAACATGGTTAAAGATTTCGCACGTTTACCAAAAACGTGTGGGTACATTATATTTTGAAAAATTATATTTAATTTAATTTTCATTATTTTTAGTTATGATAACAAACCCTTTTATGCTTAGTTTGTGTTTTTCACAGTTTTTAGTTTTTCTTCTTACGCAAATGATTTATTTATTTATTTTATTTATTATTTTTTTGGGGGGTGGGGGTATGTAGAGGAGAGAAGTTCGCAAGAAGTAACAAACTATTTTTGTACTTCTTCAACTAAGTTTTGAAGAAATTGACGTATACTAATAGATTTTGAGGTTACAGGTTTGCATAAAATCCAAGCATTGATAACAGCAAAATACAAAATATTATAAATTTCATTCATTGGCTTCCTGTAAGAAATATTTTGACATAAGGAGACTTCCTGTCATTGGGGTAATCATTAGTTACATTGAATTTAATTGCGTTGTTGTAAAAAAGAGCATTAAGTATTTTTTAGAATTATTTAAAATTTCAACAGTTAGATGTAGACTGCAAAGCAACAAAACAATTTTACACTTTTCTCCTTGGTAAATAGTTATGCTGATTTATAAATGAGATAGAAGAATCGTCGTATGCAATTTCGATTTTGACATTTTGTATTTCTCGTCTTGGGCGATTTACAGTTTCTGTGTTATTTGCAATTTATCTGGTTTTGATATACATATAATGAATAAACCTACTAGCAGATTTTGAAAAAAATAAGTGCTCGTCTACGCTTATGTTAGGCCCTTTTAAATAGTTAGTCTTGCAGTTGTTGTTTTTTTTTTTTTTTTTTTTTTTTTTTTTTTTTTTTTTTTGTCATCTTCCTTATTTACAGGTGTGAATGTGGAAGTTATTGTTTATTTATTTTTCAAATTTTCATGAGTATAAAATTTAAATTTTGTCAACTTTTGTTCAAATTCTTAATTCTGTTTTTTATATCCGATTTTTTTCTGATAAATATCACAAACTTTCGTTCAATACTGATAAATTTTCAATTATACTCCAATGAAAAACTCCAACAATGTTAATAGTATAATCAGAATCATCGTCACTTTCATTTTCATCACTAGAATTTATTTTTCTTCTTTTATAGGCAGATATTCATCCTCAATAATTTTCACATAATAGTTGCTAACATTCCAAAGCTTCTTTGGCGGTAATATAAAAACATCGAAATCTTATTTTAACTTTTAATAAATGCTTTATAAAAGTAAATTCAATGCTACTTCTAAATAATTGTTGTAATTTTTTTCCTGCAATCACCCATTCTTCACATCAAGAATATAAAATCTTGATTGAAAATTTTCACATTCCCCCCCCCCTTCCGATTCTGCCTATTAACACGTTCGCTGTCGCTTACGTGAAAATATGATTATAGTTAATGCCGCACTGTAGAAGTGGGTTTTTCTCAGAAGCCGGTTTACTTTTTATAACAAAGAATCACTGACAGATTTTCCCGCACCAGCGCGTGACTGGCTATTGAACGTCACCGCACATCACGCGCTGGTGCGTGAGTGGCACCTTAACGTTATTAGAAGTGCGACAGATATTATTTATCATTACTTCTGAAAAAATGCATCTCTTTTTTGTAATTTATGTGTAAAAACTTATTACGGGTCAAATTGACCCGCTTCGCGGTTCTAGGTATACATGGTTATAACTCAAAAATTATTTATGCTATTCGCTATTAAGTACAAAAAGTTGTTGCTTACCTTAAAATATTAAAAGTCAGAAAAGGAATCGTTTTTTCGATGAATACTTTTCGCGCGGCGAGAAATTAAATATCGATTTGGGTCAAATTGACCCGCTCCGCGGTTCTAGTGTTAAAACATTTTAATATATTAAATTGGCTTATTTCTCTGAATCTATTATTTAACTTTCTTTATGAAAAAATTTCTAGTGGGAACCGTATAAAACAAATTATAATTATGGATCGATTAGACCCATTCAGGGTAGAAAGGTTAAAAGAACGGCCTTTTTATGAAATTTAAAAAAAAAAATCGTCTTTGGTCTCGGGAAATCGGGAGACTGGCTTTTGGAAAATAAGACTTTCAAAGGAACAATTAATGAATGAAATAATAATTATTTTTTTACACGCCAATATTTAACAAGTGAATCATCAATTATGTGGTGCTGTACATCTTTGAATGTTTGTTTAAACTGTATGAAAATTTAAATACAGAAAGGAAAGATTTCTCAAAAATATGTGTTTCTGTATGGTTTTTAAATGCATTTTTCACATGTATATATTTCTTTTATTTACATATATATATTTCTCATTTAAATATACATATTTTTCAAACGAAATAATATAAAATAAATGCCAACGTCATAATCGCAAATTACAAAACACGCCTAGTTAATTCGTTGTAAAATAAGCTTTGGATTGAAATTTGAAGTATTAATGTGTGTATTAGTTTGTATTAATAATATAATATACTAAAAAAGAAGGTCTTCATATTGTGCATACTCAGAATTTTTTGAAAAAAAAAATACTAATTAAGCTACTTATGTATGTAATAAAGGATCAGTCAAAATTAGCGGCGGATTTAGAGTCATATGTCTGTAAAAAAAAAGATTTTCGCATATTTGCTGTGAAAAGACGAAAGCGCCTCCCAATTTGGAGAGCAGCACACCTGACATGAAAAGCAAACGATATTAATGCAATAGAAAACTGTCGAATTTTCAGAATGCATGTAAATGATATTTGATGAATTTAAACACCTGATAAAGTTTAATATATTATATACATATACATATTGTATTACATGTATATATATCGCTTCTTGATGCAGTTAATTTATTTATCAATGTAAAAAATTATTTCATAAGTAAAAATAAATCATATTGAGAAAAATTATTTTCATACATTTAAGAGTATAAAAATAAAAACCAGATGTTTCTATAGCAACGAAATCAAATCGGCATTGATGAATTGGACTTTGAGCTTGAAAAAATAATAATTAATTTAAAGTGAGACGTTTGTTTTAAATTGCAAATTTTGATGGTTATAAATACATGGGTTTATCTAAATAAGTATCTAAATAAATATATCTAAATATTAAATTCCCCCCCACACACACTAAAGTGTACTTGACATAAAAAATACAAATATTTTTTTTAATGCGTTGCATCACCAACCTATGAAAAAAATGAAATATTCCTTATTTTTTACGGACGCTGCATGAAGGTTCCGCGATTTTCTATAAATATGTAAACGCATACATCCTCATAAGGAGAACATTATGTAATTTTTTTCAGATTTTTTGTAGTATGCCCGTATGGAGACCTTCCTTTTGAGAACTCTTTCGATAATTATTTTGTATTTAAAAATCTGATTTTATGTTTTGAAATACATTAGCTTTGAAGTATTATTAGTTAGACAAAGAAACGAAAGTCACAAAAATTGTATTTTTGTTTTAGGGAAATGGTTACAAATAAATAATTTCGGTTATATAAAATTAGATTCAAATGTTTTAATACCAATTCCGAATACATAATAATAAACGGAATATTAATATTTTCGGCTATTTCTTCTGGGCATGTTAAGTACATTTTGTTTCATTAATAATATCTGCAAGTCACGTAGTATGCTCCTTAATGGAAAGATGAATGTAATTTAAATTAAAAATATTTGTAAAAGAATTTGAATCTCTTGGCTCCAAAACTAATGAAGTAATTAGCATAGTAATTTATCTCCCTATCTTGTTTCTAGAAAAGATAGAATCATCTAGATAATAATACAGACATGTGGAACTTTAATAGAAAATTAGTGAATTAAAAATCTATGCATTAATTTGCAATTTTAATTAATTATAATACATTGATTGGAAATTAAGATGAATAATTTTAATATTATACAAGAAAAAATATTTTGTTTTTATTTACGTTGACGAAAAAATAAATCGACTGCAAATTACAATTACTGTAAAACAAAATCCAGTAAATTTAAGTACATAATTTTACAATACGAATAACTGAACGAAATTTGCTTATACTTCTATATTTAGCGTTTTTTAGTGACAGAAATTTGATTGATAAGTGTGTTGTTTTATTTTAATTTAAATTTAATACACGCAAATTTAGCTACTTTAAACATATATCTAAGCATATTATTAATAAGTTAAAACTATTTTCAGCAAGAAGTAAAATGGAAGGTAGCATAAACAAACGGTATCCATTTAATGTTCGAAAAATGAAAAAAATGGCACGTCCACCAAAATAGACAACTGAGATTGTGATATACTTCTGACAACATTGAAATCATCAAAACATGTTTAAAAATTCTTTTTTCTGGAGCAACTTTAGATTTTAGAAATTGTCTTTTATGCAAATATTGGACTCGGAACGATAACCATGAAGAAGCAGCTTAAACCGCATACATAAGTAATAGTAACACAGTGCCATATTAGGTGAGTACGGATCTTGTTAAGCCGTATTTGTTAAAATTTAGTTAAAAATGCAATAATAATAACTGCACTATGAGAGGCATATTATAGTAGAATAAAACCCATAAATTTGTGCGCAGTATTTCTTGCTGTTTTCAGTGAATTATATTTTATGCAAAACGCCACAAACACTCAAGTGATACTTCTTATTAACTTTCCGGGCAGATTGTAGGAATTTATATATGAAAATACCACGTCAATTAAACAAAATATGCAACGATATTTTTTGAGCAACTTTGACATGGTCTTTCCGGTTATACTTCAACTTTCAATTGCCTTTCGTTTGGTTGTCGAGCTGTTTCTTTATCAAAAGCATAAATACCTGTAAAAAGTCGTTTCAGAAAAAAATTGCCTTGAAAAAGAGGCTTTCTGGGACACTTGAATATGTTATTAATTTCGGAACAAACTCACTGGTTTTGGAAGAACTCGAGAAGTGACGCATCGCAACCCTAAATGATATCTTAAAATCGCTTGATGGGAATCCAAAGGTATTGGAATGTTTTCCATGATCTCTCTTCATATTAAACGACAATCACCAAGCATAAATTCTTTCTGTTTTTCGATATCTTCACCATTAATTGATGGTAACATTCTATCAAGTCGTAGAATCTGAAACTGCTTCAATCATTTTATGCCAATGGCATACTGTTGTTTTTGAAAAAAACGTAATCTTCAAACGCTCGCAGTATAACCTTTTTACAGTAGAAATTTCATTGTGAAAACGAAATTTAATGCATGTTCTTTTCTCAACAACATTCGATATCACAAAAAAATATTTCTTTACAAATCGTCGTAATGTTGCATTTGTTACCTATTATCAATAAAAATCAAATCTGCGAGAATATTTTTAATTTTTAATTTTCATTTATTCCGTAAAAATTGGAAATGTATCAAAAGGTATGGAATATTTATGTCTAAGATAATTTTAAAAGATAGGGGAAAATAGCAGATATTGTAAGAATTTTTTATAAATTAAATAAGCTAAAAGGGTGGATTTTTTTTTATTATTACGCACACACACTTATATATATATGACTGTGTGTTTAATATTATTTTTTGCCATTTTACCATAATTAGTATATAAAAATATCTTAGAATATGTACCATTTTTCTCTGTCTTTTAGTAATATATTACATGTAATTTATATTATATTTCCATACATTTAATAAGCTGATTTTATTAATTCTTATTCTAAAAACCTTAAGCGACACTTTAAAAAAATCCTTATATATACTGCCAAAAAAATTAAAGAGCAAACAAAGGGAAAAAACATGCGAGACAGCCAAGTATTGGCATAAAATGGATAGTACATGCTTATAAATGCGCAATGCAGAATAAAAAGATGCAAAATAATTTGTAATTAAGCTTTAATTCTCTGAAAAGAGGGGAAATCATGAAAAGATGATTAAGGGCAACAATTTGGTTTATAAAAATGACTAACAAAAATATTGTTTAGAAATTATGCAAGATTTTTAGCATGGCGTGGGGTCTCCTCAAACATCTTAGAATGTTGCACACTTGTTTTCCACGAATACTATGATATTATCGTTAAAACTTTGGGGACTGCTGTTCCACTCCTAAAGAAGTGCAATCTCCAAGTCTCAAACAGTAAAGTAGATCTTGGTGTCGCAGTAATGCGTCCTCCGAGCATTTCCCAAGCAAGCTCGATCGGATTCAGGTCAGAAGATTTCGCTCTCCATTCCGTACGCTGTATAGTTTTAGGTTCAAGCATGGTCTGCACAAGACGATCTGTATGCGGTCTGGCCGTATCGTGCTGGAAAATGAAGAATGTCTAGTCTAATGGCTGTAGCGTAACGTGTGACACGAGGTCTCGGTAACTCGTCTGCATACGTTTGGGCCATCAAAGTACCATTCCGAATGATATGCAGGTTCGTACATCGACCTATGGGGATTCTACTCCATACTATCGAACACTTCCGTATTCTGACCTTTCACGAAGTCGAATATATGTCTATAGAGCTAGAGTGTATATGAGCTATATGTCGAATGTCTCTTTCCTTCCGTACCAAAACAAGACGGGTATTGGGTCTCACACTACAGATTGGATCGGGACTGGTCTGTGTAAACAGAAGTTTGATCCAATCATGTTGCTCCTAATCTTGATGTTGTATCTTCTTCGGGCCTTATGGTGGCTTGAGATAAATACAGTGCGAGGATTGGCCTACCTACATTGAGACCTCGCTGATGAAGAATATTAAGTAGTTGTTTGGCTGGATATCCTTCATCCTGTTGCAAATAGTAACGTTTTTTACAACTGAGTAGCATTGTTTTGATGAAGGATGTTTCGATGAACTGTTAATAGTATATACTGATCATCAGTTGCTGTAGTGGCGCGTGCCCTACCTTGTACTGGTCGACGTCTAACATACCCTGTTTCTTGGAATCGATTACGCAGTCTTGCAAATATATTTCTGGCGACGCCAACAGAGTTCGCAACACTTCTTTGTGTTTACTGGGCCTATAACTTAGTTGGCCTATAATATGCCATCTCATGTATTATGGTCAATTACTTGATGAGATATTTTTGAATCACCCTTCTCAAACTAAATAAGCTGAGCAATCAGATTTTAGAGTTAAAGGTAGAGAAACAAACGTTTTTGCAATATTCCGGTTTCTACCTTTATATTCTCTTTCTGTTTTTTAACGTCATGAACTTAATATCATAAATTGTATGAAGTTGTATGAAGTTGTATGAAGTTCATTGTATGAAGTTTCTTCTTCTGTTTCCTGCTAGGCTATTAATTATAGATGATTTATTT
Organism: Maratus speculifer; assembly: GCA_964019185.1. Taxonomy (NCBI): domain Eukaryota; kingdom Metazoa; phylum Arthropoda; class Arachnida; order Araneae; family Salticidae; genus Maratus; species Maratus speculifer. The sequence goes on along the minus strand of OZ025289.1, from coordinate 208,096,308 downwards.
TATGCTACTTATCTGTGTAAGTATTTGCATTATTTCGTTAAAACCAAGTGACCCCTTAATTGTTTAGCAGTGTATTTTGCTCCTTCATATTTGAAACATTAAATTTTAATTTCTCTACAGTATTTCTTAGATAGGTGCAAGGAGTTCATACACTACGCCCTGATTCGCCTACCTCGCTAATTATTTTCCGTCCATCACCAAAGAACCGTCAATCACTCCCCTGTCCCAACCATCTCTTTCCGTCAATCTTTCCCTTTATTCCCCAAAGTTCCTCTTAACTAGAATTTCATTGGCGCGTCTGTAAGTTATGTCAAAATATTCTTGGGCAAATGTTTAGTGTTAAAAAAATTCCACAACCTTGGAGAAAAGATTTTGTGTAATTTGTTTCTTGCTAAATAAACTCTTGTCACTTGAAGGAAACTTTCTGAAATTTGATGTGCCTCTAATATTTTAACATCTTTATTCTTTTTCCTCTGACTAACTCAGCTCAGATATGAGTTCCAAAGAACTGAAGTATCAATAGAATTGGCGCTTCATTGTAAAGTTTAATAACACAGCTGAAAATAATGCAGCATCTTTTTACTTTGACGGAAACAAATTCCCAATTATTCATAACATGGCATTCAAATATGACTTCTTTACGACTGCATGTTAGTGATGCTATAAATTCATCATTTGGCAAAAATAACATTTCAATAGTTTGTTGACATCATTTACTATGATATGGAACATCATCCCATTTTGAATCCATTTGTGTTTTTCCATGCAAGTTTGAATCCCACCGGATCATGAAATCCAAATGAGGCTAATTAATCATTCTTTTTTTTTTCACATTTCGCTGTTAAAACTCCTTTTTGGATTATGTACAGTACACATCTACCGTTTATGATATGTAAAATTATGTTTTAATTTCTTTCTTTAGGTGGTCTTATTTAATATATAATCCATTATACTTCCTAACATATAAATATTTCGTGACATATCTATATGTTAGCAACAATATAGTAAAAGAAAAAAAAAACAGTTAACTGAAATTCACATTCCAGTTTGTCTTTTCCACAGCTGCAATAAAATATTCAAAGATTTGTGGCTAGAAAAGTTAAATACGGTTTTATTAGTCACCAGGATATTTTCAAACACATAAATATTTCAAATGGTAGCAAGTAACTCCTCTTATGTTTATTTATAGTATATTTCTCTTCCTTATTCTGACAGCGTCCCTTCTGGAAAATTTGTATTTGAAAGAAATTTATGCATGCAGATATTTTTTTCCCACTGATTTGGATAAAGAAGTATTATTGAATAGAAGAAAATATTTAAATAAAATGTGAGGGTTAGAGAAAATAATAATTTTGAAGTACAAATTTAATTAAATGAGTGAAAAAGAAGGAATAAATGTAGAACAGTTATTAGATAGTATCACTCTTTAGTGTAACAATTTATATTTTGAAAGAAATTAAAAAAGATTTTTGAAGTAAATATTTATAAATAGTTATATAGAATGCATGACTATATTTTTAAGAATAATCCTTTTTCAACCCCCATTTTCAATGACATTAGCAAAAAGTAGTTTTCCCGCTGACGTAGACAGTTTTACTAACTGATGATGCATAATGATTATTTATTTCTGTCAAAACTATAGACGTGTTTTCCGAGAATAAAATCACAATAATTACTGAAAAAAATAAGCTTTTTAAGAAAAAAATATCAACCGACTTCAAAAAAGCGCTAAAAAGAATTAAATAATTCTTTAAAATTCTCTAATGACAAAACGTTATCCAATAAGCACACATCGGATATCAGGTACTGGCATAAAAAACGGTTAAATTTAATATGTATAATTTAATATCCACCAAACATAGATTTTAGAGATAATATTATTTTACAAGAGATGAATTGACATATTTATGATTTAATTTATGAATATATACATATAAAAAGTAATGAATTACTTTTTGAAGTTGGTGCCAAACAATCACAATCGATAATGATTATCCCCATTTTAATTATGGTACTAGGCATAATTTAGCTACAATTCTTAATATACATCAAATAGTTTGGCACCAACTTCAAAAAGTAATTAATTACTTTTTATATGTATATATTCATAAAATAAATCATAAATATGTCAATTCATCTCTTGTAAAATAATATTATCTCTAAAATCTATGTTTGGTGGATATTAAATTATACATATTAAATTTAACCGTTTTTTATGCCAGTACCTGATATCCGATGTGTGCTTATTGGATAACGTTTTGTCATTAGAGAATTTTAAAGAATTATTTAATTCTTTTTAGCGCTTTTTTGAAGTCGGTTGATATTTTTTTCTTAAAAAGCTTATTTTATTTCCTACTTTTTAGTTATGCATACCGTAATACAGAATTATGTGTACTGGCACACGATAGCTCTTTGAAATGCATTACTAATGTACGCATTTTGCTAAGTTCTGATGTATTCAGTTTACTTGTCACTGTTTGATTGTCAACTTTTCTGAAACTACTTACAATATCTGTTAGTATCGTTGTGAATCTTAAGAATTTCTTTGCATGGTAACTTCTTCAGAAAGATCTGCCACTTCGAAAAGCTACCGCATTTATGAAATCTTAGTCTGCATCGAATCCTACGGTCATCGAAAGTGGGCATCAAAAGGTGACAATCCATCAAATAAAGTGTCCTTACATATAAGAGCGCGACATATTGCTTCCATATATGGGTGATTCTCAAAATAGGGGACAATTTAAAAAATGAAATTTAAAAAAAATTACTGTTAGCAAAATTTCTGAAAAAAATATGTGTTGTTAATATAGTATTAGGTATACTTTTCATGTAGTCAGCAGAGCTAAATATTTAAAAATTAACTTAAAAAAAATAATTAGTATTTTTTGAGCCATGCTAATGACAAAACAAATTAAATGGAATAAATATATTAAGAAATTTTTATTTTCTTCCTGTTTAAATATTTTTTTTCTACGTTTATTAGCCTTCCTTTCCAACAAATAGTTTCCATTTTTACATATATATATATAAGGGGAATAAAAACATTACCAAAGAGCAAACTTTGTTTACATGAACAACATTCTGACACTAACAGTGTAAGAAGCTGTCTTAGTGATTTTCTGACAGATTTAATGCATATTTTAGGGATAATAAATGTAATACCTAAATTTATATGTAAAATTAAACTTTAAAAAGGATACAATATAAGCAATGGTTACATTTATGCACATAGGAGTCTTTAGCATGGACAGAAAAACCATGCTAATGACACTGATATTTGTCCATGCTAATGACAAATTTTAATTTAAATAAGATTATGAGCCATAATATAATCACAATGCAATAGTCCTTTCTGGGGCTTTTTAAAACACAAAAGTTCTATGCAAATAAGTAAAATAAAAATTTTAACTATAAAATAAACATGAAAATTATTATCCATTCTAATGACATACAATTGATGTACTCGCCTAATATTCAACTTCTATTCTTAAAATACAATACATGCTTCTATTTTCAGGCTGGAATAAAATGGCTACTTGTTGCCATGGAGAAACTTTATATTTTCAAAGTATTGTCATATGTGAAAATGAAATTTTGATTAATAAACAGCTGTTATAGTATGACCTTGTTTTGAAAACAGAATATGGAGGACAAACTTTAATTCTCTTTTTATATACTATAATTTTATTTTTAAAAAGAAATTTATTGGATAAATCCTTTCCTTGATTAATTTAAAGAAAGAATAACATTTGTTTTATTTTATAAACATGATATTAACTCTTGAAAAAGCTAGTATATACAAGGCACAGCTGCTGTGGACATCCATGCTAATGACATTTTGAACATTTATTCTGTTATTTTAAGGTGTTTTTAAGTAAGAAGTGAATAATTCTTGAGTGCAAATAATGAATAATATTAAGACAAACATATCTAATTATAAAAACATGTCAGAAAACCTCTCAATTTTTTTTGTATGCTGAAAGACATAAATTGTCCCCTATTTTGAGAATCACCCATATGAGCACGCAGCAAAATGACTTCATATATTAATGTATAGTAAAATGCTTTTCTAGTGTAGTCAGTCTCCTCCTTCACTCAGAAAAAGGAAAAAGAAAGATTTTAGCAAAAATCGCACTATGCTTCAATCGGTAAACAGCAACAATCTAATACATATACAGGCAGTAATGGCATCGGAAATGAGCAGTGGCGATTCGACGAGGAATCTGAAACTCATAACCAATACCTGGCTGCCTCTATAAGAGGCATTTAATTCCCAAATATTTCTTTTACAGACGCTTTTGTCCCAACTACACTGTTAAAAATTTGAAACTTTTGCTGTACACTGTTAAAAATCTGCTGCATTGTTTTGCTACGCACTCCAGCGCTTGTATAGAAAACGGTTACTTGACTGTATTAAGGAGCATTCTCATAGGTCGCGGTAGAGACATTATATACAAGCGGCGGAGTGTGTTGCAACAAAATGCAGCAGATTTTTAACAGTGTATCATCACTTCACCGCTTATATAGAAAACGATTAATTAAATGCATTATGAAGGATTCTCATTGATAAAAATAAAGATATTCTATAAAAGCGATGGAGTGACGATGCAGCAAAAGTTGCAAATTTTTAACAGTGCATTGCATTGCCAGGCATTTTTTATTATGGAATTTGATGATGATTTCCTGGAAGAATTCAATTGTACTCGTATGAGAAGTTAACAAGATTGACGAAAATTGCCCGTTCAACAAGATGCTTGGTGACTCGTTTTTGTCCAGAATCGTTTCAACCAATTATATATTGTGCTACATGTGTCATCATATTCATGTCGAGGAATCCTACACTGTAAAAAATTTGACACTTTTGCTATATCATCACTCTATTGCTTTTATAGAAAACGATTACTTCACCCAATTACGAAGCATTCTCATGGGTCAAAAGAGAGATATTCTACAAAAGCAGCGGAGTGACGATGCAGCAAAAGGGTCACATTTTTTACAGTGACACTGTAATCGGAAATGAGCGGTGGCGTATTCGATGAGGAATCTGAAACTCATTACCTATACCTGGCTGCCTCTATAAGAGAGTGACAGCATTTGATTCCCAAATATTTCTTTTACAGACGCTTTTGTACCAATTACACTACAAAAACTTTGAGCCTTTTGCTGCATCATCAGTCCACCGCTTTTATAGAAAACGATTACTTTACTGTGTTATGGAGCATTCTCATTGGTCATAAAAGACATATTCTATAAAAGCTGTGGTGTGACGCTGTAGCAAACGGGTCAAATTTTTAACAATGTATCATGGAACATTCTCATGAGTCAAAGGAGAAATATTCTATAAAAGCGGGGGAGTGACGATACAACAAAAGGATCAAAATTTTTACAGAGTACACTGTAAAAAATTTGGCCCCCTTTTGCTGCATCGTCAATCCATCGCTTTTGTAGAAAACGATTACTTCAGCTTATCGAGGAGAATTCTCATGGGTCAAGAGAGAGATATTCTATAAAAACGGGGGAGTGATTATGCAGCAAAAGGGTCATTTTTTTTACAGTGTACACTGTTAATAAATGTGAACTTTGTCCAGTTAGGATTTCACACTTTGAAAAGATCGTGTGTCTATGTAAGTGTAACTTAAAAACATGAAAAATGAACGTTTCTAATTGGTCGATTGCTTCAAAAAGGATATTGAATTTTAATGTTTTAATTTTTTTTAAAGTTCTAATCAACAGATTTTTATGAAATTTGAATGGGACCACATGGGCCCCATACGCTTTCAAACAAAAAAAGAATTATCAAAATCGGTTCATATTTACGAAAGTTATGCGTGAACAACAAATACATACAGGTCGAAATCATAACCTCCTCCTTGAAGTCGGTTAATAAAAAGAGAAATTTGCGTTTGTCCTCCCTTAAAAAACAGATTTCAAAAAAGAAATTTTTGAAAGAAAATATGCATTCCTTTTAATAGAGTAAATGATGAAAATAGGCAAAATTTATGAATAATAACAATAATAATAAATAAAATAAAGTAAAAAAAAAAACACCATGCATAAAATTAAAAGATACAATTAAAACATTTAATTGATACATAGCAAAAAACTCCAATCTAAAAGATCCTAGACAGTTAATTAAAATCATATATAAATAATATAAATAAAAGTCTCAATAAAATTTTTAAAATGTAAAAGGATAATATATATACATGTGTGTGTGTGTGTGTGTGTGTGTGTGTGTGTGTTTATGTATCTGCGCGTTATTCTCAGTTCCCTATTTTATTGTTGTGAGGGAGTGACCTTTGTGATAAAGGCACTCTAGCATTTTTTGAGATCGTGACGTCAATGATTTAACACGCGTCGCGTAAAAGCGACATCTATCCTCTCTTTTACTTTAACTTTCTAGAGCGTGTGTGTCTTCCTCGGTTTTTCTACAGTTAAGTCGTGGTTAGAAGTAATATGTAAATGTGTAGTATCCCAGTTTGCAGCATATAAAAGCTTGGAGTTTGAGTGTGTGTAAGTGTCTAGCGGCGTTAGCCAGCTATTGGTGTCTAGCGGCGAAAACCAGCTGAGTGTGTCTGCCAGGAGTTTTACAGTGAGCCGCCAGCAGTTAGTTCATTCAGAGGAGAGTGATTCGAGAAATTTGCCGTTGGTAAGAGATAATAATTATTTGCGTTGAATATTTCAAAGTTAATAAAGAGTGCCTCACAGCCACAGGCTGTTTAATAAAATTTTATCTAGCAGTTTAGCTGAAGCTTACGTAAGAAATTGATTCGAAGTGCCCCGATTGAGGCTAGTGCCGGAGCTGTGAGTGTGAGTTTAATCTTTTAGTATTGTGACCAGTTATTAAAATTAAAGAACTGCTCCATTACCCTTGAGCCCTAACCATATAAATAAACTGGTTTTATCTTATATTCTGAGTTATGTCTACATTTAACCTAAAGTACGAGCACACATCCGTTACATTGTTACAGTTTTAAATTTCTTAGGGCTAGAAATTTATATCATACAGTGTAATTATACACAGACATAAAAACTCTTTCTTTTACTGTATAAAAATAAAAATATAAATACTTAAAATATTATTCATTATTTTAAAAAAATAATAAATTTGCAAAATCTAAAAGAATCTAAAAGTACCACAATTAAAACTACATATACTTGATACTTGTAATTAAAGTTCCACATTAAAATGGTCATAAAAGAAAAACTACTGGACCAAATGTTATCAAAATAAAGTCCAAATGTTGACTACCAAGGGTGGAGAATAGCGCTGCACACATTATTGTAAAACTAAATAATTCTTTAAACTTTGCCGTCGAATCTTGCGTATGATTAGACCTTGTAGTATTCCACTTATTGAACTTCATAATAATCAGATCTCATGCATATAAGATCACTTTTAGCTGAAAAAAATCATATGACGTGTAATGCGCATTTGCAAAAATCAAACTTTCTATTGTTTCCCGTAACCCAATTACAAATCCTTGTGGTTTTGCATAACCCCACTATCAGTTTTCTTTTAGAAACAATTAAAGACATTTTAAACTTCGAGATTTAAGGTCAAACTCAGACCTAAAATATCACAAATTAGCGATCTGTAAGAAAACTATTTCCGGAATGCGCACACACTTACAAATGATTAGCGATCTTAGATTTTGTGATTGCTAATTTGTAATTTGAACTTTTAGGAACGCGAACGTATTTTATTACAAATATGGTGCAGTCGACTTTTTCACCGTTAAAGCCTTCAAGTGGTAATTTTGTTTAGATCAAAGTTTCTTTAGGATACCAAAAATGTTAAATCCGTAATGCAAAAGGTTAAGTTAGTTTTGGACCGTTATTTCGAATAACAATAATGCATAAAGCGACATTTCCCCTACTGGTAGTGAGTATTTAAACCTATTATTATTATTATATTATTTTCTTTTTGGCGGGAAATAAATTCACATGAGTAACTATTATCCAACTATTAAACATGATTTATAACATTTGGTACAGTAGTTTTCTTTTTCTTTTATGACCATTTCATAGTGCAACATTAGTTATAACCATTCCGTATATGAGTATCAATAATTTTTTAAAAATTATTTTCGTCAAATAATTAATCTGTTACACATATCTTTTCAAATGTGGTTAATAAAAAACGATAAATTATTTTGGTACCTGAAATAGAAGTTTAGGATTCAGACCCAGGGCAGGAGATATAAATGTTAGTGATTTTCAATCTTCTTCATTATTTTTTCTTCTTTTTCTAGAAAGAAATACTATATTCTATTATAATCATTGAAGTTCGCGATAAGATTTAATCACAGAGAACTCCCTAAAGAGTACATTTAAAAATTTTCATAATTATATGTATTTCCAAATTTATATGTATATACAAACGTTAATTTTATCTGCACTGTATCCACACCTGATAATTTTTACTTTCGTCCACCTTTACAAGATGAAATTATTGGATTCGTGAATAATTTCGACTTCGGTTTTCATCAGATTTAAGCATTTTAAGGATCAGAGAACTCTAAAAACAAGTTTTTTAAAAATGGGTGTCTGTGTTTCTATGATGGCTGTACATCTATATGTGTGTGATAAACATAAATATCGTAGAGGCTCTATGTTAGGAACTAATGCACGGAATTTAATAAAAATTTATATTCATGTAGCCCCTGATATTCGAGTTGGTGGTACGTTGGGGGAGATTAGTTTTTGATGCGAATCGTTCAACAAATGGCGCTGCAATGCTGCCTTTGTTCTATTTCCCCAATAGCTTTTTCTCCAGAATTAATGCACGGAATTTCATAAAACTTCAAATTCAGTTATTCCTTGGCTTGAATTGATATTTGTTTACAATTTAGTGTCAATTGGTCGATAAGTGGTCGCTGCTTGAAACATTAATTAAGATTTCTGCAGCCGCTCAATCTCTAAACGTACTGCACTGTTTTTCATGAATCTACAGATTCAATTAGTTCTTGATATGAAATGACGTTTTCTATCTTTGATGTAAATTGCTCAACAAGTGGCGCTGCTGTGCTATATTTTGTGCAATGATTACTTCTGTATTTTGTTCAATTTTCGCAATAGTCCTATCTTCAGAATTAATGCACAAGATTTTCACAAACTTCAGATTGAGTTGTCTTTGACATAAACTTTTTTACGTTTTGGTGTAAAATACTTAATAGGTGTCGTTTCTATGCGTCATTATTTGAGATTTTTGAAAACGCTTTATCTCAAGATTTGTTGCTATACTGCATTTATCACGACTTCATTAGCAGCTCTATTTTAAGAAATAATGCACGGATTTTCATCAAACTTGATTAGCATTGATTGTTATCTAATTTTGGTACTGTGCAGATAATTCTGAAATGTTAACATGTATCTAATACATAAAAAGTTTTGGGATTTCTACATTCGAATTGTTCATTTATGAAATACTTCAAACATTGATTATCTGAATACTTTTAAACAATATTATTTTTCATTATATTCCATCTTTTAAAACACTAGTTATTGTTAATAAGGAATACAAAAATTGAATTTAGCTAATGTAATTAGTATATTTATGTGAAATAAAAATAGGTATTTCGGACAGATTTTTTCACATATCTGAAAAAAAAAACTACATATGAAAAATGAAGGAAATCATAGAATAGAATTTCTTGAAAAAGTTTATGAGGAAACAGATCTGAAGTAAGACAGTGGTTGAATAAAAGAATCTTCGTTAGACATATTTTAAAGCATAATTTAATTAAAATTTGTACATTGGCTATTTATCTTAATAAATTCATTTTAATCATCTTGATAATCCACATGAATAATTTGATCACGAAAGGTACACTTTTTATTCCATTGTATTTGTGATGTTTAAATGAGTCTGCTGACTCGGGCTCAATGTGAAACATTTTGTTTATTCATAAATGAAAAAAAAATAGAAAAAAAGCTACTTTAGAGAGGATAATGCACTCTAAATTTCTTAAACTTATTTACAATTCTTCAAAAATATTTTAGATATGGAAATGAATTATTATTGTTGCGATAGTGTAAGATATATTATAAGGTATATTCTATCTTACTACAACTTATCACCCTTAAGATATCAGTGTTACCATGTGAGGGAGTGACTTTTATCATAAAGGCACTTTAGTATTTCTGAGATCGTGAGGTCAATAATTTAACATGTGTAAGCGTAAAAGCGACATCTATCCTCTCTTTTACTTTAACTTTCTAAAGTGTGTGTGTCTCTTTCGGATTCTGCAGTTAGGCTCGCGGTTAGTAGTAATATGTTAATTTGAAGTATCTCAGTTTGCAGAATATAAAAGCTTGGAGTTTGAATGTGTGTGAGTGTCTCTGGCATTAGCCAGCCAAGACTGAGTGTGACTAGCGACATTAGATAGCGAAGTGAACCACTGGCGATAGCCAGCCGAGTGTTCTGGAGATATTAGTCAGCGAAGTGTGTTTTTCGCTGGTATCTAGCAGATTGAAAGTAGCATCGAGCCTCCAGTGAGTTGTGAAGGAGTTTCGGTATTCGAATAGAGAAGTTGGCCGTGGTAAGAAATTTAATAGTAATTGCATTTGATTATCTCAAAGTAAATAAAGAATATCTACAGCCACGGGTTGTCTAATTAACTTTTATCTATCAGCTTAGCCGAGAGATAGTGAGAAGTAATCAGAGTTGCACCGATTGAGCTAGTTTCCGGAGCTGTGAGTATACGTTTAGTCTTTTCATAGTATTCTCAGTTGTAAAAAATTAAGACTTGCTCCACTTCTCTTGAGCCCTTATCATTTTAATAAACTGTATTTTTTATCTTAATTTCTGAGTATGTCTACATTTATCTCCCAGCACGAGCACCCAACCGTTACAACCATAAAGGTGCCGAAGAATAACTATCCTCTGTTATTTTCTGTTTCCTTTACCAGATTTATTGAAAAACAGAACTCGTGTCTTTATACCATAATTGTATAATTGTATTTTTAATAATTATAATTGTGAGTTTTAAAATTTATGATAGTGATTAAGAAAAGAAATAATAATTGCGAACAGATAATCTAAGCAGATTTTCAAGAACTTAAAAAGAGTGAAACGTTGTCATGAGAAATTATTCATGATTAATACTTATGTATGTATACTTATGTAAGAGATTTTTAATTGATAAAATTAATCTGGAAACATTTTGAGAATACTGATGGACATAAATAATCATTTAAAAGTAAATGTTTCGAAATAAAAACTAATTTCTTTCGTTGCAAAATCATTTGATATTTGAAATTACATCATAAATTTGCTTGACATTGAAGCTATTATATATATATATATATATGTATGTATATATATATATATATATATATATATATGTATATATATATATATATATATATATATATATATATATATATATATATATATATATATATATATATATATATATATATATATATATATATATATATATATATATATATATATATATATATATATATATATATATATATATATACATATATTTGCACTGATAAACTATAAATAACTTATTATTTTATTTCTTTATCATGTGATACGTGTGTTATTATAAGAAAATGTAACTTTTAATAAGAGAGAGCAGAAAATATTGGCTCTCATGAATAAAATTAAAGGTGTTCCAGTTAAATTTCTTCAGTGTGTTTTAATTGAGTAATTATAATAATGTTGCAAATATTATGCATATATAAATACTTTAAGGTAGTTCCAAGGAATACTCGTCAATCTGTAATTTTAAGACCCAATGCAAGTGAAGTTCCACACAACAGTGGAGATAAATTTCTCTGCATCACGTGGATATAGAAACTACACAAAACTAAGAATTTGGTAAGTACCAATTTTACTTACCTACTATTATGAATCATTTCATTATCTAAATTTATAAAATAATATAAACGTAAAAAGATTAATTCATGCCTTCATATATAAATTCTAACAAATATTATATACATATATATACATATATTTTGTACTGTATGCTTATAGTACACGGAGAGAGGTTGTTTGGAATCGCATATTAAATTATTAGGTTCAGATGGGCTTCGGGCTTAAAAGAAATACTGAACTCATATCTACTGCAAATTACCACTGAGCTATATCCACCTATATCTACTGTGTAGTTCAAAATTTTGCAATTTTCAAACTAACATTTTTGAATAAAATATATTCATTCTAAACAAAAAGGTACGTTACGTACAGCTGTTTGCAGCTGCTTAAGCATACGCATTTAAAGTTATATAGAAAACAAATAATGTTTTACAAATTTAAAAGAATGATAAAAGTAATAAGTCAAAATTGTTTTTTTTTTTAATTTTTAAATTTTGCTTATTTTTTTATGTATATAGCACAGACTATTAAATTCAATGAAGAATCGAAAATAACAAAAAAAGTATCAGAAACTACCAGTTATTTGGACAGATTTGAAGAAGCAATTGCATGAGTTTAAGGTATTTTATATCATATTTTTTATTAAATCATATAAATGTTTCTCTTGGCGATATTGGCAGAGAAGGAATTCAACTTCATCAAACAGAAAATAACGTAGACATCTGCTCTGACCATCTGTGTTATATCTCAGGGTAAAATATAACTTATCTTGCTTTAGATTGTGATGCGTGTTAAAATATTAAAGTTTTTTGCTTTACAAAAATGAAAGTATACTTAAAGAATGTAGTTTTATTGGAAATACTTTTCTATTCCTTTGTTACATATAACAGTGACTGAAGATGTCTCATACTAGCGGAATTTGAAGGTTGCATATACAGTGTTTTCAAAAAGATTTATGCATATTTTTTTATATAATGATTTTCGTTAACTTTTCGCTCTTTTAGATACATAAATAAATTGTAAACATGTCTGAAATAATTTTAATTATTGAGAAAATGAAATTTAGCGTAATAAGAATGAAAATTATAAAATATAGCTGAAATACAAAGGCGATTTTCAAAAGAAATCCTTAACTTTCTTTATTTTTTCTATTTCACAATTCGAAAAATAATTGTGTGTTAATAAACAATGACGTTCATTATTATTAAATTATGCATAAATTTTAGGAAACGCTGTGTAATCCTCAAACCGCTTGGATATTGTTTGTGTTTCTGACGATGTTCTCGTTGAAAAACTGCTAAGATGTGATAAATTTTAGTTTACAACTGCTATTTTTGAATTCACATGAATGACAAGATCGTATATCCTTTTATTCTAATAGCCCAATAACTTTAGAATATTATTTTATGTAAATATCTATATTAATATCAATTTCTTGTTTTTCTAAAAAAAAGATTTTTATTCGAAATTAATTCTGTATTGGAAAATATTACAGTATATAGTCGTTCATTGATTTCATAGGTTTCAAAAAGTATTTTTTTTTTTTTTTTTTTTTTTTTTTTTTTTTTTTTTTTTTTTTTTTACAATCTGTTTATTTACAGCAAACACCTATAAATGCCTGTCAATTAACACTAATAATTGTTGGCAACATATTACAATAATTTGTTGTCATACTCTTGTGAGAGCTCGTTTAATATCAGCTTTGAATGAAATGGAATCCTCTTTTCACTTGTATATTTAAAATATCTCGTAAATCGTAAAATCAGGTCCTTATGTTATTTCCTTATGTTATCTAACACACATAACAGCATTGTGTGTGCAATATGTTTCAAATCATTTGCGTATTAAACATATTTCAAATTAGAGCTACCTAATTTAGATTAATATTGAATATACTATCTCGTAATTATCTCGTAAATATCTCTAATTATTAATATTTTTTATTATTAATTCAATCATACTGAATTTTATAAACATCAATCGAATTGCATTTTTTTAAAACTGTGAAGGAGTCGAACGAAGAAATTTGAGTTAAGTTTTCAACACTAGATATTGAGATACCTGAATGGACAACCGGTTGGCATATTTCAATTATGTAAGCTTATTAATTACAACATCTAGTTCGCGTTATTTCATAACATCAATATACTGCAGGTAATAGAGCTCCCTTAAATGATTACCTGTATTCATATTAATTTCATATTATAAAAATATTTAGTTCCGAAAACTTTTACAGAAAAATCTGACAAACATAATTTTGAATATTCGACAAAATGCTTGAAATTCAAAGTGTCCGATGATTAATGACCATTTATGCATACTGCAGGGAAATTTTTTAATTACTAGGAATATACAGGATGCATATATCCCACAATTTATTTAAAGAGTGCAGTGTTTGTATATTACAAATAAAGATTATTAAATTAGCAGGATAATTGAAATATTTATTACCTTTATAAATATTTGTTAGTTTTACACAGAATTCAATGTAAAAGAAGAGATATCTTCTAAACATTTCACATTAAACATATATATATATATATATATATATATATATATTATTTTGTGGAATTATGTTCATAGAATCAAACATATACTAACAATTAAAACACACACACAAATAATACCTATGAACTTTTTTATAAATTGAAAATATTTCTTGGAAATATTTTGTGGAAATGCATTCACACGATTAAGCATTAATAATAATAATATTTTTAAGCAAATACTCTCACACATATAATTTATACTTATAAACATTTTATAAGTTACAAATATTTATTTAAAAAAAAACACACAATTATTTCTACAGTGAAAATGTAAAAAAAATGTTTGTAGAACATGTTAAATACATCAGTTATGTATTAAATATGTTGTATTTCATATGCGCATGAAGTTATATCATCTAATACTAAAGTCCATCATAATAAACAGCAATCAATAACTATTAAACTATTATACTCACTATTATATTTACAACTGTGAATAAATCGAAACTATGATAGAAATGCATGAAACATATAAATCAAAATATAATAAGAAGAAATGAATCATGAAGAAGGAAAAAGATGGTAAAATATCTATACGGTAGTAAAAATCAATGGTAATATCTGCTTAATATTTGAATTGTATATTCAAAAATGTATCACAATGACGGATATCTATTTTAATATTTCAGAAGGGCATTTCAAGTATATAAAATATTTTTAATTTCGATTCAAGGAAAATTAATCCATTTTCATGATATAAAAAATAGTTATTTTAGATCATTTTTACATGACATTTGTTTTCCTAAACATTCATTGCAGTATTTTTTTCTGTAATTATTATTAAATATATATGATTGATGTTTGATAAATATATATATACACATATACATATATGCAAATTTATATTCATGAATACATTTATTTTAAGTATAATGTAGGCAGCCAGAATTACAGACTATTTATGAATATTTGACATTCGGATTCAACTTCACAAAATCTCTGGAACAAAAAATGTAATTTTTAAATTTTACATTTAAAAGTATTCTATTATGATTCAATTGAATATCAAGTAAAATCAATATTAATTTCAAAGTCTGAAAAATATAAAAGCATAAATGTCTATACAGCTAACAAAAATTACAAATGCATAAACTCGGTTTGCGAAGAAAATTTCAGTTATACAGCAGTGTTTCATTTTAAATTTTGGTTATTGGTATACTGAATGAATATGATATAATTCATTATTTATTTTAATGAATATATGATCATATTTTAGTAAATTAATCGTCTAGCATTTACATAAAAATGTTATTCATCTGAAAAAAAAAACTATACATTTTAAATAATTTTTTTCGCGTTTTTGATTAAAATATAGATCTAGCATGTTTTATTTATTTTACGTATATGTATGGATTTCTTCTGTAACATCCAGACTGAATACCTTTCATCATATTTTCTTCATCCCATATATTTTAATTCTACTTCAGAAATGCCACAGGTTGATCTTCAAAATACATGGAATACTAGGAAGATTTCTCGTACTTTCTACGATTAATCTTTGAAATATTGGACCTAGAATACATTTTTAAGTGTCATGTCACTTGTTATACAATGAGGTATCAAAAGAAAATTGCTACCTAAACGTTATACAGAAGAAATTTGAATGCTGGTTGATTTTAATCATAAGAAAATAATGGGTCTATGCTCACCGTATATGTGAGAATAGCCCCGTTATAAACAAGTTTTTAATGTAAAAGAAAAGTTAAATAACTTTACGTTACATGCTTTAATCCTTATAAAATTATTTTTGAATACATAATTCTGAAAGAAACCTGTTTAGGGGGAATCGCAGGTCAAAGAAGAAAAATTCTTCATTATAAATACTTTGTCTGATATATGTGCAGCAAGGGAAAAGAATTTTAACAGTTATGATAATATTGCGATAGAGACTGGTTTCGTTTTTATATAGTCTCATGCATTATTATGTCACGAATATCCATTTTAACTCTCTTGATCATGATGAAAACTTAAAGCTGACAGTTTTTTTCAGCGACTTAAATATTCTACATGGTCGGATTCAAAAGTAATGAGCCTCACTTTATTTTGACGCTAGCGTACATCGGCGCGTGCACCTGGCGCTAGGGATGATGGTGGGAAGCGATGATTAAAGTATTGACTCATAAAGGCTGAAAAAAAGTGTCGCGCGTAAGCAAGGTGACATCAAGGATGTCTGAAATATTCACCACAATAACGCACCCAGTCATATTTCGGTCATCGTGAGAGCTTACCTAGCTCGGCTGAACCAATTTTCCCACATCCTCCCTATAGCCTGGACTTTCCGTCCCCTGACGTCTTGTTTCCACGCTTAAAATCGTCGCTGAAAGGTAAAAGTTTCAACCTCGATCTAGGACATCCAAGAAAATGTCAAGACAGTCTTTGAAGTCAAGCCGGAACAGGCCTACGTGAACGCCTTCGAGTCATAAAAACGCCGCCTATAAAAGTTATTGATTCAAAAGGTACCTATTTTGAAGAATATAAGCAATTGTGCCAATTCGCTCAAGAAACAAAGGCTCATTACTTATGAATCCGACCACGTATTTTAGAGCATCATCTATCTTTCAAAATTTTTCTATTTTTCAGATTTTTTTTTCTGAGACTAGTTAAAATTTTGAAATAGTTTTCTACATGCGGTTTTACATTTTGACTGTATCAGTAAAAATATTTTAATACAAACCGCTCAAGTACTTTAAGAATTAATGGCAATTTTAGCTTAAAAGTAGAACAGTAATTTGAGAAACTGAACAATAAACTGAGATACAGTTTCTTAGTAATTTTGATTTAAAAGTATTTTTTCCTTCTCTGATGGCGATAAATTTAAAATATGTAATGCTTAGAAGTTTAAAAATTTCAATAGATTATCAATATTTATCAATACAATAACCACCTACTTTGTTATGCGGGTGAATTATGATTTGCTACATTTCACTTTTTCACTGACGACTGATTTTTTTTTGTCGGAAAAGATATAGAATCATAGGATAAAAACAAATATAATTTTTCTAAAAATACTCCTTTGTATGCATTCAATGGTCATCTTGAAAGTACCATTCAATTTATTTACTTCATACTTTTCTTTACTCCAAAAATTTCCGGTGCATCCCTATTCAACACTATTATTAAAACTCCTTTTTTCTTTCGGTTTTTAACACTTGATAGAAAATTCTAGAAAGTTAATTTATTGAAATACTTTTTTTTCTGTTTATTTTTTTAATGAAAGAGTTAAGGAAATAAATGAAACTTTTTAAAGCTATCTTTTTAGTATTTCTTAATAGACTTCTCAACACAATTTTAACAATCTGCTGTTTTTTGTTGCTACGCACTCCGCCGCTTGTATAACAGTGCGTACACATACAAACGAGAATTACTGATAAAATCGATATATATATTTTAATATAATGCGACATTTTTCATTTATAATATTTTAGTTCGAGCTTTTAAGACTTTATATTGTTTCACTTTCACAGTTACTCAGCGCTTTCGCATATTTTTCGAGCATTTTTTCTCTTAATTAAACCCATTGTTTTTTTTTTCAATTCTCATACTATTGTCCGAGTTACAGAAAATTTTTGCGATTCATCACATGTGTCGGGCCAACTCGGGAATGCCTAAAAAGTAATGTATTAATTATTAATAAAGTCCTGAAAATTCTAAAATTTTCGAAAATCATCGGAAACACACCTTTATTTATAATTTTTACGGTTGTGGCATATCAGGATGTGGGTTAAAAGTCGATAACAATCGATACATCTTTAAAAACGAAAGCCATGGTGTGTTAAATAAGTGTCTAATAAACTACCGAGCAGGGCTCGGTCTATCTGGTAATTTATATATGTATATATATGTGTGTGTTTGTGTATATGAATATAAACTTAATTACTAATATGAATGTAATCCTTGTGGGTATTAATCATACTGAAATGTATTGAAAATTTATTAATACTATCGAATTATATCATCTTAAATATTACTTAAATTGCAGCGAAACCTGAAGATTGGTGAACGGAATATTACGTGCCAAATACTTAGAGGTTAAAGTTTTTTCGGATATGAAATTATAAATAAATATACTTAAATATTTTGTCATAAATGCAATCTTCAAACTGGGAGATTTCCTTAATATTAAATTGACCAATAAAGCCGATCTAAAAATTATGATTATGATTATAAGAAAATATCAGTTTCTTGAAATAATAGTAAAACAAATAGCCAGAATATCCTCCAGCCTTAATATATAGCTAGAAATGAATTTATAAAAAGGAAAAGCTAAATTCAATGCATAAATACTAATTCGATTTAACGAATACATGATATTTTTACTCTAAAAATTTCCGATGAAACTTTTCGACAATTTAAATAACATCGCTAAAACTATTAAAAAACGGTTTTTTTAGTGGCAAATCATCTAATCGATACAATTTAATGAAAGGTTAAAAAAAAATACTAATTCATTATATCGAAAATGAGATTTTTCTCCCTCTTCAAAAAAACAAAAATAAAAAATAAATAAATAAATAAATACATAATAAAAAGTGGTTTATTTATGTATTACACCAGCTTTCCGATAATGATATCACAAAAAGTCTTTTTGAATTAACTTCGATTTTAATTTTTTTGTACAGTTCTGGCATAATTGACTATTCGATGGGAAACGGAAAAAGAGTAATTTATCAATAATTTGCGATTACTCGGGTAATTTGAATTACCGAAACAAATAAAAAAATCCTTTTTCAAGAATAAAAATGTATATGTATTCACAATCACAAAAATGTACGTAATTCATTTTATAAATGTAGTAAAGGATTTTATTCGGGTTTTTTTTTCATTTTTATTCGTTTATCTAAACATATTAATGATCTTTTATCAATTTTACATACATTAATGGAGTTACTTAAAAATGAAAATTTACTTTTAAATATGCTCAAGATTATTCACTCTCAAATATACATTCATACACACGCACACATATATATAGGTACGGTTTTCTGTTGTTACAAAAGTTATATTCAACACAAAAAAGCTTGTCCATTTGGGTAATTGAATTGCTTGAAGGAGTAATCGTTTATGAATGTGAAAAGACAGTATTTTTATTTCTTTAAGATTTGAAATTAAACAGAAAATCGCCCACCATGTTGAATCTAACATATGTAAGCAGCTTTTTATCTATGTATCGACGAGTCTCCCAAGTAAAATATTATTTCATAAAACTTAGGTCAAGTAATAGAAATGATATTTCAGGAAAAATAATATAACGAGGTTCCATTATATAATAACTATTCAGCGTTTCACTCTTAGCTATCTTTACACGTCTTGTTATTAAAAAAACTGGAAAGAACAAAAGAAGCTTTGTTTTCAGATCGTTCATTCTATTTAAGGTTATTGCATATGAGCGCTTTCCAACGACTAGTTCATCTTTTACTTGTGAACTAACTACAACAACTAGTATTGTGAAAGAAAGAAAATTTTTATTAATCTTATAAGAAAAGGTTTTAAATTTCATTTTCTCTCGGATGCTACCTTGAAAACTTTGAACTAAATTGTAGCACACTGAAAAAAATATCTGTAAACTTAGTAATCTAAATTTACCGAAATCTGTTATACTTACTAAATTTTACATGTACGCTGTACAAAAAAATGATGTCAATCTATAAAACTTATCAGCAAAATCAGGGACATCTCTAACTTTACAAATGAATTTACTACAATTTTGATAATTTTACTAAAATTATGTATGTAATCCTCGTTACCGTTACTTAAAAAGTTGTAGGAATACGATTTTCCAAAAAAAAAAAAAAATCTTAGTAACATTAAATATTTTTGATTCAAAGTGCAAATCTGTATCTGTTACATAAACTTTTATTGATTCCATTGCAAAAAAAGCTCTTGGGATATAATTCTAGCAGAAAAATTTTAATAATTTAATTTTTTTAACAGTGCAGTGTTTATTTAATTCCATTACATTTATAATTTTGAGCTGTCATTATTGTTTGTTATATCAAATTATATCACATTATATATCGTTATATTATTATTGTATATTGTTAATGTTATAGCAAATTGTTTGTTATATCAAATATAGGCAATGAAGTTTCAGTTATATAGGCAATATAATAAATATCCTATTATATTTTGCATTAAATTATTCTGGCAATTTTTCTTGTCTACTGCACACACATCCACGGACCTCTAACCTAGTGCAGTAACTAGAATAAAATACTACAAAAAATACTACATCTATAAAATTACATGCTCGAAGATTTCTGTAAAAATCTATTAATGTACCAGGAAAGCAAGTTTATTTCGACTTGATTTCTATGAATAAAAGTCTTTTATTAAACTTAAAATCCTCTTTCGCGGTAATTTTAGTAGATTTCTTAGATATATTAGTGGAGTTCACTACAGGACTGAGTTTAAAAAAAGTATCTACCATGTTTAGTTTTAAAATTATTAATAGAAATTTAATGATATAAAAATTTCCCAAGATGTTTAAATTGGTAAAAGGGTTTTAAAGGGAAGATTTAATCTTCTTAGCCAAGTAATTAAATGAAAAAGTATCAGAAATAGTGGCGTTTAAAAATCTAATTGACAATTGTAAGGTATGTAAAAGTGATCCTGACTTTGTACGGAACGTTTCAGAAAATGACATTTCAGAAATGACATTTCAGAAAGAAAGGAAAAAGAAAAATTAGAAATACAAACAAAGGAAAAAGCTGAAGCATTGAATATGTAAAGAGAAAAATCCTAGATATTCAACTGTGAACTCGATGACGTGAATATCTGTGCTGCTGCCTCCCAGCCTATCACTATTGTTACTATTGTAATATTAAATACGATATTATTGTTTTTTAATTTCACTAATACCTATATCGTTTTATTTTAAATATAAAGAAAGGATTTGTAAATTCCTTGAGAGTTGTAGGTGAGAATACTTCTTTTATATTTGTTGATTAAAAAATAAATTTTATGTTATTATATCCTAATGTATAAGTGTATTTTTTGTAGTTTAAATTATTCAAGTGTTTTTTCCTTAATTTGTTTAAATTTATAATCATGCATGCAGTATAACTAAAATTATAATAAATATTACTAAGTACGAGACGCAAAAATTCAGAATTTTTCATAATTTAATGGAAAAATTATTATAACAATAATTGTGACATATTTTTCAAAGATGGATTCAAGTAAAGCTATTTTATGCAAAAATTTAATTTCGAAAATTCATTTATCATTTACTACGCATATTTAGACACATTGTGTTATACCAATGTGATTAACATCTGCATATGAAATCAAAATAATTCTGCGTGAAAATTTATCTTGATAATTTAATTTAAAATGCTTTATAAAATTATATGAATCTTCTACCTGTAAAGCTAATGAACTAATTAGTATGATAATTGATTTTACTATCGTATTTCTGGCAATAAGATAAAATCTAATAACGTGTGGTACTTTAAAGTAAAGTTAATTTTTTTTCTACCACTAGGAGAGGTTTTTTATAACAATTAGCATTTTAAACTAATTACAGAATATTGATTAACAATTAAGATGTATTCTAAACATTCTGTTCCTTATTGCGTTATTGAAGATTTTATTTCAAAAATGCAACTGAAGGAGTTATTGATGAAATTAATTTCATAAAGATTAATTTTAATTAGTAAATTGAAGTTTTTTAGTTAGTAAATTGAAGTTCTATTTATTTAAATTCAATTTTCAAGTCGAAAGAATGTTTTGTTTAAAACACACATACAGTGCATTTTTTATATAAAGTGTTAAGAGTGTTAAAAATATGCAAAATAAAATTCTCTAAATAATGAATTAACTAAAAAATAATAAGTAACATGAAATTAAGGTACCTTCTAAACTTTGCGACCAATGTACACTTTTTTTCTTCAGCTGATGAAGTTTTACGATAGGTTTATTCCTTACGTTTTTATTTTACTTACTTTATATTTATACATATTATAGTACTCGAACATCAAATTAATGGGACACTTTACCTGAAAATTTTTTTTAAAAGTCAATTTTTTTTATTAAATGAAACTGCTGTTGCTTGTGAATATTTTGACATCTCATTATTATCCATACACAGAAATCATATCGCAAGATACCGTGAATTCTGTTAAGATACTTAAAGCACTTATGCATATAAATTAAAACTTTTCATGCTGTTTTCTAGAGGCTCATAATTTTTTTAAATGTCATGTTTTTTTATTTATTTATTTACTTTTGATATTTGAGATTTATATTTAAAAATTGTTGGACATGTTGTTTATTACATACGTAATAAATCTGCAGTTTAAAAAATAATTAAAATAATAATAAATAATAATCTTTGTAAAGAAATAAATCTTTGGTACTGCAAATTTTTAAACTATTAAGCATCACACATTTTGTGTTTCATACCATCGTTTAGAAAAAGATATATTTTTATACATAATTTGTTTGGAAAATGTATCTTAATTTATTTTTGAGGTATTAATTTTTTGTAGCATTTAATACCGATTTTGCAATTGTGGCAACAGAAGTACTTCATTTCTATTTAAAGTATCTGACTATTTCCAGAGATATTTTTTATCTCTATTTTGACACATTTTTGGTATTTGTCGGTGTAATCTAACACAGAATAAAAAAATACAGAAAATTTAAAAATATATACATAATATCTGTGCATTTTTTTAATTTTTGACGAATTTGTGTTATTTTATAGTATTTTTTTATGAAAACGGCTACGGCTCTAAAAACCAAAACCAAAAATAAAACTGCATACAACAGAAATCTTTTCTTTTCAAGATATTCATATTAGATACTCTTGAGTGTAATGAAGTAGTAACTAGTGAGACTAATGACGGAGCAATTCCATTAGTTCCACAATCCATAAACTAGCCCGTTATTATTCCGTCATTACGTAAATCCGTTGTAATATTTCGTAACTTAATTACCTTTCTTCATATATTCAAAGGTTTCATCACACTCAAGACACTGCTGTTTTCTGAATAAAATACTCTAGTTATTTAATCGCGTAGTTCTGTCATTAAATAAGAAGGATAATTGAATTAAGAAAAACTATTCTTTAAAATTTGGAAGATTTTACACTAAAGCATAACTAACAGTTAAATGGGTAATTTTTAACATACGTAAAACAAAAGTCTACTTCTTTCACAGATTCTTCGTTTAGTTACAATATCTTTAAAATCAAAGATTAATAAATATTCAGTAATGAATCATTATTAAAAATATCATTAATAAATCATCATTATTTGTTGATTTTACTTTGAAATATTTATTATACTTTATATTTCCTCATTACACAAAAAATACAACGGAAAATTACTCTATTTATTATATGTCTATATTGGTAAAATCAGATTGCCAAAGCTCATTGTTTATTATTTGTATTTCCACACACTCAGAAATCAATACTCAGATTCCACGAAATTTTCTTCGTTTTTGACAAAACCGTTTCCTGGTAAATGCTGGGAGCAAATATTTCGTTCAATTGATGAAAATATTTTTTTCATTAGTTTGACGATACCAGTTTCATAAAAAATGAAATAATTCTGTCATCTACCGAATCTTTTAGAAGCTCTTTGACAAAAACAAATAAGACATGGAATACGGGAGGTTCGATCTCACAACCAGTGTGGAACTCGATGCACTTATTTCACGCCATTGGTAAATCATTAGCTGTGACTATAAGGGCATATAGTAGATTATAGCGTGTGTTTGAATTTTTATAACGAGATTGTAATTTTATCGATTCTGTTATAAATCTTGCAAGTTTTAATTAAAAGGACGTATTTATTATTATGATTTTATTATTGTTAATTAATAGCTATAATATGGCTTGATTAAATAAAAATTAGAGATTTTTTTTTTCCTCAAGAAATGTTTAAAATATGTACTGTTTAATTTGTAGCTCACAAAATACAGATAAAGAAGTGTGTATGGGAGGAGATTTTAGCACTTTAAGTAGTTCGATAAGATTTTAACATTTTACCTTCTGTAGAAGGGAGAAGTAACATATGTGTATATTTTTAATTTGAGTGAAAAAAGAATATACTTCTTAATTGAAAAATATATCCTGTAATTTTTAAATTTTATTCATCAAATTTACATTTTGAACGGTTTTGTAGAACGCAGGAAATTCATTCTTCTCGAATTAAATCATAACGAAATACAACATACAAATAAATAAATAAAAATAGATATAAACATCCCTAAAAACTAAGCAAAAAAAATTTCGCAGAAAAAAAAAACTACCTATATTTCATTATTTTCAGTAAAGCGCTAAAAAGTGCTGTTTTAAAATAAATTATTAGAGAACTAACCTAAACAAGCAACTACCTGCTTCTTGAGCAAAATTTGAGAAGGTACAATAGCGGATCCTTCTATAAACAGCTACCGCGAAATTTCCTTAAAATTCATCAAGTCTTGCTCTTATTAAGTAAGCACTTTCGCCAAATACTTGAGAGTTCACGTTTCGTTAGAAGTCACGTTATTTTGATAAGAAATGATTGTCAAAAATGACGAAATATGGCTCAATGATTTCTAAATCGTCAAACACTAGAGTTATATTCTTGAGAGTGTGATGTTTTCTGACTCATGCTCAATGTGAATAATTTTATTCATGAATAAATGAAAAATAATAGAAAAATAAAAGCTTCAGAAGGAAGAACGCATTTTAAATTTCTTAATCTGGTATACAATCTTACAAAAATCTGCTAAATAGGGAATAGATCGTTATTACTGCGATATTGCAAGAGTTATTTTATCGAATGTATCTGATTACCCTTATAATATCACAGTTACCATAGAGGAGCCATAAGATGGCTAACCTTTATTATTTTCTGTTCACTTTACAAGAATTATTGAAAAACAGAAGTCATGTTTTTATAAAATAATTGTACAATTGTATAATAATAAAAATAATAAAAATTAAGTGTTTTTCTAATTTGCGATATTGAAAAAATAATAATTTTGTTTTTTACAGATTTTCAAAAATGAAACATTGTCTTGAAGGAGTATTCATAATTAATATTTATTTATATGTAAGACGTGATTTTTTTTAATGCGAAAATTAATCTGAAAACAATTTGAGAATATTACAATTTTTCTATACAGCGTACATATAGTATACGGATTGAGATTGTTTGGGATCGTATATTAAATCATTGATTCAGACGAGCTCGGACTACTGAAAAATATTGAAAACGTATATATTGTGCAGTCTTCATTTTCGACCTAAACGTTCTAAAAAAATCTGTATTCGTTATGCAAGAAAGAATACGTTGCATTTAGCTACTGTAACTGTCTTATGTTATGATACACTTATGCATTTAGAATTACATTAAAAACGAATAACGAAGAAAAAATTTAAAAATAAATAAAATTAAGGGAGTAAAGTTGATTTTTTTTAAATAAATAAATAAATAAGTAAACGTAAATATATATATAATTTTTTGGTACATGAAACAGACTATTATACTTAAAGAAGAAACGAAAATAAGAAACAAGTTTCAGAAATTACCAGTTATTATGGCAGATTTGAACAAAGCGTTACCTAGGTTTAAGGTATTTTTATTATTATTATTTTTGTTAAATCATATAAAT
Source organism: Maratus speculifer (assembly GCA_964019185.1). Classification (NCBI taxonomy): domain Eukaryota; kingdom Metazoa; phylum Arthropoda; class Arachnida; order Araneae; family Salticidae; genus Maratus; species Maratus speculifer. The sequence goes on along the minus strand of OZ025289.1, from coordinate 208,070,310 downwards.
GTTACTCTTGGCGTTGTTGTCAATAACAGAGAAAGAACTTAACTTCATCAAGCAGAAAATAACGTAAAAATCTGTTCGGACCATCTGTGTTATATCTTGTGGTAAAATATAACTTAAGATTGTGACACATGTTAAAATACTAAAGTTTTTTGCTTTACAAAAATGAAAGTATAATTAATGAATATCGTTTTATTCGAGATACTTTTCTATTCTTTAGTTACATATAACAGTGACTGAAGTTGTCTCAAATTAGTGGAATTTGAAGCCTACACGTGCAGTGTTTCCGAATAGATTTTTGCATATTTTTTTACATAATGACTTTCGCGAACTTTTTCCTCTTTTAGATACAACTAACTAAAAATAATATCTGAGATTATGCTAATTATTAAGAAAAAGAAATTTACCGTAATCAGTTAATGGAAATTTTAAAATGTAGCTGAAATACATAGATAATTTTTAAAAGAACTCCTTAACATTCCTTACACTTCTCTATTTCACAATTCCAAAAAAGTGTTTGTTAATAAACAAGTACATTCATTTTTATTTAAATTGTATATAAATTTTTAGGACACGCTGTGAAATCAATAAACCGCCTGGATATTGTTTATATTTCTGAAGATGTTCCCGTTGAAAAACTGCTAAGATGTGATAAATTTTAATTTTCAAATGTTATTTTTGAATTTCCAGGAATGTAAAGGTCATATTTCCTTTCATTCTAATAGTCCTGTAAATTTAGACTATTATTTTATGTAAATTTCTACATTAATTTCTTGTTTTTCTAAAATAAAGAGAAATTTTTGTCGAAATTAATTCTGTATTGGAAAAGATTACAGCATATATTTGTTAATTATTTTATTATGTATTCATAGGTTTCAAAAAGTACACCTGTTTCTTACAAACTGCCATTTACAGCACAAATAGACCATAAATGCCGAGCAAATAATGCTAATAATTTTTGGCAGCATATTACAATAATTCGTTGTCATTCTTCTGTGAGAGTTCACTTAATATCAGTTTTGAATACATTTCCACGTGTACATGCAAAATATCTCAGAGATGATCAAATCAGGTCCTGGAATTAAAAAAAATCCCCAATAAATTTCTTATATTATCTAACACATATAATCGCATTGTATGTGCAACATGTTTCCAATCGAACTATCTAATTTATATTAATATTCCATATATTATCTCGTAACTTATTATTATTATTATTATTAATTCAATAATACTGCATTTAAAAGATATCAATCGAATGAACAAAAAGACCAGTTAAGGAGTCGACCGAAGAATTTTGAGCTAAGTTTTCAACACTCTACATATTGAGATATCTAAATGGATAATCGGCTAGCATATTTCAAACTTATAAGTTTATTAGTAACGATATCTAGTTCGTTCTACATTCAGTTCATCAATATACTGCAGGTAATAGAACTCCATTGAACGATGATCACCGCTATTCATATTAACTCCATACTATAAAAACTTTTAGTTCAGAAAACTTATACAGTAAAATCAGACAAACATAAATTTGAATATTCGACAAAATGTTTGAAACTGAAAGTGTCCGATGATTAATGACCATATATTGCATATTGCAGGGATATTTTTAATTAATCATACGAATTAAATATTTAGAACTGAGCGAAAAATTGCCCAGGCGGGAATCGAACCCAGATACTTGTCTTACAAGGCTGGGAATTTTTTCGTTGGAAATATTTAATTCGCGTGATTACTTTACCAATCAGTTAGATTGTGTTAAAATAGCAGTTTATCTACGCATCCGCCGTACTATGAAGCTCCTCTAACGACGGTTTAATCTTTTAAGCTGTCTGAATGACAAACCAGATGTTATGACCAATATGGGTATCAATGCTCACCGGTTGTCATGCCCAGTTAGCTTAAACGGTAGAGCATTGGCCGGGTAAATCCATGTATCTGGTTTATTCCCCACCAGCGCGATTTTTCGCTCAGTTGGAAATATTTAATTCGTATGATTGCTTTACCAATCAGTTATATTGAGTTAAAATAGCAGTTTATATTTTTCAATACTAAGAACATACAATGACGCATATATCATACGATTTATTCAAAGAGAGAATTGTATATATACTACAAATAAAGATTAATAAATTAGCAGGATAATTGAGATAATTATTACATTTAAAAATATTTGTTAGTTTTATATAGAATTCAATGGAAATAATGGAAGAGCTATTTTCTAAACATTTCACGTCAACCACACTAATATATATTTTTTTATTTTGTAGTATTTTATTCACAGAATTAAACATATACTATCACACACGCACACCCACCCACACACACACAAATTATACCTATAAACTTCTTATATATTGGAAATATTTTGTGGAAATGTAATTACACAATTAAGCATGTACTAACATTTTCTTAAATTAAATACACACGCAAAAATTATACCTATAAGCTTTTTATACGTTGGAAATATTTATTAATAAAGAATACACAGTTATATCTAAAGGAAAAATGTAGAAAAAGTTTCTAGAACATTTTAATTCATCATTTATCTATTAAATATGTTGTATTTCAAATGCGCGTGAAATTATATCCTCTAATACTAAAGGCCATCAAAAGAAACATCAAAATGTGTTTACAACTATCAATAAATGTACACTATGATAGAAATGCATGAAACATATAAATAAGAATGATTCAGTTGAAAAAAATATATAAGAAGAAGAAATGAATCATGAAGATGGAAAAATCTGATTAAATATGTATCCGCCTAAAACATGGATTGTATATTTAAAAATAAATCATAATGACGGATATTGATTTTAATACTTCAGAAGGGAATTTAAACATATATAAAATGCTTCTAATTTTGATTCAACAAAAAAAAATTCCATTTTCATGACATAAAAATTAATTATTTTAGATCCTTTTTACATGACACTTATTTTCCTAAACCTTCATTGCAGTATTTTCTTTGCAGCTGTAATTATAAATAGATACGGATGATATATGTATATATATATACATATTTATATTCATGAACATATTTATTTTAATTCAAGATGCATAACATTGAAATAAACAAAACAAGCAACATGAATTACAGGCTATTCATGATTATTTGACATTCGAATTCAATTTCACAAAATCTCCGAGACAGAAAAGATAATTTTGAAATTTTACATTTGAGAGCATTCCATTATTATTCAATTGAATGTCAAATAAATTCAATATTAAATTCAAAGTCTGAAAAATATCAAAGCAAAACATGTCTACACAGCTTACAAAAAATGAAAATGCATGGACTCGGATTGCGAAGGAAATTTCAGTTATAAAGCAGTGTTTCATTTTAAATTTTGTTTATTGGTGCACTGAGTGAATATAGATGTAATACATTATTTAGTTTAATGAATATATGATAATATTTTTAATAGTAATTAATCACCCCGCAATCACATAAAAATGTTATTCATCTGAAAAAAAAATAATTATAATAAATATAGATTTCAATTAATATTTTTTCGCGTTTTTGATGAAAACATTGATCTAGCCTCTTTTATTTATTTTACGTATATGTATGGATTTCTTCTGTAACATCCAGATTGAATACATTTCATCACTTGTTCCTTGTCCGATATATTTATTTCTACATGAGAAATGCCCTAGTCTTTGAAATACAAGGAAGACTAGGGAGATTTCCCTTACTTTCTACGATTAATCTTTTAAATATTGAACTTAGAATAAATTTTCAAGTATCATTTTATTTGTTATGCAATTAGTTAGAAAAAGAAAATTGCTGCATATATGTTATATATAAGAAAGTTGAATAATGGTTGATTCAATCATGAGAAAATAATGTGTCTAAGCTCTCCATATATGTGAGGGTTGATCCGTTAAAAACAAGTACTTAGAATAAAAGAAAAGCCGAATATCTTAATGCTACATGCCTTAATTCTTATAAAATTATTTTTGAACACTTAATTCTTAAAGAAACCTGTTTAGGCGGAATCGCAGGTCAAAGAAAAAAATTCCTCATTACAAATATTTTGTCTGATAATTGTGCAGAAATGGAAAAGAAATTTTAGCACTTGTGATAATATTGCGACATAGACTGGCTTCGTTTTCATATAGGCTCATAAATTATTATGTAGGAATATCCATTTTAACTTTCTTAAACATGATCAAAACTTAAAGCTGACATTTTTTTCAGCGACTTAAGCATTCCACATGGTCGGATTCATACGTAATAAGCCTCAATTTGATTTCAGCTAGCGTACATTGGCGCTCGCCCCTGTGGCTAGGGACGATTGTGGGAGGCGTTGAAAAAGGCAGAATAAAAGCGTCGAGCGTAAGCGAATCGACATCTAGGATATCTGGTTTCACCATGATAACGCGCCCACCCACACCTTCTTCATCGTGAGAGCTTGTCTGGCTCGACCGAACCAATTGTCCCACATCCTTCCTATAGTCCGGACTTGTTGCCACCAGACTTCTTGTTTCTGAGCCTAAAATCAATCCTGAAAGGTAAAACTTCAAATCGATCCAGGACATCCAAGAAAATGTCAAGATGGAAATTGTCGCCTATAAAAGTGTATTGATTCAGGAGGTACCTATTTTGAAGAATACTAGGCAATTGTATCAATTCGCTCCAGAAATATGTCCTTTTGAACAAAGGCTCATTACTTATGAATCCGACCATGTTAAATTTTTTGAGATAGTTTTCTACATATGGTTTTACATTTTGACTCTACCAACAAAAATATTTCAATACAAACCCTGCAAGTACTTTAAGAGTTAATAAAAATTTTAGCTTAAAAATAGAACAATAATTTGACAATCTTAACAATAAATTGAGATACAGTTTTTAAACATAATACGTTTAAAAGTACTTTTTTCCCCTGTATGATGGTGATAATTTAAAAATGTGCAATGCTTTGAAGTTTAAAAATTTTATGTTGATTATCAATAAAATAATATATCTGCTTTCTTTTGTGGGTATATTATGATTAGCTATAATTTACTTTTTTAGCGACAACAGATTAATTTTTCTCTGAAAAGATATAGAATCAGAGCCTGAAAACGAAAAAATAATTTTTTTCTAAAAATACTCCTTTCTAAGCATTCAATGGTCATCATGAAATTACTATCCAATTTCATGATTTTTTTTCTCCAAAAATGACTGTTGTAGCCATTAAAATTTTTTTTGTTGCCAATTTTTTTTGTTGTTCAAGTTGTAGCCATGACTAATTTTTTTCTTTTTTTAATGCTTGATAGAAAACTCTAAAAAACTCTATTTATTTAAAAAATATTTAATTTTTTTTTTCTGTTTTTTTCCTAAGAAATAGAACAGGAAAAAAATGAAACTTTTTAAAGCTTTCTATTTAGGATTTCTAAGTTGATTTCTCAGCACACTGTTAAAAATCTGCTGCATTTTGTTGCTACGGAATCCGCCGCTCGTATATATCTCTGTTAGACCAATGAGAATGATCCATTGTACAGTCAAGTAACTGTTTTCTATACAAAACGCAGCAGATTTTTAACAGTGGATACACATACAATCGTGAATTACTGATAAAAGGAATGTATTTTAATATAATGCGATATTTTTGATTTATAATATTTTAGTTCCTACTTTTAACTTTTTAAATTGTTTCACTTTTGCAGTTTCGCATATTTTTTGAGCATCTATTGGTTCTTAATTAAACCCATTGTTTTTCTCCATTCTCATACTATTATACGAGTTACAGAGAATTTTTGCGATTTATCACCTGTGTCGGGCTAATTCGGGAATGCCTAAAAAGTAATGTATTAATTATTAATTAAGATTTGAAAATTCTAAAATTTTCTAAAATCATCGGAAACACACATTTATTTATAATTTTTACGGTTGTGGTATATCAGGATGTGGGTTAAAAGTCGATAACAATCGATACATCTTTGCTACAAAATTCATGCTCTGTTAAAGGAGCGTTTAATAAACTACCGAGCAGGGCTCGGTCTATCTGGTACTATGTGTATGTATATATATACTTAATTACTAATATGAATGTAATCCTTGTTGGTATTAATCATACTGAAATGTATTGAAAATTCATTAACTCTATAGAATTATATTATCGTAAATATTTCTTAAATTGCCGTAAAACCTGAAGCTTGGTGAACGGAATATTACGTGTCAAATACTTAGAAGGTTAAATGTTTTTCGGATCTGAAATTATGAATAAATATACTTAAATATTTTGTGATAAATGCAATATTCAAAGTTAGGAGATTTTCTTAATTTCAAATTGACCAATAAAGCCGAGCTAAAAACTATTATTATGAGAAAATATCAGGTTCTTGAAATATTAATAAAGGAAATATCCAGAATATCTTCCAGCCTTAATATCTAGCCGGAAATGAACTGAAAAAAGGTAAAATTTCATTTCATGTATAAATATTAATTTAATATATTAAATATTTTTATTCTAAAAATTTCCGTAAAAATATTTCGCCAATTTAAATAGCATCGCTAAATCTTTTAAAAATAGGTTTTTTAGCAGCAAATCATCTAATCAATAATACTATTTAACGAAAGGTTTAAAAAATGCTAATTCAATGTATCGAAAATGAGATTTTTCTCTCTCTTCAAACAAATAAGTAAATAAATAATAAAAAGTGGTTTATATATGTATTAAACCAGCTTTCCGATAATGATATCACAAAAAAGTTTTTTTTCAATTAACTATTTTTTTTTTTTTTGTACAGTTCTGGCATAATTAACTGCTGGATGGAAAACGGAAAAATAGTAATTTATCAATAATTTGCGATTACTTGGGTAAGTGAATTACTGAAACAAATAAAAAATTCCTCTTTCAAGAATAAAAATGTATATGCATTCACAGACACAAAGATGTATGTAATTCATTTTATAAATGTAGTAAAGGATTTAATTCGTTTTTCTTTCTTCCTTTTTTTTTTTTCGTTTATATAAATAGATTAATAATCTTTAATCATTTTTACATACATTGATGGAGTTACTTAAAAATAAAAAGTTACATTTCTTTGAAACATGCTCAAGATTATTTATTCTGAAATATATTCAAATATACACTCATTAGTGATTAGCACGGTCCGGAATTTCCAGTCCCGGCCCGTAGGAAAGTTTTTCGGCCAGGACTGGCACGTTGTAAGACAAAAAAGTTCGGCCCGTAGAGAAATTAGTGAAAACAGTCCCGACCCGTTATGGACCGACACAATTTTAACTATTTCCGCAAAAATCAGATTTTTATTTTACAATTAAGATTCCTTTAAAGAATACTGAATACATATCTATGAAATGATTTTACATTACATTTTACAGGAAAAACACATTAGCAACATTAATGATTACTTAGATTTTTAGACTTTCAATTAAAAATTCATTAAAAAATTAGTATGGTTAAGAATAAAAGGGAAAGTTAAAAACATCCTAACTTTTGAAACTGTGTAATAAAAGTAGTGAAAATACACCGCGATATTTAATAACACTGGCGATATTTAATAATCAGAATAATTCACTTTGTAAAAATCACCATTAAACGAAAAAAACAAAGCAGGGTGCGTTTCGAGCAATTCTGTACCCTTACGGAATTGCTCGTCAGTTGGTTCAACTGTCTTCATCAGTTAGTTCAACTGATGAAGAGCTGTTATTTTTGTGGTTCGAAACGAGTGCTGTTTTATTTTTTCGTTAAATGGTTAATAGAAGTAGATTTATCAAAATATTTCTATATCATTTTATTAAAGATTCCAAATCCAAATTCATTTTCATATCCAAACAATGATACTTTCTGAAACATTTTTGAATTCATTATTATTATTATTGTTATTATTATTATTATTATTATTATTTGGAAATGCATAAGATTAGCAAGAATTTATATTCTGAAACTATGTACTCGAGTGGCGTTATCCATTTTTTGATACACGCAATTTAAGAAAATACTGTCAAAGTTAGAGTTTCAAATAGAATTTCCGGAAGCGACAGCATGGAAAAGGAGAAAAATCTTCAACAATTTGACAACATTTTCTTATATCTCAACAAGATTATGCAAGTATCTTATTTACCAAAAATGAAAGCGGCTATTCGATTCCAAATCCCTTCAATAGTCAGGCTTGTCAATTTTATACTTTTACAGTTAAAGATTAGTTAGAAGATATTTCAAACCTTCGCGTTGTTGAGAAGTGAATATAAGAAACACCCTGGAGTATATATCCAAAGATTAAGTTAACATAACTTTTTTAGCGCTATTAATAATTTTACAATTCATGTTAGCCCTACACACCGGTTCAGCTTCTGGATATGTAGTAAAATTATGCAAGCCTGATCTCGGACCAGCACGAGTCTGCTAAAAAAATTATTAAGCCCAAGTTACACACAATGTAACTGTACGATTCTGATCTCCACACTATACAAGTTACACTTCTGTATTGATGTTGTGAAACTAGTGTCATCAACTAGTTGTCAAATTAGCACATTTATACTAATTATCGTTAAAGACATATTCATTGAAAATAATTCATATTTTATCGTCTCTGTCGTTTCTATCGTTTTTATAATTGGCCACAAGCCCGCAACATTTTTTTACCGAATGGGACTGGACTGTTCATTTTTTTTTTTTTTTTTTTTTTTTTTTTTTTTTTTTTTTTTGCTGGCCCGACCCAGGCCCATGCAGACCTCTAACACTCATACACACGCACACATATATATAGGTACAGTTTTCTGTTGTTGCAAAAGTTATATTCAGCACAAAAAATCTTGTCTATTTGGTAATTGAATTTCTTGTATGACTATACTTTTATGAATGTGAAAAGAGAGTATTTTTATTGTGCTTCTTAAAATTTGAAATTAATAAGAAAATAGCCCACCACATTGAAAGAAACATTATGTAGACATCTTTTTACCTATCTGTCGACGAGTCTTCCAAGCATTATATTATTTAATAAAATTTATGTTGAGTAATGGAGATGATACTTCAGGAAAAACAATATAACAACATCCTGTTATTTAATAACTATTTAGCGTGTCACTCGTAGCTACCTCTACACGCTTATTTTTCAAAACAACTGTAAAGTGCAAAAGAAGCTTTGTTTTCAGATCGTTCAGTGCATTTAAGGTTAATGTATATGAGCGCTTTCCAACGAATACTTCATGCTCTACTTTCAAACTAACTACAACTACTAGTATTCTGAAGGAAAGGATATTTTTCTTTAGCCTAACTTTCATTTTATCTCGGATTCCCTCTTAAACACTTTAAACTAAGTCGTAGCAGTGCTTATTTACTTCCTTTACAATTACATTTATATTTTCGAGCTGTGGTTGTTTATTGTTTGTTAGATCAAATTTATGCAATAAAAATTTCAGTTATATAGTCAATATAATAAATATCTTAATACACTTTATATGAAAATATTCTGGTGATTTTTCTTCTCTACTGCACTCATATCCACGGACCTCTAACAAAGAGCAGTTACTATATTAAAGTACTACAAAAAATACTACATCCCTAAAATTACAGTTTCGAAGATTTTTGTAATAAATTTATTAATGTACCACGAAAGCAATTTTATTTCGACTTTAATTCTATGAATAAAAGCCTTTTTAAAACTTAATACTAGAACTACCGATGTTAAATTTATACCTAGTTTTACAGCATCCGTCAAATTGACGAATTTTTTTTTTTATCACGGCTTCCATTGTAATTGGGCAGATTGAACAGATTGGACTTTTCATCATGAACTGTAGTGCCGAGTAGTGGGCGAGTAGAAATTGAATTTGCATATTTAACTATTCTTATTTCATTAAAAATCGTGTAATACAATTCTAGAACAATACATAAATTATATTAAATTTTTAAGTATGAAACTTGAAAACCTTCAAAATGACGGTCTTGGTAGTTCTTGTGTTAAAATCTACATTCGTGGTACATCTAGTAGATTTGCCAAACATACTAATGAGCTCATAACAGCACGGAGTTTCTAGAAAGATATCTATTATGCTTAGTTTCAAAATTATTAATAGAAATGTAACAGAATAAAGATTTCCCAAGATGTTTAAATTGGTTAAAGGGTATTATATGGAAGATTTGATCTTCTTAGCCGAGCAATTAAGTGAAAAATTACCTCCAATAGCTACACATTTAGCGCATAAAAATCTAATTGCGAATTGTAAGGTATATACAAATTATCCTCAACTTGTGCGGTACGTTGTAGAAAATGCCATTTCAGAATAAAAGAAAAAAAGAAAAACTAGAAATACAAGCAAAGGAAAAATCTGAAGCATTGAATATGGAAAAAGAAAAATTTTAGGTTTTCATTCGTGAGCTCGATCAGTTGAATATCTGTGCTGCTGTCTCCCGGTCTATCAGTATTGTAATTTTTGTAATATTCAGTATGATATTATTATTTTTTAAGTTCACAAATATCTACATCGTTTTATTTTAAATATAAATTAAAGATACCATTTGTAAAGTCTTTGGGAGTTGTATGCATATTTTTTTTGTATTTATTGTTAAAAATTAATTCTGCGTTATTATATACTACTGTACAAGTAACTTATTTCTTTTGTATTTTTAACAAACGTTTTTTTCGCTCATTCTTTTAAATTTATAATAATGCATGTAGTAAAACTGAAAATATAATACCTATCTACACAAGACGCAAGATTTCAGATTTTTTTAATATTTTCTAGAAACATTATTTTTACAATAAATGTGACATTTTTTGAAGATATATTCAAGCAAAGCAACTTTATAAAAAAGAAAATTTAATTTTGGAAATTCATTTAACATTATACCTGGGCATACTTAATAGCATTGTGTTATACCAATATAATTAACATCTGCGTAAAAATGAAAATAACTCTGTGTGAAAATTCAACGTTATCATTTAATTTAAAATGATTTGAAAAATTTTATGAATTTCGTACCTGCAAAGCTAATGAACTAATTAGTATGTTAATTGATTTTACTATCGTATTTCTGACAATAAAACAAAATCTAATAACAGATGATACTTAATAGGAAAGTTAATTCCTTTTTTAATTTTATACTCAATAGGAAAGTTTTTATAACTTAATTAACACTGTAAACTAATTACAGAATATTGATAAACAATTAAGATGCGTATCTAAACTTTAACATTCTGTTCCTTGTTGCTGAATTGAGGATTTTATTTCAAAAAGGCAACTGAAGGAGTTATTGATGATTTTATTTTATGAAGATTAAGTTCAACTATTGAAATGTAGTTTTTTCTAGGGTAGATTTAAATTTTATTTTCTTAATTGAAAAAAAAGGCTTTGTATTTTTCAACACTTTGAGACCGTGCATATCATCCTTATTTTAGATAAATTATCAAAAAAACCATACAACATTAATATTCTCTAAATAATAAATGAGATAAAATAATTAATAAGTAACATGAAATTAAGGTAACTTCTAAATTTTATGAGTAATATTTTAATAAATATTTGTTTATAATTTTCAGAATAAATAATTAAATATGCAAAATTCTTATTGTTTAAAAAAAAAATAAGAATAAAAAGAAAATCTGCACTTTCATATTTTTTCGTTATAACTAATAAAGTTTTCGTCAGCTCCTTTATCTACATTATAATGTTACTTACTTTATGTTTATAATTAATTTAAATGCCGAACGTCTTTTAAGGGTGCACTTCGCCTCAAACTTTTTCAAAATGTCTATTTTCTGTATTAAATAAAAGCCTGCATGATTATGAATATTTTCGCAACACATTTTAACCCATACAGAAAAATCATCCCGAGATATTGTAAATTATGCTTTTTTATTTTTCTGTGAATTTAGGACTTAATATTTTATGAATACATTTTACATGTCATAGGATTTTTATAAATTTAATATTTCGGACAGAATTTTAATAGATTGTAATAATTTAGCCTTTAGTAGATTATAATGCTAAGTGGTAGGTAGCGTGTGTGCCGCTCGGCGAATAATCCAGGCAAGAATATTTAATGGAGAATCTATTTATTATTTACAGAACAAAAAAGATCCTCTGGCGAAATATTTACAGCATTAAAATTATTAAAAAGCACGTAGACTCTTATACCAACCAGTTTCAACTAATGTTCAGTTTGAGTTCCATAAACACAAAGTTCGTGATTGACGTAAAGTCTCGCTAAATTACACACAACGTAGAAGTAAAATAATTCACAGATAACTGCGTTATCAAACCTCTCAAAACGAGAGTTATCGCTGTCTCTCCTGGCGAGAGTACACTCCGCGATGCTGCAACGGGCTCTGCGATCAGAACACTCTCTGAGATCCACTGCGGGATCTTTCTTCTTCCAGCTCTCAAATCCGAGCTGTTTCACTTATCCGAGAGAACACTCCGAGCTCACCGCTCTGCTCTCTCTACCCTGCGAGAGAATATCCTCTGCAAGCACCTGGCTTCTTCTTTTATTCCGATCCATGTCCTCCTATAGACCTTCCCTTAGAGGTCACAAACCAATCATGAACCTTAATGATCTCTTTCTCATTAAATGATTAGTAAAATCGTGCGATTATTGGCACCTGAGTTTTCACTCCCACGGCGCCAGGCTGTCTGGCCTTCTGGTCATCTCGTACTTTCGCTTCATGTCGGAGTGTCATCAAAGACTCGAACCTGGCGGTCGTCCCATTCACCCCATTATCATCCAACTGTCGGTTCCATTGATTGATAACGATGTAGCGATCCTTTAATATCGCCGACAGTCTCACCTTGAGAATAAAGGTCACTTTGTGTTTGCAGTTTCATGGTGAAACCTCTTTCAGAAATAAATGCCTATTTCTGCTACTTTGCTTTAAAACCTGTGATAATTCTGAATTATCACAAGATCAATTTTAATTGTAGCGTAAGATGACATGCATCTAACTTGTCAGTGAAAGAGTAAAATTTAAAAAAATAAAAAATTATAAGACCGAAGGACGATAGTAAGTTTAAATTTCGTGATTTTTTGAGAATTTTTTATTGTCTTAAATAATTCTTAAAGCATTTATTTGCCTCATTTAAAACGTTTTTGTAATTGGAACTATATCTATGACTAACGATTGAGAAATAGTCATTGGCCACTGTTGAGAGTTGATACCTTGCATATAAATTGCATTATAATAAAACAGTCAAACATTACCATATCAGGGTATTAATTTGATTTTTTATTACTGGGGCATTCATAATACTTTTAATTATAAAATAGCAATACATTTTTTTTTGCATTTTCAACATTATTTAATATTACGATTCCTTTTTGTTTTTTTGTTTGCTGTAGTTTTTCTAGTTATCAATCCAACCATCTGGAAGTTAAACAGCAGTTAAAAACTATTGATCTATACATTTTTGAAAATGCCATATGGTTCAGTTTGTTTAAATAACAAATAAAAAAAACAGAAATTTTACCTTTATGTGGAAAACAAACTTTACCAGGAAGAAGAAAACTGTACGCATTTTTTTTTCAGTTCACTACAACTTTGATTTAAAAAACGTTTTCTGACTAAAGAACAATAGTTTATCATATGGAGGAAAATCAGTTTATTTTTCATTAATTTGTGATTGCACGGTAAAATGATTTGCTGAAACATATATCAGTTTTGTCATTAGAATAAAATTTAAAACAAACTTAATTTAATTTATGAAAATAATGGAGTATTTTAATTAAATTTTCTATTTAATTTAAAATGTATATATTAAAAACTACAAGAATTTTTCTCGTTTTATTTTATGTATTAGTAGGAATCTTATTGATAGTAAAAAATATACAAGCATTCCTGAAAAATTAGATTTATTTTTACTTACGACTTCATGAAATACATGAAACATTTTAAATACACATTCCTTTAAAAATACACACATTCCTTTTTAAATACACACATACACAAATCCGCACACATACATTTATATATAGCTATACGTATGTATAAAATATTAATATATATATATATATATATGTATATACAGGGTGTCCCTAAACAAATGGTATATACGCCAGGGGGTGATAGAACACATCAAGACGAGTAATACTAAATAGGAAACCAAGGGTCCCAAACGTTTTTCAATGGAGATAGCCGCTATTAAAGTTTGGGGTCCAAAATTACAAATACACATAAAAAACGGAAAAATTGGCCGATTGATTTGCGGTTTTCACTAAAATTATTCTTTATGTTGGTATTTTCTTGAAAATAAATTATAAAGATAAATTTCAAAAAACGCCGATAGTGAGCGCTTTAGACTTTAAAGTAATGAAAAATTATTTTTTGCGGTGATTTGTTGCATCTCATTAAATGGTTTCGTAAGCTTAGACTTAAAGTTAATTTTGAGCTCAAAATCTTAATAGTTGGGAGTGGTTAAGTAGCACAAACTGAACTGTGTTCAGAGGGTTCAAATTTCAAATGATAATAAAAAACGGAAAAATTGGTCGATTCGTTTGCGGTTTAAAATAAAACTATTCTTTAAGTCAGTATCTTCTTGAAAATGAATTTTAAAGATAAATGTCAAAAAATTCCGTCAGAGGGTCCCTTAAACTTCAGAGTAACCAACATCTAATTTTAACCATTATTTTTATATCTAATTAAATGCTTTCCAAAACTTATTAAATGTTTTCGAAATCTTAGATTTAAACTTAAATTTTGAACTCAAATTCTGAATCGTTTGCAGGGGTTAGAAGCGCAAACTGAAGTATGTTCAAGAGTTGAAATTTAATCCCCGCCCCCTCGAACACAGTTCACTTTTGCGCTACTGAAACACTCGCAACGACTCAGAATTTGATCTCAAAATTTAAATCTAAACATTTGAAAGCATTTAATGAGATTTTAAAAAATAACGGTTAAAAATAGTTGTACGCTACTCCATTGCCTAACGCGCCCTCTATAGGCATTTTTGTGAAATTTATCTTTAAAATTTATTTTCAAGAAAGCACTGATTTAAAGAGTAGTTTTAGCAAAAACCGCAAACGAATCGACTAATTTTTCCGTTTTTTTTTTTATAGTTTTCAGTTTCGTTTGAAATTTAAACACTCTGAACGTAGTTCAGTTTGTACTACTTAACCACTCCCAACTATTCAGATTTTGAGCTCAAAATTTAAGTTTAAATGTAAGCCTACGAAACCATTTAATGATATGCAAATATAATGCCAAAAAATAGTATTAGGATGGATTATTTCGTTAATCCAAAGTCTAAAGCGTCCTCTATCGGCATTTTTTGAAATTTATCTTTATAATTCATTTTCAATAAAATACCAACATAAAGAATAGTTTTAGTGAAAACCGCAAGTCAATCGACCAATTTTTCCGTTTTTTATAATCATTTGAAATTAAAACCCTCTAAACACAGTTAAGTTTGTGCTACTTAACCGCTTCCAACTATTGAGATTTTGATCTCAAAATTTAAGTTAAGCCTAAGCTTACGAAACCATTTAATGAGATGCAAAAAATCACGGCAAAAAATAGTTTTTCATTACTTCAAAGTCTAAAGCGCCCTCTATCGGCATTTTTCGAAATTTATCTTCATAATTTATTTTCAAGAAAATACCAACATAAAGAATAATTCTAGTGAAAACTGCAAATCATTTGACCAATTTTTCCGTTTTTTATGTGTATTTGAAATTTTGGACCCCAAACTTTAATGGCGGTTATCGCCTTTGGAAAACGTTTGGGACCCTTGGTTTCTTATTTACTATTACTCGTCTTGATGTTTTCTATCACTCCCTAACGAATATACCATTTGTTTAGGGACACCCTGTATATATATATACAGGGTGTATATATATATATATATATATACAGGGTGATTCAAAAAAGATGGGAAAAATTTTAAGGGGTAATAGTATACATCAAGACAAACAATATTAAATAAAAACCAAGGGTCCCAAGCGTTTTCCAAAGGAGATAGCCGCCATTAAACTTTAGGGATCAAAATTTCAAATAAACATAAAAAACGGAAAAATCGGTCGATTGGTTTGCGGTTTTCACTAAAATTATTCTTTATGTTGGTATTTTCTTGAAAATAAATTATAAAAATAAATTCCGAAAAATGTCGATAGAGGGCGCTTTAGACTTTTGAGTAACGAACAACTGTTTTTTGCCGTTATTTTTTGCATCTCATTAAATGGTTTCGCAGGCTTAAATTTAAACTTAAATTTTGAACTGAAAATCTGAATAGTTGGGAGTGGTTAAGTAACACAAACTAAACTGTGTTAAGAGGTTCAAATTTAAAATTATTATTAAAAACAGAAAAATTGGTCGATTGATCTGCGGTTTTCACTAAATCTATTCTTTATGTCGGTATTTTATTAAAAATAAATTATAAAGGTAAATTTCAAAAAATGACGATAGAGGTCGCTTTAGACTTTGGAATAAGGAAAAACTATTTTTTACCGTTATTATTTGAATCTCGTTAATTTTTTTAGAAGCTTAGACATAAACTTAATTTTTGCACAAAAAATTTGAGTCGTTGGGAGTGGTTAAGTAGAGCAAACTGAACTGTGTTCAATGGGGGTGGGGAGGTTCAAATTTCAAGTTATCATAAAAAACGGAAAAAATGGTAGATTCGTTTACGGTTTTTGCCAAAACTATTCTTTATACCAACATTTCCTTGAAAAGAAATTTTAAAGATAAATTTCAAAAAATTCCGTTAGAGGGTTTCTAAAACTTTAGTGTAAACAACAACTATTTTAACTGGTATTTTTTGTATCTAATAAATGCTTGTAAAAGCTTACAGTTAACTTTTGAGCTCAAAATCTGAATCGTTGTGAGTAATTATGTAGCGCAAAATTGAGCTGTGTTCGAGGGGTGGTGAGGGTAACATTTCAACTCCTGAACACAGCTCAGTTTGCGCTTCTTAACTACTCACAACGATTCGAATTTGAGCTCAAAATTTAAGCCTAAGCTTTTGCAAGCATTTAATTAGACGCAAAAAATAACGTTTAAAAATAGTTGTTGTTTACTTTAAAGTTAAGGGCACCCTCAAACGAAATTTTAAAAAAATTATCTTTAAAATTTATTTTTAAGGAAACCGTGACATAAAGAATAGTTTTAGTGAAAACCGGAAACAAATCGACCAATTTTTCCGTTTTTTATAATCATTTGAAATATGAAACTCCCCACCCCCATTGAACACAGTTCAGCTTGCGCTACTTAACCACTCCCAATGATTCAGATTTTCTGCGCAAAATTTAAGTTTATGTCTAAGCTTCGAAAAAAATTTAACGAGATGCAAATAGTAACGGTAAAAAATAGTTTTTAGTAACTCCAAAGTCTAAAGCGCCCTTTATCGCCATTTTTTTTTTAATTTAGCTTTATAAATTATTTTTAATAAAATACCGACATAAAGAATAGTTTTAGTGAAAATCGCAAATCAATCGAACAATTTTTCCGTTTTTTATAATCATTTGAAATTTAAACCCTCTGAACACTGTTCAGCTTGAGCTACTTAACCACTCCCAACTATTCAGATTTTGAGCTCAAAATTTAAGTTTAAGTCTAAGCTTGCGAAACCATTTAATGCAATGCAAAAAATAACGGCAAAAAACAGTTGTTCGTTACTCCAAAGTCTAAAGCGCCCTCTATCGACATTTTTCGGAATCTATTTTTATAATTTATTTTCAAGAAAATACCAACATAAAGAATAATTTTAGTGAAAACCGCAAATCAATTGACCGATTTTTCCGTTTTTTATGTTTATTTGAAATTTTGGCCCCTAAACTTTAATGGCGGCTACCTCCTTTGAAAAACGCTTGGCACCTTGGTTTCTATTTAATATTGTTTGTCTTGATGTATACTATTACCTCTTAAAATTTTTCCCATCTTTTTTGAATCACCCTGTACATATACGTATATATTTATTTATTTATTTATATATGCACATTTAAGTGAAAGGATTGATATGAGCATTATTCTGTGACAAGCTAACAGATTTTATGCAATATGCAACAGTAAAGAATTTTTGAGAACGCAAATTTTTAAATTTACTACAATACTTTTTATAATAACTTATAACCATATCATTTTATTTCTCATT
This sequence comes from Maratus speculifer, assembly GCA_964019185.1. Lineage (NCBI taxonomy): Eukaryota > Metazoa > Arthropoda > Arachnida > Araneae > Salticidae > Maratus > Maratus speculifer. The sequence continues at coordinate 208,052,273 of OZ025289.1, read as the reverse complement.
ATGTAAAAAGTCTTGAAAAATGTTTTGTGAAATGGAAACAGATAATAGCCAAAACACCGCAACGGAAGCCGAAAAAGCATTTTGAATACATAAAGTTTGGCAACGAAAGTCAACATAGATATTTGATATGGTTACGAATTTTCAAGATGTAGCTTTAGGAGACTCGAAATTATACGGCTGATAATGAATGACGGATAGATACACCTCCCTTTTCATGTTGGCCTTTGTAATATTAAGCTTTGCTGTTCCCGCTGTCAATACATTAATTGCTGTGTTGATTATTATGAGGTATTCCATCTTTTACATAGTGAAAAAACACGATGAAATACTGGTGATAATTAATAAATCAAGTAAAAAAACTTTGTAAAATCACCATAAAATTAAAATAAAGTAGGACGCGTTTCGAGCTACAACAAACTCTTCGCGTTCTCATGTGGAATCTATGTTAAACTCCGGTCCATATTCTAAATTAAAGAAGGATCTTCTACTCAACATCTGTCTGATATAAAGTAGGTCGTTAAAAAGTCTATCATTCTTAATAATAGCACTAAACGTTTGGTCATTCCGTCTATAGCTAATTGTGCTCGTTTCTTTACTCTTCCTAAGGTTCATAAACCTACCCTTTCATTTCGCCCTATCGTTTCTAATATTGGTACTGCCTCTTATAAACTTGCTAAATTTTTTTCTAAGTTACTAGCTCCTTTATCTTCCACTAACTTTTACACTGTTAAAAACTCTATTGACTTTATTGATAGAATTAAACTTCTTTCTCCTTGTAATTACAAAATGGTTTCCTTAGATGTTAAATCCCTTCTCACTAACGTCCCTGTTCAAGGGGCAATTGACTGTTTGGAAAGAAGGCTACGCGAATTCCATTACTCTTCCATCGAGCCTGATGAGATCCTGCAGTTTTTTTAGTACTTGTGTTAGGCAAACCTCTTTCCAATTTAATAATTCCTTCTATTTTCAAACGGATGGTTTGCCATGGGCAATCCATTGTCTTCTCTTTTATGTGACACTTATATGCATTTTGTGGAAGAAAGACTCTTCAGTTTATATAATTTTCCCTTCTGGCTTAGGTATGTTGATGATACTTTTATCTTAATTCACTCTGAGCTGGATCTCCAAAATCTCCTTTCTCTTGTGAATTCCGTTGATCATTACATTCAATTTACTCTGCAAATCGAAGAGAACAATTCTCTTCCTTTTCTTGATGTCTTAGTTACTAAAGATCCTGATCGGTTCTCTATCTCTATTTATAAAAAACCTTTTGCTGTATCTGTTCCTCCGCATGCTTTTTCTAACCATCCTCCACATTATAAAGTGGCGTCCTTTTATACTTTTCTTTATAGAGCACTTCGCATTTGTTCCGACACTTCTGCTCTAAATAATGAAATTAGTTACCTCAAATCTCTTGCTCTTGCTCGTGGTTATAATCCCTCTTTGATTGACAAAGCACACTATAAATTTAATAAGCCTAAACGTTTTTTTTTTACTGATTCTAATAATTCTTCTAATATTAACTCTATAATTCTACCTTTTTATTTTTCTCTCTGTTTCAAAATTGCTAAAATCCTTTCGGGTCAATCCATTTCAAGTGGTCCAGAAAATATTTTTTTGGTCGCTCGACCATTTTTAAAAAATCTGAAATTTTTTGTACAACAACCTTAACATGACGGAAGTTCAAAATGACCGTTCTTTTAATTTTACTATTTTTTGTTTGTGCATGGCGGCCATCTTTGTTTCATCGTGTGCAGCGATTTTCTCAGATACTAGGATACACAAAATTGTAAATATCTCGTCTTCTATTTTCCCAATTATAATGGGGTTTGCAGCATTTTGTTCAGAATAAAATAGGCTAAATACACAGTGATAGAAATTTTTTTAAAAATAAATTTTTACAGGTGAAATTTTAGCACAAAATGTACGATTATTTCCAAAATCTATCCGTTTGCAAGAGGAAAATTTTCATGCAAGAGCAACTGTCAACCTTACACAATTTTTTCTACAAATAGGTCAAAAGTACGTGTACTCATACACCAAGTCCCAGATCTGGGAGTTAATTTCTCTTTGCGAAAAAAATTCCGAAATTCGTCAAAAATTTCAAAAATCGCATTTTTTAGGCTTTGATATCTCTGGTGGGGCACGAGATAAAAATCTGAAATTTTGGCCTGTGATAGTATTGTGTAGTATCGTTATGTACACAAAATTTCAAGAAGGAGATTTGACTACAAGCTGAGATATGACATGGAAAATATGTGAAAACAATACTGTCAAACTATTGTAAACCTACTATGTAATTGTTCAACAAGACTGTCAACCTTGCACAATTTTTTCTACGAATAGGTCAGAAGTGTGTGTACTCATACACCAAGTCCCATATCTGGGAAAATATTTCTCTTTCCGAAAAAAATTCCGAAATTCGCCGAAAATTTCAAAAATCGCACTTTTTAGGCTTTGATATCTCTGGTGGAGCACGAGATAAAAGTCTGAAATTCTGGCCTTTGATAGTATTATGTAGTAGTGTTATGTACAAAAAATTTCAAGAAGGAAATTTGACTACAAGCTGAGATACGGTGATTAAAGAAATGTTAAGAAATGCTATTACGAGTACATTAGGAGAAATGAGATTAGTCTCTTTTATTACAATATTTACCCAGAAAATATCGTTTGTTGAAAACAGTTAAATAATAAGCATTTAATTTACAAAATACAATATGTGCTCAACAAAGAGCTTAACGATATTTACGAGAGATGTTATGAGTTCGACCAGTTACTCTTGTCAGTCCATCAGACTGTTCTTTCTAAAACATTTATTTGAAGCCCCCCCCCCAAGTCTTGTCATCCCTTGTTAACTTGAATGAAATTCTCTAGGTTTAATAATTGAAGCCATGTCAACTCGATCAGTTGCAATTCATTGTCTGTAATTTACTTTTCCTGAAATGTGTTCCGAGTAAAATTGTTGCAATAGCATTTCTAGTAGATTTGTTCATCTGGACAAATTGGCTTAGCATACATTCTAAATTGTTTAAATCACACAGAAGCATTTGAAAAAGATATTTGTAACTAATATTTAACTTTGTACCATAAATAATTAATTAAAAATTTTGGAGGTATGAACAATTACATAGTATGTTACAATAGTTTGGCAGTATTGTTTTCACATATTGTCCATGTCATATCTCAGCTTGTAGTCAAATCTCCTTCTTGAAATTTTTTGTACATAACACTACTACACAATACTATCTAAGGCCAGAATTTCAGATTTTTATCTCGTTCTCCACCAGAGATATCAAAGCCTAAAAAGTGCGATTTTTGAAATTTTCGACGAATTTCGGAATTTATTTTCGCAAAGAGAAATCATTTCCCAGATCTGGGACTTGGTGTATGAGTACATGCACTAGAAAAGATTGTGCAAGGTTGACAGTCTTGTTGAACAATTACATAGTAGGTTTACAATAGTTTGGTAGTATTGTTTTCACATATTGTCCATGTCATATCTCAGCTTGTAGTCAAATATCCTTCTTGAAATTTTTTGTACATAACGCTACTACGCGATACTATCATAGGCCAAAATTTCAGATTTTTATCTCGTGCCCCACCAGAGATATCAAAGCCTAAAAAGTGCGATTTTTGAAATTTTTGACGAATTTCGGAATTTTTTTCGCAAAGAGAAATTAACTCCCAGATCTGGGACTTGGTGTATGAGTACACACTCTTTTGACTTATTTGTAGAAAAAATTGTGTAAGGTTGACAGTTTCCCTTGCATGAAAATTTTCCTCTTGCAAACGGATAAATTTTGGGAAAAATAGTAAATTTTGTGCTAAAATTTCACCTGTAAAAATTTATTTTTCAAAACTTTTTTTACACTGTTTATTTAGCCTATTTTATTCTGAACAAAATGCTGCAAACCCCATTTCAATTGGGAAAATAGAATACGAGATATTTACAATTTTGTGTATCCCAGTATCTGAGAAAATCGCTGCACACGATGAAACAAAGATGGCCGCCATGCACAAACAAAAAATAGTAGAATTAAAATAACGGTCATTTTGAACTTCCATCATGTTAGGGTTGTTGTACAAAAAATTTGAGATTTTTTAAAAATAGTCGAGCGACCAGTGCTGGACCACTTGAAATGGATTGACCCTTTCACGTTTCAATTTTAAAGTTATCTTCAAACCTATGAATAAAATTAAATTCTCGTCTTTGAAAGATCCTATTCCTATTGAGAACCGGTGGGGGTATTTATTTTATTCCTTGTTCTTGCAATTTGGGTTATATTGGTCAGACCAGAAGAGCGCTGAAGAAAAGATTGGACGCGCATCAGAGATATATTAAAAATCAGGAATTATGGAGGTCTTCGATTGCTACTCACTGTTAATCTTCCGGTCATTATTTCAATTTTTCCATGGCCAGAATTATTTCTAATCCTGCCTCTCCTTCTCACTTAGATGTTCACAAAGTTTATTTTATTTGTAAAAATTCTAATACTCCTGTCATTCATCTCTCTTCATCCCCCTACCTTTCTCCTGCGTGGAAATCACTTTTGTAGGTTTTTTTTTAAATATTGTTTATAAATTCTTATTGTTTTATTTTATTTATTTATTAATTTTTACAAATTCTTTATTTTATTTATTTATTTATTTTTACTTATTCTTTATTTTATTTATTTATTTTTAATTATTTTCTTATTTTATTTACTTTTTTTACTATTATTATTATTTTCCTTTTATTTATTTATTTACTTATGTATTTTTTATTTTATTTATTTATTCATTTATATTTTATTTTATTTTATTTACATTGTTCTCTCTCTTTTATTATTTTGGCATCATTTTTCTCTTCCACCGGGGCTCCTTTAGCTAGCGCCACCTGTCGCACTCTCTGTAATCTCCTTCCTATTTCTTTCACTTGATCTCGATTTTTCTCTTCCACCTTGGTTTTTCAACTAGCGCCACCTGTCGCACTCTTTGTAATCTCCTCCGTGTTTCTTTCACTTTATCTCGACTCTTTGCCCTTGCGGAACACATGTCGATTTAGCTAATGACGAGCTGTTATTTTTGTAGCTCGAAACGCGTCCTACTTTATTTTAATTTTATTGTGATTTTACGAAGTTTTTTACTTGATTCTTCTTTTACGTGTTTACTAGTTGAAGTCGCGGCTTTCTCTTCCTACATACTCATTTTTATTCATTTTTGCATAAATTATGTTGTTTGTGTTAATTGTTTTTTCTGTATTAAATTGATAGACAGTTTTGATTATACTTGTAATTAAGATAGTTGTTTTGTTTTTACGTGCATAAATTACAGAGCATAATTTTAAATTGTCATTTTGAGTTCTTTTTGAACTACACTAATGGAATTTGTCGACTTACTATGCCATAGAAACTTGTGTAGATACATTAAAAAAATTTTGATGGATATTTCTTCTCGTAACTTTCAGATTAACAAGAACTTGTTAATTTTCAATTGTTAATTTTTTTTATTGTTATTCCGTTTTGCACTCTCTTTCCATTATTCTCATTCTTTGCCCATTTTCAGACAAGAACTATATGTACAATAATAATAATAATTCTTTTTCTGTCTGTTTTTTATCGGATCCTATATCAGAATTCCATACTACGGTTACATTAATCATATGGGAAGAGGATAACTAACTTATAATAATACCTGTTGATCCGATCGGTATTGTCCGGGATCATACAAGTTTTCAAACAATCTGCGGATATTTAAAATCTCCATTCTCAGTGAAATTTCTATTACGAAAACCATGTTCTGGAAGGATAAAGAAATGTTGTTGATTTTAGCTGTTCTCAACCAATAATAATAATAATAATAATATTTCAAGTATTTTGAAATTCCTTACTTCAATGTACACTACTCCATGCAAAATAATTCTGTGCACTTATTCTGTGCATATATATACATATATATATATATATATATATATATATATATATACATATATATATATATATATATATATATATATATATATATATATTATATGTTATATATATATGTATATATATGTAAACAAATTTTATTACAACACATGAAACGAATTGCTAATAAAGAAAAGTAGAGAAAAATCTCCCATAAATATATACATTACTGTCAAATAACTCAACAAAAGAAAATAAATGTACTTTAAATAGCATCTATGAAAAATCATCACCATCAAATCAATGAAAAAAATCGATTATTTTGAATGCGTCTAAAGATTTTAATCCTGTTGAAAGAAAAATATGATTACCTTTCTCCAATCCTAGCTTTAGTACTTTGCTAAATTGGGGAAAAAATCAATGGAGATCAGGAAAAAGATTTATGCAGTCATTTTTATTTTTCATTCCTGAAAGCATTTAATGAGCAATTTTCAAAGAAAATGCATACAGTCAGCTTCCTAAATTAGAATATAGATAATCGAAGATATAATGCGGCTATAAAAATAAAATTTTTGCGAAGTGATAACAATATTTACTTTCTTCACTTCTTGATATTTTTAAAGATTATAAAAATTCTATTTACTTTAGAATAAGATTTTTAAATCATATGTGTACACCATTTGCGAAATGTTTAAAAAAATTTTTATAATCTGGATTAAATTTGTCATAAAATAAATGTATAAGCTATAATTTAAGTATGAGATAAATTTTTTAAATTCTCGATAATGATAATATATTCATTTGAAAATATGTTACTGTTAAATCATTTCAAGGCTAAAATTACTAAAATAAAATAAAAGTGTAAGATATAATTTAAATATAAGATGTAATTTTTTTTACAGCCTCAATACTGCTAATATTGTCTGTAGAAAATATATTAGTGTTAAACAATTCTCAAGAATAAACTTATGTGCAGTAAATAGCTAAAACGGCAAATTATAAAAGTTTTCATTCTTTTAAAATTGTCTAAAATTTTTAATATCAGTGACGATCATAATCAGCTATTTTTTTTCTTTTCTGTATTTTATAACATTTTTAAAGTTAGGGAACAATTTAATAGAAGAACCGGAAGCAACATATCAAGTATTTTGTATTTTTTAGTGTCATAAGACGTTAAATTACAGTCTTCAGATGATTTGCAAATGTTTAATATCAGTTATTTAAATGTTATGTAATATATGATACATACATATTTTCAATTAAAACATGCGAACAGATAACAAAAATTACTTTCATGGGATTATTTTAATATAAAGATATTATTAATTTTAAGATGTTTTTAAACTAATTTCTATAGAAATTTTAATATTGTTGGAATAGATAAGTGATTTAAACACTGAGCGATTAAGTGGCAGTTGGTTTATATGAAGTCGATTAATCAAGGTATCTATATATCTACCATAAATGCTCAAATATAATTATAATATCTATTTATTCTTATTTTTAACAAATATCGGTTTCAATTTTTTAAACTAGAATTTAAAATAGGTCTAAAAATTTTTTGAAGACAAAAGTTTATGAAAATGTACAAACTTCTCTCTGTCTCTCTCTCCCGCTCGCTCTCTGCATATGTATACAGAGCGTTTTCACAGATTTTTGTAACAATTTTGAAAAAAAAAAAAAAGAGTAAATAAACGAGCTTAACGGTTTTATCTTCTGATGTGTTAAAGATACTAGCCTTTCTATTGAATTATAATATTATACCATGTTGGTTTCTGGGATAGGAAATATTTCCTAAATTATCAAAATTTATTCTATGCCACTCTTTGGCAGCGATCGTTCGTATTATAGAAGTTGTTCTAAGTATTATACCTAAATAAGCTTGTTTTAAATTATCAATTCATAATATTTCATTAAGGCACATGGGGTAACTAGTTAGAGATATATTTAACTGAAATAATCAAAATTCCAGTTTTTTTCGCATTTTTATAATAATTGTGTTGATGATTTAGATATGAATGAAGAACTTATGGTGATGAAACTCAACTTATTAAAGGTTTTTTGGGTAAAGAGATGGGATGTGGCCTTTAATAACAAGTGTTGATATATTTTTGGATAATAACTCGAGTTAATTTTGACATTGTTTTCATTTATTTTTTATTTTAAATTATCTCTTATACAATAATTCAACAATAACCAGAAAACCTTTAACAAAACCTTTCTTGTTTTGCGTGAACATACACTTCAATTTTTTCCCATCGCTGAAACTACATTTTTTGAGTAATGTATTGTTTACTTTTTTTACGGCTAAGTGTAAACTTTAACGTTCCTTCTTATTTTAATGTGTGCGAATATTTTGCCATCTAATCCGATTCATATCTGAATTAAATAATTATTTCTGTTAAAGAAGAGTGAAAAAAAAGGGTTTCGGGTGAAGCCATCAACAAGAGATGAATCTTCTGTTGAAGTAGGAAATAAAAAGTCTAGTTTAAATAAATAAAAATAATAATAATAATTCTCTTAAAATTTTGCGTTTTTTTCTACCACAAAACTTGAAAAGAAAATCTTATCTTTTTAAATCGCCGTACTCTCCTGATTAAATAACGCACATAATTATATTACAATCTGGTACTAAAAAGCGTAATAATTGGCAGAGAGGCTCTACTAATCAAAACTACACAAGGCTATTTAGGCTTAAAGTGGAATTTGACGAATTTTCATTTAAATTAGGGTAACATCCCCAGCAATTGGCATGCACCAGTGATTGGCACATCCTGCAAACATGTCTTAAAATAATATTTATATCCAGTCTTTTAAAAAGGCAAGATCATATACCACTTATATGCTCATTTACGTTAAAGATTATGACTTTGATTTATGCTACTAGATGACAATAGTGCCTATTAAAGATAAATAATTATGGCTTGTATCAAATTAGCCATTTTGTTGCAAATGCTTCTTCTTTGGCTTAATTAAGGCATGCTTTTCAATTCATTATTATCTGATTTATAATATATTTTAAATTTTAATTAACAACAGTTTTGTTTAGTTAAAAAGGGTTATTTTAATTGTGTAAAAGTATTTTCGACACAAATACTTGGATTTCTGAATTAATGATAGATGCCAATTAATGGTGCTTCAATTTTGATAGTTCCAAGTAATTGGCACCTATTCCAATTACAAAAAAATCGCAAGGAATTTGAGATTAAACCACTTATTTTGGAAGTACTTTTAAAGTTATAGACTAATTTTGTTTATCATTTACTTTTATTTGAAAATATGAAATATTATCAGTAATTGGAATCCATTAAAGCTTCATATGACAATTACTGGGGACAGCATGACAATTACTGGGTATTAATATCAGTATATTGTATTGCTTTAAAGTGTTCACATTTCAGACTAATATGCAGATTTCTTACTCTCAAAAACCTGAAATATGACATCTTCATCTATGGTAAATTCATTTAAAGCGATTAAACCCAATGCAAAATGTAAAGTACTGTTTTAATATAAACATGAGCCAATTATTGGATCATAAGGTGACATATATTGGGGCTCTAGGTGCCAATTACTGGTGATTTCAGCAACTTTTTATAATATATTTTTATAAAAATACTTTTTCATTTTTTTTTCTTTTAGTGGGCAAAATAGATGCACAGATATGCATTCCTTGATTTAAAAATATTTCCAAGTAAATATTTTATTTCTTTGTAATGAAAATTGAAGTAAGTTTAAAGACAAATCCTTAATGTGCCAATTACTAGGGAGGTTTTTATTTATAACTATTTTTTTCCTGCAATGCATAATTCTATATAGATAATTTATGACATAAAATATTTTTAAATTTTTGAAACACTGTTTGATATTTTTAATTGAAAATTTTGAACTTATATATAATTACATATGTTACTCCTGAACAATTTATGCAATTATATTTCGTTTTTCGCTATTGTGTGCAAAAAAAGTTTTTATATTATTTTGTCAATATTCAAATTGATGTTGTGAGATAATATGTACAATTTAAAATTAATTTCGAGCTTATATCCATTTTTGTTTCCATTAAAAAAATGCACCTATTTGAAATTGAAAAAAATGCTAGATATTGTTTGTTTAGAAGACAAACAGTAGAGCCAGGCACACTTGACCATTCTACCACTGAAAAGGATGTTATGCTGAAATTATTATTTTCCAAAGTTCTATTTGCAGCGTTCATTTGTAAGTTGTTGTACTAATATTAGAGCTCACCAAAACAGCTAAACAAACTCCGTTCATTCTTAATTTGATCAAATCAAAGCAGATCTGACTTGCGTGCAAAAGTGTGGAAATTTTGCTTCCCCAAAACAAACAGTATCTTTATAAAATTAGTCTTTTTTTTAACAAAATTTGATATAATTTTGTGGTACTCATTTCTTACGGTCTACAGACAGTATCAGTTCCTGGATTTCAGTTTATCAGTTTTGGATGTTAATCACGAAGTTTAGGGACTATATAAATATGTAAATATATACATAATTTGTAAAATTTATTTTTTTTATCCAATGTACAATGTAATATTTTCAAAAGTAATAATCCTTTTATTCAATACATATTAACGTAAGGTATTGATTAGTTTGTATACTAATTAAAATACCAATGTTAGAATAAAATGTTTCAAATCTGGTTCAAAGAATGTATCAGAAAAAACTCCCAGTCAGCTAATTGTTCTTATCTACTATCAATAATGCATTTTTAATTTTTATCCTTGGTTAAAATTTATATTTCAGTAACTATAACTAATATAGATGAGTAAATCATTATAATACATTTCATTATAATCCGTTCTATTTAAATGAATATCGGGGATTTAATGCTTGGTAGTATTTATTACATTGCATTTAAATTTACAAGTGATACATAAAATGACTAAACAACTGAAACAGCTTTACCAACAAAATTACAAGTGTTCAGTGTGAGCACCTTCCGTCCCACGGTACACGCCAGGTCGATAGGTCAGTTCTGTATCAATGTGTATTGTGGGTGACAAAAATTAATTAAAAAAAACTCTTTTTTTTCCTTGCCTCTTGCCACCCTAATATCTTATCTCCAGAAAAATGATCAAATAGACAATTGATCTTATCTATTGTAAAATATGTAATTTTTATGTTTGGTTAAAATTAATATTCCAATTACTATACTTAATGTAGATGTGTTATTCATTATAATATTCATATGTAATCTGAAAAATACAATTCTCACTTTTGAGATCCCTGTTATACGAGACTTTGGCTTTGACAAGAAGTTTATTTAAAACCACCGATATAATATGCAATGCGCTCCTTCATCAAGGCAGTAAAAATGACCAGTATGCTTTTTAATTTAATTTCAGGCATATATTTTTAGATTTTTATTTAGTTTAAGTTACATCAGTTCTTACACCCATTCTACATAAAAGGAATAAGTTTAACACGTCTTTCGCACTTTAAAAAATATAATTTAATATTCTATTTAAAGCGTGTCTCTTGTAAAAAATCAGTTTTGCTCATTTTTTTACAAATTTAAAAGTTACTTTGAAGTTTTATTTCAATATATTTATAATTATAAAATGTTACTTTAATAACCACTTAACATTGATGCAGTTTTAGTATTTACAGTATAAAGTCCACTTTTGTAAGTGTAAAAAACAGTTACATAACATATTTATTGATGTGGTTAAACTAAAAAAAGACACGTGCACTTAAAGATCGCTACTTTCATGGGCATCACGTTTCCCTTTTCACTGAATACATGAGTGTATATCGATTAGTTTGCTTTTAAATAATTAAAAACTCTTAAAATATTCAAGATGTGTTTTTATTTTTTTTCATTTAATATGTATATTTAATAAATAAGTTTTAAATATATTTTTAAAGATATATAAGTTAACTTGCAGAAATAATTTTATTGGTTAATGTAAAATTATGCACATTTTAATCGATGTATATGCATTACATACCTTTAAAAATATGCAGTGAATCATTTATTTGAAAAAAAAGTATGATAAGGACACAAAATAAAAGTATACAAAAAAAAAGAAACAAATACTGAAATGCATTATTTACAAAACTATTTCATACTAAAACTTGAAGAATTTGAGAAACAAACAACAATAGATTTTATATTTTAACATATGATATTCTTTATTTGTATCATATTGGTATCTTATAGTATATGTTTGTCTCTGAACTTGTAAATATCATTTATAGTTAAAATATAAATCCAACGAAAACGAATTATAAATTTCTAAATTTATATTAGTTCTAAATTAAATATAAGATTAAAATACAAACATATTAAACGAACAAAATAACAATATAATAAAATACATAAATATTATATTAAAAAGGTTCTGAGTTCATCCAAATCAAATCATTAAAACGTAAGTGTTTATTCTAAATAAAAATTGCATATAACCTACAGAAATATCGAAAAAAAATCATAAAGAAAACTTTATTTGAATAATAAATGTTTAAAATGAAAGTATCAAGTTTTTTGAGAATAAGTGAAATCAAGATGCACCCGAAAGGAATACATAATCAATAATCATACGAGATCCATTTCAAAAGTAAGGAAATACATATTTAGCTTTCAATGATGGTGTGGTGCATACATGTATACGCAAATCATTAAAGCTAATAATTTAACAAGTTATCGAAACCAATGCTTTCAAATTAATTTCAAACTGAAAATGTACAAATATTTGTAGTGACTAGTAAATATTTTGAAGTAAGATATAAAAAAAATCATTAATAACACGCTTTTTGGAGATCTTTCAGGAACTGAGCTGGACTTATTTTTTCATTTAAAAATCTATATTATCAATCCTTCTATTTTAGTTTACAAAATATTAATTTATTCTTTAGCAAACAAATTTCAATTTTAGGGGTAAAAGTTATTTCATTCTCTCTAAAATGTAGGTTTATTAAATGTATGGAATAGTTTAACAAAACTTCGCTTTTATAAATTACAAGTTTAACAAAAATTTATTTCGCATGTTGTAAATCTTTCACAAAAAATAGTTTATTTGTTTCTCAGGAATAATGATAAATGAAAGTACTTTATACAACTTTAGAAAGAGGGTTTTGTTTCTCTATTCCTGTCTTTGATTGTAGTATTTGGAATAAAAGTATTGACCTCAAAAATAATGGGGCAACAGAACATTACATGAAAAATAAATTAGTATGATAAATTCTCTGTACTTATTATTTTATTTCCTTTGTTATTATAGGGATGATATTTATATGTCTCTACCTTCGATGCGTTAAATTTTCTGTTCTGGTTTCGGTAGAATTTCAATTTCTCTAAATTATTGCGATTTATTGTAATACCAACTAAAAGATCAATTTTTCGTGTTTAAATTAATTAATTTAAATAAACATCTTATATAATATTGTTTATTAAGTGAATAACAGTCAATAGAAAATTTTTAAAAAGAAAAATATCTAAATAAAATATAAGTAGAATTTTGACTTTGATAGCCGCTTTTCTGATAACCGCATTCAGGATTTGCCTTTACGTTATATGGGCAAAGTGTTTTAATTGTTTCATTGGTTACAAAAATTTTGTATTCTATTTAAAAATTGGTGAATTACTTAATCCGTCAGTAGAGTTGTATGACTATTTTGTAATAATCATTTTAAACATTTTTACTACATGAAATCTCGGAATTTTACCTACTATAATTATACTGTTCATTTCGGCACTCACATAAACATGTGTTTATTTGATACACTCTTCTTACACTGCTTGTTCGGACAGTGAAAAATGTTGACACTCAAAATTTATTTGTCAAATGTGTAACAGAACTGATTTCCTTTCAGCTTATTAAAAGAAAGCACTTTATAGATGTTTCATTCCTTAAACATAATATGAATCAAGATGGGGTGAATAGAACTGTGTTTGATTATATGGTATATGTTCGTTCTACTTTGATCATCATCCCGTTTTGTTATATTGGATTTCGAGATTTGATTGTTATTGGAGGGTTTTTAGATAAAACACGCGTTAGATAAAAAAAATAATTTCTGTAGATATTAAGGTAATGAGCTAATAAATATATGTAAAGTTATGAATTTCCGAAAATACTAAAATGGGACGTTTTTTTTAATCTTATATCAGAAATGTAATTAAATTTTATCGATATGACCATTTTTTCAAGTCATAGTAATATTATGCATTAAAATACACAAAGGAAGTCAATCCGCAATTTTCGTAACAAATGGAATACTTTTTAAATGTTTTTCTGAAACAATTATACAAGTTTCTGATAGTTATGTTCTAAATGTCACATAAAAATCTACTCACGAATCGACAACTGAATTTGTTTTTACATATAGCTGTGGTGTGTACCTTTATAGCGTAATAAAATTCCAAGTCCTTTGGTCATTTTTGTCAAAATTCAAATATTTCAAAAGAACACAAAAACAGGCAATCATACAAACGTATAATTTTTTTATTATAATGAAAATAAACAAGAGCTTCTGGCAAAAAAAAGTCTAACCAACAGCTAAAAAAAAAGAAAAAAAAAGGACAAAAATGGCAAAAAATATATAACCCCCTTTACTGGAAATACGTTAAAAAGGATAAATTATTGGCATAAATTTAAAATAAAATTTACTTTAAGAAATAATTTATAACTAAAAAGTACATTAAAATAAAATATAACATTCTACTATTTCTTTTACTAAAAGAAGCGACTTTAAAAATGAAAAATGTTTAAGCTTATATAATTATGGTTCTAGAAAGTGGTTAAGTGTTTTGTAAATGGCAGCTAAGAAAAAAAGAGAATGATTAATGAGCGGTAAAGTTGTATGACTAAAGTTAAATTATTCGTGAAGATTTCTTAACAAAATCTGTGAAATTGTTTGTAAAAAGATTTATAAAGATTATACTCACTTAAAGCACTCTAACAAGATTCCTGATTATTATAATAAAAAAATAAATGAATATTTTCACAGAAATTTTAAAGAAAACTTTTTTGTTGTGTATTTTTACAGTTATTTTTTTAAGATAATAAAATCTGGAACAAAATCTATCAGATAAAATGGATAAACAATACAAAGTGATTAAATAAATATATCATTTTTGTCGCAAACTGGGCAATTAAATGAAAAAAAAATATGACACCATTGTTAATTTTAAATAAAAAACAACACATAAAATTTTTAATTATATTTCAGAAATGAAATTTCTTTGAAAATCTAGAGTATTTAAATATTCAAGATTTTTTTTTATTATGAAAAAATACATGAGTTGATGATTGCTAGGTTTGTTTGTATCTCATGTTACACCGCTGGATTGTGTGCTCATGCAGAGGTTTCCATCATAAGATGGTGTTAGATAAATGCTAAGCTATGCATTGGCCTCGTAGATTAGAACATTCACTGCCGATCACGCGCCAGAGCGTGAAATGGCGCAAACGTAAAGGGGCCACTCACGCGCCAGCGCGTGATGCAGGGTGATGTGCAATAGCCAGTCACTTGCTGCGCGCCAAAATATTTCACTGATTCTTTGTTATAAAAAGTAAATCGACTTCTGGGAAAAACCCATTTCTACAGTGCGGTATTAACTATCATCATATCGCAGCGAGCGTGTTAAATGATAGAGTACTTGTAGTGCTATTATAAAAATTCAAAATTTGATTTTGGGCTTGAACATTTTTCCATCTGCTGGTTCTACACTTAGTTAGCAAAGTGATAATTTAGATATTAAATTTTGAAGAACAACAGTTAAATGTCTAAATTAAATACATATATAAGCGTTAAATATGGCACGATCCAGAAGTATGAGCGATATGGAGGTTGTAAAATAACTCATCCCACACTTTTTTATGATGTATTGTGAGACTCTTTGAATGGCTACAGATATTAGTGTCCTAAGATTTTCATCATTTCTTGGTAGCCGTTGAAAAAATACCTGATCTTGATGAGTCTCCACAAAAAAGGAAAAAAATATGCAGAGAAAAATGTGAGATGAGTCATCGTACCACATTGATATCGTTCTTAATTTTGGAAGTACTCAAACTTATTGTGTTCTATTTTAAATTTCAGTTGTTCCTTTTGATTTTGATGAACAGCATGGGTGTATGTATATACATATATATATTGTTGCTTTTAATAGCCCGGTAAATCTATCTTTCGCCGTGAAGTGGGGACCCTCCGTTTCGGTGATAGAGGATCTGAAGAGCCAGGAAATACTTGACTACTTGAATTATTTTTCATTTTTGCAGATATGGCAGCTTTTCCTACTTACATTACACGCATTGCCAATGCTAATATGGTTAACAATAAAGCAGACAATTTTGAATCATTCTTGAAATATTTATGTGCGGTTGAGCGTACATCAATTCAATATCAATCAGAAGATCAAGTGAAAACCAAATATGCAAGGTGTAGGACATTTTTCAATGAAATCGGGGAGAATCCAGCTCAAAAAGCTTCCGTCGGGGAGAATTGAATAAAAAAGCTAGTCAGCATGAGATTTTCTTGTTAGAGTGTCAACAACGGCACAGGGAATCAATTGAAGCATGTAAACAATGTGGGAAATCAGTTACACATTTTGTAGCCATTTTAATAATTTGTAAGCTTGTAAACAAACCGTCATGTAAATGAAATTCTTACCGTCAGATTACCTGTCTACTGTTTATTTTTAAATTAATTTCAAGTTTTATTGATCTAAATTTAAGTAATATATAAGTTTCCGTATTTTCCACAAAAAAAATTGCATCAGTTGCGTACCGGGGTATTCTGATCAATGATATGAGGCACAAAAATGTTCAATGTCTAAAAATGGTAATAAAAAAATCCAAATTTTAAATTGAATACGCTAAATGAGAATAGGGCTATTAATAGTGAGGAATTAGAATTATTTTAAATTATTTTGATATTAAAGTACTAAAATCCAGGCAAAAATAGAAAAAAAGATATCCGGGCCATTCTTATAAGTTTTAAAAATTTCGTCTAGCATTCACAATCGCTACTAAGTTGTACCGAGAAAAACTATAGAGTAATTTTGAAAACTCAAAAAAATATAACAATAAAAATAAAAAAAATGATTTTTTTATAAATTGATTTTTAGTGAATCATTTTTCATTATTTATATTGAGCATCTACTATGTGCTTTATAAAGAATTGTTTATTTGATTTTTAATTTTTAAAATCAGTTATATTAATTGTGTGAGCTATACATATTTCGTTGTATCTTGCTATTAAAGTGCATTAAAAGTAATATTTTTATTTTTTATTCGTACAATACTGAAAAGTAACAAATGTGATCTATCATCACCAAATTATTTAAGAGATCCACTGAAATATCATATGGTAGCTCATACACCGAAATATAAAAAAATCCATTACAACAAAAGCGGCAAAATTGTAACCTCAGTCCCTCAGTTACCTCAGTTGCCAATGAAGAAATTTATTGCCCTTTGCCCGTTTGTTATTTTGCGTTTTTATGGGCATAATGTCTGAAAATCGTGCAAACAATTTGTGATGTCATTTTTGCATCAATTTCGTTAAGTGGTTAAAGTGAAATTTTCCTTCAAATGGCATGTAATCAACGTATACAGTTTTGATAATAGTGTTCTAAGACGAACAACATCAATAAAAAAGGGAAGGAAATTTTTTACAATTTTTCTTATTTATAATTTCATTTTTATTGAGATTGCTTAAGGTTATTTTGTGAAATTTTGCTGATACGGATGATAAATTATTAAATAAAAGTAAATACTTCTTAAGAAAATGTATTTCTCTATGTGTCTAAGAGAAAATAGAGAAATGTTAGTTTTTCCCTCACTAAATTATTATTGTCATAGCATTATGGTTTTAATTTGATAGTAGTTTGCATATGAAAGTCATTTTTATAGTTCACGAAAAATATAAGACATGTTTTATTATGTAAGTTCAAGAGGAATATTTTTAATCCTTTATCTACCGGATTATGAATTCGTGAAAAATTTACATTCTGAAGCATTTTACGTAAATTGTTTAACCTAAATTAAAGGATTTACATAATCATTTAATATATTTTTGAAGGATTTTAGAAGAATTGGAAGATTTAGAAGGATTAATTAAGTTTGAATTTACCGGGATTTAATGCAATATTTATAACCCCACTCAAATCTTTTATTTTAAATTGTTTTCTTAATATTTTGTAGAATTATAAAATGTACGAATATGATGTTCTTACAATATAAATAAAGAAATATTTCAGAATTGAAAAATCCCTGCCCACCCCGTCTCTCAGCGCCAAAAAAGCTGAAAAGATACAAAGGCAAAAGAAATCATCCTTTTAAAAATATTTTTGTTTCGTATAATCAATAATGCTTTTGAAACAAAATAAAAAATGTATCTGTAACACAACAAATATTTTTGTTTTGTGTAACCAATAATGCTTTTAGAGCAAAAAATGTAATGTATCTGTAACTCATTCTCAACAGTATTACAACTAGTTGACTTATCAAAATAATTTTATAATAAGCAATTTTAATGGTACTTATCAGTACCGTCGGTGGATGAAGGATTAAAGAGTTCAAATAAGATACTTTAATTTCTGATCATTCTATTACGGATGGCATTTTCGCATTATAAGTAAAAATAACAATTAAAAAACTTTTGAAAAGTAAATAACGTCTCAATTTAATGTATCATAATGTTACTCTGTTAAAATTGTTACATTTTGATATTTTTTCATATCGCTGATACTGTGATTGAGACGCTAATTCCATAGGACTAGAGTGGGTAAAAATGACGTCATATTAAAAAATGAAACTTGTATTACATTCAAAATTTGAAAAGTAAGGACATTATGACTGGAAATACATTAATTAATAATCTATTGCACGTTAAAATATTTTGTAAATAGTGAATATGAACATTAAATGTAAATGTGGTTTATAAAAATGTAAATTTTGCGACAGTGAATAAGAAATTATTTTTAGGTTTCGTTGGAAAAAAAATCCATTTCTGTCACAGCGGCACAATTTTCGCTGATTATTTATTACATATTACTAAAGGTCAAAACCTTAATTAATAACTTCAGAATCGTCATTGTATATTATTGCTAACATATAAAAATGAAGTTTGTTTTTCCAATAATTTGAAAAGTTAAAATTAGGCTTAAAAAAATATTTTTTTTAAGAGTTGGTTTATCCAAAATCCTTTTTTTATTAATTATTTTATTTATTTTTGTAATTATTTTTCTAAATTCAATCAATCAGTTCGTTTAAACATTTTCATTCGTCAAATATAATAGATTGTGATTCGTTAATTTTTTTTTTTTTTTGAGTATTTACTTCGTGGTTTATAAGAAATGTTTAACTTACTTTTATTTTTTTCAAATAAATTTACTCAATTCTACGAACTTAAACCAATTTGTTGTGTTTTTCTATTAAGGTGTATTAAAATAATATATTAATTTATTACTCATATAATACTGAGAAATAATAATTGTGATATACCTTCCCGAAATGATTCAAGAGATCTAGTAAAATATCTAAATGATTGAACCGAAACATAAAAAGATCCATTTGAGTAAAAGCGACAAAAATTGTTGCTTCAATCCTAAGGAAGAAATTTATTGCCCTTTGCCCATTTGTTATTTTCCTATTTTATGAACATAATGTCTGAAAATCATGCAAACGATTTGTGCTGTCATTTTTGCATTCCATTACGTTAAGTGGTTAAAGTGCAAATTTCCGACAAATGACGTATAATCAACTAATACAATTTTTGTATTAATAGTATCAATAAAACTCGAAGGAAATTGTGTGCTATTTCCATTTATTGTAGTTATAGTTTCATTTTTAGAGTGATTATTTGAATTTTTCGTTTGAATTTGCTGGTATGGATGATATATTATTAAATAAAAGTAAATACCTCTTTAAAAAATATTTTTCCCTATGTATCCAAGAGAAATTGAGACATTTTGGAATCCTTCCCCAATAAATTATAGCATTACGGTTTTAATTTGATAGTATTTTGCATATGAAAGACATTTTTATAAGTCGCGAAAAACTTATGATGTGTTTTATTATTTAAGTTGATAAGGAATAATTTTAACGAGTTAAAAAGATTTACTTTCATTTCTGATCATATTATTACGGATGCAACGCTCTGATTACAATAAAAAATAGCTATTTAAAAACTTTTGAGCTGTAAATGACGACTCATTTTAAAATAACTTATTTTTACGCTGTTAATGTTTTTATATTTTAATATTTTTCATTTCCTTGATACTGTGATTGTAACGCTAATTTGAAATGTCTTGAGTGAGTCAAAATGATCTCATAGTAAAATTAAGTTTAGGAATCCATTTATCAATAATCTATTGCATATTAAATATTTGTAAAATAGTAAATATGAATTTAAAATGTATGTATTTAAATTTTGTGATGGTAAAAATAAGGTTATTTTAAGGTTTCAATGAAAAGAAAATTTTGAATGTGTCAAAATGGCACAATTTTCGTTTATTTTTTATTAGATAAAACAATGGGTGAAACACTCAATTAATAACTTCATAATCTTCATTCTATGTTATTGCTGATGTATATTAATAAAGATTGTTTCTTCAATAACTGAAATTTATAATTAAACTTTTCTTAAAACAGTATTTGTTTCAAGAGTTAGACTATCCTAAATCTTTTTGAGCAATTATTGTATTCATCTTTATGATTATTTTTCTAAATTCCATCCATTGGTCCTTTTAAACATTTTCTTTCGTCAAATTCGACAAATTTAGGCACGTTTATCATTATTTATTCTCAATATGTACTACGTGGTTTATAAAAAATGATTAGCTTCCTTTTATTTTTTAAACCAATGATATTAATTCAGTGAACTAAAATTATTTTATTGTGTTTTGCTATTAACGTGTATTAAAAATAATATTTTAATTTATTACTCGTACAATACTGAGAAATAATAATTATGAAACACCTTCCCCAAATGATTCAAGAGATCTAGTGAAATACCTAAATGAAAGCACCGAAACATAAAAAGATCCATTACAGTAAAAGTGACAAAAGTTGTTGTTTCAATCCCAAAGAAGAAATTTATTGCCCATCGCCCATTTGTTATTTTCCTATTTTATGGCCATAATATCCGAAAATCATGCAAACGATTTGTGCTGTAATTTTTCCATTCCATTTTGTTAAGGGGTTAAAGTGCAATTTTCCTACAAATGGGCACATAATCAACTCATGCAATTTTGATACTAGTGGTCTAAGACGAATTACATCGATAAAATTGAAAGGAAATTTTGTGCTGTTTTCTTTTATTCTGTTTATTGTTTCATTTTTATAGCGATTGTTTCGGATTTTTTTGTGTTTGATTTTTGCTGATACGGAAGATATAATATTAAATAAAAGTAAATACCTCTTAAGAAAATATATTTTACTGTGTGTCTAAGAGAAAATAGAGAAATATTGAAATTTTTTTCTCCATACACTGTAAAAAAATTCTGCAAAGGTACTAAACACTTTTTAAGAAACTGGGATTCCAAGAACTTTTCATGTAACGATAACAGGAAAAATCCATGTAACCGCTTCTAAAACTTGAGTTTTTGTTGTTACCGTTACAGGAAAAGTTCTTGGAATCCCAGTTTCCTAGAAAATGTTTAGTACCTTTGCAGATTTTTTTTACAGTGTAGACGTTTTATGAATTAGCTAATAAATACTTGACCAAATTTTCTAAACTTTTGGTAATATGAAAATATATTTAAATGCATATATGCTATTTAATATTCTATCAGGAAGGGAAATTGGGGTACAAATAAAAATTGTAGGAAAAATAATATTTCGAATCTCCCTGGAAATAAAGTGCACGGAAATATGCGTGTCGGTAGCACATGCTATAGAGATGTAGCCTATAATTTGTGTTCATTTTTGTAAGAATAACGCGTATTTTCATGATGATGAGATAATTTAACTATTAAAGAAATAGAAAATTTTGGATTTTTTTAAAAACTATAAGAAGATTTTCAAAAAAAAATTATCGAGAATTTTCGAAATTTTAACAAAATGAAGTTGAAACAACATTATAGTATTAAACTATAAATATATTAAATATTTAACGGAATATCAACAGTTGTAAAATAACTTTCTGCTGTCCATGTGCTAATTAGACAATTTTATTTTCTCCAGGATTTGAAAAATATGGCTATAACAGTTAATAAAAAATATTAGAGTAATAACTTAAAAATTCATAAAGTTGTCGGTGTTATTGTGTGCTAGCTATCAATTGCCTTTGAAAAATAGCCAGATTATAAGCACCTTTTCGCAAATTGTTATTTTGTATTTTGTATTTGTTATTTTGTTATTTTTATGTTTCTATTAAAAGAGATATTGTTTATTAAATCCGCCAAGTAGAGAGAGAGCTATTTGGAACGGGATCTTCAGTTTTAATAATATTTCTTTTGATGGAATAGGCTAATTCTACTGCTCATTCAGAAACTAAAATACCTATGGAAACTAAAAATTTTAAAAATAAAAATTAATTTGTCAGTTTAAGGAAAAATCCCTTAAAATCCAGCAAATTTTAGAAATCAACTGAATGTCAGCTGTTATTGCCTCTACTTTCTATAAATGTTATTATTTATGAGTGTTTCTTGTCAATAATCTTGTCAATAATTGTTGTATGGACAGAGATAATAAAACATGATATTAATCACTTTATATCGTTCGCGATTATACTATTAAAAAATATTTCCTATATATAAGTTATATATAAGTCAAATATTTCATCACGTGAGGGTATGAATTTCTAAACTCCCGTTATCCAAAACCTTTAAAAACATTTCTCTGCCAATTTATTTCTGTTGGTGAACACACATAGAAAAACACCCCATAACCTGAAAAAAAATACATTGTGTATTTGAAGTTTTCTAAAACCTTTCACAATGAAAACCAAAGGACGCAGTAAGAATTTTTTCGTTATTTTCGAAAATTTGATTTTCTGGATATTGCGAGTTTTGAAACTGACGTCTTGATTCGCACTCATAAATGCTGCATGCTATAAACAAAAAAATTTGAAAACTGTCAATATTTTAAATAAATCTGCATATCTGATAAACATGATTGCTATTATTACAGAACCTAATACAAACGTTGCATGTGTTTAGACATGTGTATGCAGCTGAAGAACATTTCGAAATGTCAATTGTAATACATGAATTTGTATTTCATCTCTTAAAAGCCTCCGTAATCAAACCTTCAGTGTAAAATATAAGTCACATACTTCCTTTATAATCCAAAAGTTCCAGAAATCGTCTGTTTTTTCTCTATTCATTAAACAAAATGTTTAAAGTCACGATTTTCCAGCGACATGTAGCATTATAGTTTATCTTATAGAACTATCTAATAGATGTTGTAACGATTTATTGTATTAAACTAATCGTTTGTATCCATTAAACTCGTTTGTAAATTACTTTTGATAGGAAATATTTATCTTTGTTTTATAAACAGGAATAAAAATTTGACTATGTAACTTTTTGTATTTTTTTTTACTAATCCGTTTTACATCGTAATTTATTGGTTATAGGAAATTCTATTTTTCTGATAGTTTAACTTGTATTAAAAGCATCGTTGCAGTATATTCGCATCAGTTAACATCATCAGCAAAATACCTGAGGATGATCTTTACAATGACATAAAATACATGGTTTAGCTTCTTTGACACATCAGAAAATAACTTACTGTTAGCAAAGGATATTTTTGGGGCCAAAATTGATATATATCAGTCGTAAAGGAGGTGTGACATAGGACTAAAAATATGTTTATACAGAAACTATTAAATTTAGCATAATATATGTTTCACTCTTTTATCAATTGTTACAGACAAAATTTTACTTACAAAAAAATATATTTTCCCAAAATTAGTTGATACTATAAAAAGTTCAAATCATGTTTAATTTCTTCTCTAGATTTTACATTTCTAAAGAATAGTTTTTCATATAACATCCAGAAAAAAAATTCTAAGTGTATTCGACCGCGAAATTTTTTTCTCCGGTAAAAATAAACTATTTATTAATGCTTGGCAGAACTTATACAGTATAGTTTACTCTGATGAAGTCACTAGACATTACATATATGTTAATTTGTCAATTACAATACACAGTAGTGTTGACTTTGTAGTTGTTCTTCGGAATATATTTATGCAGATAAAGTTACTTTATAAAAGAATTTTTTTATTGGTTCAGTGTTTTTCTAATTAAATTAATGAGAGTAATTTAGTTCACGTGTTAAACCAAATATATATATATATTCGTTAATAGTGAATAGATGGCAATATTAATAAAATACTATACGAATGCTGAAAATATAGTATAATTAATGTCATTTTTTAAACAAAATTTCCTTGAACATTTTTTTATGAAGGTAAGACCAAAATAAACATAAACAGGAGAAAATAACAGTTGTAAAACTCCTACTAAAAATGTATTTGATTCATTCCAAAAGGATCACATTCAAATTATCTTGCATAGATTACTTACTTGAAATTCATATTTAACATATTTAACTGAATAATCAAAACAAAGCCAACCAAATACTTTGACTAACTTTTACATTTTTTTTAGTCTAAACATCACGTAGTCAATAATAATTTGAAAAGTATAGTTTTTGCTTTTTAAATTTAACAAACAAATAACAAAAACAGATCAACAGAAATAAATACTTCGGGATTTTTTATTATCGAATATATTGAAGTGTAGGAAATATCTATTTATTATTTCAAAAGCACTAACTCATTTTTTCATCCATTGTTATTTTTTCTTTATTTATTTTAAATGAATTTGTAGTGTTCAGTTTAAAAAATATCCTAACTACAATTGATATTAATTATTCTAAAATATTGAGAGGAATAAACACATGAGTGATTTTAACATGAAGTAGCCGCCAGAACTGTCATAATTTAAAAAGAGATTTGTTAAGCTTATTAGCAATATGTCAAAACGATTCTTTTGGAAAACCGCATTAACTAACGCAGTTACAAATGGCTTATTAGCAGTATTTATTGACATGTGTTACCTTCTATATTAATTGTGTTTTAACTGAAACAAGTAAAGCTCTATGTACTTGTGACTTTTCAATGACTTCAAGTGATATCAAATTTAACCAATTAACTGAAATAACATATTTTAAGTTAGTCTAAAGCATAAAACATATAAGAATTCTAAATTATATTATGATCCTAAAACTTTACATTTATAATTTAAGTAACCGAAAAACATAAAACTTTCTCGATTATTTCAGAATAGTAATTCAGGTTTATCTCTTGGTAGAGCGTTCTTATAGTAATGATGATTAATGTTTCCAGACTGTAGAAAGGTAACATGTATATAAAACCTTAAATTGCATTGCACTAACATAAAGAAAGCATAGGATTGCAAGTTTTTTGTTTATCTTCATTGATAAGAATTATAAAAATCAAATGTATAAACCTAAATATAAGACCCCAGGTAAACCTAGCTAATTCTGCATATAAGAGTCAACATAGGTATAATGAATTAACAAAAATTTAGTTGTTTTTATGTTTATTTATTTACATTGAAGAGAATTGGTAAGTGAACTTGAAAATTTTATTGAAGCAAATTATACAAAATATGAAATGTATTTAAAAAGAAATGATTTATAACTAAAATTATGAAATGTTTAAATTCATTTGCAGAATGGTTTACAATCAGGACTGTTCAGCGCGGTGCCCACGGGTGCCATGGCACCCTTTGAAGGTTACCTTGGCACCATTTAGAATGCTTCAAGTTTCTAGAGTTTAAAGAAAACCGTTTTGAAAAATGATTTATTTAAAATCCTTTATATTTGCCTGATTGATTTTTTTTAATTTCTGCATATATATTTCTTACGCCAAAATTAAAACTGCGTTAAAAATGGCGATAGCTATAAGCATCCCCACTTCTTCTTAACGCCTGAAAGTTCATGTATTTTTCTATTGTGAATTGTTGTTATTTTAATGATCTATTGGCTGTTAAATAAGACAATGAAAAAGCTATCATTTTCATCTTCAGGCCTCTGAAATTTTAGGTAGTTTTAATAGTTTTGCTTATTAAAATATCTATAATCTATCGTGAAATTATTTCTATGAATAAAAGCTCTTCCGTCGTCTCTCCTTTGAACCACCCGTGGATTGGACACTATATCACTCCTGTCTTTGTTTCTGATTTTTATACCAGCAAATTTCGTCTCCAAAATAAAACAAGAAGTTTTTTTCTTCCGCCCTCCCTCCCCAACAAATATTAATAATGATAATAACAATATCCCGGTTTACCTTTTTTGTTCATTAATAGACAAGATTTAATGTTCTGGCTCTTTCAAATTAAGCATGTTTTAAGATAATTAGTCGAAGAAAAATGTATAATTTAACATTTGAAACTACTTGCAATTACTTTGAAGAGTATTTTTCCTTCTTTTACATAAAGTTTCAAATCCATCAGGGCTTTATGTCTCCTGGAGAAATGCATTTACATACGTGTATCGCTGCTAATACTGAGAGATAATTTTGTAATATGGTTTGAGTCGTGTTAATTATGGCGCTCTTCGTTATTTTCCAAGAACTGAGATAGGGCCTTCCTTAGTGAAAGGTTGGACAGGCCTGGTTTACATAAAAAAATATACTTTAAATTCTCATAATTTACATATTAAATAGATATTTAATAATTAATTTCATAAGTAAAATGTTTGAATAATTTTGATAAAACTTATTTTTATTATAATGCACAAAAATTAAAGTACATAAGCGAATTGTATTCTATAAATTCCAGTAGTGAATTACCAAAAAAAAATAATTTCACAAATATGTTAAGTAATATTTAAAGTGTATTAGAATGTGGTTATTTTTTAAATTACAATCATTCATAAATACTCTGAAACATAATAGCGTGAAATAATTCGTTATACTGAGTGAAATATACTAAAGTTACTCGAACTCACATTTAATATGTGTTCTTGTGTTAGCATGCACTAAATACAATTATAAATTTTGCGAATTATAAATTTACTAAACATGGTTAATAAACTAAAATAATATTGATTTAATTAAATGATTATATTAAATAATTTAACTCTAAAACGTTCTAACTTTATGTCTTTAGTCACAAATTCTTTGAGACTTTATATGTGTTCACAATTTGTAACAAATGTTTCAAAAATTATTCTTCTGGGTGTCAATTTATCCAGTTCTTTCTACAAGAACTATCGGTTATGTTATCGAATCTTATGCAGCTCGTAAGAATTAAAGACATTATGTATCGTAATATATTTGAAAATTTGAGGAAATGTTCTATCGGTATTCCAAGTATCATGAATATTTGTATGTAAGGTTTGCGGTTACCCCTAAAATAAAAACGCCACTGAATGCTCGTACATTTATTATATTTTTCTGACGAGATTCTTTATCTATTTTGAATCTGGCTGCAATAGATTTTATATAATTATTTGTTCATTCCACAGTACTCGTTGCTATTGTTTCAACAAAAGGGAATTTTCAATAATCTATCGGGATACGTTCCTTATATCGCCAATATTACCAAGCAATTTTGATACAATATTGTGAGAAGTCGTCTTGGTTCTTTTAAATTATATTTCGTTATTTTATCTTTTCCAAAACAATAGTCAAAGGGCTCAATAATATAAACGTCCCTGTATGAATTTTTCTGAACTTGGCTCATTAACACCATGTTTTTCTGAGTCAAATACTTTCTCTTGTTTCATATTAATGGGTTTCGAATCAATTGAAACTTCAACTTTCAAATTTCAAATATCTTCATTTCATTGATATATTTCATAAACTTTTCTTTTATATTCTCATTCTGAAATGAAAAGCGCAATCGCTTACTCTAAGCCTTTGAAGGTCGAATTGGAATTTTTTCAGAAAATGTATGTCCGATACTTCTAAAGTGCCCTTATGTAGGCAATCATATGTCACCAATATGTATGCGACTTTCAATGCAGTTATCTTGAAACCCGTCCATTTTTATTGAAGATGTGTAGAGGTAGTATAGTTCAGTTATAACAAAGCTTGAGAGGCCCAATGCGAGACTTCACAAGTTAATGTTTGACAAATATATATATATATATATATATATATATATATATATATATGTAATAATTCGACGAAAAGGCTATGTTCCATAAACTCCGAAAAATATTACACCTAAGAATCAGCAGCAGCATGAGCAGAGCAGTCGTTCCGGCAGTTGGCAAGCATTGAAATCCATTGGGATATTTTCCCATTATAAAAACAAAAACCATCAGTCTTCAAATTCTTTTATTTATTAAATCATAAAATCAGTAAGCTCTTCGCCGCAGTCACCTAGACACTGTCATCGAATGTTCAAAAATCTCGTGTCTAAGCTGCATTCCAAGATATTTGAATTTTTCGGGGGGGAAAGACACAGCATCCTAATATTTTAAAAGTCAATCGCATTCTGAGCTCTGAAAAAAATCCAAATGAGAAATCCACATTTTCACGACAAACTAGCCCCTCCTACTCCGCGTCAATCACTTTAAAAATCCAACCAGGTTTAATCTGAATCTACGTAATAAAAATGATCACCTCTGATTGGTCTAGGAAGCGCGAACCTTCACGTCTCGCAAAGAGACAAGCCTTTTAACATCTTCGCACATTAACACAGGTCACGCGATCAACAAAATATAAAATTAAAAATCTCGAGAATATTCTAAAACGGAAAGATTACGAAATAATTTCCCGCTTTTTTGAGAAACAAGCAATAGATTATTAATAAGTTAAATAAAAAAATGAAAAAGGACTTAAACTGTTAAAAGATTAATATATTACGAAACTAAGATTAAAAATATGTTCCAAAATTTTAGAATTAAAAACTCAGAAAGTGCAAAATGGCGCATTTTTTTTATTATATATATATATATATATATGTGTGTGTGTGTGATATTTACACTAGATTACTTTTTCATCTATTCCTAAGTTAGTTGAAAAGACTGTATAATTTTGAAAAATCGGTATGGCGTATTTCCATATTAACTCATATAAATATATATACGTTATATTTGTTGCTGATTTCAGCTGAATTTAAATTTCTCTACATTGTTTAGTATTGATTATAATACCTACTGAAACATTATTTTTGTGTGTTGAAATTAATTAATTGAATAATCTTTATAAAGATAATCTTGACAAACACAAACATCCCCATAATCTAATTCTATTAAGGAGATAACAATCAATAGAAAAAATTTAAAAGGAAATAATATATATATATAAGCAGAATTTAAATGGTGATAGGCGTTTTCCTGATAACCACTTTCCTGGATTGCTCGTACTTCATACGGACAACTTGTTTTAATAGTTTCACTGGTTATGAGAAAAGAGCCTAAAAAGATCCATGCATTTTTTGCGACAATCATTTTAAACGGTTTCTCCACATGGAATCTCGGAACTACCTATTGGAAGTTACACTCTTCAGCAATCAATTATTACAATCTATATATTTTTGTGGTAATCATTTCAAGCATTTTCGCGACATGGTATCTCTGAATTACCTATTGGAAGTATACTTTTCGTTCACTTACTCATATACACATGTGTTCATTTAACATAATCCCATTGCACTGCGCGATTTGAAACTAAAAAATAGTGCCTTTTTGATGTGTCAAATATGTAACACAAATTTATATGACAAATGTGCAAGACAATCGATTTCATTTTAGCCTCTTAAAAGGAATCACTTGTAGAGGTTTTGTTCCCTAAACATCATATGAATTAAGATGGAGTGAACAAAGATGTATTTAATTTAGGTCCTACAACTCCTTTCTACTTGGATCTTCATCCCGCTTCAGTTATATTGGATTTCGTGATTTGATTGATATTGGAAGATTTGTAAATAAAACACGTTTTAAATAAAAGTTCAATACATATTTCATCATATTTAAATAAATTCCAAAAGAGATTCTTTTCTGTAGACATTAAACATATGAGCTTGTAAATTTGTATGGATTTCCGTAGATGCTAATGAACACAAATCGTCAATTAAGGAAAAAACCGTAGAAAAACAAATGAAATACAAAAGTCTGATAAAGTACAATATTATCTTTTTTTTCGGTTTTTAACATACCTACATTATGAGAATCATAAAATATCATCTATAAAGAAATTAATGAAATACATTTATTCCACATTTTTGTATATCTGTTTCTCAATGTCTTTTCAGATGTCCCTCTTACACAAGAAATTATTTTTTTAGGCATAATGATAAATGAAATTACTTCATACAACTATAAAGAGATATTTTTATATTCCCATTACAGTTTTTGTTTGCAGTATATAAAAATAAAAGAATTAACTTCAACTCTAATGGTTTCATAGAAGATTGCATGGAAATAAGTTAAAATGATAAATGTGCTAGTTTAACACCTTTTGTTATTCTAGGGATAATATTTCTATTTCTCCATCTGTAATAAGATAAAATTTCTGGTAATCTGGATTTCAATTTCTCTAAATTATTTATCATTTATTATAATACCTATTAAAACATTATTTTTTCTTGATGAAATCAATTAATCTTAATAAACATCTTATACAATATGGATTTATTAAATCGATAACAATCCATAGAAAAAATTTAAAAGGAAAAAGAATAAAAATGAAATGTAAGCAGAATGTTAATAATAATAGTCGCTTTCCTGGTTTGCTGTACTTCATACGAACAACGTGTTCTAATAGTTTCACTGGTTATGACAAATGTGTCTATGACAATCCATACATTTTTGAGACAATCATTGGAAACGTTTTCGCGATATAGAATATCAGAATTAACTATTGGAAGTTACACTGCTAAACATTCCATACATTACAATTCATATATTTTTTTTCGACGATTATTTCAATCATTTTCGCAATTTGGAATCTCAGAATTACCTATTGAGTGTATACTGTTCATTCGCTCACTCACATTCACATACCGTATTTACTTGTGTATAAGGCGCACGCGTGTATAAGGCGCACCCCTACTTTACAAGTAAAAATGACTATTTCTTAAAATCTCATGTATAACGCGCACCATAAATTTGATACGCTAATTAAGAATGACCAAATGAATTTCAGTAAAAAAAAAAAAAAGTCGAAACAAACATTACACCAGACCAGAAAACAAGACGAAAATTCATTTTTAGACTTCGGGTTGTAAGAGAATGACGGGAAATAGGAACGAGTGACGGTAAAGAGAGTTGCTAATTAGCGTTTAGATGGTGTCACTAGCTCTATTGTATGAAATACTGCAAGGAGTGAAACAAATATGCAGTAATACTTCAATTAAGTTGCATTTTCCGAGTTTAAACATCTAAAAAAAGATAAATTTGTCATTATGATTTGACAAAAAAGGTAAAAAATGCATTACGCTCACCCCTGGATTGAAAGTACATTAAAAAACATAAATTAATGACGTAAGTTTGAAATAAAATTAATTTTAGGAAGTAATTTAAAAATAAAATCTATTAAAAAATAAAAATATAACATTCCATTAGTTCTTATAGGAAAAGAAGCTACTTTAAAATGAAAAATGTTAAAACTTATATAATTATGGTTCTAGAAAATGATTAAGTGTTTTGTAAATGACAGCAAAGAAAAAAAGAGAATGATTAATGAGCGGTAAAGTTGTATGACAAAAGTTAAATTATTCATGAAGATTTTTTAACAAAAACTCTGAAATTGTTTGTAAAAAGATTTATAAATTTTATACTCAAGGTACTCTAAAAAGATTCCTGATTATTAGAATGAAAAATAAATGAAAATTTTCGTAAAAGGTTTAAAGAAAATACGTTAAATATTCTTTTTTACTGTTAAATATTTCTTTTTTTCAAGGTAATAAAATCTGAAACAAAATCTATATGATAAGGGGAATTAAGAACAAAGAGGGCTTATAAATGAATTTCCAGACTTTATCTCATTAAGAATTATTAAACGAAAAAAAAAACCCTGTTGTTGTAAATAAAAAAACAAAACATGATTTTTTTAAATTAAATTTCATTAGTAGAAATTGCTTGAAATTCTTGAATATTTAAAAAATCAATTATCTAAAAATTCATATGTATATAAATATTTATACGTTCAGCAATACTGGGTTTGCTTGTGTATTATGTTACACCACTTGTTTGTGTATTTATAAAGACGTTTCTATCTTGCGCTGCAATTGCAGCCTTACTAAGATTAGCATGAGAAATACTAGCCTTGATATCGTCCTAGTAGCTTAAATGGTAGAGCTCTTGAAACACTATTCCAAGGTTTTTGAGTTCGATCATTGGATTGGATATTTTTCACTCAGTTTATTCTATGTTCAGTAAGCAATGTGATAGTTCAGGTATCAAATATTGAAAAACAACCGTTAAAGTTTTAAATTCAACACAGTTACCTATATGAGTAATTCTAGACATATGAATGATATCGAGGATACATCCCGCACTTTTTCATGATGTTCTTTGTGACTCTTTGAATTTCTGCAGATATAGGAGTCCTAATTTTTTTAACATTTGTTGGTAGTGGTTGAGAAAAATCTTATTTTTGGTGAATTTTTCCCACCAAAAAAGGAGAAAAATCATGCTGAGAAAACAGTTAGATGAGTTATCTTTTCACGTTATATACGTCCACGTCAGCGATATAGCTCGTTTCAACAGATTTATCATATTGAGTTAAATTTTAACTTTCATCATTTTTTTATGAACAACAGGGTTATGTATATATATATATTTCTTTTTATAGTCCATGTAAATCTATCTCTCGCCGTGAAGAGAAGATTTATTGTTTCGGTAATAGAGGATCTGAATAGCCGATGAATGCGTGGAACCGGCACAGGACAAATTTTCTTGTGTGAAGTCAGAAAAGCCACGCGATAAATGAATCTAAGAATGTGCACTGCGCAGCGCACGCTACACCCGAACACCTGGAATACAGTCTAAACGACTGAAATCCTACGTTGTAAAAAAAAAAAAAAGTTAATAAATTGTCTCAATTAAAAGGAAGTTTAATAGCATCTATGAGATAAACTATTTATTTAAAATTGTGGCTGTAATAAATTTAAAATGTAATCTTCAGATTATTTTTACAAGTACACAAAATAAGTGATAATGTAACTTTACATCAAAAATGGTGGCAACTACATTGTCACCAAAAATAGTGTTAGGAAACATCTCCAATAAATTGGTGTAATAAACCACCAGCAATCGACTGGTGTAAAAAAACCAACACTTTTGGTGGCATTTTGTTGGAACCATTTTTGTTGTAAAGTTACACTATCACTTATTTTGTCTACTTTAACAGGAAAATAAAAATAATCAGAAATATTTTTCTTTCTTTGAACGGTGCAATTAAACTTCCATAAGATGCATTTTAAAATTGTTACTTGTTGGTAAACAAGGAAATTTTCTACATTAGATCGTATATTAAATTTCCTATATTAGATCCTATATAAGTTTCACTGTATTTTATCCCTAATTTTAGAGGGTTTGAGTGGACGAAAATGACATTATAATAAAAATTAAACATGTATTACATTCAAAATTTGAAAAACAAGGACATTATGTTTCGAAAAACAATGATCAACTATCTATTACACTTTAAAATATTTTTTAAATAGTTAATATGAACATGAAATATAAATCTGGTTTATAAACATGTGAATTTTACAACAGTCTATATAATGTTACTTTTAAATTTTGCTAAGAAAATAAAAAATAATAATAAATAATAAATAATAATCATAATAGTAATATATTTGGTTATAGTGGAGCATTTTCCGTTTGGATTTCTTGAACAAACTACTAAAGGTCAAAGCCTTAATTCATAACTTAAAAATATCCATTGTACATTACTGCTGACGTATAAAAATAAAGTTTTTTTCAATAATTTGAAAAGTTAAAATTAAACGTTAGTGAAAACGATATTGGTTTTAAGAAAGAGGCTTGCGAAAATCATTTTGAGCAATTATTGTATTTATTTTTCTGATTATTCTAAATTCAATCAATCAGTCCTTTTTTAAACATATTCATCCGTTGAATTCGACAGGTTACTATTCGTTTATCATTATTTATTTTGATTATGTACTACGTGGTTTTTTAGAAATTTTTAAACTTACTTCTAATTTTTTAAAATAATCATATTAATTCTAAGAATTTTTTTCTTGTATTTTGCAATTAATTTGTAATAAAAATAATATTTTAATTTATTACTCATACAATACTAAAAACTAATAAATGGTATATATCGCCACCAAAAAATTGAAGAGATCTAGTGAAATATCTAAATGATAGCTCATACACCGTAACATAAAAAGATCCATTACAATAAAAGCAGCAAAAAGTTTTGCTTCAATCCCAAGGAAGAAATTTATTGCCCTTTGCCCATTTGTTATTTTATGTTTTATGAAAATAATGTCTGAAAATCCTGCAAATGATTTGTGCTGCCATTTTTGCATTTCATTTAGTTAAGTGGTTAAAGTACGATTTTTCTTCAAATGGTGTATAATCAACTTATACAATTTTGATATTAGTGGTCCAAGACGAATAGCATCGATAAAAGTGGGAAGAAATTTTGTACTATTTTCCTTTATTCTATTTATATTTTCATTTTTGTAGAGATTGTTTGGGATTTTTTGCGTTTGATTGTGCTGATACAGATGATATTATATTAAATAAAAGCAAGCTGATACGGATGATATAATATTAAATAAAAGCAAAAACCTCTTGAAAATATAGATAAATTTAAAATTTTTCCCCAAGTAGTTATTATTGTTATAATATTATGGTTTTAATTTGATAGTAGTTTGTATATGAAAATCATTTTTACAAATTACTAAAGTTTTACTATAGGTTTTATTATTCCAGTTGAAGAGGAATACTTTGAAGAAGTTACAGGAATCAACGCTATGTAAAATTATATATATAAAATTATTTTTTTGAATTTGTTAAAACCTTTGTGTTATCTGTTAAAATTTTTAGTAATTGTTCATACATTTATGTGATGTTACAAATATCTACAGAATATTAATCTTACGATCTCTCTCTATATATAATAAAGTTTCTATCTATATTAAAACACTATATTAAAGTGATTGGTCACTTGCGAATTTAGACGTTTTGTTAACATACATGGGAAATAACCCTGAAACTCCAGGTGTATAAACAGAATAGTAAAGGTCATATATTTCGGTGAATTTATTTTTCCCTAAATACCCTTAGTGAAAAATAAAGAAAAATGCAAAATAATAATAATAATAATAATAATAATTTTTTACAGTGCATGCGTGAATGTAATTAAAATATATTGTGTAAAATTTGTTAGCTAATTGTATAGAGTAACTTTTGTGAAAGTCTCAGAAATATTATTTAGTAAACTTGCTTATTTTTTATACATTTTTTACTATTTTTAAACTCTGATTCCAGGGCATTTTGTGTAAAATGATGATTGTCTTTTTTCTGTTTTTTTTTTCAATACTAAAAACTCTGCAATTTATAAGCAGTGAACTTCGCGTACTTTGTGACTTTTTTATGAAAACCTTAATTTCTCAATTAGTATACATCCAAACCACATAAAAATGAAGACAGTTTTTAACAGTAAGCTACTTAATCATAATCTACATTTTGAATGCTTTTGCGACATTAGTTTTCACAGGAATATTTAAAAAATATTCATTCTTTTTAATTTGTTGACAGTCCTCTATGGGGTTTCGGTAAAAAATCTTCACGGAAATATATGTTCAGTACTATTCTGTTTATGCACGTAAAATTTCAAATTAATTCCTAGTGTATTTTTCTATATTTTTAACAAAACGTCAAAAGTCGCAAGTGGAGATTCGCCTTAGGCCATATAGTGTAATAAATTGTTCAAAAGTTAGAAACCATATTCTATTTTAGACATTTTATAAAAGATCTAAACTAAATAAATATTTGACCAAATACTTTAAAATTTTAGAAACATGAGGAATATATCTAATTTAATATATAACATAATACACGATCACGAGGTAAATTAGCGTACCAACAGAAAATTGTAAGAAAAATTTTATTTCCGATTTCTCTGATCATAAAAAGAATTAATTTTCATCTGCATTATATGACTATGAAAAATGTTGTCTAAAACTTGTATTCGTTCGTGGGAAAATCAGACATATTTTTGTGCTGATATAAGAATTAAAATTTAAAATAAACTAAAAAAATTGGAAAAGGTTATTGCTTAAACTATAAAACGGTTTCCAACAAAATAAAACGTCATTTTATTTAAATTTAGATATAATTAAATTGAAAAGTGATGCAGAATTAAATTTTAAATATATTTAACATATAGTGAAATATCATCTGGTATGTGAAGTAAGTTTCATATGCGCATGCACAAACAACATATATTTTATCTCCTGGTAATGGAAGAACAGCCTTTGGGGGGGGGGGGATAGCTAATATACAACAATAGTGTAATATTTTAAAAAATCACAAAAATATCAGCAATTATGTGAGTTATATATATTGTTTACTTTTGAAAAAAATCTGCATAATAAATGGATTTACCCAAATAGTCATTTTGTATTGATATATTTCAAACTAGTTATTATTTATTGAATTCCACCAAGTAAATTTAAATGTATCTTCAATTTTAATAATACTTTTTTCGTTTTAACAGGCTCATTCTAGTGCTCAATTTAGAATTAAAGCACCAATAGAAATTAAAAATTAAAATGAAGATTTATAGAAAATCTCTTAAAATCTAGCAAATTTAAGTATTCAACTGAAACTCAAAAAACACTGTTGCCGCTATCTATACTGTGTGTCCCTAAACAAATGGTATATACGCTAGGGGGTGACAGAACACATCAAGACGAGTAATAGTAAATGGGAAACTAAGGGTCCCAAACGTTTTCCAAAGGAGATAGCCGCCTTTAATGTTTGGGGTCCAAAATCTAAAATACACATAAAAAACGGAAACATTTATCGATTAATTTGCGGTTTTCACTAAAATTATTCTTTATGTTAGTATTATCTTGAAAATAAATTGTAAAGATAAATTTCGAAAAATGCCGATAGAGGGCGCTTCAGACTTTGAAGTAATGAAAAACTATTTTTTGCCGTGATTTTTTGCATCTCATTAAATGGTTTCGTAAGCTTAGACTTAAATTTTGAGCCCAAAATCTGAATAGTTGGAAGCGGTTAAGTAGCACAAACTTAACTGTGTTCAGAGGATTTAAATTTCAAATGATTATAAAAAACGGAAAAATTGGTCGATTGATTTGCGGTTTCCACTAAAACTATCCTTTATGTCGGTATTTTATTGAAAATAAATTGTAAAGATAAATATCATAAAATGCCGATAGAGGGCGCTTTAGACTTTGGATTAACGAAATGATCCATCCTAATACTATTTTTTGCATCTCATTAAATGATTTCGTAGGCTTAGATTTAAACTTAAATTTTAAGCTCAAAATCTGAATAGTTGGGATCAGTTAAGTAGCACAAACTGAGCTGTGTTCAGAGGGTTTAAATTTCAAACGAAACGGAAAACTAAAAAAAAAAGAAAAAAACAGAAAAATTAGTCGATTCTTTTGCGGATTTTGCTAAAACTACTCTTTAAATCAGTGTTTTCTTGAAAATAAATTTTAAAGATAAATTTCACAAAATACCGATAGAGGGCGCCTTAGACATTGGAGTACCGTGCTACTATTTGTAACCATTATTTTTTTTTATCTCATTAAATGCTTTTAAATGCTTAGATTTAAATTTTGAGATCAAATTCTGAGTCGTTGCGAGTGTTTAAGTAGCGCAAAAGGGAACTGTGTTCGAGCGGGGGGAGGGAGGGTTGAATTTCAACTCCTGAACACACTTCAGTTTGCGCTTCTTAACCCCTCCCAACGATTCAGAATTTGAGTTCAAAATTTAAGTTTAAATCTAAGATTTCGAAAACATTTAACAAGTTTTGGAAAGCATTTAATTAGATACAAAAAATGACGGTTAAATTTGTTGTTGGTTACTGTGAAGTTTAAGGCGCCCTCTAACGGAATTTTTTGAAATTTTTCTTTAAAATTCATTTTCAAGAAGATACTGACTTAAAGAATAGTTTTATTTTAAACCGCAAACGAATCGACCAATTTTTCCGTTTTTTATTATCATTTGAAGTTTGAACCCTCTAAACACAGTTCAGTTTGTGCTACTTAACCACTCCCAGCTATTCAGATTTTGAGCTCAAAATTTAAGTTTAAGTCTAAGTTTACGAAAACATTTAATGAGATGCAAAAAATCATGGCAAAAAATAGTTTTTCATTACTTCAAAGTCTAAAGCGCCCTCTATCGGCATTTTTCGAAATTTATCTTTATAATTTATTTTTAAGAAAATACCAACATAAAGAATAATTTTAATGAAAACCGCAAATCAATCGACCAGTTTTTTCGTTTTTTATGTGCATTTGAAATTTTGGACCCCCAAACTTTAATGGCGGCTATCTCCTTTGGAAAACGTTTGGGACCCTTGTTTTCCTATTTACTATTACTCGTCTTGATGTGTTCTATCACCCCCTAGTGTATATACCATTTGTTTAGGGACACCCTGTGTATTTCACTATTTATGACTTATTCTTGTCAAGTGATTGCTGTATGGCTAGAGTTATTAAACCATTATAATAATCCTTTGATATCGCCTGCACATGCACTGTTAAAAATAGTTCAGAAGAAATAACTATTTCTAACACTTTTTAATATATTTGAGGGCATGAATCTCAAAACTCCCGTTATTCAAATAATTAAAATGTTTCCTCTATCATTTATTCTATAGTTGAACCTGTATCTAAAGCACACTACAACCTGCAGAAAATAATAATAATAATAATAATAATAATAATAATAATAATAATAATAATAATAATAATAATAATTGCGTTATGTATTTCTGGCTTTCAAAAATCTTTTTTTGCAATAAAAATCAATGAATGTAATCAGAGTTTTTTTTGTGATTTCCCAAAATTTATATCTTTATTTGGCGAGTTTTGAATTCCCCTTAATCTTTTAAACGCTAAATATTCTGTGTTGTTTCTATTGTACCCTGAAAAATTTTATGAGAGTCGCGTTAGATTTACATATAAATACTGCATGCGATAAACAAAAACCATTTTAAAACTCTTAAGTTTTTATGCAAATCTGCATATCTTGATGAATATAAATGCTTTTTACCCAGACACAAATGTTGCAAAATAGCCGTTTAGTCATGTACGCTAAAGAACTTTTCGAGCATTTGAATGTATAGAATGTTTGAAAATTTCATTTTTCGGCAGTTTATAATTCATATTATAAAAGCCGTGCAATTAAATCTTCAAACTGAAATACATTGAACTAAATATATGAAGTCACAATTGTCTAGTGATATTTTATAGTATAGTGTTTATTATAGAAATAATAAACACATGTTTTAACAACTTATTGTAATTTAGCTATCATTTATATCCAGAACAAACTCTTGTCTAGACTTATTTTTATATGAAATATTTATCTCTGTCTTATAAATAGAAATAAAAAATTGCCGAAGTACCTTTAAGTAGTTTTTTGACGCATCAGTGTTTACATTCAGATTCAATGCTTATTGAAAATTCTGCTCTTTTGAAAGTTTTACGTTTATTAAATATATCATTACAGTATTTCCGGATTAGTTAACATCATCAACAAAATAACGGGGGATGATCTTTATTAAAAAGTTAAATATATTGGACATGTCATTAAACAGTTTATTTTTAGCAAAGTTTATTTTTTTGGTACGACAATTCATATACATAAGTCGTAAAGAATGTTTGACACAGGGAAAGAAATATTAAACTTAGCGTATTACTAGCTGTTACTCGTGACTTCGTTCACATAACACTTAAAGAAGAATAAATTCAACAATCAAGTAAAAGATTTCGATGATTAAAATCATGCCTAATTAACCTTTTATCGTTTTTTATAATAGAAACACATCTGATTATCTTAATTTGCTTATGTTTTTATATGTAGGAGATCAATTAAATTTCTTTCATGAGCTCGAAATTTCATACTCGTTCACTAAGATAAACTGAGGAATAAATTTACATTTCCGTTATTGTAATTTTATTATTTATATTTAATCTGTTCATAGATGTTGATTTATGTTTTTGTGTCTAAGAATATTATTTAAAGCAATATATTGGTAAATATTTTTAAACTAAAGCTATTAATAATACAAAAAACTTCACAGTCTCTTTGAATTGATGAAAAAATCGGCATTTGACATTGTTTTTTTCCAAAAATATCCCATCTTGTAAAAGAAAAAGTTAAATGTTATTTAAAAAAATCCAACATAGTGAAACAGCATAGAAGATTTTTTAAAAACAATTTGAGGAAAATACCTTAAATTTTAAAATTCTGAGCGGTAAAATGACACTTCTTTACCCTATTCATGAAACAGCAATGGGTCAGTGTAATAACATAAAAAACGTTGAACATTCCTGCATGGCTGCGCTTTTTTTTCTACATTTCACATCTTAACATATTACGTTATTGACAAATTTTACCAATTTCCATCACCATAATTTCCTTAGCATTTTGAATAAAGAGTAACTGTAAATTAGTGAAGAAACGTAATAACACATGGTTAAATTCATAAAACACATTTTCATATTTGATGCCTGTAATACACTTGCAAATGATTCAAATTATATTTCTCAAGCAAATAACCAGGATTTTAAATAAAGCATTTTTTAAATGGAATTTTATTTAAAGAATAAGCAATGGGAAACATTTAAAAGGGCGCCAAAAATTTAGCCCATGACGCAGTGTGAAACACCGCTGATCTATACAAATTAAAATTAAATTATTTTTTATAAAAAAATAGCGTCAAAAATATATATTAATCATTTTTAGTTTCCCCTTTTTTAACCAAAAATGTCTTCCACTAATAATTATGAATTTTGAAAGAAAAATTTTATTAGTATGTGACTGATAGCCGATTAATTAGCATAAGTAAAAAATATTTATCATTCGTTTTAAATATGACGTCATTATTTGTCTAGCTCCAATAATTACTGACATCTATGTCTCTTGTATTTTTAATGATTAGTATAAATTATCTCTTTTATTTCAACTATGACGTTATATTTTTCCAAGTCAAATATTTTGTTAAAAGTATTGTTTTCCTTTTTCTTTATTTTTAATTATGTCGCTATTTTTGACAAAAAAAATTCTCCTTAACGAAATCAATATCTATGTTAAATATATAACAAAAAATTCTCTATTTTCATTTCACATATGACGTCATAATTATTTTCTTTTAAATTCTTTTTATTTTCATTTTTCGCTTGGAAATAGCTCAATTGAAAATTTATTGCCGCTGAGAAATTATTATTCCAGATTTTAATTTTCTTGTCAACGGGAAAGGGAATTGACTATTTTTTTTATGTCTATTGATTTAGTTTAAAAAAATAGTGAAATTTTGAATTATTAAGGAAAGTATTTGAATAAAGCAAATTTTACCCTATGTTCATTTCCGGCCTTTAACTTATCTATATGCTATCTATATGCTACTTATCTATAAGATTAAAAAATATTAATCCATCCGTTTTGAAGCCAGCTTCATTTCAACTTTTGGACACACTTTTACATTTATAATATTAGAAGGATTTGTTTCCCTCTTAGAGATAGTTACAGACAAATTTTACTTACAAAAATACGTTTTCCCAAGACTAGTTTATACTACAAGAAGTTCAATTGACAATATTCATAGTTTTAAAAAAATATTTTTTTCATCGTTACTTTTAAGAATTTATAATAAAGGTTTAATTACTGTCATAGAATTTAGAGTTCTCATGTACACTTTTCATATAACATGCAGGAAACATAAATTGGTGATAGTGGAAAAAATTCCATTTGAATTCGAACATAAAATTTTGTTCTTGTTAAAAATAAAGCATTTACTATTTTGCGGCAGAACCTATGCAGTATAATTCACTCTGTTGAAAATCCCTAGGTATTACATGGATGCTAATGTGTCAAATAAATATACTATATGTTGACTTTGTAATAGTTCTTCGGAAAAATTTTTGCTTATAAATTTGTTTCATTAAAAATTGTTTTGATTGATTGAATGTTTTTTTCTAAATAAACTAATTAAAATATTTTATTTCACTAATCAAACCAAAAAAAGATATATTTGTGAATAGTTAATAGATGTCAGCATTAATAAAATACTATACGAATAATGATAAAGCAAAATTACTTATACTCTTTTTTAAACAATTTTCGGTTGCCCTGGACTTTGTTTTTATGAATATAATACACAATTAAGCAAAAATCGGAGAAAATAACCGTTGTAAAAAAACACCTTCAAAATGCATATCTATTTGATGTACCCAAAAAAGTACACATTCGAATTATCTGGCATAAATTATATACTTTAAGTTTCGATTTAACATATTTGACTGAATCATGAAATAAAAGCCAACCAAATATTTCGACAGAATGTTTGCATTTATATATGTCTAATTATCAGATAGTTGATAATAGTTTGAAAAGTACATTTCTTTTGCTTTCTAAATTTAACAAACAAATTATTTAAAAAATTCAAAGAGAAATAAGTGTTTCAGAATTTTTTAATATTGAATATATGGATGTGTAAGAAATTGCTTATTATTATTTTAAAAGCTCTAGTTAAATTTTTTTCAGCTATTTTTATTTGTTTTGTTATTTACTTTAAATGAATTTATAGTGCTCATAAAAATAGCTTACTTATAATAGATCATTAAATAATTTAAAATAGTGAAAGGAATAAACGCATGAGTGATTTTAAAATGATGTAGCAGCCAGAACTGTCATAATTTAAAAAGAGATTTGTTAAGCATATTAGCAATATGTCAAAACCAATCTTTTAGAAAACCACATTAGCTAAAGCAGTGACAAATGGCTTATAAACAATAATTATTGACAAGTGTAACGATGTACATTAATGACGTTTTAAATGAAATCAGTAAAACTCTGCATACTTGGTATTTTTTGCAAACTTCAGCTAATTTCAAATATAACCAATTAACCGAAAGAATGTATTTTAAGTTGTCCTCAAGGATAAAACATACAAGAATTTCAAACTATAATATGAACTTAAAACTTTACTTTTAATATTTGTAATTAAAGTAACAGAAAAACATAAAAGTTCAGTTTCATCATGTAGTATTTCTTATAGTAATCGCTATTTAACGGTTTCATACTGTAATATGTATACAAAAGCTTAAATTCATATTGTAGTAACATGAAGAAAACATATATTTAGAAGTATTTTTATATGTAAATTGATAAGTACCTCAAAAAAGAACTCTATTTATCTAAAAATAAGCCTAAATACAAGGTCCACCTAGACCTAGCTAAACCTAAATTTATGAATAAGCATAAATAGAATAAACAAACAAAACATTAGTTGTTTTTTCGTTTTATTTATTTGGTAATTAAATTTAATATAAATGGTTAAATAGGTTTAAATTTAGTATAAATGGTAATTAATTTTGAAAAGTGTAATGCCGACAGATTACACGAAATACGAGATATATTTAAAAAGAAATTACTTAAAAATAACATTTTGAAATATTTTAATTTCTTTGGAGAATGATTTACATAAAAACTTATGTCAGGTGTCCACAGTTAGCATCTTAAATTAAACATTTAGCAATTAAATTCATAAGTAAAATGAGTGAATGAATTTAATAATGCTTATCTATATTAAATTAAACAAAAAAATTTTTAAATAACATATATGAATTGAATAATATGAATTGAATTTATATGAATTTCTCTAAACTTCAACAGTACATTAGCAAAATAAGATGAAATTACACACACGTTATAAATAATAGTCAAAGTGCTAAAACATATATATATTGTTTTAATTAAAATTATTTATATGTATTTTTTCCTTTCACAAAATTAAATGTATTGAAATCAGTGTAACACAAATTGTTTTTTTTTCCGTTGACCTATATGAAATACAATGATAACAAACTATAAATTTATTAAACGTTGTTAATAATTTCCAGTAAATCAAATCATAATTAGCACGTCACGTCGGCGCAGATCACTCATCCACTTGATGATATATTCGGAATGAAATCACATGTGCACATATTTGGGAGTTTTTCACATTAGATATGTATTAATAAACTATAATTGCGAAAAAACTTCAACAATTATGTTATACATATGAAGAAAATTTATTTCTGAAACTATTTAATTTATAATAAGATGAAAATGATGTACAAATTACAGATTTATGGAAATTTATTCAACTGAAAATGAATTAAAAATACATTTCACTGCGCAGTAATTACTCAAAATTTATTGAGGTAATTAACTAATAATAATAATAATAATAATAATAATAATAATAATAATAATAATAATTATTATTATTATTATTATAATAATAATAATAATTATTATTATTATTATTATTATTATTATTATTATTATTATTATGTTTAAAGTATGCCTTTTAGTGGAACTTTGAAGTGCACTAAATTCACCATCTCAACCATAATTTTAAAAACAAAGCAAAATTGTTTTAAAAAAATTGACTCTTAATCAAAGGTTTTCATCAGCATTTTTCGTTAACTTTTCTATACGATTGCAAACAGCTATAAGAATTTTTTTAAATGAATTTCCTGTACTTTTTGGTCGTTTCATCCAAAACTGCTACAATGTAAGAAAAAAAGCTCATATGTTGTATTGTAGTAAAACATAAATCCTTTTCTCAAACATAGTAGATTTTTCTCATTTAGACATTGATAAATATTTATCATTATCTAATGTAATAATCGAAATAAATCTAAAATCTGTAGGAGAACTTTGGAATTCTGATTCACGTTTGTCACGTGCAATAAACATAGTGAAGTTTCTTTTATGCATCATCGTCGAATACAAATAAGGATTATAGGAGAAGAATAAACATATATAGGATATAACTCGAAATGAAGAACTTTGTTTACGTGAATTGCTTTTTTACCAATAGATAAATTTTTTATGCTGCAATAAAAATATCTCCATCATAAAAATATATTCATT
This sequence comes from Maratus speculifer, assembly GCA_964019185.1. Lineage (NCBI taxonomy): Eukaryota > Metazoa > Arthropoda > Arachnida > Araneae > Salticidae > Maratus > Maratus speculifer. The sequence goes on along the minus strand of OZ025289.1, from coordinate 208,007,309 downwards.
TAAATAAAATGTTTCATTAAAAATAAGTTTATTTAAATCAGAGGTTTTTATCAAAATTGTTCTTTAAATTAAAAATATATTCATTAATCTAAATTAAAAAAATTATCTAATAATATTCATCTAAAAATATACATATTTAAAAAAATATATTCATTTTGATCAAATTTTTATCAACATTTTTTTTAAATTCTCCTTTACGATTACAATCAGCAATAAGTTTTTTTTTTTTTTTTTTTTTTTTTTTTTACTACACTAAAAATGAATTTTATTTTAATTTTCGCCGTCTCATCCATAACTGCTACAGTGTAAGAAATGCACATATGTCATATTTTAATAAATCATAAAACCTTTTTGGCAAACATGGTGGATTTTTCCCATTAAGGCATTGATAAATATTTATCATTATCTAACATGATAAGAGAAACATATATGAAATCTTTAGGAGCAATTTGAGATTCGCATTCACAATTGTCACGTGCAAGAAACACAGTGAAGTTTCTTTTATGCTTCATCGTCGGACACAAATAAGAAATTTAGAAGAAGAAGAAAAATATCTAGGATAGAACTCGAGCTGAAAACTTTGTTTAGTTGAATTGATTTTTTGCCGATAGATAATTTTTATCTTTCAGTAACGATATAACCATATTAATAAAAATATGTCAATTTAAGTAAAATGTTTCACTAAAAATATACCCATTTTAATTAAAGGTTTTTATCAACATTTTTTTCTTTAAATTAAAAAATATATCCATTCATCTAAATCAAAAAATTAATCCATTAATATAAATTTATTATATGGTTAGTTGAATTAATTTTTTGGCGATGGATAAATTTTTATTTTTCACTAAAACTTATATCCAAATTAATAAAAATATTTCCATTTATTCAAAATGTTTCGCCAAAAAAATATATCCATTTTAATAAAATTTTTCACTAAAAATAATATCCATTTTAATCAAAGGTTTTCTGTAAACATTTTTCTTTAAATTCTCTTTTACGATTGCAATCAGAAATATGTATTTTTTTAAATGAATTTCATTTGTGTTTTAGCCGTTTCATATATAACTGCTACAGTGTAAGAAATAAAAATCCACATGTATTATATTAGAATAAAACATAAATCCTTTTTTGGCAAACATAGTAGATTTTTCCCGTTAAGTCATTGATAAATATTTATCATTATCTAATATAGTAAGAGAAACACATATGAAATCTTTAGGAGACTTTCAGATTCGCATTCACATTTGTTAAGTGCAATAAACACAGTGAAGTTTCTTTTATGCTTCTCCGTTGAATACAAATATGAAATATAGGAGAAGAATGAACATATCTAGAATATAACTCGAGCTGAAGAACTTTGTTTAGTTGAATTGATTTTTTGCCGATAGATAATTTTTATCTTTCAGTAGCGATATATCCATATTAATAAAAATATGTCAATTTAAACAAAATGTTTCACTAAAAATATACCCATTTTAATTAAAGGTTTTTATCAAAATTTTTTTCTTTAAATTAAAAATATATCCATTCATCTAAATCTAAAAATTAATCCATTAATATTAACCTTAAAATATATCCGTCAATCTAAATCTAAAAATTATTACATTAATATTAAGCTAAAGATATATCCATTAATCTAAATCTAAAAATTATCACACTAATATTAATCAAAAAATATATCCATTTTAATAAAATGTTTCACTAAAAATAATACCATTTTAATCAAAAGTTTTTTATAAACATTTTTCTTTAAATTCTTTTTTACGATTGTAATCAGAAATAAGCATTTTTTTTTTTTTTTTGAAAATGAATTTTCTATGCGTTCCAGCAATTTCATCCTTAACTGCTACAATCTAAGAAAGAAAAATGCACTTATGTTACATTGTAATAAAACATAAATCTTATTAGCAAACATAGTGGATTTTTCTCATTTAGACATTGATAAATGTGTATCATTATCTAACGTGATAACAGAAACAAATATGAAATCTGTAGGAGAATTTTGAGATTGTTATTCACATTTGTTACGTGCAATAAACTTACTGAAGTTTTTTTAATGCTACATCGTCGAATACAAATAAGAAATATAGAAGAAGAATAAAAAATATCTAGGATATAACTCGAGCTGAAGAGCTTTGTTTAGTTGAATTGATTTTTTGCCGATAGATAAATTTTTATATTTCACTAAACATATATACATTTTATTCAAAAGTTTTTATCAACATTCTTTCTTTAAATTAAAAAGCATCCATTAATCTAAATCTAAAAACTATTCCATTAATATTAATCTAAAAAATATCCATTTTAATAAAATGTTTCACAACAAAAATTACCATTTTAATTGAAAGTTTTTATAAAACTTTTTCTTTAAATTCTCTTTTATAATTGTAATCACAAATGAGTTATTTTTTTCTTTTTTTATTTTTCAAAATGCATTTTTTAAGCGTTTTAGTCATTTCATCCATAACTGCTACAGTCTAAGAAAGAAAAATACATTTATGTTATATTGTAATAAAACATAAATCCTATTGGCAAACATAGTGGATTTTCTCCATTTAGATATTGATAAATGTGTATCATTATCAAACATGATAACAGAAACAAATGTGAAATCTTTAGGAGCATGTTGAGATTGTTTTTCACATTTGTAATGTGAAATAAACTTGGTGAAGTTTATTTTATGCTTCATCGTAAATAACAAATAAGAAATACAGGATAAGAATAAACATACCTAGATATAAATTAAACTGAAAAACCTTAGTTTACGTGAATTGCTTTTTTGTCGATAAATAAATTTTTATGTTTCTATAAAAATACACTTATTTAAAAAACCATAATGGACTGCCCATAAATGATGTCACATTTTTTAGTGTGCCCTCCCATGTTTGTCACAAAGTGTCACATTTCTCCTGATTCTTCTCCCCTCTTCGTCACGATATATCACATAAACATGTACTAGCAATTCAGAAACAAAGCAATACGTCATAGACTATATTTCAATTTTTGTAAACTTTATCTATGTTTTTTAATGGCATTTGTGAGAATAACAATAAACATGATTTGTGTATATACTTTCAACGAAATAAATTGTCGGTTTACAACATCAACAAAACATAATATGCATAAGTAACAAAATATTAAAATGAAAGAGCAATTGAAAGCAGTTGTATTTGGAAATTTGAAATTGAATTTAATATATTTTGGTTTAAATCTCATCTTTACTTCATGAACACAAAATTCATTGATTTTAAAATAATTTCAATATTTAATCTGCTATTTTTTTTTATTTTAACAAAAATGTAGGACGTCACATTCCTTTTTACTCCCTCACACCTCCTTCTCAAAAACTGTCACAATTTCACAAACACTTTCCCTCCTTCCAAGTCTGACATCATTTGTGAATGGTCCCGAAGACTAAATTAAATACTACACCTTGATTCAATATACAAAATACGAACTTAATCTATATTGATATAAATATATCCACTTAAATAAACTGTTTCATTATACATATATCCAGTTTAATGAAAGATTTTTATCAAAATTTTTCTTTAAATTAAAAATATATATATTAATCGAAATCTAAAAATTTTTACATTAATATTAATATAAAACGATATCAATTTTAATAAAAAGTTTCACTAAAAATATATCCATTTTAATCAAATGTTTCTATCAACATTTTTCTTTAAAATCTCTTTTACGATTTCAATTAGAAATAAGCATTTTTTTTTTTTCAAAATAAATTTCCTATGCATTTTAGCCGTTTCGTCCATAACTGCTGCACTTTAAGAAATAAAAATGTTCATTTGTTATATTGTAATCAAACATAAATCCTTTTTCACAAACATAGTGGATTTTTCACATTTAGACATTGATAAATATTTATCATTATCTAATATGATAAGCGAAATAAATATGAAATCCTTAGGAGAACTTTGAGATTCTTATTCACATTTATAACATGCCATAAAGATAGTGAAGTTTCTTTTATGCTTCATCGTCGAATACCAATAAGAAATATAGGAGAAGAAGAAACATATCTAGATATAACTCGAATTGAAGAACCATTGTTTATGTGAATAGATTTTTTTGAAATAAATAAATGTTTATATTTTTATAAAAAGAGAAATATTAAAAAATACTATAAGGGGCTGTCTATAAAACATGTCAAACTTTTTTTATGTGTCCTTCCACCTTAGTATTAAAGTGTAATAAATTCGCCATACCCCCTTCCCCCTGTTGTCGCATGTTGCGCCATATTGCATTAATCTATATTTGCAGTAAAGAAACAAAGCAATACGTCATAGACCATATTTCACATTTTATTTTTAAACTTTAATCATGTGTTTTGATGACATTTGTGAGCATAACAATAAATATAATTTATGTACATACTGTGAGCATAATAATATTACGGTTTGCAACAAAAAACATAATATGCAATAGTAACAAAATGTTAATATGAAAGAGCAACTGGAAACAGTTCTATTTGGAAATTTAAAATTGATTATACGACTTTTGGCTTTAAATCTCATATTTACTTTAACACAAAATACTTTAATATTAAATTAATTTCAATGTTTTGTCTGCTAATTTTTAACGTTTTTGTTTAAACCAAACTACAGACCGTCACATTCCTTTTTCCGCCCTCCACCTGTCTTGTCATAAACTGTCATAATTCACAAATTCGCCTGCTCCGTCCAAGCGTGACATCTGTTTGTGAATCGCCCTTAAGGCGCAACACTAAAGCACAGAAAAATACCCGGATGATAATGTAAAGTCTATGGGGACGCATTATTATTATTATTATTTTGGCATAGGAAAGCTGAGGACGATCCACATCCGGCCTTGTTTTTGCTTTTTTTATTTTGTTTATATATTTTTCATATTATGATAATTTCAGTTTCAGAACCGGTTTAAAACGGTTTTGAAAGTTAAAGTACTTTTTTTTAATAAAATTTGAACCAAAAACTGTAAAAGTAAAACCAAAGCGGGTTGTGGATTGTCCCCAGCTTTCCTATGCAGAAACAAATCATATAAAAATATTAAAATTTGAGTGAGATATTTGAAAGTAACGTCCCCTTAGACCTTACATTATCATCTCGGACTTTTTCTGTGCCTAGTGTGGGGCCTTAAGATTAAATGCAATATTTAACCTTGATTCAATATACACAGTATGGACTGTAAAAGATCTTAACGTTTTACTTAAAAAACGACAATAAAAATAAAAATATTACAGGTATTACAAGTTAAAAAATATATATGTTATTTGAAAATTCTTTTTAATCTCAACCTATATTTAACGGAGCCATCATTAAATAATATTTTTATTATCAATTGCTGCTGAATTCATACACCAGTTAAATATATTTTTATACATGTGTTTATTATACATGTGTTCAAAGCAATGCACTGCTCCTTCTACTTACACCTATTTTAATAATTTTAGACTGAAATTGTTATAGAATAATAATTATAGATCTTTAAATGAAATGATATATTTGTATGGATGGAACAGCAATTAATAAAACAAATACTCTTTAGTGATGACTCCGAGAATTGCGGATCAAAATTACCAAGTAATTTTGATACTATTTGGTTATCCCGTCGATCAATTTCGCCATATTATACAAATCGCCAAACTAATAGACAAATTATACACATTGACATAATTTTTATTTTAAATAACGAAAAACAAATAATTAGTAGAATATTAATAAAAATACAAATAAAAAGTCGAATTAAAAATCACTTTATGATGTTTTAAGCACGCGTATCGTGTTTAATGTCACACAAAGTGACACTCAGGGTCATCCATTATTGGTATTTAATCTTATGGTTTGGTGATAATTTTTTGGTTGATAGGATAATCAAGTAGTACAATTTTAATTAAAATGCATATCTTTTAACTTGTAACATATATATTACTATTTTTCCGCCTTTCAAGTAATAAAAAAAAGCTTTTAAAAATTTGTTTTAAGCATATTGTAGAGTTAATTGATTGTTTGTTGTTGGAATTGAGTAATACTCTAATATTGGAATAGACCCTGGCTCTATCTTGTATAATACACAATTTAAACTCTTAAAAATATTTGGGTATACATATATTTTTGATAAATATAGTAGGTATATTTTAAAAATTTAAACTCTTATAAACATTTCTATAATGTTAAACAAATATGCGTTTTTTTTTTTTTTTTTCAAATTACACTGTTAGATTAACTTTAAATAGAATAAATTCACCACTAGGGCCATATTACAAATTTTTTTGAAAAGGTAAATTAAAACCACTTAACCGGCGAAGGGTATGGGGAAACAGTGATTTTACCCCCGATTTATCTCGGGGTAGACGGTTAAGTGGTTAAACCTTAATCGAAGATTTTTATCATCAGTTTTCTTTAAATACTCTTTTACCATTGCAAACATCGATATGAATATTTCTCAAAACGAATTTCTTACGCATTTCAACCGTTTCATCCATTACTGCTACAATGAAAGAAATAAATGCACATATGATATATAGTAATAAAACATAAATCCTTTAGGCAACATAGTGGACTTTTCCCATTTAGGCACTGATAAATATTTATCAGTCTAAAATGGCAAGAGAAACACATATGAAATCTTTAGGAGCAGTTTGAGACTCTTATTCATATTTGTCACGTGCAATAAACACAGTGAAGTTTCTTTTATGCTTCACCGTTGAATACAAATAAGAAATATAGGAGAAGAATAATTATATCTAGGATATACCTCGAAAAGAAGAACTTTGTTTACGTGAATTGCTTTTTTGCCGATAGATAAATTTATATGTTTCTCTAAAAATATATCCATTTTAATAAAAATATATCCATGAAAATTAAATGTTTCACAAAAATGTATCCATTGAAATAAATATATATCCATTAAAATAAAACGTTTCATTAAAAAAAATATCAATTTGAATCAAAGATTTTTATTGACATTTTTCTTTAAATTGAAAATATATCACTTAATCTAAATCTAAAAATTAATCTATTAATATTCATCTAAAAATATATCCATTTTAATAAAATGTTCACTATTTCCACTGCTTTATATCCGTTTTATCCGTAACTGCTACAGTGTAAAAAATAAAAATGCACACACGATGTTATATTGTAATAAAACTTAAATCCTTTTTGGCAAACATAGTGGATTTTGACACTGATATATGTTTATCATTATCAAACATAAGAGAAACAAAAATGAAATCCTTAGGCGAACTTTGAGATTCTTATTCACATTTGTCACGTGCAATAAACATAGTGAAGTTTCTTTTATGCTTCATCGCCAAATACAAATAAGAAATATAGGAGAAGAATAAACTTTTCTAGATATAATTTGAGCTGAATACCCTTTGTTTACGTGAATGCTTTTTTGTCATTAGGTAAGTTTTTATGTTTCTTTAAAAATATACTGATTTAAGAAAAAAAATCATAAGGGACTGTCCATAAATGATGTCACACATTTTCTAATCTTCCTACCCTGAATGGGTCTAATCGACCCATAACTATAATTTGTTTTATACGATTTGAACCAGAACTTTTTTCATGAAGAAAGTTAAATAACAGATCCAGAGGAATAAGTCAATTAAATATATTAAAATATTCTAAATAGCAATTCTGGTGTGAAATGTTTTTATTAAAATTGAGTAAAATTTGAACAGGGTAGGAAGGTTAATGTATCCTCCAACCATTGTGTTAAAATTTTTTACTTCACCTTACACCCCTCCCCCTTCTCGCATATTACATAAATCTATGCTTGCAGTTTGGAAATAAAATTGTACGTCATAGGCAATATTTCAAATTTTATTTTGAATTTGATTTTGGGTTCCTGGGGTTACAATGAAAATTTATGAAGAATTTTTTCAAAAGTTTATCCATAGTAATGATTGCAATAGGTAGTATTTCTTCCGAAATCTACCTAAAAATCTAGCTAGTGATCTATAGGAAATATAAAGATGAACAAACAAATCATTAACAAATCTTTTGACTGCGTTATCAAGAATATTATAATGCAAAATAAAGCTAGTAACAGAATAAAGCCTTTGTGTGTGATATTTATTTTTTAACAATTTAAATTGCTTGTTGATCGTATAGAGTGCATGGTTGTTACTTCATTTTACAAGTTTGGACGATGATAAGAAATTATAAAAATTTCAGACCTGAATAACAAGAGAATACATGCAAATCAAATACATTTTAGTTTTTTTTAAATACAATATCATATTAAATGAATGCATACTATATATATAAAAATAAGTGAACTACGATAGAAGCTAAACGGTGTGTGCTTCCATAGAAAAATATTGACAAAGGCCATCAGAAAAACAGTGAAATCTACAATATGCAATTTAACGTGAAATTTGCTTATCATATACAACAATCAAATAAAGCGGCATAATTAATTTCATTTAATTTAAGAATGTGATAATGGACGATCAATAAATTTAATGAAATTTAAACAATTGTTAACATAATAAAAAAAATTACTTAATAAAGAATATGTTTATTCATCTAAATCAAACTATTACAAATATAAAAATTAAAAAACTTTATTATAAAAAATTTTTTTGTCTGTGTGATGCAGATTTCTTTTAAATTAAATGTATATGAACATTACTAGCACAAAGTTAATTTTCCAAGGAATGTTATTCAATTAATATTCAGTTTGATTTAACTATGAAATACATGTTAATTAATATGTTATAAACTTTTATAAAAGAAAGTCTCTGATTCCAAAGACAACATTTTTTCTTTTAAATAAACCTCGTAAAATGCATTAAAAAAATCAAACACGTTATTTTGCCTACTTTGTATAATTCAACTCTCCGCTCCCATTTGCAATGTTTTTAAATTTCTGAATTGTATGCAATCGAAAAAATTCCCCAAGTAATTCTTTCTATTACTTTTAATTAATTTTCGTAGGTTTCGTATTTTTGTAATGGAAAGATTCATTACTTAAAGCTACCTTTTAAGTCACCAATTATTTATGACGAATGTAAATTTGTAGAATTCCTCCAAATCTTTAATTTAAATAAGTCCGACAGGTGGAAGATTCTTAAATTACATTAATGCTGTCTTATTGATACTTCCTTTCTCATTAGCAAAAGAGACATTTCGATAAGAGTTTTAAAAAAAGGATTGAAGTAGCATAATTACCCTCTGTGTCAAGAATTTTTAAAAAACATTAGTGAAGTTATTACTTTATATAGACTCTTTGATCACAGTCAGAATAATTTACGTAAGGTATGTGATAGTTTGCATTTATAAAAAAAATTGTAACATATTATAAAAATATTAAAATGCTTATTGAATGTAGATTATGTTTATTCATTTTCATCACATTATTACAAATTTTAAAAAAAATCAGTAGTTTTAGGATTACGTATTTTTTATATGCAGATTTTACTTAAATTAAACGCACGCGGAAATTTATGTGTAGTAGAAATTACACTTAGTCAAGAATTTTATTTAATACTTTCGCTGGTTTAAATATAAAATGCATGTTAATTGTATTAAAAATTTTTTTTTCAAGATAAAAGTTTGCCAAACAAAAAAAGCTGTAAATCGTCAAAGTATGTAAAAAAATTCAATTGAAACATTACTTAGAACATTTTGTTTCATTTATATTTTTTACTAAAAATTAGCAACTTTTTTTTAATGTTTGATTTGCACTCTATCCTAAAACTATTTCAAATGTTATTTTATGTTTGTTTTATTTGATTTTCATGGTTATCTTATTCCATGATTAAGATTAAGTAAAGATTAATTATTTAAATTTCTTTTTTAATTCAACAATTACTTCAGCCAAATGTATTATCGTAGAATTCTTTCAAAACCATAATGTAAATGCGTACGTCAGGTGGAAGTCTCTTAACTTACGTCAATGCTGTCTTGCTTATATACTTCTTTCCGCATTAGCAAAACAGACATTTCGACTGAATTTTAACAGAAGGATTGAAGTAGCTTAACCCCTTTGCGACGGGAACCTTTTACGAAATTTTTAATGTTTTGTCACCAGTTTTAAAAAAACAGAAATTTTTTTCTTGTTAAATCGAGAAAATGCTCCGATTGAACAAGGCAAATTTTACTGAATAATTTTACCGGTGGGAATAAACGAGGATTCTTAAGCCTTTTTGCTGCACGTATACGTGTCGCTCGTACCCAAGGGGTTAATCCTCTTCTGCTTCAAGAATTTTGAAGGGAATAAATAAAGTCATTATGTTAACTCTTTTAGCAAAGTGAGAATAATTTAATAAAATGTATATTCATGCAAAAAATATTTTATACTGATAGTAGTTAACTTATTTTATTACACCTTAATGGCTACTTCGTATTTTATTTGCATTCTAACCCTTTTGCACAACAGATTGCAATATCGTACTTATAATAATATCCAAGTACAGAAAAAAAATCCTAAAGTTGGGGCGAGTCTTTCCGGGGCGAATGAATGCATGTCATTGGCCTGCTATAAGGAGGAGCTAGCTAATACTTGGTTTCGATTTGAAAAATATTCCAGAAAAAAATGCTGATTACAAGTGTCATGTATCTCATGTGAGTTCTCTTGAACATTTTTTCCATAAAAAAAATTTACATCAACAGAATTTCATCGATGATTTGCCCAATCAATAAATCATTTCAGTAATCGTTTAAAGCAATGTGAAATAAAAAAAAAAACAATGTCACGAGTCATTCATTTTTGAAATTTATAAAATAAATTAAAAATAAAAAATAACTGAACCGGATTGAATATATTAACTTTGTAACATGCATATAAAATCGTACCTGTATTCACCTCAAACCATGAGCCACACGATTTAATGAAATGTTACTATGATGTATGTTTAAAATTATAACATGAAACCGCACACACTGTTGAATACATCGTGAAAACTTGCCACTATTTTAAAAGACCATCTGTTTTCTGATTAATGAGGATGTTTCATTGATGTTTATAGAGCGTTCTGATTTGTCAGAAAATAGACAGTCTTTAAAACCAGAGTTAATTTTTCACGATTCAGTTAGAGTATCAAATTTATTTTTTATCAGCGGTGACCGAAGATAGAAAAAAATTAATCATTATGTTCAAATCAAATGGTACTTATGCTCTTCAATTGTATAGGATTTTTAAGAATACTTTTTACAGATTATAACACTAAACTTATGCATTAATAAATTACTGCTATGTATGAATATTTTTTTAGATTTCCTGAATCGCAAATCATCTTACTCCGCTAAGGTTACGTAAGTGGGTATGTTGAAGACTGGCAAAAATCAATACTAATGTTCTGAACAATGGTGCTGAGGATTTCAAACATAACAAGACTATGAAATAAAGATTATCACAAAATGTTTGTATATTTACAGAATATTTTTGTTTTTCTTTGTACTATAAATTTTAATTTAAACAAGTAAAATGCGTATATTTAAATTTATGTCGTACACAGAGTGTTTCGTAAAAGATGATCAAAACATTATGGGTTATATTACACATCCAGGTAAACAAATTAGTTCAAAAATTACATGGTCGGAAATAAAGCGCAAAAGTGATGGCGAATTTGGAGTGTTTGCTCGTGCAAAAGTTAAAGCGCCATTTTTATTACGAGTTGTCGTGAGAAGAACAACACAAATAGTATAGAATTGTAGTATGGGGAAGATGAAAAAGCGTATTGACTATTGCACCTTGATTAATAAATGACGTCGCTCGTCTTCGTGTGCAATTGTCAATAGTAGTAGGAACGTATCGGAAGATGTTGCTCATCGCAATACGGAAATGTCTGATATGCATTAGCAATGTAACTGCAAACGGAAATGTCTCAGAGGCTCAACTATTTTAAAGGGGGTGGTTTCCGTGTCTTTAAACTTGCTTTTGTCACTTCATTGTACTTTGTGTCCTAAAATATCATCACAATCGCTGACTTATATTACATTTGTGTTTTTTTTCAATCATGCATTCTTTGATATAAGCTGTTTGCTTGAATTTGTATTATCACCTCTTAAAGTTTTGTCCATATTTATGAAACACCCTGTATGTATTGAAAATGAAAGTGATGTACTTAAAATAAACATGATGACTTATATTTAATGTTAATTCTATGTGAATGATGAGATAGGAACCCCATTTGGAGATTAATCTCTTACGTTTGGCTAGCAAACACGTCTCCTTTTTTCATCTTGCCAAAAGCAGATTTTATTTTTTGCATATGTAAATTTAAAAAAGGTGACTTACAAATAATATTAATAACATTAATAACTAAAAGAACGGTTCTTTCATGTTAAAAAATCATATTTTACAATGCATTGTTTACAAAAAAAAAAAAAACTGTATTATAACGTATATATATGTAGGACTTTATGTTCTACCTATTTAAAATTAATTTATATTTCATATACGATTAACATGACTTTATTATTAAGCAACGTTTGATGTTTGTATAGGCAAATATAGAGTATCTAATCCAATTACATTACGAAAACTATTTACAATTTGCATATTTAAAAATACAAATAAAATGAATTACTTAATTTTTTTAACCTTCTTCTCAGTATATAAACGTATTTCCATTTTCAAACCTCCTCAGGCGTACCTTATTTTCTTATTATTTTATTTTTTTCCAACCGAGATGCTTTCTCCAAGTTCTTTTTTTTTTACTCATTGATAGATGAAAACTTTGAATTAATTAATTTATCTTGTTGAGGGTAATTTTCTCACCCTCATATACGAGGGCTGTAAATTAAATAATGGCAACATAGATGTAAATCAATTTTTAATGAACTTACAAGTAGAATTGCATTCCATTCCATCTATGTTAGCACCACCAAAGCGTATAACCTTTTGCCAAATGTCGGGAAGCCGTTGTTGACCAGTGGCAAGGTGTTGAATGTTGATGTGAGCGACCGAGCGCCCTACTGTGTGGAGTACAGATGAAACGTCATGAAATCGGTGACCTCTAAGGATAATTCTCGGACAGTCCATCGGTGGTCTATGGTAAGGAGACCCCTCAGGATGTCAATCTGCTCTTGAGGAATGGAAGTCCGAGCTGTGCGCTCTAAATCTGCAGCCTCATTCAGACCCGAACGAAATGTTTGAATCTATCGTGTTGCTATCGTATACTTTAAAGCATTTGTGCCACAGTCTTCCACTAATCCTCGTTGCATTTTTGCCACGGGCAACCTCGATTTTTAGCCATGATATCTGATTACCTTTATAAAGATTGCTTTAGAGCGATGGAAATGCAACTTCTCACTTTAACGTCACACAACAATTACCATTCTAAGCAGATCAACTGTTTTTTGCACACTGCACACAGACAACAGCTCCACCTCACCGCTCCCATATCTTATTTGTGCTTGCCCGCTCTTTTACGAGTTTCAAGGTTAAGTTGCCATTATTTAATTTACAACCCTCGTATATAACAAATAATCACTAAAATACATCTCTAACTTAAAATAACAAATATTTTCTTTGTGATTTGTTATTTAATTAACTGAGAAAAAAAAAACTAGCTGACAATACAGAAATTAAATCCCCCCTAATCTGTGGTCAATGAAACAAGTCAATTAACCCAATGGTGAGGTTTCAATTCAATGTAGGGTTGCAGCATTTCGCTGGTGATTGGTTTGAAACATTAAAAGCAAATGGCATGATACTTTTATTATGTATGCCTTGATTTTAGCATCCTTGTTGTATGTCTTTGTAATTTTTTTGTATTTTAATAGTCATAATCATGTAAATTTACCTTGTGTAATTTTGCTAACACAAATAAAACCAAATTCGTAAAAAAGTAATTGACATCATTCAAGCCTAAACTAATAAAATGCGTCTTTTTTTTCTTTTTTTTTAAGTAAACAAGTTTTTTTTAAGTAAAGAGATATTATTTTAAAGCTTTCCGGTCTGGACTCTGGACACACTTAATTTTAATTCCAAATTTGCAATTGGCACCAATAATATTTTAGCAAAATCTGTCTTTTACAATGAAAACTTAAATTAAGAAGTTCTTGATTTCTTAAAAAGTCGTTTATAAATTCCGGTGTAAGTAGATAATTTCTCATTTTACTAACAGAATTTGTTCGCGCCGGAAAGGATTAAAACATTTGAAGCATAACCAGCATATGTTTCACGCTAACATACGATAGGAAATTTATGACTTCAGGATAAAACAGAAAGTAAAACTTTATCTACACATGTTTCATTTCAAAAATCAAGAAATATCTGTGATTTTTTTTGTGCTATCAGCTTCTTTATATAAGATTAAAAAATAAATGTACTAAAACTCCAGAAGTCAATGGTTTAAACAGGCCCTAATTTTAAAGTTTCAGATTTTTTTTTTTTTTTTTTTTTGATAAATACTAATTAACATTTTTCTCTGTACATTCAGTAAAATCTGTTTACACTAATATTGCTACAACTTATTAACTAAAAGACACATCTGTAACTTCTCTTTTGTTTGATATATTGTTTACAATATATTTAATGTTATAATTCGTTGTTAAAATACTTGAATACTCATGTATAAGTTAAACCCTGAATTTAACGTTTCAGGTCACTTCCCTTATTGCTGTTGAATAGTGTCTGAATATTTTTCATCGGATATATCAGTTGAAATCAGAATTCATACCAAACATTCTGGGACGGGGTTTTACTATAGTTAAATTATAGGAAACCAGTTCATAAAATAGTCCAAGTAGTTTTTACAGCGTGTTACTCCGTTTACGAAAACCGTGAAATCGAATTTATGATACTATGAAATATCAATTAAATATTTTCACATGCGTAATTGATATTATTTGAAAGAAAAAATAACATTAGTTTTGCTGTTAGTTTTAACAGGTTACTTTATTGTACCTCTCTCTAAAAATGTTTATTCAATATGTTTAATATGTGAACGCAAATTTAATGAATAAAATTAAAAAATGTGCAAATAAAGAAAATTTAAAAACATTAGTTTACGCATTTCTTATAATTGAACTTTTTTGATTCAATAAACAATATTATCTAAATTTCTGATTCGCGCACAAAAGTCAGACTATCCTGCTTGATTGTTTGTTTCCTTTCTATAATTTTCGTAAGTGTCTTATTTCCTAATGAAAAGGGCCCAACTAGTGGCCGAGAGGTTCTGGTCTCTCAACTGGTAGACGGCCGGTGCTGGGTTCGAAACCAATCGCTGCTCTCGACCTAACCGTTTGGAGTTTTCGTGCTTTTATTTGAACTTCGCGTAAATACGCGTTAGGTTCCTTAGAAAGACCCTCAGGAAAGGCACTACCCCTAGGCCTATATCCTTCGAGTAGATAATCGGCCGACACAAAATAAACCAAACCAAACCCTAATGAAAAGGTTCATTCGTTAAAACTCCTTTTTAAGTTACCAATTACTACATACCTATAAAAATTTATAAAATTCCTTCAAAACTTTATTTTAAATAAATATGACAAGTGGAAGATTTTGTACGGTAATGTTTTTAGGGTGATACTTTCTTCCTCATCTGCACAAGGAACATTTTGGTAGTATTTGAAAAAATGAAATGAATAGATTAGTTATCTATTTCTGTAAGAATTTTGAAGACTAGAAGATAACTTATTGCTTTATGTTGACGTTAAGTTACTTTATATGTGATAATATACAATGGTCAAGACAAATGGTAACGCATTACAGAAATATTGAAAGGCTTATTGAATAAAGTATTTTTTTATTCACCTACATCAGAATATTACACGTAATATGAAAAACTGAAAAGCTTTAGGATTAAATACATTTTGTAGGAAGCATATTTAACTTAAAGAAACCGCACATGATCATTATGTGCAGTGGAAACTCCTCTTGGTTTAGAATACTAAGCAATAAGTACTGTTAATAGTTTAGCTATAAAATGCATCTTAATAGGTTTAATAATTTTAATTTAAGAAAACTTTTGTCTTACAAAAATGTTATAAATCTTTTAAATTTCGAAAGTGTGTTAAAAAGATAAAGAAAATGTTACTTTTAGCATTTTGTATAGTAAATCTTTTTACTGCAATTAGCAATGTTTTTAAATCTCGGAATGGATGCAACAGTCAAACTATCCCAGGTGATTCTTTGAATTTCCTTAAAATGATTTTCTTAGCTATTTTATTCCCTTAATTCAAATAGTTATTTTTTAAATCTCTATTTTCAATCACTAATTACTTCAGAAAAATGTAAATGTGTAGAATTCCTTCAAAAGTTTAATTTAAATAGGTAAGTCAGGTGGAATAAGCATCTTAATCCTCATTAACAAAAAGTCTCTTTAGACAGTAATTTAAAATAAGAAAGAAAAATCATGCGTTAAGCATAAATTATGAAGCACTCTGCAACATTCATGAAAAGTTTAAGAAAACGCCGTTATTTAGGAAATAATTAAATAAGACAACTAAAAAACTTTAAGATTAATCAACAAATTGATAACAAAAGATAAATCATTTGCAAATCTAATTTCAACAGTTGTCTTAGCCAAATATTTATTTCAAATATTTCAGATAGGCATTTTTTATATGTAGGTTTATATGCATTCTATACAATGGGAAAATTAAGTTTAGTGTGAAAACGCATATCGGATTAAAATTTCTCTTTCAGCATTTTATACCAATAGATGTAAAAGTACGTAAATACGTTTATTCAGTTTACCTAGCACTTTTATTATACTTCACTTTTTATGGAAAATCTAATTAAATCAAATGTACTCAAAAACTGCTGAAATCACATTTTTAGATAGTATCATCATACATGGCGTTGTATCCAATTCTTTGCATGGACCTGTATATAATTTTATCTATATTCTATAAAAAGTTTTTAGTAAATAAAATACAGTTCAGCATAAAAATACGTAACACATTTTAGAACCACTTTTAAGCAATTTACGCTCACACTCAGTAACCTTTATGATTCTTTCATATAGGCCAGTGTATCAAATATAGCAATTTTACATATAACATACCGTATTATGCAATGTTGTGAAACTCAATTTCATAACAACATTTCTCAAGCAAATTTCATAACTAAAATTGGATTTCTTGCAATCATTGCTATTATATTGTACTTCAGACAGAATATAATGTTTGAAATCTTTTTCGTAACCCTGTAAATTTTATGCACTCCATATTATATATGTAATAACGTATAGTAAGCCTCACCGACATATAGCAAATTATATATGAAATAGTTTAATAGAATTAGAATAAGTCGCAAAATACTTTCACCTATACTATTACTTAACGGAATTCCTTATGTTGCTCTACAAATGAATAATAACTAATGTTTTTCATGCATGTTCCACAGAATGCATATTTTAGTAGAATTCGTAAATGCATATATTTTGAAACTATGTAACATTAAAACATTTATGTGGAATATTTTTCCCCCATTGGATGTGATGTAACGGAAAAAGTTTGTAAGTCTAGGTAGATAGATAAAACATGCTATAAGCTTCATTTGATATAGGTTTCGTGCAAGTGTAAGACTAAATAGCATCCAAAAATTTCAGGGCAATTGGAGGATATTTACAAGTGTTAGAGTGCGAGAAGTCTGTTAGTTGGAGAAAGAAGAGACAAACCGAAATCATAAAAACCTTTCAACATTGTTAGAAAGTACTTTCATCAAACATCGTCCTGAGATGGATTAATTTATCTTCCGAAATCTTTTATATGTCTCTATAAGCGCTATGCACTTCATATTATACAGCAAATAAATCGTAGTAGATATCAGCAACCTATATCAATTTTATTTCAAGCAATAGTATTGTAAGATAGTATAGTTTTGTCATTTTTGTCCCTATAGAAATTACCAATAGTATTTTCATGTACCCAGTAGATCTGACAAGTATCTGAGGTTAAAAACCGCTAATCCAGAACACAAAACGGCCATTTTTAACATATTGTGAAGTCCTTTACGAAATGTCAAGTCTGTTACCGCACGGTTCGATTTAACAAGTTTCGAGTGTTTCTAAATACGATGTCGAGTATTACGTCGAAAATACTCTTTTTACTTAATTTGAAAGCAATAATTTTTTTTATGAAAGTTTGATTATCATATTCCAAAAAATGATGCATTATAAAAATAATAATCATTTTTCTGCTTAAATCAGTATTAGCGTAGTTTAAGTAGATGTATAATGAATTTAACATTAATCATTTTTAAATAAAATATCACATTATTTACACAATATCACATTTTTTTAAAGTTTACTAACTATTGAACATTAAGGAAATGATTTAAAAAAATATTTTTTACTTTCTTTTTGCGATAAAAGAGCAAGTAAAAATATTTACCCAAATGATTCTTTACAATGTTGTATAAAAGTGTGTTTATTGCTAAGTCATGTGCCATCAAAGGACAGAGTCTAAAACACATTTTAATTTTCAAAAATTTTTAATGCATAGTAAAATTTTGATTATTTTTTAAAACTGAAATTATATTTCTGTAAGAATTAAATAATTGCATATAAATTTCAATACTATAATGCATCAATGAATGAGTGAAAACTGATTACAATAATTCATCTTTATATTCATGAAAAAAAGGGTCAAATAAAAGCGAGTTAAACGATAAAATCATTTTACTGTCATAGTATTAGGATTCATAACAGCTTGAAGAACTTCCCACTGACAAAAATTGAGCTACAAAAAACTTTTGATTAAGATATGTTTGAAATATGCATGCACATGAATTCGTTTAATTCTTAAACTGCTTATTATATTACATATCTCTACAAGAGAGAGACATTTTGAATAACTATGTTTGGGAAATGTTGAAATAGAACTTTCAGGAATTTATTTGTAATTTTTTTCAGATGTAGAAGCACATTAATAATGCATTTTGAACTCTTTAATTTAATAGAAGAACATATTTTCATGTCATCGATAGGCACACATACACCATTACTTTTTCCCTTACTTCTGTGTTTCTTTAGAAAAACAAATTTTGTACAATGGGCTGGCAACATACATAGTAATTCGATGCTTTATAATGCATAGCAGAATACGATTATATTAAGTTTGGTTTACTTTACCTAAAGCTGCATTTCAATAATATATTCTAAAAAGTACATATTAATCATACAAATTCTATTTAGTTAAAATTCTACAATGTATTTTCATTTTGACATCATCCACTTCTGTTCAGAGCCAAATTCTATGTGGTACTAGAAAAAACCGTTTAAAATTATTATAAAGCATCTCTAAAGATGCATTAATCTATATATCGATGTTTCTACTAGGCACACACGTATAAAAAAAGTCTAGATGTAATTTTCACAATTCCGTAAGCATTCAAATTACACTGTTAAAAATAAAGGTGGCAAACCAGTTGCATTTGGCGCCCAGGGATGAAACGGATTTACCATTTGACACCCGTAGGCTTGAAAATATTTTTGAAGTTTCGTTTGATCCCGCAATGGGTGATTCACGCCAATTAGGGTACCGCGCAATGCATACAGTTGGAAGATTTTCACCCCCTAGTCATTTACGACTTCCCCTTCAACTCGCCGTCACTGGTGGATCAAAAGAGTAATTTCTCCCTTCGAAGACTATCACCGATCGTTCGCTATGCCAATTTTGTTTAGAAATTCGGATGGCTAAATTTTAATAAGCTTTTTATATAAAGCAACCTTTGAATTTCAGGACATTTGACGAATTCAAGGAGACTTTGAAGGTGAGCTCGACGGCCGAGTGGTGAGCTTGAAATCGGACGTTGTGGGTTTGAATCCTTCGCGGTCCAAAGTCGTTTTCATAGTTTTTTTTATTATTGGCACTCAGGATTAGGGGTGCCATCTTTTCACCGTAATTAAAGGTGCCATTCTGGTTCCCGTAAGGGTGTCACTAATGAAACGAGCCTTTCACCCCTAAAAGGTGCAATGTGTCACCTTTAGTTTAAACAGTGTAATTTAAAGGGTGTTTTTTAGTTTCACCTCCAGGTGACATCAGGACTGAAGATGTTGTACAGTAAAAAAGTTTTTAGTAATATTCTGTATGATTTCAAAATTATAATGTGTCTAAACCTTAAGGATAGTTACAGGAATATTTTATAAAACATTAGAGTTTCTTTATTATATGTTAAAATGTTACAAATGTTTTTTTATACGGATGTCGTTTAACTTAAAAAAACTTTTTTATATAAAACAAAAACCGATACAAACAAATTAGAAATTGCACGTTAACCCAAGCAAATGATGTGAGTTTGTACTATAAGGAAGTTTTAAAAATATTTCGATCTTGGTGTTATAGTATGAAGTGCTTCGCATGCAGCAGTACAGTATCGTTCGATATACAACACGGAACCGAAATCTTATGTGCATTTCTGTAAATACTATCTCGTTCCTATTACACAGATAGTAATCTGTAGTGAACGTCAGTACCATATATCAATTTCGTAAAATTTGAAAGAGTTTTATAGTTAGTTTGAGAATATGCCGCAAAGCTTCTGATCCCATGGATCCTGGAATGAGGTATAGTAGAAATATAACTTCTCCTTTCACAGATCCAGAACTGCTGCTGCCTAGTTGAATGAGTATTCTTCTGGCTTAATTCCAGACATAAATCCTATGGCGCACCATTTCGATGCTTTGGAGAAAGGCGTGAAAGCACGTCACAGAACACCAGTAAAACTAGCAAGTTACATACAGCTCCAGCAACTGTTAGACGAGTCGTTCCTTTCGAAAATTTCGGCAAATATCTAGAATCCATGCCTTATTGCGTGTCAAACATTATCAAGGTGAAAATATGACAAACTAGTAACTAACTTACTATCCTTTGTCCAATGTCTCTTTAATGTATAGTGCCTGTGTACTACGTTGTTTAACCACTTAGGGAGTATCAAACGTTTCAATAACTTTATTCCGTATAGTAAGTATTACACATATATTCTATGAACATATTATAGGGAGCATTATCTCATATTACAAAGCATCATTATTTAACACATTCGCTGACGATCACGCGTCAGCGTGTGATATGGCACCAACGTTAAGGGGCCACTCACGCGCCAGCGCGTGATGTGGGGTGATGTCCAATAGCCAGTCACGCACTGGCGCGGGAAAATCTTTCACTGATTTTTTGTTATAAAAAGTAAATAGGCTTCTGGGAAAAACCCACTTCTACAGAGCGGCATTAACTATCATCACATCTTCACGTAAGCGGCAGCGAACGTGTTAATATTTTATTTACTTAAAATGATAGCAAATTTCTTGTCTATTTAAGTTTAATGATTATTAGCACTCGTACTTCGTACGTCCCAATAAGCGTGTTATAAATGTAGTATTAAATAACTATAATTTGATTTTCATTATACGGTCTAAAATATTTTCAGTCGTGCGATGAATTGCTTCTGCACAATTATAATTCTAAAATGCCTGTTCAATAATACAGACGTATATGTTTGAAGGATTTTCCTTCTTTTTTACATTCTGTATATTTCAGTATTAGAACATAAAATAAAATTGCTTTTTTTGTTACTAAACTTGTTCCAAACTAGACATTTTTTCTAATATTTTACCAATAAATCCAAATGTTAGATGAGAAATCATTTTGTACTTATCACAGTAAAACAAACCATTTCCAGTTTCATAAATATGCTTTTTTTCTTTTATATATTGGTAAGCGTACAGTAATTTCCAACATCATAATATAAACAAATATGAAAATCTTAGTCCCTCCCTGAGATACTTATTCACATTTGTCACGTCCAATAAAAGCACAGAAGTTTCTTTTATGCGTCATTATCGAACGCGAATAAGAAATATAGGAGAAGAAAGAACGAAACTGAATAAAATTCGATCTTAGAACATTTTCTGTATGAATTGCTCTATTGCCAATAGATAAAATTTACTCTGATAGAAAAATATTGAATTGTTTTTTTCTTAAATATTTACATTGCACAAAATGTAAAAATATGTGAAAATTTTTAAAATGAGTATTTTTATTATTAAACGTTGGCAGTTGGAAATAAAGTACACTTTTTATTTGTACAGGGTGTCCAGCAAATAACACCCTGATTTCAGAATTAAGTTTCTCAAAAACAAAGATGAACAGAATTATGCAATGCAGTAAACGGTTTGTTTATCAGGTAAGCTGTAAAAATCTTATACAAAAGTTTCGAACGATAAATATTTTGAAAAGATTGTGTTTTGATTGGAAAGTATGCTTTGATTTGACATTTTTCTTGCTTTAGATTGCTGCCAGAGAATGTGTTTTTCTGCTTAAAGTGCCATATTTCATAGTTTTTTTAAATAAAATTTTTGAAATTTCGAAATTTTATAAATTTACTTCGAAAAATCTTTAAAATATTGCACTGTAAGCTGAAAACTTATGTCTCTGCAGGCAATCTAAAACAAGAAATATGTCAAATCAAAGCATTCTATGCAATCAGAACGCAATTTGTTTCAAAATATTCACTGTTTGAAATTTCTGTATACGATTTTTACAGCTTACCTAATGAAAAAAAACGTTTACCGCTTACTACTATCGATCTTTGTTTTTGAGAAATTTAATTTTAAAATCAGGGTGTTATTTGCTGGACATGTATGTATATTTACTTCATTTGAACAAAATTAGCAATTATATATATATATATATATATAATATAAGGAAAGAGTTGAAAAACTCGTTTTCTAAAATTTAAATAACTCATGTTTTCTGAATCAAGTACTTTTTTGTAAACCTGAACCAACAAATGTATTCTATTCTACAAAAACACTAGTTTTATCATCTATATTCTGCATTGTGAATCTTGTTCTAGAACGAAAACTAATGGATGCAGATAGGAGTTTTTTTGCTACTTCACAAAATTTATTTTCTGGGTAAGGCGAGTTTTGAAACTTACGTCCTCAGTCGTATGTAACATCGGGTAAAACGTATAATTGTTTTAAAAATCGAAAGAAAATGTGCAACGAATTCACACAAACTCTGAAAACATATATTTTTAAAAATTACTGTGAGTTTGTATTTTTATGTGTCTGTCTGAGTGACTTTAAACGCTCTATATCCCAAACAAATTGAGATAGTGGCTTGGAATTTTGTAGGTGTTTAATATGTAAATTAAACTAATTTTGTAAAGTAGTATCGAAATTCTTTAACCTGAATTCTCCGAAACTATAATTTTTAGGTTCGTTCGTAATTATGTAAATACGGAGCACCTATTGTTTTCGCTCAGTCCGTCCGTCTGTCCATCTGTCTGCCTGTCCGTCTGTCCGCATATAACAACGCAAAAACTACCCAACCGAATAATTTGAAATTTAAAATACATAGTTATAACATAATTTTGTCGAGTCATTTCAATTTTTATGAAAATCGGATAGATAGATCAATTACTGGGACAATCAAAAGGATTCCGTTACATTACGGTCAATAGGGAAAAAAGTTTCAAATGCATTTTAATTGTTTAAAATTTAAAGCATATAATTATTGCGTAATTTTGTCGAGTCATTTCAAATGTTATGAAAATCGGATGCATAGATCAATTACAGGGACAATCAAAAGGATTCCGTTACATTACGGTCAATGGAGGAAAAAAATTCAAATTCATTTTAATCGTTTGAAATTTAAAAATATAATTATTACGTAATTTTGTAGAGTTATTTGAAATGTTATGAAAGTCGGATGCATAGATTATTTACAGGGACAATCAAAAGTATTCCATTACATTACGGTCAATAGGGAAAAAGTTTCAAATGCATTTTAATGAGGTTACTCTCATTCGAACATAATAGAATTGGCATGAATCTATGAAATATATACTAAAATATGCATTATGTACAATCTGTGATGCAAAGAATTTTTATTATTAAATTACAGGGCCACACAAAAGTATTCCAAATACGGGGAAACATTGTTTGGGACGTGTTTTAATTATATTCAACTATTTCACATTTTATGAATAAGATATACGTTGCTTAGGTGTAATAAAAATTACTTCCTGCATATTTACAGAAACGTAAAGATTTCGACTACTATACTGTATCTGGAGTACGCTCTACTATATCAGCAAGATCTGAATATTTTTAAAACTTCGTTATCGTACGAACGCACCTCATTTGCTACGTTCTCGTGCACTTTCCAACTTGTTTTATTAGTATAAACATTCATTCTTATAAAAAGTATAAAAAAAAGAAAAACATTTCAAATAATCCAAAAAATATTTTATTGGTTGCTGGACCATTTTAAGCTCTTTCCAACAAAGTTGAAAAGTGCTTATGCATTCGATTTTTCTGGTCGTCTAGCCTTCTGGCCGCACTCTAACTTTCGTAAATATACAAGGATCGTTATCAAATTGTTATCTCTATGTTGTTAACATTTACCCTAGCATGAACCCTATTGAAAGTGAAGTTTCTACCATGATCAGTTTATTTACAGGGGTAATCAAAAGTTTAACATTACATTCCGGCCTATGGGAAAAAAATAGTTGCGAATGAATTTTAAAGATGTTACACCCCATTAATCATATTAAAATTTATATGCATTTACAAAATGCATTAAAATATGCATTCTGTAAAACTTGCGGTAAAAAAATAGCTATTATTCATTTACAGGGCCACCCAAAAGAATTCCATTACATAATGCTAAAAGGGTAACTGTGTACGACATATTTTAACTGTATTAAACTATTTCATATGTATAGCTGAGGCTTAACATAAATTATACGATAAAGTCATGCATATTAGTACACAACATTTACAGGGACAAACAGAAGATTGCAAATAGTATATTCTTTCCATACTGCACACCTATCCGATGATGGCTTATGGATGAATGAAATGCATTTTAATTATGATATGTGCGTTTAAGTTTCACAGGGCTACCCAAAAAAGGTCGCAAACGTTACTGAATATGAGCTTAAATTACCTAAACTGACTTTTAGATATCGATGCTAAAGATGGTTTTAAAATAAGTTGTGCATTTTTACGCTGAACTGCATTCATTTTACAAGTAATGTTTGGAGAATATAGCGAAAACAGAAAGAATACACAAAGAATTGAATACATGGAGCCTATGAATGATAATTTCTGAGAATGTGATTTTAGTAGTTTTAAGAATGTTTTAGTTTAAAATAATTTTTAGCTTAATACTGACGTATAATTAAGGTATAAGGTAAACTACAGGGTTGAACAAAAGGATTCAAGTGTGTTTCCATCGATTAGTATACATTTCTGAAAGAACATTTCACACTTCTAGACATTTTCTTACTAAATTAAATTTTCTCATTATATAGTATATAATATATCAACCGAAAGATCAAATACAGGGCTGTTCAACAATATTTGAATACATATTTGACTATATATAGTAATATTATTGCCATAAATAACGAAATTATGTTAAGGATTTCATGAAGTGTTGGAAAATGCTTCATAATCTGTGCTTAAAGCTTGATTTTTCTTACTTGTTAATTTTTTTTCTTCAGCAATCCTTAACATAACGAAAATTCAAAATGACTATTATTTTAATTTTATTTACTTTTGTTTGTCTGCGGTACCTATCTAGGGATAGCATCCTATGGTATTTTAAATAATTCATCTTTTATTTTTTCTCATTCGGATGGGGTTTTAGAATTTATTTAGAATAAAATGGATAAAATGTCTGGTAATAAAAAAGTTTCTTAAAATAAACTGGTACTGGTGACATTTTAGCATAATTTTCACACATAAAATTTAGGATTTTTTTTTTCAAAATCTCTCAGTTTACAAGATAAAGAATTTTTTAGATATCGATGCTCTCAATGTGAAACAGTTTTTTCCAAATAGACAGAAAGTATTTGTACTCACAATTCAAGTTCCAGATTCCAGACTTGCTTTAACTTCATTAAAAAATATACCAAAATTTTTGAAAATTTTAAAAATTGCTCTTTTAATGCTTTGATTTCTTGGGAAGTACACGAGGAAAAAAATCGGAAATTCTGGCCTCCCATACTTTTGTATAGCAATATTATTCACAGAAGATTTTAACTGAATATCTTTACTTCCTGAAATTTACTCGAGAATGATGCACCACAACTAAACAAAATCTGTAGAAAATCTTTTGGGATATGGCCCTAAAATTCTGTGGGAAATCTGTAGGTAACGAAAACATTGATGTTGTTTTTAAAAAAATATTTAAAAATTTCGAAGATATTTTTAAGGCAAAGCTAAATCTGCAAAATGTCTTCATATTTCAGTAAAATTTCTGAAGAAACTAGAGATTTCTACAGATAATTTTAAGATTATTTTTAGTGGGGATGGTAACATCGTATAAATGTTTAATGCACTGGAATATTCTTAAATAAGGAACAAGTTTCAGAGACTGGCATTGAAATAGTTGTTTTTAAAATAAGAAGCGGTAATGTTTCTTCAGCAGCTCAGACTTTAACACAATACTTGACTTTAACACAATATTTAATAATATATAAAAGAAAAGTATCTATTTGTTTAGATTTAAAAATATCTCAGTTTAAATTGCACAAATTATTTTTGCGTATTCTTTTAACTAATCCTTAACACTAGAACCGCGGAGTGGGTCAACTTGACCCGAATTGGAAAAGAATGCATAAATATGCCAGATACTAAATTTAATTAGTTAAAACATTATATTTTCTTACACTGTAAAAAAAAAAAAAATCTGTAAAGGTACTAAACATTTTCTAGGAAAGTAGGATTCCAAGAATTTTTCATGTAACGATAACAGGAAAAATCCAAGTAACTGATTCTGAAAATTGAATTTTTGCTGTTACCGTTATAGGAAAATTTCTTGGAATCCCAGTTTCCCTGAAAAAGTTTAGTACCTTTGCAGATTTCTTTTTACAGTATACAAAAATCAATATTTCTTAATATTTATACCATAGTTTACACATAAAGTCAGCAGAAATAACCTACATTTCAAAAAATGATATCATTCAAAATTACGTTTCATTAAGTATGATGAAAATATATTGTACAAATGTTGAACATATATTTTAAACATAAATTAAATTGGTTTTAATAAATATTAATAAAAATAGATTATACAATTGAAATAAATTTAGATGTAAAATTTAAGAATAATTTTTAAAAGTGTAAAAATTACACGCTACTTACTAGTATTACTTCTAATTATTTATCCAACCTAATTTATTGAATACATTGCTTGGAAAACATTGTTAAAATTTTGCAAGAAATAACAAACTGTTCTTGTAAGTCTTCAACTAAGTCTTGAATAAATTGACGTATACTTACAGATAACTATATTTCCTGATACAGATTTGCAAAAAACCCAAGGTAATGATAGTAGCAAAATACGAAATATTATAAATTGCAGTCACCGGCCTTCTATAAAAAGTAGGCTTAACATATGCAGACTTCCCGTCATCTGGGAAATCACACAGTTAGACGGAATTTAGTTCAGTTGTATAAACAAGTGTATTTAGTATTTTTTTAGAATTATCTAAAATTACAATTGTTACATGTAGACTACGAAGCAATCAAATATTTTCCCTCTTTTCTCAGTGGTAAATAGTTACGCTGATGTCGAAATGTATTAAAAGAATAGCGGCATGAAATTCCAATTTTGTCATTTTTATAGAGACTTGTATTTCTCCTCTTGGACATTTTACCGTCTCGATAAGGCAATTTTTTATCAACAACTAGCAAGCAACTAGAACGTGATACGCTACTGAATTTCTCTGGTTTTGTTAGACGTATACTGAATGTGAATAAACTTACACATAGATTTCGAAAGAAATAAGTACTTATCTACGCTTATGTTAGACACTTTTATATAGTTAGTCTTGCAGTTTTCTTGACATCTTCTTTATTTCTAGGTGTAAGTGCGTAATAAATGCTTATTTATTTTCCAGACTTTCATGAGTATAAAATAAAAATTTTGTCACTTTTGTTCAAACTCTTAACTATTCTTTTTTATATCCGATTTTTTTATCTAATACATATAACAAACTTTCGTTCTGTAATCATAAATTTTCATCATTATTCTAATGAAAAAATCCAAAAATGATAAGAGTATAGAAAGAGCCGTCTTTACTTTCATTTCCATCATTAACTTTTTTTCATTTACAGGCAGATATTCATCCTCTTCATTTGCATTGTTAATCATTTTCAGATAATAGTTGCTAACACATTTCTGACAGTAATATTAAAACATCGGAAATCTTATCTGTACTTTCAATAAATGCATAATAAAAGCAACTGCAATATTACTTATAAATGTTTTTTGGAATTTTCCACTGCAATTATCTATTCTTCACATCAAGAATATAAGATCTTGATTGAAAATATTCACTATTCCTCCTTCCAACTATGCGTATTAGAGGGATCAGGAGTTAGGCATGTGTACTTCTCATTTCTTTCGAAACAATACATCTCTTTTTCATCATTTATGCGTAAAAACTTATTACGGGTCAAAATGACCCGCTTCGAGATTCTAAGTATAGGTTGTTATAATCGAAAAAAATTAAATTATTCGCTCTTTAACATGAAAAGTTGTTGTTTACCTTAAAATATTAAAAGTCACAAAAAGAAACATTCTTTCTATGAATATTTTTTGCTCGACGACAAATTAATCATCGATTTGGGTCAAATTGACCCGTTCCGCGGTCCTACACTCTAAAAAAAATCTGTAAAGGTACTAAACATTTTCTAGGAAATTGGGATTCCAAGAACTTTTCATGTAATGGTAACAGGAAAAATCTATGTAACCGATTCTGAAACTTGAATTTTTGCTGTTACCGTTACATGAAAAGTTCTTGGAATCCCAGTTTCCTAGAAAATGTTTAGTACCTTTACAGATTTTTTTTACAGTGTAGTGTTAAGAAAAATAATTAAAACTTAGAATACTTATGACATGATAATTAAACAATTACATATAGGTGATACACTGTACGAAAATATCTGTAAAGTTACTAAAATTGTTCTAAAAAACTGGGAAAGAGCTCTTTATTTAACATCAACAAAAAATTTCATGTAAAACTACATGATTTAGTTCTACATTTTTGAACCAAAAATCCAAAAATCTGTAAGGTTACTAAGAATTTTATAGGAAACATGGATGCCTAGAATATTTTATGTTACTAATGCCAAGCTTACAGATACAATTTTTGTAAGATTGCTGTAATTTTAATAGATTCATTTCTAAAGCTGCATATTTCTGTAGCTTATCTAGAACAAATTTTGTAGACTTATATTTTATTCTGTACAAGATACAGATAAAATTTTATTAAGTTAACAGAATTCTATAACTATATACCTGTAGAATTACAGATTTTTTTACAGTGTTACACATACATGTTTTTCACATAGGATTATAGAAAAATATGCCCGATTTTTAATTTAATATTGCGCATAAACATTCTTAAAATATTGTTCATTTATTTCATATAATAATAATAATCATATTTAAATATGAAATATTCTTTCAGACATTTAAACTATAAAAAAGTCATATATTAACGGCAAGAGCAAAAAGTCATGTAACAAAAGTGGAATTTTTGATATAACATAAAAATTTCTAAATTTTCTGTTTCCTAGAAAAAGTTTAGTAACTTTACAAATTTATTTATTACAGTGTATTTTCAAATATGGCATAAGATGTGGTTGGTATGAAAGCAGTTATGAAAATAGTTTGCAATCGTTTAGCAAATACTTCATTTTCCATTAGAAAATATAATTAAAGTATAACATCAAATGAAATCATTGTTATACATGATAAAGTGTCCTTAAACATATTTTAGCATTAAAATTTTGAAAGAGAAGTTTAGTAGAATTCTACAATCCCAGAAATTAAATCGAAATTTAAAATTTCCATAAACTCTCCATTTTTTTAAATTTGGTTGACGCCTAAACCTATATGAAATAGTATAAAATTTTTGTATATTGTAACAGAAATAGCATCTTCGAAAGGTTAGACTTGGCCCTTTTTAACTTTAAAAATTTTTGCCCTCTCCTAAGTCACCCTAAAACAAAGTTAAAGTTATTCGTCGTCTCGTTTTGTGTCTTTGGCTTTCCTAAGTACATAAAGGTTGTTTCAGCATAGCGGTAATTAAATATGAGGAGAGACAGCATACAGCCAGACGAAGAGCAATTTCATGGTAACGCAGGATTGATAACGCTTTACTTGCGTGTTTGTTGCGAGAGAAAACACAAGAAAGGAAGGACACGAGCAGTGTTAGAAAACACGTTTGTTACAAAAATCCTGGTGCAGCTGTGGCTTAGGTGCGAGTCATGAGACGCACTGTAAAAGGAAGCGTCAGATAAAGTTGTATGTATCATGTTGTAGCTTCGTTCTCAGTGAATCTTCCTTTAGCTTACCTGAAGTGTTGGAGTAGAATGACACGTGACAGACTTTATTTTACCACCTTTTCTGTCGTGGTGTGTGAAAACACTGTTATAAGAAATTCGCGATTACAGAGTTAGGAGCTTCTTGCATGGTTCGTGAAAGCTGCGTGTGTATGCCCTGTATTTTCATAAACATTAGATATTTTATATGCTGGGAATAAGAGAACTGAATCATGGCTTAGGGCTTGAATGTCGAATACTTTATTTTATGACGATTTTCGTCACTATTCATTTGCCAATTTTTTCTTAGATGTTTTGCTGTACTAATAAATAATAAACATCTTTTTACACCCTGTTCGTGTCTAATCATTCTTGTGTTTTGTCTAGTGTGTTCGTGGCATTCTTGTATTCTGTCCAGTGTGCCCAGTGTGTCTTGTGATTTTCCAGATTCAATGTACACTAGGGTGGGCCGAAAAAAACTTTTTTTCGATTTTCGATAATGGCGGGTGCGGAAAAGTGGCCACAGGTGGCACTCAGTTCACACAAAAAATTTGAGATTTTTTGAAGTTTTCCTTACCCTGCCGCAAATGGCTTGAAAATTTGCAAAAATGCTGATTTTTGAACCTTTTTAGCTAAAAAGTTAAAAATGTTAAATTAAATTTATTTTGGTTGTATTTGCTTGAAAAGGCATCTTTAACGTACCAAATGCTTAAATAAGCCCTGATAATGCATAATTTAATTGCTCAGTGCATTTTAAATAAACCGATTTTCATAGCTTTTTCACGTAAAACAGGCAAAAATTTTATTGGTTTGAATCGCTCGTTAATTTCTCTCTTATTTATGTTCCTTGGTCTTTAAATTTTTTCTATGCGTCAAAGATCATATATTTGGACAGGGGACAACGTATAACTCAAAAACAAAGCTGGAAGGAGAGAAGGGGGTGAAAGCATGCGCAATGCTTCATCGTAATGTTGAGGGAGTGAAGGAAGATATAAAAGAGAAGAGAAAATTGCGATAAGGGATTATTGTTATTTTACCATGCTTAAACTCTGCGACATTTATTCAGTGTGGATGTGAAATCTTTTCCTAGAGAGATTCAGTATTTTTTGGATCGTTTGACGTACCATTGCAGTGTTTTGTGCGTTTTATTACGACGAGCTTAGAAATGGCTATTATGAAGGTCCATGGCAATGTAAAAGACACTCGACATCATGAAAAGTATCCTTTTTGGGCACCATACTTGTTGAAAGACTTGCAATTGCCAACTTATACTGATATCATACGCCACTACTACTGGTTGCGAAGCGATATGGCAGAAAATCGAAAAATCCAATATTAGTCAATAGATGATGTTATTAAAATGGTAGGTAAAAAAGTTACCGAAATTTGAATAAAAGCCAGTGTTTTCCCAACGATCAATTTACAAAAAGATTAAAAACTATTAAAAGAAGTGTAGATCATTGGAGAAATCCTGAAATCGCATGGGCTTGAAAGTAAAGACAACCCGCGAAGAATTCATACGAAATGGTGAAACCTTTTAGTAGTTTTTAATCTTTTTGTAAATTGATCGTTGGAAAAACACTGGTACGGAAGCTTTTTTTCAGATTTCGGTAACTTTTTCACCTACCATTAAATTATTATTCTAAACTTTCACTATTAAAAGAAGTGTAGATCATTGGGGAAATCCTGTAATCGTATGGGCTTGAAAGCAAAGACAACACGCGAAGAATTCGTACGATATGGTGAAACCTTTTAGTAGTTTTTAATCTTTTTTGTAAATTGATCGTTGAGAAAACACTGGTATGGAAGCTTTTTACCAGATTTCGGTAACTTTTTCACCTATCTTTTTAATAACATCATCTATTGACTAATATTGGATTTCTCGATTTTCTGCCATTTCGCTTCGCAACCAGTAGTAGTGGCGCATGATATCAGTATAAGTTGGCAATTGCAAGTCTTTCAATAAGCATGGGGCCTCAAAAAGGATACTTTTCATGCTGTTGCGTGTCTTTTACATTGCCATGGACCTTCATACTAGCCATTTCTAAGCTCGTCGTAATAAAACGCACAAAACACTGTAATGGTACATCAAATGATCCAAAAAGTACCGAATCTCTCTAGGAAAAGGTTTCAGGTCCACATGTCGCAGGTTTTGGGCATAGTAAAATAATAAAAATCCCTTATCGCAATTTTCTCTTCTCTTTTATTTCCTCCTTAACTCCCTCAACATTACGATGAGGCATTGCGCACTCTTAGAGTACTGCTTCACCCCTTCTCACTTTCCAGATTTGTTTTTAAGTTATACTGCTGTCCGTTGCCCAAATATATGACCTTTGACGCATAGAAAAAATTTAAAGACTAGGGAACATAAATAAGAGAGAAATTAACGATTCAAATCAATACAATTTTTGCCTGTTATACGTGGAAAAGCTATGAAAATCGGCGTATTTAAAATACACTTAGCAATTAAGTAATGCATTATCAGAACTTATTTAAGCATTTTGTATGTAAAATCTGCCTTTTCAAGTAAATACAGCCAAAATAAATTTAATTTAACATTTTTAACTTTTTAGCTAAAAAGGTTCAAAAATCAGCATTTTTGCAAATTTTCAAGCCATTTGCGGCAGGGTAAGGAAAAGTCCAAAAAATCTCAAATTTTTTGCGTGAACTGCGTGCTACCAGTGGCCACTTTTCCGCACCCGCCATAATCGAAAATCGAAAAAAAGTTTTTTTCGGCCCACCCTAATGTACACTCTATATCTCGAATAATTTCGCAACAGATGCGCTTTATCATATTTCAAGCAGTAAATATGATCACTCCAGATATTGATATCATAAAAGATAGTATGTACAAACTATTTCTAGAATATAAAATCCAAATAATTAGCCACATTAAATTTCTTACTGTCACAAACTGTTATAACCGTTCACTAAGCTGTGGGTTTCAGTGCCGTAAAAGCATTTTTTTAATTAACATACTCTATAAATGTAATGCAGTTTTAAAATATTTTATTATAAAGTTTCAAAATAAAGTTTAAAAGCATATACTTCAATACGTAATTAAATACTTTATATCAAGTTAGACATTCAAAAAATCATTGTTTAGGCCTTTTTTTTAAAATAAGGAGTAAACAACATTACAATTCTGACTTTTTGCTTGGCAGTTAGGATTTAAAATCATTGTTTCATCGTAAATTTGGATCTATTAAATCATGGAAATTACTACTAATTTAATCTAAAATATATTCTTCAAAAAAGATTTTATTTTGAACTATCGAAGCCCATTTTTAGGCTTACATTTCAATTTCCCAGATAAGCAGTGAATGCAAATGTAAGATATTGTTTTCTTTCTGCCATTTCCCATGAGAATGATTCAGAAAAGCCAATGTGGTATAAACCGTAAAGTATGTGTAAGTATGGTGAACTCCCTAAGATTGCTACAATCACTTTCTAATCCTAGAGGGCTCTGAAAGACATTTAGGAGAATTTCCAGATCTTCGTAGATAAGATTCTGTTTCAAAAAATACGTAATGGGGTTGGATGTTTCCTTTGTTTTGCTTCATGAAAGAAAGCCGTAAA
This sequence comes from Maratus speculifer, assembly GCA_964019185.1. Lineage (NCBI taxonomy): Eukaryota > Metazoa > Arthropoda > Arachnida > Araneae > Salticidae > Maratus > Maratus speculifer. Next base: position 207,973,468 of record OZ025289.1, on the reverse strand, counting down.
GTTTTATTGCAGGGAATTATGATCATGGCAGTAAAAGAAGTCAGAGTCAAAGGTTTATCTCTTATCGTAAAATATCTCACTACATATATATGTACACACACACACACACACATATATATATATACGCTTTGAAGTTAAGGAGAATTTATCTCTTCAAAGTTTACGGATATATTTTCTTGTAAAAAGACATTGTGTTTGTAACTAAATGCTATAAAACATTCTAAAAAGAGTTTTCAAATAGTTAAAAATTCAAGCAATGTTTCACACATGTATATTTTAATGTCTATTAAATACCAAAGACAATGTATATTAAATATTTATGAGGTAAAGTAAAATGAATTAACTATTGTTGGGTCTGTTTTGAATAAGTTTCATAATCATCTACAGTTGTATGATCTAAGAATCAACTTTTAATTTGTTTTATTTTCTTAGTTTTTTTACTATTTCACAATATTTATAGTATTATTATTTGGCAGAAATTTCGAAAAGAGACAAATCATGAATAATACATTACTATATTTATTTATTATATGCAGTAATAAAAAAAAGTTTGAATAAATATGGACATGTTCTTGTCCTTCCTTCATTATTGTATTCTCTTATATAACTTTTAAAAATATAGGTTTTTTGTTTTCTTGTTAGTCCGTCTATTCTTCTGTAATCTATCTTTCGTTAATATACTTGAACTACATCAAACTATAGATATATTTTATTCAGGTTTATTAAAATAGGTTTCACATGGAAAGTCATTGATGCCACTTCTGTGTTCATTTACAGGGACTATGAAAATAATGTAAGTATACAATTTTGTGTTATATGTAATGTTTAGACGTACTTACATAAATATGTAAAAAAAATTTTTATTACAGGGCTATGCAAAATTTTGTATTCTTAAAAATAGTTTTCTACTCTATAAGAGCTAAAGTTCATCAATCATATGCAAGAGAATTTCATAGTTAATTTTGTACTTTTGATTTGGTACTAGAATTAGTATTAGAACAATAATATTTCCTAAAAGTTCCTGTTAAATCACATGCTTATAATTTGAGGGATGTATTTTTCTAAAACCTCGTGATCTCTACACTTAGCATAAAAGAAATATATATATATTCAGTATCTTTTATATTTATATATTTTTTGACATGGATGTTATTTCGATTTTTTTCCTTTGGTGTAAAAGTAGAATAAGAAAAACAAATAAGTAAAATAACAGAAATTTTCATTATGCAAAATGCATTTAGTTTTATTTTTTTCAATGCACTTGATTTTATTTCCTGTCACCAGAAAGTATTTCAGAATGTTTCAATACATATTTAGTAGTTTAATACATGATTAATGCAAGTTTGTTGTAATATTTCTCCATTTTTCTTTTGATTTTTTATAATACAAAAATTCCTTTTATTGAATTAATCATAATTATGACTTTCTATCACATTCGACTTCATAATTACGCCTCTGAAAAAATATTTTACAATATGGTTTTGATCTACCAATTGAAAAATATTTATTGCATTCTATGTTTTATTTTTGTTTCACTTACAGTAAAAAATGGGTGTATGAAAAATGTTTTTATCGGATAATTTCTAAAATATTTCAAATTTTGCTATGCATTTCACTGTAAAATAAATAAATAAATAAATAAATTCGGTATTTTAAATAAGAGATTTTGTCGCCCTTCCTTCCAACACAGCAGTTGTAAAATCTCAATCTCTGTCTTTAAAAATTTTCAAGTCCGGTGTAAGTCGAATTTGTATTGATTGCGTTGTAGACATGGTATAAAAAACTAGATTTTTACTTCACTTGCACGTGAGTTATTTGAAATTCGAATCACACTGTAAAAAAAAGGTCGATCTAGTAAAAACGTTTTAGTAATCCTTGTAATTAATGAAAAATTTTTAGTAATCTTACAACATTACTTGGTTACAAGGAATCTGTAAGAATTACTAGAAAAAAGCTAGCAACGAATAGAATTAATAGTTTTACATTTTTAATACCTATTACTAAAACTCACTTGGCGTGGCCCTGATAGCCTAGTGGTCATAGCACCGAACTCCAGGCTGAAAGTACCTGGATTCGATGCTGGCCGCCGCAAAATATGCACCGAATGTAAATAAAGGGATTATCAAAATCCTGTCGTAGCAGTTGCTATGTGTAAGTATCTTTGAACTTTCCCTTCCCTTTAGAAACATGTCAAAATGGAGTAGTTAGCAATGTTTGGTGCTGCCATCTATTACGGCTTCACCGAAAATCTTACATTTCAGAAGTCTTTCTTTATACCCACTGGATGCAGCTCGAAGGAAGCTCCTGCCCTTCGGGCACACGTAATGGTTATTAAAAATAATTTTGGAGCTATTACTAAAATTTGATTGGTGGCTCATGCTAAAAAGTTTTAAGTTAATTATACAAAAAATTCTTTTGTTCAGTTTACAAAAGAAATGTTTGTTTCTCTTGCAAAAAGAAGTTTGTAATGGTTGCTAAAAAAATTCTGTGGAATACAAATTTACTAAGAAATTTTTAGTAACCTCTTGAATTTTTTTACAGTGCAGTTCTTGAAAAGATAAATCATAAAATGCCAAATAAAACAGAAAAAAGAATGTAGCGTTTCTTTTTTCCAGTATCGTAACCAGGCCGGGTGCACAAAAGCTCTGAGTACCTGTAATTTCTGAAAATTTTGTTCGTTTTATCTAACCATGAAAATTTCTGCTATAAATTACGGAGAAGAAAACAATATGATATTATTAGTTTTGAGCACCAATACTGGTTACGCCACTATTTTCAGTCTAAAAATTTAAATTCATTAAGGATTTTTTTCTTATAATCAATGCAACTATTACACTTTTCATAGAAAGTAAATTTTACATAATATAACTATACAACGTAGCTAAGTAAATTATTATCAGTATGCGTTTTTTCGGCATGGCCAGTGTTCTCGCTGTCGCTCGCCAATGCGCCAAATTACGACTAAATTCTTCATTTGGCGAGTAAATAAGCGATTAGATTCGCCAAATTGCTAGTGCTCAATTTTTGCTTTTTCTTTTTTTTCTTTTTCGTTTTTCATACACATGTATATTTAATGTATACATAATTTTATATTTGTAGCGGATAGTAGAAAATAAATTAACAACAAGTCACATAAAAACTTAGGTTATTTTAGACCATATTGAAACATATATCTAGAACATATATCTATTTTGCGAATACTTTTTCATTTAGAGAATGTTTTTTATTTTTAATTAGCCAAATTACTAACGTTGGTTAAATGCCAGCGAGAACACTGGGCATGGCTCATAAGAACTACAACTAATTACTTAACCGTTTTAGTGCTAAGCAATTTTTGCAAGAATGCACGAAAATTGCGGTACATATTTTGATTTCTTTAAAGGAAAAAATAATGTTGTCATATAAAACACTGTTATTTAGACAAATATCAATCAATTTTAATAATTCTTTTTGTATTATAAAGAACTCGCAGCGCAAAAGCGCTGCGCCGCGGTTTTCGAGATAAACTATCGCAGCGCTTTTGCGCCGCGTAGCAGTCAAACGGTTAATCCCTTATGTTGGAATTTCCGAAACATTAAATAAAACTTTCAAATTGTAATTACAAATGTTCAAAGTTTTCAGAATAAAATTGTTGGCGAGTTAATTAATAATTCCCCATATCAAGCAACAACAAAATGTTTTGTCATTTTTTTCATGTCCATTTCTAAAAAAATAAAAGAATTTGTTTAAGATGTGTCAAAATTGATAAAATGATTTAGATTTATTTCAAATCAGTCCAGTAATATGTCTCATAAGAATTATTCCGCATTTGAGAGCACACTTAAAAAAAAATTTAAGAGGTTACTAAAAGTTTTTTAGTAATTTTGTATTCCACATATTTTTTAGTAACCATTACAAACTTTTTTTTGCAAGTAAAACAAACATTTCTTTTGTAAACTGAAGAAAAGAATTTTTTGTATAATTAACTTAAAACTTTTTAGTATGAGCCACCAAGCAAATCTTAGTAATAGCTCCAAAATTATTATTAATAAACAGTACGTGTGCCCGAAGGGCAGGAGCTTCCTTCGAGCGGCATCCAGTGGGTAAAAATACAGACTTCTGAAGCGGAAACTTTCCAACTAGACCGCAATAGATGGCAGCACCAAACATTGCTACCTGCTCCAATAGGATTTTCATAATTCCTTTATTTGACGAGTATTTACACTGCACACATTCGGTACTTATTTGGTGGTGTCCAGCTTCGAACCCGGAACCTTTCAGCCTGGAGTTCAATGTTATGTCCACTAGGCTATCACGGCCACACCAAGTGAGTTTTAGTAACAGCTATTAAAAACATAAAACTATTAACTCTATTCGTTGCTAGCTTTTTTCTAGTAATTCTTACAGATTTTCTTGTAACCGAGTAAGATTACGAAATTTTTTTTTAGTAATTGCATGAATGACTAAAATTTTTTTTAGTAGATCGACCATTTTTTTACTGTGCACTATCAATCCGGTTCATTGTCTATGTCAAGTCACAAATCTAGAATACCAGTCATAAAAAATGTTATCAACTGAAAAGAAGCGATATAGAAGACTATACGCCGAGTGCCATGTAAAAATATGTCAATATACATTAGGTTTTAAAGAATTCTTGTCGATTTCAGTATCTGAAAACTGCTTAGTTTTTAAAAATAAATCCTATTTTTAAATACTTTTTCTGAACGGATAATATCACGTTGTCAATTTAAGAAATGTTACATAACCACACTCTTAAAACAGTAGTCTAAACAAAGACGACGCCAATCACATTATATTTTGTTTGCAAGGACTTTACTGCAATATATTTCAAGATAGTTAATGTCCATTATTTGGTGCATTAGTATTAATTTTTATACTATCATTATTTTCTGTGATATGAAGTACAACATATTTTTTCCTATTTTATAACAATTTCAGCTATTTGAATTTTTTTATTCCGCATACTCGACACTGGATGCGTTTAAAAACAGAGCGTTTAAAAAACATCACTTTTGTGCAAAGTAAAAACAATTGTTTTAATTTAATAAAATGACAGTTATTAATCAATCCTCGTGAAACATTATTTACTCCTGTTTAAAAATTTTAATCTCAATCGACGAAAGCAAGCTTTTAGAACTAAATAAATTTTGTAATATGTTGCGATCTTAAATATTTTGTTATTGTTTATTGATTCATGATATTAATTAAATTTGTTCAAACTCTAGAATATCTATTGATAGATTATAGTGTAACGAATTATATTATTTTTTGCAAATGCAGCACTTTTCAATTCATCATAATTGTAAAGATTTAAATAGATTTTCAGTTTTGATAAACTTTTATTTTAAGTTTTTTAATTATATTATAAAAATATGATTAATTTTATTTCAAATTTCTATTTAGATATAATAACCGATGCTAAAATATTTGTTATGAATACTGTGATTTTTATATTTAATAATTTAGACAAACCAAATATATTTAACAAATGATTTATAATTTACAATGAAAAATTGTATTCATAAAATAAAACTAACAAATTAAATTAATTATGAAAAAATAATAATTTACGGAAATAATAAAGATTCCCCAATGAAGATGAGGCGTCAATGAAAAAATAAAATTGACTTCAAACATGCTTTTTGAGTCTAAAAACATCTTCTTTATAATTATTAATCTTGTATCATTGCAATCTTATGTGATTAATAATTAACATTATTATGTTTTTTATTTTTATCAAGCATTGAAATTTATAATGTTTATTATTTGGGCGCGCCACATAAATGAAATTTTGTAATAAAAGTGCAAAAAGTCTCATTAAAAATTCAAGATTTGTAGTATAAATATTATGTAAGAGAAGACTTTAAAAATTTTATTGTAATATACAATAATCAAAATATGATTACAATATCAAAATATAAAATTCGGATTTATTTCTATTGTTTAAAGTGGTATATAGAAACATTTAAGAATACATTTAACCATTTTAATAAAACTATTTTAATTTATATTATAATTATTTTTAAAAGATGCAATATATAAAAGTAATTACTCAGAGCACTAAAACTGTTAGTTACACAGCGTACTGTTTTTGTATTCTCTCTAGCTCACTCTTATAGCGTTTATACTGCATACTGCATTCTAAAAACGGCATTTTCAAAACTGAATATAAAACACTAAAACATTAGTATGACACATATTTAAAATGGCTCCATATCAGAATTATTCAAGTTTGAATTATGAGTACAAGCATTTCAGAAAATATAGACATAATGAAATATGAGCTTATAGTACTTTATTCGTAATATTTATTCACGAATGTATATGGTGTTTGTATTTAGGTATATTTGATGGTTGTAAAACATCACCTGAGAAGTCTTTCCTTTACGAATTCATCTAAATTCGATTTCGAAGGCTTATGAATATTCTTTCGCGATTGCATTACAACTTTTAAGTCTTCTTTCGCGAATATGATTAAAATGTTATGAGTCACATTTGATGTTATAAATTATTGCCGCAATGAGCGTTTCAAAATCATAGGAAATGAAATAATATGAGTAAATTCAACTACCCTGGTAAAAATTACGTTTAATAAATAAAAAATAATTTTGTTTGAAACTATTTATGGCAATTCAGATTAGAAATCATTGGGCCGCTCTATTTGAAACATTTGAAGTTTTATAATTAAAGAAAAAAAATTACAACTCAGATTTGAAATCATCGTTTATCACAGTGTGCTGTTGAAAATATTAAACACGAATCCCCTAAATTCATTTGATAGTTCCATTGTTCGGGATCACCAATATCCTTGTCCACTTTTCTGTTTCTTTAATTTGTGTAATTTTGCTGTTAAATTATTTGTCCGATGTCGTCGGACCACATGCGGAATGCGCGCTCCGCTGTCTTCACATGGCTCACGGCGTGAGCCATTTTCTCATTTTCCATTGCGTGTCGCTGTATTCCTTTTGATTCACTTTCAAACTAATAACCGGTGCTGGGAAGACAACAGATCTATTAGAGAAATTGTGTTAACCAACAAACGATCTTGTATGGTTTTGGAAATAAAAGAAACAATACACGGATTAGGTTTACAGCACATTATATTCCCTTCAAAATGCTGCTATAACCTCACACTTTCCAAATGAAACTAAACTACTAAAAACTACTAACTACATAATCACAAAGTGCCCTGGCTAGACCGAAGAATAATGACCCATTAACTTCACTATAATTTGCGAAGTTAATGGGGCATTATTCCCCCAAACTCCATTACGTTGTGTTATTTGCGAAGCATTCTAGCTTATAGATACAGGAAAAAATTATTTACATTAAACTGCAAAAATCTGTTGTTATAAATCTGCTAAACTTAAACATAAATAATATATAAGCTGTCTTTCGATGTAATCAAAATCTCATAATAAAAAATACCACTTAGATTTAAAAAAAACATATATACAAAGTAAGAGTAGAATAATAATTCGAAAACACTCGCTCTATTGCTCAAGCATTAGATTATTCATTTATTCATTCATTTATTTTTCGAATTATAACATTCATTGGTTATTCTAATTATAATCTCATCCATATCCAGATTAAAATAATTGTCCTGAATCTAAATAATTTTGTATTTAAGCCTTATTTTATACAAAGATTTATTTATCTATATAAGATATTTAAATTTTTTATATGAAAATCCCTTGAAAAATATTTTTGAACAATAAAAAATGTTAGGATTAATTGATATCAAGAAAGATGAAACATGTATATTTGAAAATTTATAAAATTTCAGAAGTTTTAGAGGTATTCCTGCCCGTTATGCACAAAAACGTCATTTGAAGAAAAATGCTCTTAAAAATATGCAAATGCTGTCTCAACTATTGAACGGGGGTAATTCTAAAAGGCGTAAGTTCCTTTTTCATGGGAATATCAAAGTAACAATTACATCAAAAAGTTAACAAATTATAGAAGTCTAATGCCTAAAAAATTTAAAATTTCAAACAATTTAGAGCTTTAAGAATGCTGAAATACCATAATTGTTCTTTTACCAAAAATTCATGTTGACACTAAAGAGCGTACGTCCAATTCAAACAAATACATTTAAAATTACCAATGACTTTATTTTATGATTACACTTGCTTGTACACTGAACTATGAGTTTTAAAATATCTTCAAAATTAGCTGAAATAATTCAAAATTTGTTGAAAACGATGTATAAAAATACACTGAAAAAGAAGATGGCTTTTTCGCAACCTATGAAAATTTAATTTATGTATATATACATACATATATACATACATATACAGGGTGATTCCAAATTTTTTTTACAATAAAAGAGGGGTGATAATACACATCAAGACAAACAATGTTAAATAGGAGACCAAGGGTCCAAAACGTTTTCCTAAGGAGATAGCCGCCATTAAAGTTTAGGGACCAAAATTTCAAATAAACATAAAAATCGGAAACATCGGTCGATTGATTTGCGGTTTTCACTAAAATTATTCTTTATGTCGGCATTTTCTTAAAATTAAATTATAAAGATAAATTTCAAAAAATGTCGATAGAGGGCGCTTTAGACTTTGGAGTAACGAACAACTATTTTTTGCCGTTATGTTTTTCATCTCATTAAATGTTTTCGTAAGTTTGAACTCAAACTTAAATTTTGAGCTCAAAATCTGTACTTGGGAGTGGTTAAATAACACAAACTGAGCTGTGTTCAGAGGGTTCAAATTTCAAATGATAAAAAAAACGGAAAAATTGGTCGATTCATTTGCAGTTTTCACTAAAACTATTCTTTATTCAAGTATTTTCGTGAAAATAAATTATAAAGATAAATTTCAAAAAATGCCGAAAGAGGGCGCTTTAGACTTTGGAGTAACGAACAACTATTTTTTGCCGTTATTGTTTGCATCTCTTTAAATGATTTAAGAAGATTAGACTTAAATTTTGAGCTGAAAATCTGAATAGTAGGGAGTGATTAAGTAGCACAAACTGAACTGTGTTCAAGGGGGAGGGGGAGGTTCAAATTTAAAGTAATTATAGAAAATGGAAAAATTGGTCGATTCGTTTGCGGTTTAAAATAAAACTATTCTTTAAGTCAGTATCTTCTTGAAAATAATTTTTAAAGATAAATCTCAAAAAATTCCGTCAGAGGGAGCCTTAAACTTCAGAGTAACCAACAATTCATTTCAACCATTATTTTTGGTTCTAATCAAATGCTTGCAAAAGCATTTTAAATGTTCTCGGAAGCTTAAACTTAAATTTTGAGCTCAAATCCTGAATTGTTATGAGGAGTTAAGAAGCGCAAACAGAAGTGTATTCAGGAGTTAAAATTTAACCCTCTTTCCTCCTCGAGCACAATTCAATTTTTCGCTACTTAAACACTCCCAACGATTCAGAATTTCAGCCCAAAATTTAAGTCTATGCATTTGAAAGCATTTAAGGTGATTAAAAAAATAACAGTTAAAAATAGTTGCACGCTACTCCAAAGTTTAAGGCGCCCTCTATCGGCATTTTGTGAAATTTATCTTTAAAAATTATTTCAAAGAAAACACTGATTGATCAAGAAAACTGCTGATTTAAAAATTAGTTTTAGCAAAAACCGCAAACGAATCGACCAATTTTTCGATTTTTTAAAATTATTTAGAATTTGAACCCTCTGAACACAGCTAAGTTTGTCTACTTAACTACTCCCAGCTATTCAGATTTTGAGCTCAAAATTTAAGTTCAAGTCTAAGCTTACGAAAGCATTTAATAAGATGCAAAAAATAACGCCAAAAAAAGAGTGTTTCGTTACTCCAAAGTTTAAAGCGCCCTCTATCGGCATTTTTCGAAATTTGTCTTTATAATTTATTTTCACTAAAATACCTAAATAAAGAATAGTTTTAGTGAAAATCGCAAATCAATCGACCAATTTTTCCGTTTTTTATTATCATTTGAAATTTGAACCCTCTGAACACAGCTCAGTTTGTGTTACTTAACCACTCCCAACTACAGACTTTGAGCTCAAAATTTAAGTGTGAGTCTAAGCTTACGAAAACATTTAATGAGATGCAAAAAATACCGGCAGAAAATAGTTGTTCGTTACTCCAAAGTCTAAAGCGCCCTCTATCGGCATTTTTTGAAATTTATCTTTATAATTTAATTTCAAGAAAATGCCGACATAAAGAATAATTTTAGTGAAAACCGCAAATCAATCGACCGATTTTTCCGTTTTTTATGTTTATTTGAAATTTTGGTCCCTAAACTTTAATGGCGGCTATTTCCTTAGGATAACGTTTTGGACCCTTGGTCTCCTATTTAATATTACTTGTCTTGATGTGTACTATCACCCCTCTTTTATTGTAATACAAATTCGGAATCACCCTGTATATATATATATATATATATTAATTATAGTATCTCTTATGCAATAAGCTCTTTAGAATCGCCAAATATATCGGAATGTGTTTTTTATCATTAAATGCCTCAAAAACAGTTTATTTTCAAAATTTTAAAACAATATTTTTAGAAACATATTTTTATTACATACCCGTAATTTTTGAAAACGTTTCACGATAGTTTATTCAGCGCAATAATCAATTTGTCAAACTAGAATATCAGTTTTTCAAACTATATTAATTCTGCGGTAAGTATTTTGATATTGAGCAAACATGTTAAACAGACAAATACACAAAATTTAAAGCATTAAGGTAAATATGAATATTAACATTATTTTGTTACAATTGCTTGCAGAAATACCGTTATACAACTGAAAATGTTTACTTGTAAAATAGATAGAGTCCGAAAATGGATTTTCCAGGTAGTAGAGAACTGACTAATGCTACTAGGAATTACTCTAAAATTTCGGGCAGCTGATGAATATTCATTCTTATAAATTCTCCTTCAAACTCCAAAAGTAAACTGATTTCTGGGGTTTCGAAAAATAAAAGGAACGCTATTTTGGAATCTTGTGTGACTCGGAAAAGGTTATTATACATTTGCGTTTGTGTCTATTTGACATTTTGGTTCATAAAGAAACACTTGTATTTTTGACCGTGTAGTAAATAACGCCTTTGAGCAATAGTATAAATAGATTTTTTTTTTTCAAAATGCTCCACAGTCTTGATTTTCTTTCCAATCTGTTCACTACTCTCTGTTGTACTAACGAAAAATCTCGCTTGTGGATTTCAAATAGCATTTTGCTGCTTCATTGTGTATTATTTACGCATTTTTAAAACGTTGATTTTCTACCTTTTAAAAACTACAATTTTTTATATTAAAATTTACCAGTTTTTGTCATATAGTAAACTCATTATAACGTAAATAAACTCATTATAACGTAGAATAATAGATTATCTGTATCTCAATTCCTATCGCACCCATTAGGGATACATGAACAAAAGAAATATCAGTAAAACAGTCTATATTTCTGAAATCTCAAATTTGTTTAATGCAAAATGTTTTTTCTATTAATTTCATTAGAATTTTGGGGACTATTTGAATGTCTTTTAATGTAATCTGATTAAAAATGATCATTTTTAATCTGATAATAAACTTCAGATCAATCTGCATAATTTTCCTGCATAGAAGGTGATTTTAATCTAATTTATACATTCAATTATTTTCTGAAAAATATTTTACAAAAGCGAAAATGACACAAAAATTAAAACTAAATAGAAAAAAAGGAAATTTGAGAAATCAAGTACGTTTTTGCAAAAAACTGTTTTCTGGAATAGGCATTTCTTATATAGAGTACTGAAATAAAATTATTCTTCCTACAACAAAAGAAGAAATAAAATTTATCCTCTCAGCTTTGAAATATATGTATGTTCCAAGTAAATCTAATTTACTGGATGAAGAATTTCTACACTACACTGTTAGAAATCTTTTCAGAGGTGCAACCAGTTCCTTCGAATAAAAGATAAAACGACTTGGCCTGTGTTCAAACGTAAATTTCTCTTTCTTTGAGAATATTTTTTAAAAGAAATCATAAAGTACTTATACGTAAACTTTATTTCGAAAAAGATGGAGGGTTTTATTTAAGTAATTTACTAGTGAAAAAATAAACTTATTACTACTCTTGTTAAAATTGACAAAATTTATATTTAAGAATTAATACTTATATGTAAAGAATAAAAAACGAATTCAATAAAAAAATTTTATTTGTGCAAAGTCTTCCCTGTCGACATGCATCTATATTTAACCATAGTGTTTCAGCGCGTTGTGTTGATGTACTATAAAAATTTGTTTATATTCATTCTTTATCTTTCCCGATAGTTATTCATAAAAACAAAGAATTTTAGTATATTAGGTCCATTTTTCTGATTTCGAATTTATATCTAATTGTAATATTGACATTAATGTTACGTATGTTTTCTAAAATAAATGTATCACCACAGTAAAAAATTGTATAATTCAATAAATAGAACTATATTTAAAATAAATCACAAGACATTTGGGTCATTCAAAAATTTGTTTCATTTCGAGTAATTTTCTTTGTAAAATATTAAAAAAAAGTGCCTCGGCTCATGTAGAAGTTACGTCAGGTTACATTTAAATGTACACGTTAAACGCAGAAAAAAATACATCTGATGAATACTGAAGATTTATAATTATTTATACGATTTTACAATGAATGGTGGCATATACACCTTCAATACGTGGTACAACGCGTTCTCACTACTACCTTTATCAACTATCATGGAAATGTTCTAATTACATTATTAATTTAATGAGGTAGTTTTTTCGTGTAAAAATGAAATTATTCAAGAGCTAAGTTTCCATATTTCCAACCATCTGTATTTATTCCTAAAAAACTGTTCAGCACAATTATGTATATTTTAATATAATATAATCACACAATTAAAAAAAACACTATATGATAAAATTTATAATGTTTTTAATTATTTTTATTAATAAACTTATTCTTAGTTTCTATTAGTAATTAATTTATATAAGAATTATTTTTATCGATATACTATTAATTTTATACACTAAAATAATTTTATTATGTGTTTCTAAAAGAAACATAATTTCTCGCAGAAATACCGGAAAGAGAGAAATAGAGAATTGTAAAATCCTATTAAGTGAAGTTGGCTGCTTTCTGCTTCGATGTTAAGTTTTATAATAAATATATATTCTGTTTACTTTTTTTGCAGGCAATGAAATCTTTTAATTCTTCTAAAAAAAGGACCAAAGTAATTTTGTTGAAATGCTGCTCTATGTTTAAGACCGTGTTTATTCTTAAAAATCTACACCAGAACAATAATGCGCATTTTAACATAATATAATAACACTTTAAAAAACACCATATCGTAAAATTTATAACTTTTTTAATTATTACTATTATTAATCTTATTCTTAGTTTGACTTAGTATTTTGTTTAGATAATAATTCATTTTATCCATACACTATTAATTTTATGTGCTAAAGTACATTTATTTTGTGTTTCTGAAAGAAACATAATTTCTCGCAGAAACACCCAAGAGAGAAAAATAGGGAATTCTAAAACCCTATTAAGTGAAGTTTGCTGCTTTCTGCTTCGATTTTAAGTCTTTCGAGAAATATATACTCTATTACACTTTTTAAACACAATGAAAACTTTTTATTCTTCATAAAAAATACCAAAATAATTTTGTTAATATACTGTTATTTATTCCAGACCGTAGTTATTCTTAAAAGACAGCATCAATCTATCAATGTATATTTTAGAATAATACTTTGAAACATTAAAAAAACACTATATGATAAAATTTTAAAATGTGTATATGGATCTGTAGAAGAACCCATATAAATTTATATAGTGTCCAACTTTTCTGTTACAATTTTATAGTACGATGTGAAATTTATAATTCAAATAAAGCATAAAGCTTTATGATAATTGATAAAAACAATCTGAAGAATAATAATCTATATATTTTCTTGTTTTGTAAATCATAGTAAAATCTAAAAATTTCTCTTAACATCCAGATCATTAAAGATTAGAAATATATTATAAATCTTCAATTATTGAAGAAAAACTTTTCTTTTGTCATAAACTTCCAAAAATAACACTTACGCAATGCATGCATAGTTCTATTATTTTCACTGTTAAAACTAATGGTGACAAATTGCACCTTTTAAGGGTGAAAGGCCTATCTCACTGGTGACACCCCTAAAGGAGCCAAAATGACATCTTTAATTGGGGTGAAAAGATGGCACCCTTAATCCAGAGTACCAAATAATAAAAAAATTAAAAAATATACAAACCGACTTTTGGCCCTCGTTGGATTCGAACCCACAACGTCTGATTACAAACTCAGCGTTCTAACCACTCGGCCATCAAGCTCACCTTCAAAGCCTCCCTGAAATGTTCAAATGTCCTGTAATTCAAAGGTTGCTTTATATAATAAAGCTCGCCAAAAGTTAGCCGAACGAAGTTCTAAACGAAATTGGGATAGCGTATAGCGGTGATAGTCATAGGAAAAATTGCTGTGTTGATCCACCAGTGATAGCGAGTTGAAGGGCAAGGATACATGTAACAAAGCATGCGCAAATGACTAGAAGGTGAAAATTGTCCAACGGTATGCATTGCGCGGCGGCACTCTAATTATCGTGCAACACTCAATGGCACCCCAAACACATTTTCAAGTCCGCGGGTGTCAAATAGTAACACCTTTTCAAACCTGGGCGCCAAATGCAACCGGTTTGTCACCTTTATTTTTAACATTGTTCTTTCATCTATTTGTCACTGTAATAACATGTAATTTAATCCAAGTGCACGACATAGTAAAAATCATTTACTGTGACATTTTTTTTTCACAAGAATGGTTTAAAATTTTCTCTCATTTAATTTAGTATAAATTTGACAAAATTCAATTTAGAAATCTAAAGAATAATTTGTATTATTGTAGAATACCTTTGATTAGAACTTCAGTAATTCAAAATTATAGCAATTTTGAACAGCATTGAAAAAGCAATTAACAAAGCAAAAGGATTTTATCTTAATAAATATATACAATATTTTAATAAAATTTCGATAAAGTCGATATCTGTGATGGGAAAGTAGGATTAGTTCTATGATGGAAAAATTTGAGAATAAAGCCACTTTTTGAGATTGGCCGAATCATATTGCAATATCGTAGACAGCCCCAGGTTCATGTTTTATTTTTTTTCTGGAACGAAGTGTTTAAGGGTTTTTTTTTTTTTTTTTTGAAGAAAACACAGTTTAATATCAACTTGACTAAATTGTCTTTATTTTTGAAGAACACTCGAAATATGAGCATAACAAACATCAGTAATATAGCATATTCACTCAAATGTGCACTAGTGCAGCACTCATTGAACATAATAATGAAAATATTTGTCGATTTGAGAACAACGAGCGATCGTGTTTTCTTCACCAAGACAAAACGTAAAGCTGACAAAAATTTCACATTTCACAAACGCCAAAAAAAGTCTTTTGGCATAGAATAGATTCGCAATCCGAGCAAAAAATGTACAGGTAAAAAGGACCGTTACATGATAACCAAAAAACAAATTTTAAAAATGAGTGTTGTCAAGAATACAGCAATTATCACTCGTGGCGAGAACGTGCAACACCCGGAAACCCTAAACGAAATTATACAACCGGTAACAAATTAAGTTCTTTATACAAGACAAAATGAAATGATTGGGAAATAAAAATAACAGTTATTTAAAACAGTCGTTTGATATTTAATCAACTTAAGAACAAGAAAGAAAAATCTAGAAATGAAATGATATTTTAAAACTAATTTATTATTTGTTTTCAATTTATTATTATTATTTTATATGCAATTGGAGACGAACACACAATAACAATAATTATTAAAAAAGCTTTTCTTTTAAAATTAAATTTAAAAAAAGGGGGGGGGGAAACTAACATTTGAAAAATTAATAGAAATATACATAATAGAATATGTGTTACATCACAATATCCCTTAAAAAATATTAACACACTGCAGATACTAATAGATGACTTTAGAATCATGTGTATTCCAAGATCCTATGCCAGATAGATCGAGCAAAGGATTCGCAAACCAAATGTCGTCGATTCGAATCACTCCGACGGCATTATTATTTTTAATTGGTCAATAAATACAGATGCTTCTAAACTATTCGATAGATGACACTCCCAGTCAATTATTATACCAACTTTATAATTGAAAATTACCGGTTCTTCAAATAAGATTTTTCATATTTTATTTCCCAAAACTAAAAATCTACTAACGGATCTGAAAAATCTGGCAACTTTGCTACCAGTAGCTTTGCACGAATTCCCTATTTTATTTTTAACAGTGTAATCCTTCTAAATTTAATTTAGCAGTTTATTCAGAGCTCGAAACACCGTTAAAAACAGGTATAATATCTGGTTTCTGAAATTGTTTCAAATATCATTCGGTTCGTAAAATTATTTTAAATATCATACAAGTTCATGTTAATTTTAAAACATACAATTAAAATTCGTAAAAACTAATAATTTAGTTCATACATGTTTCCAACTAAATATGTTAATCCCATTAGTGCCAATTTCATGATCTTCAGAATAAGATGGGAAATATTCAATCATTATAATTGTATTTGCTTACTCAAAAACTGGAACTGTATTCTGAAATTTAGACAAACTGAACAGAAAACAATCATATTTAGATCAAAGGAACGACGTGGTACTATATTTGTTTCATAAAATATCTTTTATATGCATATTATACATACAATATTTTGCGTAAAAATATTCATAACATAAAAATATGAGACAGAAATTTGAAATTATAAAAGGCAAAATTCGATAAATCCACATTTTTAGAAAGAATTGTTTTCTGAAAAAGCCATTTCCTTAGCAGAACTGAGAAAAATAATAATTTTCATATATCAACAGGAACAATAAATTTTATTTTCCTAGTTTTGATGTACATGTATTTTTCCGGTAAATTTAATTTACTGTATGAAGGATTTTTACCCTACATTTTTAGAAATATCTTTTGGGTCTCAACTTCTTTGAAAAAATATTGCTTGGTCTGTTTTCAAACCTAAATATCTCGTTCTTTTAACATGTTTTTACTTTTCTTTTGTATTTATAGGAAGAATATTAGATTCGTGAAAATTTTTGACTTCCGGTTTTCGACGGATATAAAAATTTTAGAAAGTCCACAACGTGATTATATTGTTCTTTCAAAATGTAATTTTCTGACACTGTGACACCGAGAGGCTGTCTGTGCGTCTCAATGAGACACACATTTTGTGGGCGCTTTATCTCAAGAACAAATGCATGGAATTTAACGGAAATGTATATTCAGTTAGTGCTTTATACAAATTTATGCTAAATTTGATGTAAACAGTCTAAGAAATGCCGCTTCTATGCTGCATTCTTTTCGATTTTCTCTATAAATCTCTCTTAAGAATTAATGCAGGAGTTTTATGACATTTCAAAAACAGTTAGTTCTTGACAAAAGTTGAAGCTCATTAGGTTTCAGTGGTGATCTCCCAGTAGGTGACGTTGCTATGTTTCATCTTTCACACTTTTGCGATAGCACTATCTCGAAAAGTAATACACGGATTTTCACTAAACTCGAGATTAAATTAAAAGTTGAAATAAGTTGTTACTGTGCATATTTTTATTTCTATAGTTATGTATGTATGGCACTGCTTTACTACGTTTTTCACGATTTTCGTAATAGCTCTGTCTTAAGAACAACTGCACGGATTTCGACGAAACAAGATCAGATTCAGTTAGATACTGATACTGATATAAGTTGTTGCACATTAGGGTATTTTTATTTATTATTTTGTTTATTTATTGTTATTTTTATTTTCTATTTATTTATTTATTTATTTATTTTTGTCAGAAGCTCTATTGTGCTTCAATTTGCATTATTTTTATGATTTTAGCGATAATCGTATCTCAAGAATCACACGAACTATTTGTGCACTAATTTTTGAAATTAGTGAAAGATTCACTTTTTTTCACTAATTTCAAAAATAGCTAATTTGAAAGTATTAATGTTTATTGGATAGAAGGAGTGTTTTAGGATATTTACATCCAACTTGCTCAAAATAAATCTTGAATCTATTATAGGAAATCGTTATTTAAACATACATTGTTTTTTATTTATATCTTTAAACACTCTAAAAATATTTTTAAACCTCTTTTAAACATTATTTCTATCGAAATCGACATTTAAATGTCTAGTTACAAGTGTATACTTATAACTAAAGTATACAGAAATTTATTTAATTAAATAAAATTCAAAATTTTTGGAAAATACTATGGCTTGAAAATTCAGATTGCAGTTCTTTGCTTTTCTTTCTTACATTACTTTGACATTTCTTAGCTTTTTTTCTACAATCTTTACATGCATATATATGTTTTTTCCCTCTAAATTAATAATTATATTTCCCAGTAGAAATTAATACAATTATCGTAAACAAACGAAATTATTACCATAAACTAATTTTTAATAAATTTCAATCATTTTCATATTTATTCATCAATAATAAAATTTGATTCATAGCATATTTATTTTCTCTAAAATGCACATACTCATTTTTATCAAAACAGTTATCATAGATTAATTACAAACTCTACAATTATACATCAAAAATGTATTAAAATCATTGCAATACTGACAACTTTAATTCATTAGCTTAAATATATGAATAGATTTCTTCAGATGAATTGTACTTATAAATATTTTGCTTTGTCAGATTGCAAGGAAAGAAAGGCGTGTAAGGATGCATCATATAAAATGATACTATATAAAGGAGACTGGCATTAAAATCATAACTCATTAAAAAAATTTAAGTACACATTATCTCTGTTTCTTATACATATTATTGTATGCATCATGCATTTTTTTTATTAATATGCAGGTCTCTTCAATTTGCTATCGTTGTAAATGAAAACATATTTCTCGGAAATTTTATTTAAAAATTTCTTTAATATATGTACATTCTGATTTGCATGGAAATACTTTTTCCATCTTTGCGTATTCTCTTGACGCAAAAACAGAATTCTCGAGAATTATATTTTTTATCATTGCACTTGTATGATTTCATGAAAGAGCGCCTGTATTGAAAGAGAATTAATTAATTTCAGACGGGTGAATAAAAGAAAAACTATAAATTATAGAGCGTCTATTGGTCAATATAGTTTAGTAAAGATAACCTGGGACGTCGATTACTAGAATGAACACCACCTTTTTTTACCCATTTCTTCTTTTATCGCTCTGCATGAAATGTCTTTTTTTCATTTTTTGAGCTATAGATACCTAAATGTAAACTCATTGCAATATTCTCTACTATATTCTAATTATATAATAATTCATAGTCTTACAAATCTGAAGGCTTTTTCCAATGCCTTAATATAATGCGGTTATCTTTTCTTAAATGACAACTCTGCCTAATTTTACAAATATTTACACACGAAATAATTAAACTTTCTCATTAAAATAATTTAGAAGCATTTAATTTAAATCCTAAATAGGAAGGAGAATCCTCTATTAATGGAAGAAACAATCTGAACATGAAATGTATGATTCTATATTCAAACAATCGAAATGAAAAAAAAAAAATAAAACTTATGTAAAATGAGATTTGATTTTATTTCAACGATGCTTTAAAAAACAAGCATCAATTCAGAAACCAACAAAAAAATTTTATTACTATCTACATCAGTTAAGTTCTTTTTAGAATGTATCTATTTCGTCTTAAATGCAGACCAGTGTTTCTTACATAAAATATTACTATTGGAATGAAACTAATAAATCTGCAGATCTTAAGCCGCAGTGCAAGCTCAGCAATCCATTGTTTTTAAACACTTGTTGGATAATATTTAACTTCCTGTAAACACCAATTTAAAGTTTTCAAATTACGTAGTAATTAATGAGAATAAAAAAATACGAAGCTTTCAGACATTAGACGAGTTAAATTAAGGAAATTTTGCAATTTTCATGAGCTACTATTTCTGATTTTTATAAATAATAAAGTAGATTTCTTTGAACCCCCCGTAAGGTAATTAAATTTACGTTTGTAGTTTTCTATTGATTGCGCTAACGCTTATCGGAAATCTTAGATTTCTTTTGACACTTTGATTTGTAAGTATAAGCAGAAATTTGGACAAGCATTTTACATTATCGTAATATCCATACATGCCTACCAACTTCAAACATTGATGTATCTGGAACTTTTGTAAATATGAATTGAATTGTCTAATTTAGAAATATAATGTTTTACAATTTTTCTTTCCTAAAAATAGTTTGAATTGCTGTACTATAATATTCATTCCTAACATGTTATCTAAATGCATAATAATACACTCGATAGCCTTAAATTACTAAAACAACCCCAAAATAAGCTGTTTTGAAGACATTGAAAGTTAATAGGTAATCAATTGATTAAAAAGCAAACATGATTTGGCGCCATAAAATATTTTTCGTGATAGCCTTTCAGTAGTATCAAAATTTAATTAAATATAGTAATGTTTCAAATACCGTTCATACTTAATGCAAACCTATATTTAGGATCAAAATACGAAAGATTAAATTATCTTTTATTTCCATCAGCTTGCTTTGCTGCCTTATCTTTTCTAATCTGTATTATTTGATTTTTTTCACCGACTGCAAGTTGTTATCCATGAAATCGTTTCCGCAACATCAAAAAAGATAAATGCAATAATTAAGCAAATCTTTTTACTCTCCATGGTTAAAAACATACATAATTAATCAATTCATCCTGACATTTTATAGCTGGGAAAGTCTTTTGCATTTTCTAGTATGAATCCGAATTTTTTAAAGAAAAATGGATGCTGAACAAACTGCGTCTGCCACAAACTAAATATTCCCTATGCAGCCGAGGTAAATAAATGCACGATATTTCCGTACAAAATCACTTTAATATATCACATTAAAATATTTTATAAATATTTATATGCATTTCTTTAATATTCAGCTCCTTTAATTTTTTTACAAACTTAATAAAATTTATATAAAATCATACCATAGTCATCATTTAAGAAATGTTTTATATCTACCATTCTATAGATTCACACACATATAGCAGCCCGTTATTCACGCTGAAGTGTTCTTAGATTAATTTCAAAATGTCGTCCAATGTATAATTCGAATTTCGCGACTGATGTCATATGGTACTGGCTAAATTTCATGCATAATTATGCAAATAAATACTGATACGTATGTCGCATGTTCAAAATGGAATAGGATATTAATGCATTTTGTTGAATATAAAACCCATTCTGAATATTCTTATTGAGTAAAAGGTTAGTCAGATGCTCTTTAGCGAACTGCTTCATTTATCTAAAAATATTTTTTTAGTACTATGTAGAATAAACAAAATATTATATTGAGAAAAAAGATTGTAATAAAAAATTTAAGCCATAGGTTTCCATATAGAGAATCGCATGATATCCTGCTTGGTAAATCTGGAAACTATCAGTTGTTGTATTTTGTTGTTATTGTTCTATATCACATATGTCATATTTAACAAAAATAATGTTTAAAAAATGTTTCGTATTAGTGTGTTATTTGCACTATAAGTATTTACAATATGTAGAATTTGTAGTAGCAAATAAAATATAGAATATATATTTTACCTGCGGCACATTTATAGGACTATTGCAGTTTTTTTCTATGTTTTTCCGCAATATTTTATTTTTAAACACGTCTTATAGTGAAAATTTGATTCTTTGTCTTATTATTGTTATTATTATTATCTTAAATCGGAATTTAATTTTGTTATATTTTAATTCTTTCCTTTTAAATTGATACAAAATTGCAAAAAATTTAGTTATCAAAAAAAGTAAAAAGGTTTGGAGCAAACAGTACTTCACTGATGAAAATGGTTGGTAAAATTATAAAATGGTTGTATTGCTAAACATGATTAGATGGTTTTTTGCATACCTCTGTAAATGCAGGGTTTAGAACTAATCAAATAAGGCAAATAGTTATGAGAAAATTTAAATATTTGGCTGTGCGGAATAAGTAATAATAGTAAGCTGAATATAAATTTTATTAAAAATACGTGCAGATTTTTCAGCATATGATCATGAAAATTCCCCCCCCCCAAAAAAAAAAAATGATTTGGCATATAGAATGTAACTTGTAGCTTTAAGAGAAATAGTTCCCTTTCATCCTTATAAATTATAGTTTTCTTTGCTTGAAAGTTTCCCGTTAGAAATCAAAAACCTCTTCCTATATTTTTGTGTTAAAACGTATATAAATATGTGGCAAATAAATTGAAAAGCAGGAGTTTAGTTTTAGTAACTATAACTCTTGCTTCTGAAACCGTTCCTGAAATCAAGCGATAATTTCTCACTATTGAAAAGATTAATTATCATTTCGTCACCAAGAAATTATGAAACTAAAAATTCTAAATCATTTCGTCTATTCTGCTTAATTGTTTACTCTATTCGCAAAGCTCGGAATTTATAATATGGAGATAGAAAAGTGACTATTTATTTATTTTAGATTGAGGCGATATTTTTTTCTCAAAGTACCAAATACACAAGCGCATAACGTATGAAGTATTTGATGATTTTCACATAACTTAAGATTTAAATTGATTTATTGCGTATGTTTTTTAAGTGTTAAGACTTCAAGAACTGAGAACATTTATAAACGTTTAAAAAATACGCAAAAGTTGTAAAATATTTAATAAATTCAAATCATATGAAGAGGAAAGTTAGCAATGTAATATGTATGTAGAAAGCTGCTGAATATTGTAGATGAATTAAAAAAAAATCGATGAAATAAAATTTTATTTATGAATAGAAGCATTATCGGTAATGGAATTGAGTAAAAATAAATTAGGATCTAAGTAAAAAAAAAGCTATCTAGTTTCAGCATATTATTGAACTTTGTATATTCTCACTAAGCTGTTAAGTTAATCTAATGTCTCGTGTTTTTAGTGTAACAGCACGATATCTGACATTATATCTGACAACTTTTCTTAATATTGTAGATTATTATTACTATTATTTTGCAACAGACAATAAACATCTGTGTGACTTAGTTTTCTTTAGCACGTGATTCTACAAACATTATCTCACTGCATCTCCAATATTAAATGCAACTTTTATGCAGTAATATTTTATATATGTGCATTAAAACATTCAATGTATCATCAGGGATTCAATTAGGTACGAGTTGGCTGCATTCCAGCTCGGTGAATGAATCAACGTTGTGTAAATTATGTGCATTTTATAGTACTACTACAACTACTACTACTAATAATAATGATAATAATAATAATAATAATAAATTAATTAATTAATTAATAATAAGTACAAGCTTTAATAATTTAAATTATAAAACATGTTATATATTTTTAAAACAGTATTTAAAAATTTAACCATGTATATATATATATATATATATATGTGTGTGTGTGTGTGTGTGTGTGTGTGTGTTTTATATATCTAACAAAGATAATGTATTCAAAATTAATTGTGACATTGATAATAGGTATTTTGCCATGTAAAATAAATTTAACGCTTTTTTGTATATCATAAAATTTTGTGTAAAAATAACAATGTACAATAGCATATAAATATAAGTATAAATATTAGGAAATTATAAAGAAATCTTAAAAAATATATATATTTTTTTCAAATCAAACATTCGTATTCTTTTACTGCCGACACATTCTAGAAAGCAGAATGAGATAAGCAGAAAAAAAATTAAGTCAATTTCTCTGACAGAATTAAAATTATATATACTCTGGAATGTTTTCATTATACACAAAATTTAAGCTAGTTATTAAGTAGGTTTTTCCTTTTTTTATTAAATAAATACAAACTCTTGCAGAGCTTATTTCGTTGTTTTCTTAAAACTGCATGGAAAGAATATTTAAAAAATGTCTCGTAAAATAATATTTTTCCTTTTTGCAAAGATTTCATGCCAAACGCATAACAATATATTTTTATTTAAATTCAATAAATCATGTCAGAAGTATCTCACCGAAACATACTTTAAAGAAAACTTGAAGTAATTTCACTTTCATCTGAAGCTCGGATGATTAATGACAATGAGAATTTCAAACGTGACAATTTTGTATATGATATCGCGAACGGATTGAATGAAAGTTTGAATGTCTCACCTTTAAAATTAAACAAATGTAAAAAAAATGTTTGAAAGTCTATTGTTAGAGCCCATAATACACAGGTTACATCGCATTAAAAATTATTCCTGGAAAGTTGTCGGAAAAAGTAATATATTGAAAGAAAAAAAAACTCTTTCATAATTGCAGAAATTAACGAACTAAAAAATAAATTTCGATGATAACGCTATTACAATCAGTCGCATAAACTTTTATTAGTTCAGCTCTGTTAATAACATCGTCTACTATTCAATGGTACCGTTAGTTTTGGGTTAGAATATCGTCTGCATTAGTAAAATATTTCAATATATATATAAAAAATTAATAATAAAATCGCATTTGAAATTCGTATATGATATCTTCTAGACTACTAACTTTAGTATAGTAAAGCATCAAGTTGAACCCAGTAACATAGAAATTAAGTTGGTTTACAGTTTATAATCAATGTTGAATACATTTTTATTCACTGCAAGTAGATTGCAAGGTGTATAGTTTATAGTTATTTAAAAACTATTAATTAAAGCTGAAAATAAAAAAGTATAAGACTTAATCGACTGAAATATTAAAATGAAATATTTACATATTTTAAATTTTGATTTTTTAATGCATGCTCTTTTTATAATTTATATAGTTTTAAAATCTGTATGCATTTCGATTGTTTAATTGTCATATTTCGATATTTCTGACACTTTTTATGCTTCAAACTTGTATGGTAAATCGCCAAAATCATTTTAATAAAATTTTAATATAAATTTTAAGCCAAATAATTGGAAATTTCAACACAAAACCGATCGTAATTTTAAAGTAGATCCTTTAGAATACATGTGCTTACCTCTCTCCCGCATCTTTCATGTGACACATAATTGGCGGCATTGCGGTATCTTACCCGCCATTATGGGACAGGTACCACACCGAGGTTAATGACAGATGCCACAAGATGTATTTTAGATTTTTGCTTCAATAAATTCATTACTATTGCCATTACCGTGGAACTCTCATATAAATGCTTGTATATTAAGCAAATTTCGATACTTATCCAAAAATTCTGAGCAAAAATGTTGCTCATGAATAAGAGAACGTGGGCATTTGACTGTTGTCAAGATCTGATGTCTTAAACATACTTTCATAAAAATGTATTCTTTTTAATTTTGTTATATGAGTTATTCCGTAAAATTAATTTGATGTCCTTTTTTAAACTTCATAGAAATATTTAAAACTGTATTTGAATATACGGTTTCAGAAACTTTCAAATACTTTCACTTATTTAAATCTGGATATATTACATTTGACAAAGGTTTATAACGCGACTTTTTGTGTCATTTATCCCAATAATACAGAATTCAACTTTTAAAGTACCACCTTTATGTTGACAACTTCGTGAAATATCTAATAAAATATTAATGGTTAAATATCTTTTTTTTTCTGTAGCGTACATTATCTTCCTCTAATAACCCAAATAACGATTTTTATTAAAATTGTATTTAAAGGTATTTTTAAGTAATTTTATATCAGTAAAAATATCAGCAAAAGCTAAGCTAATTAAAAGGCACTGAATTTGAAGATCTCTTATAAATATTAAGCTTGATACCGCTTAATTATTTATAATTGTACACCATGAATATAAAATGATATTTCTTTTTACTTTTTGTATCTAAATCACTAGGTTAAGTGAAATGAATAATTCTGTACTTTATTTAGGTATAAAGGAAAAAAAATAAAATAAAAACTTTTCAACAAAATGAATTTATAAAACTTCATACATTATCAAACGCAACTGAAGCTTTGAAAATTAAGAGCGTGAGCTAGAATTAAATCCTAAATATCTTATTCAATATAAAAACAGGATTGAATAAATATTATGTTAAACATATTCGAAGTAAAAAGTTTTTTAATTTTTTTTTCAAAACGTTCATTTTGATAGCACTTAAATCTTTTTTTCTGTGCAATTCTTTTCTATTAAATCTTTTCTTCATTTCTCAAATACACAATTTTCAAACAACATATGATATTAATGTCGACATAAATATGAAAACTATTTAAAAATCAATTATAAAATGTTTTCGAATTAAAATTTATTTGGATATGTATTTTTTTTTTCAAGATCAATGAAACTTCAAAAATTCTTATTTGAAAAATATTTATAGAAATTTTCAAACACTTTCATTAATACATTAAATATTAATTTTGATATAAATCTGGGTTTAATCCCTTTGAGTTTAATCTAAAGGGCATTTTAGATTAATTTTTTTGATTCTGGTGTAATATTAGTAGTACATATTTTTTCATGTACAGTATTGTTTCAAGTATTTGCTTCAAGAAATATTTTTGCTATTATTTATGCTTAGTAATGTTAGTATATGGGTATGTACTAACTATATAGTTTCATTTATATTTGGGCATGTAGTAATAGTAGTAATTATTATTATTTGTTAATTTTCTTAAGGCCGTTTCCATTATTTTTATTTTAACCATCTATTTCACTCTTTAAATTTAAAATAAATGTTGCTTCCTGAAAGGGTAATGTGTAATAAAGCGCCAAAAATATTAGAAAGTTGCAATACCAGTTAACTCTTATTGTGATAGAATATTTTCTAGCCATCTCCAAAAAGTACTTCCATAGCCTATTGCCAGATGATTATTAATTCAATAGTGCGCAAAACAACATTAGTTATCTTTCAGAGAATAAAATACTCATAAAATATTACTTAATCTATTTCGAAAGCGAGTGTTATTGTTATTAAAATAAAGGTGAATTTTTCATAAAATTGAAAAAAAAATCGAACCTGGAAGGATTAATATGTAATGAAATAGAGTAGAATTCAATGTTGAAAATGACAGAGTTATCTTTAAACTACTGCGGAAAAACTTTATAAAATATTTTATTGGCAAATATGTTTTTTTGTACCGTATTTTCAACTTCCTTTAAGCTCCAAAATAAAGTCTGTTATATAAACCCACATAAAAGTGACTTTCGAATTCGATGTCAAATAAAGAATTAAGCTCGTTTTAAATTACTCAATTTTATGATGCATTATTTTTTTTGTTTTCTTTTTTATGTAATACCGATTTTTTTTGTCTAACATGAAAATAAAAACGTTATCCTTCAGTTTGAAGCTTCATTACAATGTATAATAAATAAAATGCCCTTTTAAAAATATATAATTTAAATAAATATATGAAAAACGTTTTTCTCATATTATACTGCTATAAAACGCATATGCTTCCACTGATATCAGTAGATTGGAGAACTAATGGCAATAAATATTTTAAATGTATCGATTTTTTTTTATCATTTCGTGATAAAATTCAGAAAACTTTTAATTATTGCCCTACACTTTAACCGTTCATTTCCCGATTTTTTTAATATTTATGGAAAAAATAATATGAAATCTATATATCAATCCAGTTATACGTAAGTTATAAGTATTACGGTGGCCCCCAACGACTAGTTAAGTATGTGCCAAATGTAGTACACCGTGCAGTGAAGGATTGAAAAAAAAATACTAATAAATACTTTTATGGACAGTTTTATTTGCAACAGTTTTTTCTGGTATCTCATCTGTAGACTATTATGGATTAATATTTCAGCTGCTTTATAATAGTAAGGGATTTTCTTGATACGTTAAAGGAAACAATAAATTTTATATTATAGAATCTTTTTCTTTTTAAAACAAGAATATAAATAACTATAAAAATGTGTCTGTAACTTTTCTCTTTGGCATTACTTTATGTTATCAAACAGACTAAATTTAACTTTATTTGCTTCATTTAGATAAAAGAAGTAGAAGTTTTTTTTCTGAAACATACCGGAAAACATAAAGTACTTTATTTTTACCGCAAGCTTGGAAGCATAAATGCTAAGTAAATGGAAAAATTTGGATATTTATGTTATTTATCGCAAAATAACATAATTGATGGAAAGATTGAAATAACCTCCTTTAACCTTGAAGAAATTCTAAAAAATGTTTTGAGGGACTTATGTAGTATTTTAATTTTTAACTACAGCATGAAATAAACCAGTGATTAAAAATAATTCTATATAATTTTATTTCTCCTAAGTTATATTTCTAACTATTTAAATAGTGATTTTTTTTATAATAATCGCAGAAATACATAAGAATTATTTCGAAACATATTTAAAATTTTGAAATATGTTTAAATATGTCTCAAGCTTCAAAGATTAAAGGGAAGTAAATTGAAAGCTTGGCATTTTTATAAAATATATAGGAAAATGATTGAATGAAAGTTTTAAATTTAACTTAAAACAGAAACGGAGAATATTTATATAGTATATAGATATTTTAAATATTTTTATTTTTCCAGCAACGTATTATCGTTTATTTATTTTCAAATCAATGTTATGTACAAAATTTAAATATGCATTTGTGAGACTTTTTTGTTATTAATCACTTTAGAATGTTTTCATCATGTTTGTTAATTCTTTTTTATTTATATTCATAATGAAAGACATTAGATTTATTTGTCTAATCATATTCGAAAACTATAAATAGTGAATCAAGGAAAAATAACATTTTTGCTAATAACGTACTTGTAAAAAGGTTAACGGCAAGTAAGTTCAAAACATATGAGTTTTATTTATTCAATTTAAAAAGATACTTACAGAAATATTCAAAATATTCAATAATATTACATGAATAGCATATTTAAAACACATATATAAAGCACACAAATATATATGCATGTGTGTAATATATATATTTATTCTATAATACATAGTATTCCAAATGCTCAGTTTATAAAACTAAGAATATTACACATTTCGAAAAAGTACTATATCTAAAACATTAAAAACATAACATTAAAAACATAAAATGTCGGGAAAAAACCATAAAACTATTCCATGTGTAGCAACTTCTTCCTGAATCAAAGGAATAAAAAACTAATTTGATTAATTAAATTTCGCAGTACTTGATTATTTTTTATTGTAGCACTTGGATATTTTTTGTTTACTTAAATATAAGCAACCTCAATCAGCACGATAGTATTGTTTAGTAGAGCTCAGACGCATCACGTTAAAACCCAATGTTTGCCCCTAAATAATTATGGTTTCAGTCATCAGATCACAAAGAAATTGAAAAGACAAAGTATCCTAATCTGGTGATCAAAGTTTGTCAAATTTCATCCAGTTCCGCCGATTAATTATGAAGGTCCAGAACTCTTATTCTGTCACTTTTTCTGTATGAAACAAGATGAAACGATAACAACTCATTTAAAATGTGAATCAAGAAGCATTCAGCAATAAATAATGGCTGGTTCGAAAATGTTTAATTTAGATATTTGCCATTCAAAGTTTCGGTATCCAGTGTAAGGGAATGACACATACTTAAACTTTATATAGTGCTGTATTTTCCATCATATATAATTATAAAGATCTCGCCTTTTTGCCTAATTTATTTATTTTTTTTTTCGTTTTGCCACACACTCTCAAAACATTAAAATAACTAAAAATCAGGATAACACAGGTACTATGCTTTTATAAGTCAATAAACATTTAGAACCCCCTGATGTATTTCTTAATTTTTGAAGTAAGAAAAACTAAACAGAAAATGCATTGATTTCTATTAAATATATCGTATAAAATATAACTAACTTGTTAAAATAAAAGCGTACCTTAATTTAAAAGTTTTGATGTCAAAACAGCTACAAAAATACAGATATCTGAATGACAAAAGGATAATTAAGTTAAAAGTAAAGTGGAAAAAATAGTTTACAATTTGTGACGTTTCTTTCTATTGTTTCTTTCCAATGGTGTTTCATTTTGAGGAGAAACTCATAATTTTCTGAAATTATTAATTAAAATTTATCAACCATAAAGTGAGTTTATTTTATCTCCTGTTTTATAGGTCACACTAAACAATTTTTCAGTCAATGCTAGATTATTTGGTAGTATTTATTGAATTTTCTGGCGTACTATCAAAAAAATCGTGCACTTCTATTACACGCATCAAAGAAAACATAGATTTTAAATTTAAAAGCTCAAACACTTAGTGTAATTACGGCAATATAACGCCAAATGGACTTTTTTCGCAAGTTATGAATCAAGACTACAAAACCTATGGCTTTTTACAAAAGTAAAGTTAAGCATTATGCCTTATTAATATTCCATAACTTAAAGTGTGTGAAAAAAATTGCTAAAGTCATGGATAATGCTATATTTTTTAAGCAATTATACATTAATGCCATAAAAGAAGAAAATCAGATTTGTTAGAATACATTAACTAAATCTCATGCTTATTCATGCACTGTAAAAAATGTCCGATGTTTCTGAATATATAAAAATGCACTGTAATCAAAAACGAAAATATACAGTAACCTCTTCTAACTCACCTAAGGTTTTGAAAACCCTTCCTTTACCTTTAAAAATCCCAGAAAACTATTTGTTTTAGAAATTTAAATAAAAATTTATAAAAATTAATTTTTATTAGCTGCCCGTCCTTTTCGGAAGCGTTCTAAGTAGCTTTTACAGTACAATAATCACTTCTCAAATCAACATACGACTTTTTCGGATGCTACCAATTCTCAAGTTAACATTTTCAGCTGCATAACAGATTTTGTGCATGCAATTGTAGTAAAACAATGTTAATTTTCATATTATTGTTAATACTGTTAAAATTGTATGTTTGTATATTAAACATGTTCTCTAAATATCAAAGTATTTTCGTATGAATTGGTAGCATCCGAAAAAGTTATATTTTGATTTGAGAAAAAGATTATTGTATTTTAAAAGCTACTTAGAAACGTTTCCGAAAAGGACGGACAGCTAATAAAAATTATCTTTTATAATTTTTTATTTAAATTTCTAAAACAAATAGTTTTTTAGGATTTTTAAAGGTAAAGGAATGGTTTTCAAAATTTTAGGTGAGTTAGAAGAGGTTACTGTATATTTTCGTTTTTGATTACAGTACATTTTTATAGATTCAGAAACATCTGACAGTTTTTTACAGTGTATAATTAAATATTGAATTTTGCAATGGAAATTTATTTTTTCTTATGTGCAAGAAATAAAATAAACACTTATATAGGTACGTTTCTGCTGAGTTAATTGTTGAAAATTAAATTTATGAAATTATGAATTAAACAACTAACGCACATTACTGAAATTACTGAATATTAACCTATTACCATTAAACAGATAAAATTAGCTTTTTTCTGACTGTTTCACAGCAAAATTAGAAGAGCACCAAAAGAAAATGAGTAATTAAAGCTCTAGCTTAATAGGATTGTAGCTGAACTATGCTCTTAAAAAGATCTTTGTTTCTGTTTTTGACTCCAGTTTATAGCGGGATCTTGACTGGTTTACCTAGAATGCTGCACATGCCATTAAACCTGTTTTTAAACCCAAAGTAGCAACTTTCTCACAAGTTTTAATTCATTTTCGTTCCAAAACACATGAAATTGGTAGATGTTGTTACTCAGAAACAATGTAATTGAAAAACGTTCTTCTTTGTTTATTGAACGTAAATGATCTTTCAAAAATTACCATCAAAGTAGCTGTTTTGAATTAAATTTCTGGATGAAAGGAGAGAAGACAGCCAAAGAAAAATGAAACGCTGTTTATTATACCACACAAAATAAATTATAACACGATAAGTTAATTATTTATCAAAGTGGAAAAATCATTTCGATTCCAAATCGCTTCAATCCCTGTCAGTTCTGTGCCTTTGCGTTTAAAAACGCATTAAATAATATATCAGAAAATTTTGGACTTGTTGAGCAGTGACTTGATAACCACTGTTAAACTAGGAGGTAACTAGGAAACACAGAAGAAAAAAATTCAAGGTATCACACTATAAATAAAGCGTAAGCTAAAGAGTAGTCTGTGGACCAGCCCTCGGAAAAGTATAAGTCAGTGTGCCAGTCTGTTGGTTAGCAATAAGTATGGTCATCGAAGCTCTTTACATACACTGGTGAACCAATGTATCTGCAAGTTTTTGATTGAGGCAATTGATTATCCCACTTGATTGAAGTCGTTTGTGTGTTTGATTGATTAGTTGAAGTTGGTTTGTGAAGTTCATGGAAAAATCTGAAAAAATGTGATATAATAAAAAAAAACCTGTCGAACCAGGAAGAAAAATAAACTCGCTCTTAAAAATTTACAGTAGGGTAATTGGTAAATAATTTCAGTCTAAAAAAGAGCGGAGAAAAGCAATGAATCAAGCTCTATTAATGCTCGTAAAGGTTTATTTTGAATTTTCTGGTGGAAAAGTAATGGAATAAGACTCTCTGTAAAACTTTTGAAATTATCCAATTTTTATTGATAGCTGAAAATAATGGAGTGTTGGTAGTGGACTGAGCTTCACTGGTGCCTTAAAATGAATCAGTAAAGTAAAGGGATTTTTAACAGATGTAAATTTTCCATGTGGGTGACAAAAGTCCGGGCCAGGATCCTGGCTCGGAGTTTTCTCACCCACATGGAAAATTTACATCTGTTATAATTGCTTTACCGATTGAATAATCGGGTTTCAAATTAATCTAAAGGGATTTTTAATGCATTCCAAATTCCAAATATATAAAACCAGTTTAAAAACATATTTTCATTCTTATAGATTAAAGCTAATTTGGTAAGGTCTGGAAGGTGAAAATATCGAGTAAATCTAAAACCCTATGCAAGTAAGATTCAATCATATACTATTTGTCTAGTTTAAATCCATTGCCATTGGTTTCGTTTTTTTACAGTGATGGCATTAATTTCAAATTATTATGTTATATGTGGTCAGAAATGTTAATTCAAAACAGTTCCTCAAGAATGTGATTATACTAATGTTATACAAAAATATCACATCATAGTTTATATTTTTTGGCGTTGTAGAATTTGCTTCACTTGGTGCGAACACGTCCACAATTTGCGCCTGAAAAAAGTTTTTAAGCAATTAACTACACATTCTGCTTAATCTGTCCAGTAGTTGTTTTGAGTGAATAATATTATTTTGAATATCAAGCACCAGTAAATTTCAGTCCAAATTTTTAAATATAAAAAAAATATCATTTTCAAGAAATTTAGAGATAATCTGATTCTATTACTTTTCCACCAATACTTTCTAACTAAAACATTATGAACTTTACAATAAAACTGGTTCCATTACTTTTTAACCGACTTCAAGGAGGAGGTTATGATTTCGACCTGTATGTATTTGTTGTTCACTCATAACTTCCCTAAATATAAACCGATTTTAATAATTCTTTTTTTGTTTGAAAGTATAAGATGCCCACATGGTCCCATTTCAATTTTATCAAATTCTTGCGATTAGAACTTTTTAAAAATAAAAACATGAAAATTCCAACTCTTTTTGAAGCAGTCATCCAATTAGAAGCGTTCATTTTTCAAGTAATCGCAGGCTTTCATGTCGAGCACACAAGTCAGATGTGTGTGTACAATAAACAAATAAAATTTCATGCTATAACTCTTACACCGATACTAGATCTTTTAATTTCATTAAATTCTAATGACTAGAATGTTTTTTAAATGACAAAATGTGGATTTGGTAAAAAAAATAATGATTTGTCGCAAATCATCTTTCATTGTTGCAACATTTCCAAGTCATAACCTTATTAAAACTATGCATTCATATGCGTTAGTGCCAAGTTGTCGCCAAGCTTAGTATTTTTTTTTTTTTTTTTGAAGTCGGTTAGTATTTTTTTAAAAAGCATATTTTTCTAAGCTATTTTTTCACTGAAACTATTTGCCAATTTTTTAGTGTATTGTGTTTAGATCGAGATTTACTTTTCGTCCTGGTTCCATCAGTTTATGATATGATTTAACATTGCGCCTAGATATTTTTTCATTGCTGGTGTCATTTATGTCATATAAGTTCAATTTCATTCTCTAAATTTACCTATAATAAAACATATAAAAAAGGTCTTTTTTTAACATCAAATGTCTCTTAAGTATATCTGGAGTTTGAAAGATTAAACGCGACGTAAATTTAAAACGTGACAGTTTTCGTTTATTTATCCTAACAGTATTTGATAAATGTTTAGGATAATGTTTTGAAAGTGTCATCTTTAAATTTAGACAAAGACATAATTTTTTTTTTTTGAATGTACTTGTATATATGTTTTAGAATTATTCAATTATTTTGATTGCCAAAACTATGTGCATTATTTTTAAAAGGTACGTTAAAAAAGAAATTCTATAAAGCCGCTGAATTGGATTAATTACTAAATTGGATTTTTTAAGATATTTAAAATACGTAAAGTTTTTGCAAAAAACTCCACCCTTTCGACAAAAATATAAGGAAGTTGTTATACTCATTTTGGTTAAAATTTTGATTACTAAATTTGTATTTTTAAGACATTTAAAATCTGCAATATTGTTGCAAAAAGTCCACCCATTCTGTAAAAATATACAGAAAGGGTTATACTAATTTTTATTTGAGTTAAAAATACTTTAAAAGAGAGTTTAAATTATTTTAAATATATTTAAAGTATGCAATTTTTTTTAACAGCAACACTTTTTTTAATACGATTATTATTCAAACATTAAAATAGAAGATAGAAGGTACAGCAGAAAATTATATTAGTGCAGTATTTGTTTTACATTACTTCTTCTACATCGCTTTTTTTTATTAAAAGAAACGAATTCAGAAACAATATGAAATCTATAATTGTACAAAGAAAAATGGCAAATACTATTTAACGATTAACAAAAACTTAAAAAAAAGTCCATGTTATCATAAGATTTTTTATAAGCCATAATATTAAAAAATGTATCAAAATTAAGTTTCAAGTGACGGTCTGACAGCAGAACATACATCTTTGGTACAATTTTAAAGAATAAAATGGTAATCCATTTATGAATTTCATCTCATTTCACAAGAACTGAAATAAAAATCAACTAAACTATTTGACAAAACCTTTTCTTCTAAATCGCAGTACTAATGACTTATTTTTAATTTAGATCTGTAAAAAATAATTTATATGAATTTTTCCTTTTTTCTCGATTGTTATTGGTGCTATAAAAGTTCTATTTAATATAACGATTGTTTATTTAAAAGAAAAAAAACTATTTTAATTACATGTGTATACTAAAACAGTTATAATCATTTATTGCTTATAGTATAATTTCTTATGCAACATTTTAAAAAATGATTTTTCGTTCTACTTAGACTATATACCAGTAAGTATTTGGACATCATTTTGATCAAAAACAGAAAAAAAATAATTACATTCCATAATTAATAGATCCTCATCGAGAAGCAACTACAGCCGCAAGCCTCCTGTGCGTGCTTTCTCAAAATCCTTGTATGATAGCTAGTGGTATATTTTTTTCTATTCGGTTTGGACAAGACAGGTAAGTTCCTTGCTGATTTTAAACTATTTTTGCACCTCTTAATCCTGTGATCCAACACGTCCCAGAGGATTTTGATGAGTTCACGTCTTGGCGGATGGTACGCCAGTATACTCATTTAACGCCAATGTCATTATATCAATCCCAGGTCGACCCAGCAATATGGCACTTGGAGATGTCATCCTAGAAGTCAAGTGGCCATCAAAAATAGTGTAGTAGGCGTTGGAGTTGAACTTTTTATAAAATGGGACCAAAGGTTCCACGATAAACCAGGGACAACTTCTCCAGACCACAATTCCCGTTAGCTGAACTTAACTGTGGGCTCAATGCATTCCAGTAGGAGGCATTCGCCAAGCAGACAGCAGACCCAGATCCCATAATTTGAACAGTAGAGAGTAAAACTTGATTCATCATTGCAAATAATCCATTTACACCGCTGTATGGTCCACTGTTTACGTGATTCGCCGTTCTTACCACCGTAACAAAACAGCGCGGCTGGACTTGATTTTCAAATATTTATGGATGGCAACACGGCCATGAAAACTAAGCAGCTGATATTTCTTTCGGGTGGTATTCATGAAAAAAGCACACCCTGATACCAATTGCAGCTCTGGGATATAAGTGTCATGTTTAGATGCGGCTCTTCTGAATGTCTGTGAACAGCACCCGTCGGTCTCTATCTGCCAGTTTCTTGTGTTTGCCGACTCTCCGTATATTCTGACAATCACCATTTATTTTCTACTTTGAATCACATAGGCCACAATCAAATTTGGGTAATTCAACTCGCAGGTAAATCCCTTACAGACCGAAATTTTTTTTAGCACCCATTGATTACCCCTTCATCGACATCCAATAACACTGTACTTTTTGGAATCTTTCATATGAGTTATACCAATGTGCTTTCCAACATCATGTTAATGTGGAAGACGATGACATATGACCACAGATATTTGTATTTACATATGTGTTCAAAAACTTATTGATAGGTTGCGTTTTTACAAAATAAATATAAGTAAAGAATATTTTTAAAAAAATGCAAACTATTAGTCACTAGAAAATGTTATTTTTTTCCGGTTATACTATACAATTGATTCATAAATAACATAAGTCATAAATATTAATTGTATTTTATAAAAGACCTTCAAGCAATTAAAAATATATATTTTTTTAAAACATAGAATACACTTTAAAATGCCTGTCAACATACGATCACTGTATTTAATTACTCAGTGTTACTGAATTTGAAAATATTCTAAGCTTTTCGAGTATTATTTTAATTTAACATTTTAATTCTATTTTCATTAAAATTTTGTTTACTTTTTTTTTTGCTTACAGAAGTGAATTTCGAATAAAACCTCATTACCGTCTAAGAAATAATTATTTTCAATTGACTAATTTGAAATGTTTATGAATGGCGAACATCCATATAATTTCAAACACATATTTTACCAATCGTAAAAAAGATTTATAAAGCAAAATTCTGATAAAAATATTCATAATATATATATTTATACTACCTCTGACAATAAAGTTCGGTTAATGAATTCAGAATGAAAGATCTGGCAACACTGGGGAAAGAAAACGCTGCACCTGCATAGAGGCAAGTGTAGACCATCTTCCCCCACCGTTGTTCAGTTGAGCGTCGTTTATGTTCTGTGTAAGACGTGCTTTATTAAGTGCTTGTTCAGTGTGTTGGTTCTTAACTGAGAACAGGAAAATGAACGAATAAAAGATAAGTTTTAAGCTTTCAAGACACCGAAAGAATTTCATGAGGGATGGTGCAAATTGAACATCTACCATACTCGCCAGATCTCAATCATCCATACTTCTTCCTATTTTCACGACTAAAACTCTCTTTGAAAGGGATTTGGCCATATTTCTGACATCGAACGAAATGTGATGAAGCTTTTGAACTTCATCCCAAAAGAAGATTTCTTGAGAATTTCCCAGGACATGTACCGCAGATCTTAGCGGTGCATAGCTATAGCAGATGACTATTTTGAAGGATGGTATCTTAACTTTTGTTAATATTTCATCTACATTAATGCATCATCTACATTAATATTTCATCTACATTAATTCTACAGGACGATTCACCGAGCTTTATTGTCTGAGGTAGTATTATATATATATATACACTATATTGCCATTGATTACTGGATACTTGCGATTTTAGACATTTTACTAAATATATAGAAAAATGCATGAGGAATCATCTCGAAACTCTTAGTGTATAAATATAATTGTATACGCCATACATCGCCGTGAAGATTTTTTACCGAAACTCCATAGGGGACCGTCAACAAATTAAAAAAGAATGAATATCTTTTGAATAACCCTGTCAAAACTAATGTAGCAAAAGTGCTCAAACTCTAGATTATGATTGAATGCTTTATTGTAATACACTGTGTTCATTTTTATGCAAAAAGCATGCATACTCGCAGAGTAATTAAGGTTTTATAAAAATGGTCCCAAATTTTTCCAAGTTTTTTCCTTATAATTTTCAGAGTTCTTAATATAAAATAATATTTTTTTTCAGAAAATTAGACAAACAACATTGCAGACAGTACCCTGTGATCAGAATTAAAAAATAATAAAAATTGTATGAAAAATGAGCAGGTTTACTAAATAATTTTTTACTGCGCATACGTCAAAGATATCAAAATTTCATTTGCATATTATGTTAGCTAAATGTATAGAGCAACTTTTGTAAAAGTCTCAAAATCATAGCTAGAAAATTCTGAAAGTAATCGTCTATGGAAAAAGGACAAAATCCGTTGTTTCCAAAATGAAGCAAAAAAATGAGGGACTTTATCCAAATGTAGTAGTACATCCCGTATTGTGTATTCTACACTGGTTTCCAAAATTTAAGCATAATTGGTAATTAAGTAATTATTTTTAAGTAATGAAAGAAATATGAATCGGAATGTGCTGAAACTCCAGGTGTGTAAACAAAATAGTACGCGTCACATATTTTCGCGAAGAGTTTTCCCCGAAATCGAACAGGGGACCGTCAACAAATTGAAAAAGAACGAAGATCTTTTGGATAACCCTGTCAAAACTAATGTAGCGAAAGCGTTCAAACTGCACATTATGATTAATTAGCTTATTGTAATGTACTGTGTTAATTTTTACAAGGATAGCATGTATAGTCGTAGAGAAAGTAAGGTTTTTATAAAAACAGTCCTAAGTTTTTTGCTTATAATTTGCAGAGTTCTTAATATAAAATAGGGTTCTTTTTTGAAAAAATGACAAACATCATTGTACACAATACCCTGTCATCAGAATTAAAAAATAATAAAAATTGTATGACAAATGAGCAGGTTTACTAAATAATTTTTTACTGCGCATGCGTGAACGCTATTAAAATTTCATTTGCATATTATGTTAGTTAAATGTATAAGAAACTTCTGTGAAAGTCTCAAAAACATAGCTTAAAAATTCTGAAAATTATCGTTGATAGAATGAGATCAAAATCCTTTATTCCCTAAATGAAGCAAAAAGATGAGGGGCTGTATCCATATTCCATTGTTTAGTGCCTACACAATATTGCACGTACAACTATATTTAGGTAAAACCCTGATTTTTTTTGCTTCCTTTAGGAATAACGGATTTTGAGTTGATTCTATAGGCTCCCATTTTCAGAATTTTCAAGCTATGTTTTTGAAACTTTTACAGAAGTTGCTCTATACATTTAGCTAACACAGTATGCAAATAACATTTTGAGATCGTTGACGCATGCGCAATGAAAAATTATTTACTAAACATACTCATTTTTCATACAATTTTTATTATTTTTAAATTCTGATGACAGGGTATTGTGTACCATGATGTTTGTCATATTTTCAGAAAAGAACATTATTTTATAATAAGAACTCTGCAAATTATAAGCAAAAAACTTGGAAAAATTTAGGACTGTTTTTACAAAAACTTTAATTTCTCTACGAGTATACATGCTATCCTTGTAAAAATTAACACAGTACATTACAATAAGCCAATTAATCATAATGTGCAGTTTGAACGCTTTTGCTGCATTAGTTTTGACAGGGTTATCCAAAAGATCTTCGTTCTTTTTCAATTTGTTGACGGTCCCCTGTTCGATTTCGGGGAAAACTCTTCGCGAAAATATATGACGCGTACTATTTTGTTTACACACCTGGAGTTTCAGCACATTCCGATTCATATTTCTTTCATTACTTATAAATAATTACTTAATTACCAATTATGCTTAAATTTTGGACACCAGTGTATATTGACACTAACCAATGAATATATGGATACAACCCCTCTTGTTTTTGCTTGATTTTGAGAATAACGGATTTTCAACTAATTCAATTGACGATTATTTTCAGAATTTTCAAGTTATGGTTTTGTGACTTTCACAAAAGTTGCTCTATACATTTAACTAACATAATATGCAAATGATATTTTGATATCGTTGACGCATGCGCAGTAAAAAGTTACTTAGTAAACCTACTCATTTTGTACAAAATTTTCATTATTTTTTAATTCTGATTACAAGGTACTGTGTGCAATATTGTTTGTCATATTTTCCGAAAAAAATATTATTTTATATTAAGAACTCTGAAAATTATAAGGAAAAAACTTGGAAAAATTTGGGACCATTTTTATAAAAACCTTAATTACTCTGCAAGTATGTATGATATTTGCATAAAAATGAACAAGGTGTATTACAATAAGGCATTCAATCATAATCTAGAGTTTGAGTGCTTTTGCTACATTAGTTTTGACAGGGTTATTCAAAAGATATTCATTCTTTTTTTAATTTGTTGACGGTCCCCTATGGAGTTTCGGTAAAAAATATTCACGGCGATGTATGGCGTATACTATTATATTTATACACTAAGAGTTTCGAGATTATTCCTCATGTATTTTTCTAGATATTTAGTAAAATGTCTAAAATCGCAAGTGTCCAATAATCAATGGCAATAAAGTGTATATATATACACGTTTTATAATAATCTTGGAATCATAGAATGAAGCTATAATATTTTCCTTACAAAATGAATATTATATAAAAATTTCTATGTTTTATAACTACACTTCATATTAGTTATATTAAATTTGTAAAGTAACTTGAAGGAGGGGGATCCCTTTCAGCAACTCTGTATTTTTTTGATTTCGACACAGCAAAAAATTCTTTCAGCTATAAATATTTCTTCTGATTAATTATTTTTGTGTATTTTATACCCATTTTCTTTAATGTTTCCTTTATATACTTTTAATGAATAATAATTTGAAATTTTTTTAATTAATGCATAATAAGTAAAGATTTTCTAAAAGATGTTTGGAGTATCATCGTAATCTTTCTGTTTAAATTATTATAACGTGTTATTTCTTAATAATGTACATTTTTTTCT
Organism: Maratus speculifer; assembly: GCA_964019185.1. Classification (NCBI taxonomy): domain Eukaryota; kingdom Metazoa; phylum Arthropoda; class Arachnida; order Araneae; family Salticidae; genus Maratus; species Maratus speculifer. The sequence goes on along the minus strand of OZ025289.1, from coordinate 207,932,692 downwards.
CTTTTTTAGTTTTAAAGGGAAATAATTTTTTTAGTATGTTATACATTTTTGCGCTACGCTATTTTAGAAGATGATTCATTTATAATCCAAAATTTAGGTGGTTATTATTAATATGCCATTCATAATGTGTTTCGAAATTCATTGCAATTTAAAGCCCAAAAATGGAGGAATATAAATTCACTAAACGCATTTTATAGATCTTACAAAGTGAATCCCATTATGTATTTAATGATTTTTTTGTATGTGTGTGTGTAATATAAAACTGTTTAAGAACAATTTCACACGAATAACTGCACAATACATTTAACTAAGATAATTGAATAATTTGTAAATCAATCCCTTTCAAAAGAATCTGTCTTTTCATCTGATTTTCCAAATGAAAAGATCCATTTACAATTCAATTAATTCAAATTTCTTTGAACCACGTAGTTGGAAATGTTATCTCAGTAACGTCTAAAATAAATCTTAGCCAAATAGTACTTACTGTAAATAGTTTCTTTAATCTGCATCTAAAATGAAAGAATTAAATTAATTTCAAATTTCAGCCCTTAATAGTTTTTAATCAATTTTTAAATGATTTGCAACTACATACACAAAAAAACTTGTATTTCATGCGCCATCTCTTATAATTTAATTTTGATATTTCGATTTATAATCATATACAGGGTGTCGCATTGAAATATTCCGGAATCGAATATATTTTTTGCAAGAAATATAATGCACATTAAAAGAAAAATTAGAGTTATACTGTCAGAATAAGTTTCTTGGCTCATTTAGCGCAAAAATGCAATAAGAGTTTTCATGTGATTTATTTGTGAGATGGAAGAAAAAATTGCAGTTATGAATATCTGCCAAAAATGTAATTGTGATGCAATTATTCATATTCGACATAAATTTTAGTCGCATATATTTTTGTTGTTGTTGTTTGTTTGTTTTGTAGAAAACTAGAAAAAAAAATTCAAAATGTCTGTGTGCAATGCAATTTTTGTACTGTACAATGGATTTAAACACGACCTTTTCAAAAATTATTATTGATTAATGGCTGACTTTTTATATTTGAATGCTATTTCATTTGTGAACATGTTAGAAAAATATGTAGTGTGCTGCGCATGCACTTTTATTAAAAATATTTTACTGTTACAGATAAGATGAATTATTAACATCGACATATATAAATAGGAATATTTAAAAACGTTTGAAGACAGAAACGCAATTTTTGCAAATATGCAAACTATCAAATAATGTTTAAAAATTTAACCACTGACATGCTGTGTGTCGTAGATTGCCAATACGTAATCTTTATTCTCCATTCTTTGATTATAAAAATAATGGACAAGAGATTGAAATTCCTATTTATTTAAGTCTCATATTTCTACTTAAAACTTCGTTATAAGAAAATTTGTTCAATAGAAATCTACTTAAATTCATGAAACTTTTATAACAAAATGCAAATACATAAAATGAAAAATGCACTTTAAAGAATACACCTATAATGGAAAAAGACATTTTAAGTCGGGCAGTAACTTTTGTCTTATGGAATGTAGATGCATGAGAAAATTTTAATTAGAATAAAGTTCATAAAAACAGAGAACAAACAGAGGCAAAGAAAAACTGAAGCATAGCGAGTTTTTAATCAGTATTTGAAAATTTTAATTATAAAATATTACTTTGTACTCGTTTGTAATAAAATACACACTACTCATAAAAATTTTCGAAGTCTTGCATCCAAACAATTCATTTTTAACATTTTCGTGAAAGTGGAATCTCTTTCTTATTGTATAAAAAGCATTTAGCATTTCAAATGTAAATGATTAAATACATAAAAATTTCATCTTCATGCATTTAATTGAAAAAACAAATCTTACATCCATCGAAACAGCTCTTCTCTAAATGTTATAAATGTACGAAAGTTTAATAAACTCCGTTATATGAAATATAGTTTTCGTGATATTGAAAATAATTTGGGAGCTAATTGTGCTCATAGACAATGTTCAACACAAATTTTATTTAAATACCAAACTTTGCTAAATAGGGGCTTCATTAAAGGGAGGTTATACTGTATTTTGTATTTTATTTTAAATTCGCAATTTTTGATGGCGCAATTAGCTCACATCATTGCATCATATCGGCTATAAAACTTAGCATAAAATATATTTTGAAAAATGCTCTCTTAAGAATTCTATATAGGAAATATGAGCATTTACATAGTTATATTATTAGAATTAAACATTTTATTCCTTCTATGCTATGTACATGTATGCATGTGTTTCTGATTAAACATCCATACATACAAATAGTGTTCTTATTTAAATCCTAATACTAAGGCTAATATTAATTACATTTCCGTGCCATTGTGTGAACTCAGATCGTCATTTAAGTTTTATACGATTCTTATTTTTAAATACTACGGTTACTTAAGAATAATCTTTATACTATTAAAAATGTTTAATATTTGTACTTTAGTAAATAGTACTGTAGTACTTTACAAATGAGGCAAATATTACTTTTGATAGAGAGTAGAAAACAAATGTTATAGGAACAATGAGCGACTAAAGGCCAATAGTTCAATGATGATCAATAGGCATCTTTAATAAAAAGTCGAACATTACTTTGGGAAATAATAAAATATAGGCATAATAGATCATTGTACGATGATTTAGTGATACTTAATTGTATACTTAATAAATAAAGGGAGAATTACTTTAAAAAAATACATATATCATAGGAAGACTTGGCCACCAATGATCTATACTTTATTAATTGTATAATCGATGAATTTTCTAAATAATTCATTAATAAGGTTAATTTAAAATATTCCAAGTAGATAAGCTCATATTTTAATAATAGCTCATTTTTTCACTCATTTAAATTTATATGTGAAAGAAAAGCTGAATTTCAGCGTGCTCTTTACTTAAAATATAAAATTTTATATAAAATAAAATGTGTAAAATGTCCTCTTAAAGATTGTATGTAATAAATTGTGAACATTTACATAGTTCTTTTATTATAATTAAACATTTTAGTCTTTCTAAGCTTTGTGTATATATGCAGGTACTTCTGCTTAAAATCATACATAAAAATACCTCATATTAGTAATGCTATTATTAATTACACTTCAGTGCCTTTCTGCGAGCTCAGCCGTCTTTTAACGTTTATACGATTCTTATTTTTGAATACTGCAGCTATACAATAATAATCGTTACATTTTTTTAAATATTTAATATGTATACTTTACAAGTAAGACTAATATTAGTTTTGAGATCTGTAAGAAATAAATATCACAGTAACAATGAGAGGAAAGGATAATAATTTAATGACATTTAATAATTATATTTAATAAATAAGGCGAAAACCTTTTGGGGGAACAATAAAATATAAACATTATGCACTGTAAAAAAAATCTGTAAAGTTACTATAATTTTTCTAGGAAAACTGGATTTCAAGAACTTTTCATGTAACGATAACAGCAAAATTTCGTGTAAAAGAGGAAGATTACATGAATTTTTACTGTTACCGTTACATGAAAAAAAATCTTCGAATCCGAGTTTTCTAGAAAAAAAAATCTTGTAACTTTACAGACTTTTTTACAGAGTAGGAACACTGTGCAAACGACGGCCAATCATTTAGTAATACTTAATAACCATATTTAATAAATAAGGGGTGCATTTCTTTAAATAGTAAAACTTAGGCAACATAGGAACATTTATCAAACAATCGGCTACAATTTAATAATTTAATAATCTGTAAATGTATTAAATAAGTAATTTTTAAGGTACATCTAAACATGCAAGTACATATACTATAATAGCCTATATTTACACTTTTTTTCTTTTTATAAGAACAATTAAAATTTAGTGTGCTTTTTACTTAATTTAACATTAGATAAAAATACTTTAGAGCAAAAATAATTATTTCAAAATAATTTTCAATTTCTTATTATTTCAAAACATTACTTTTATTCACAATTATATAGAATCCCGAAAAAATTATATGATATTGTTATATAAAATTTGAAAAGTCTATTATAACGTAAGTGGTTTCTGTCTGACACTTCAAATTTTCCAGGTGATTCATATAAGAATATAAGAGCAAAATTCGTATCGTGGACAGGCCATGTTTTATAAGTGAAACAATCAACATTGTTTCTTTCCAAAAGACATAAAAGTTTACGACATAGTACATTTACGTGAATCATAAAAGAAAAGAGTCATTTAAGATCTGGCCCAACTTCATTTTGTTCTTTTTTTTTTCTTTTAACTCTGCATCCAGTAAATTTTCTGCTGCAAATAAAAGTTCTATGATGATATTCTTATTGATGATACCTGAATGCAATGCATCACAAGTTAAATGGTTAAACTAAATTTTTTTTATAAGAAACCATGTAATCTTAAAAATATATTATTTATGTACACACTTAATGTGATGTTTCAATGATCAAAATCTTTTTTATATTATTATTACACAAAATACTTTATATTAAAATAAAATTGTTTTACAAGCATAATAAATTTTACATCAATTCTATTTTTTTAACTAATACTATATTTTATATGAAAATGCCTGTCACAAAATACATTTTTACTCATCGTAGCAGTATAAACTTTAGAAAAAGTATCATGGGCAATATTTTGAAAAAGTGTTTTATGATTCAATTCTTGCCTACAAATAATGTTATCATACAATTTTAAAATAGAATTTTTAAGCATTAGAAAACATATTATGTGTGCTTTTTATATGCAAACAAGACGAAATCCATTTATCCAAAATTTCTGAATGAGTAAGATTAGTAAGCTGATTCTAAATGATTATACAAAAATTAAAAATTATTAATGTACAGTATAACAAACAATTAACATTGCCTATCGTAAATATAAATTATTTCCATTTTCTACACTGTAAAAAAATCTGTAATCCTACAAATGTAAAGTTGCGGTAATATTTTTGCTTTATAACATTTATATGTAGACTGTACAAAAAAAATGTAAATCTACGAAACTAATTTTTGTAAAGCTACAGAAATTTGTAACTTTGCAAACGAATCTACTAAAATTCTAGTTATCGTACTATAATTTTATCTTTAACCTGAGTTACAATTATATAACATATCCCATGCATTCCAACTTCCTTAAAAATTCTAAGCAGTCTTACAGATTTCTTTTACTTTCTAGTAAAAGCTTGTACCTGTTAAATGAATTTTCACTGTTGCCGTTACAAAAAAGTTCTTCAAATCCCAGTTTCCTAGATAACTTTTACTAACTTTCCTTTTTTAACAGTGTAAGTAATTGTTGCAAAAATATTTTTACTATTATTTTAAATATATTTTTGTTTCCAGAAATTTCTCAAATATATATTTATTAATCAATTATGAAATATTGTGTTTATAACAGTGTTTTTTATAAATACGTAAAAGTACGATTTGAAACTACTGCTAAAATATTTATTTAGCTTTACTGTTTTTTTTACTTTTATAAATATATAAATTTATATAAATTATATAAATTTTTATAAATCATATTTCTTTTATTTATTAAAATGTGTACTTTTTATTCTTTTATTTACTCTTTCATAGTTTTTCATCCAGTTTTTCTTTAATTTCTGAATGCAATTTTTGAAATGTTATATTTAAATCTTGCAGCTTGCGTTCAAAATATGCATTATTAATTATCGATTTCAAGACAAATAAATTTGAATTTATCCCACAAATAAATCTCCTCCTTAAGTGTAAAACTTATTAGCATCATATTTTTTCCAGCATATTTATATTAGTGAAAAAATATCAAGAAAGAAAAATCATGTGATACGCACAGATTATGAAACAATTTCCAACACTTCCTGTGATTTTAATCAAAACTTCGTTATTTAAATAATAATTTAAATAAGATTACAAAGTAAACGTTTTAGAAAACATATAAAAAATTTGAAAATCTGATTTTAGCAGTTACCTTTCGTAGCCAAATATGTATTCCAAATCGTTTGAACATCCGTGTATTCGATCTGTAGTTTGATATATGTACCACAATCAGAATACTTATTTTAGAAAGTGAACGCATAAGACATTGGAGATTTTCTTTCAGCATTTTATATCAATACATGTAAACATACTTAACGTTTGCTCATCCCTCTAAGTTCCTACTACCTTTATAACACACCAAAATTTGTCTAAAATTCAATTCAAACCCAATCACTGTGAAAATTACTCAAATAACATTTTTAGAAATTATTATCCATAGATAGCGATATATCTGATTTTTTGCGTGTCCCTACATATCATTATATCTGTAATCTACAACCATTTCTTTTTAATTAAATTGCCATTCAATTTAAAACTGCAAAAGACATTTTCAAACCACTGTCAAGCAACTTATTCTCTTTCAGTAACCTTAGCGAATTCTTTTATATAGCACTGTATATCAACTATAGAATTTATATACATCAAATAGTACGCATAAACTTTAGTGAAACTGTAAATCACATATCATAATTAAAAATTCATTTATTTCTTCTTGTCATCATCACTATTTTACAACACTTCGGATAGAATATACTATCTGAAATATTTTACGAAGCCCTGTAAAGGCCACGCATTTCGTATTATATATGAACAATAACTATTCATTTCACCGCATATTCTATAATATGCATATTTTAGTACATTTTTAAAATACATATTATTTTTTTATCTTTCAAAAACTGTAGTATCTTTAAAATTTTTTTTTGGAACGATTTTTCCTACTCTCTGTAGCATACGGAAATATTTTATTGTCCCTTTACATAAACTAAACATCCTATAACCTTTATATAAAATATGATTCATTCTAGGGTAAACCTAAATAACATTCAAAAACTTAAGTGCAATCCTAGTGTATTTACGAGACTAAGAGCGCGGAGAGAAGGCCATATTACAGGCGGACTGACCGCGATTATGCAACGATATGACCGCGCGCTGATGTAACGATAACAGTAAAAATTCATATAACAGAATCGGTTATATGAGATATATTTACAACACTTTGGATAGAATATACTGTCTGAAATATTTTACGAGGGCCTGTAAAGGCCACGAATTTCGTATTATACATGAAATGACATATAGTAAGTCTCACCGACATATAACAATAAGATTATGTATGAGACAGTTTAACAGAATTAGAATAACCTGCAAAATATCATCCCGTATACCACTAAGTCACGGAATTATTTTGTGTTCCATGTAAATGAACAATAACTATTCATTTCACCGCATATTCTATAAAATACATATTTTAATGCATTCGCAAATCAATTACACACTATAAAAGAAAAAAATCTTTAGCTCCCAAACTTTTTTCTAGAAAAGTGTAATTTCTAGAAATTTTTATGTAACGATAACAGTAAAAATTCATATAACAGAATCGGTTATATAAGATATATTTACAACACTTCGGATAGCATATACTATCTGAAATATTTTACGAGGGCCTGTAAAGGCCACGAATTTCGTATTATACATGAAATAACATATAGTAAGTCTCATCGACATATAACAATTAGATTATGTATGAAACAGTTTAACAGAATTAAAATAACCTGCAAAATATAATCCCTGTATACCACTAGGTTACGGAATTATTTTGTGTTCCATGTAAATGAACAATAAATATTCATTTCACGCATATTCTATAAAATGTATATTTTAGTGCATTTTTAAAATCCATATTATTTTTTATCTTTCAAAAACTGTAATATCTTTAAAATCCTTTTGGAACGATTTTTCTTACTCTATGTAACATACGGAAATATTTTATTTTCTCTTTAGATAAACTAAACATGCTATAAACTTTATCTAAAATAGAGTTCGTTCTAGGGTAAACTTAAATAACATCCTAGAGCAATCCTAGTGTATTTACGAGACTAAGAGCGCGGAGAGAAGGACATATGACAGGCGGACTGACCGACAGACAAACAGCAATACAAACCGAAATCATAAACCTTTTCAAATTTAGCAAGACAGTCAAATCACTTTAAAAAAAAACTATTTCTTTCCAACCATTTGCAACAAACAGTAAAAAGGTTATTTACATTAATTCTCTTCAAAACATCAGTTTGCGTAGAACTGTTGTTACAAAGAATCAACCAAAATGGTCCAAAAACCAAGAAATGAATGATAAAATACAAAACAGCCATTAACAACCAACCAAATCAATTACACACTGTAAAAGAAAAAATCTTTAGCTCCCAAACTTTTTCTAGGAAAGTGTAATTTCTAGAAATTTTTTTGTAACGATAACAGTAAAAATTCATATGACAGAATCGGTTATATCAGATTTTCATGTTCCCGTTACATGAAAAGTCCCAGTTTCCTAGAAAAAGTTTTGTAACGTTGCAGATTTTTTATCTCTTTTCAGTGCATTGTAAATCAGAGAAAGCAAAAAAAAAAAAAAAAAAAAAAAAAAAAAAAAAAAAAAAAAAAAAAAACATATGATACATGCAGGTGGGTATTTCTATAAACTTTTTTGGAAATATGTTTTTAAAAAAATGCTTCATAATTAAATTTTCTTTTAATGATTACTTATGATGTTTCTATTTCTTTAATCAAGTTGCGACTGCTTTATGATATTTTTTTTCTTATTTCGTACAATTTAGTTTTTTATGAAAAAATGCTTTTATTCGTTGAAAATAAAATGTTAAAAAAGCTCAATATTATGAATAATAAAGATTTTTTCAATGAAATATTAAGCATCCAAACTGGCTGTTCAAAATATTACGAAATTCTATGTGTATTTTTCAACCCAACAAAGTTTCAACTGTTCAGATATATTTTCAAGGCGTTATATTTATTTAATACTGTTATAACAACATTATTAAATAAAACCTTATTTTAGCAACATCTTCTTCTAATAAAATTATATGCTACTTCGGATATACGCATCTGTTTGAAATACAGTAATATAATTTTACTAAAAATTTACAAACAGACTAACAAGAGGTTTTACAGATACAAATTGAAAAATAACTCGAAAAAGTTAATTTTCAAAATATGAAGAATATCAGACATTTTTAACAAGCTTTATATTAAAATATTCGAATTCTTTTATGCATTTAAAAGATAGTAGCATATGATATTTTACTTGAAAGATGATTCTGTAGTGAAATGAGTTATGGCTTAAAATAATTCTTTGAAGTTTAGTTTCACGGATTATACTTTTCATGAAATATCCATTAAAATATCTTCTTCCTAGGAGGAAATTTGATATCTTAGCTATTGGAATATCATACAAACTTCTTAAGGCTGATATTCTTCGATTTATAAAATACACCTAAATATCATTTTATGTTTTTCTTAAACATCTGTAGAAATAATTTTCCTATATCTCTCAAAAAAGTAAAAAAGTAAAAGATATCATATTTAAATATATCTCTCTATTCTTGAATTTAATTATTAATGCTGCAACATAGTCAATATTTTATGATAAAATCATTGTGCCAAATGAGACGCGATACCCCACAGATTTGTCGCTTTAAGGTACAATTGGCATTTCATTAAATAAAAAATATTTATTATTAAGCTGAAAATTCTTGAATACTGTTATTTTTTTAATTTTTAGCTTAAAACAAACTTATTGTGTAGAAATGTTAGCATCTACACTGTTAAAACCACAGATTGCATTTGGTTCTCCTAGGAATAAAACGCTTGTGTCGTGAGCGACTCCCCTAGGGGAGCAAGAATTGCACCCCTAGAGCACCCCTAGGACACCACATGATACCCCAATTGCACACCCAGGGCATCCCATGCCATGCGGTGCCCTAGGGGGTATCTCACTAGACAAGTGTTCTACCCCCTAGGAGAACCAAATGCAACCTGTGGTTTTAATAGTGTTTAGATCATATCAACAATGCGTTATTATTTTACCGCATTTATATGAATTAAAACCTATGTATGACGTCCAAATTCCTAAATGTGACAATGTTACTATCTACTAAGTTGAAAACCTCTCTAAAGCGGAAATTTCCTTGTGACACTTATGATTTCGTCTTAGTATTTTTTATTGAGGTAAGCAAACACAAAAAACTGGGACGGTAAAACGTGAGAAAGCACAATAATTGCTGGGAATTTAAATAAAATTCCAATTTAGCAGGCATAATTGTTAAGCAATTCTGTACTTCGAATTATAAAATTAAATAATAATAGAAACTGTAATTGATAAAAATTAATTTACAGAAATCTTTATGCTTAGTGAAATTTTACCTACATTTTGTACAGAAAAAATTTACATCCACAAAATTAGTCTGTAAAATTACAGAAATATGTAGTTGTACATAAACAAATTCTAAAATTACAGTAATTTTACAAAAATTTTACTTGAAACTTGGGTTGCAATTATATGAAAAGTTCTAGAAATATGAAATTTTATGAAATCAATTATATGAAAACTTCCAAGAACCGTATGAACCTTAAGTTCAATAATAAAAAAAATATTCCATGCATCCCAGTTTCTTAAACATTATTAGTAACTTTACTGATTGTTTTTAAATTGACATACTTTGCATAAATTTTTATCCATTACATAACATGTTATAGTAATCGGAGTTTCCGAGAAAATTCTTATTAACTTTATATGCTTTTTTGCAGTGTAGTAGACACATAGTAGTCATAAAACTGCATTCCGAAAAGTAATTGGATATGACATATTTATTTTTTGTTTTTTTCTTTTTCTTCACAATAGAATTATTTTATTAAAACATTTTTCTAATAATTCCTTTCCCCAGCAACAAAATAATGCTTTCATTTCTAAAAAATAGACGCTAAACTTTTAAAACTTAAATCTTTAAATAAATATTTTTTGCTAATATTTCATCGACGAAATTTCATAACATGCTTTGCGTATTGAAAACTGATATTTCCTTCTTAAGCATAAACTAACTGATATTATGCAATTCTCAAGTAGTTATTTATCATAAACACGGTTGGCAGTAATGCTTATGATTAAAAATCCAATACTTGGTACTTTAGAGAAAAGTATGAACTGCAAAACTCTCTTAAATTTTCATGTCTTACTCGTCAGTGTCTTCGATTATTGAAAAATTTAACTTATTAATACATGACAATGTCTGTAAAACTTCGAACTATCCGTTGTTTCTAAAACTAATCAATCTTTCTTAGATACAAATTAATGTTTGTTGAATGTTTAACAATTATTTATATATTGTTATAACTCTAGTTTACCCGATAGTTAACATAATTAATAAACTTAACTAACAAAATGTTTTTCAACTCAGAAAATTGAGAGAGAAAATCAAAATATATTTGAAGGATAAAAAATAGGGTTTGATTTAATAGATAATAGCCAAAACTTTTCTGCTTACATTTTCTGAAACATCGTAAATTGTTTTAAAAAGGTAAATTTTCCAAAATGAAAGCAAAATATTGATGTGGCATTTTACAAGCTAATTAAAAAAAACTTGTAAAACGATATATGTAATACATATATATATATATTGGAAAAAAACTTGAGTTTACGAAAAAACCTTTTACTTGTATACCACTAACATCTGTAAAAATATATCTTACACAGTTTTGAATGAAAACCCAAATTCTTATAGTTTTTTTAATTTCATGATATTGTAATGATTTAGCTTAATTTTTTTTTAATTTTATTACATGTTAAAAAAAGTGTTTTCCTATTTGTTAAAAAAAAAAAAAAAAAAAAAAAAAAAAAAAAAAAAAAAAAATGTCTTCACTTTTCATATTTATAGTTTAACTACAAATCTTCATTTTTAAACAGGAGCAATTACGGCCAAGCGCGATTGATAGACAATCGCATATAATAAGTGCAATTGAACATGACCCAAAAAGCTAATGCAATAATATCACGTTTAACACGCGATCACTACGCAACCCCTTCATACTGCAAACAATTTCGATCTTAAATTCAAAATTACACTTTAGGCGCGAATTATGTTGTCCTTGCGAGTTAGCGGATTGCTTTTATTCAGATTAAAAAACAACTGTTTTCGAACAGCATTATTTGATATTAATTTATTAAACATTACATTAATTACATTTTTTAGATAATTTATTAAATAATATTATTATTTAATAAAAAAATTCAATCAAAAATTAGAAACCGAAAATTGTGGTAGATTTTTGAATAAATAAACATAACCTTGCTATGTTAGCAAGCTACAATTCTTCCAGCCTCCTAACATTCTTTAATTCTCTCTTCGTACGTAATTTTTTACAACGTTGAAAGTAGATTTTTCACAAAGTATAAATTCAAGTAATTCAGATAAGTCATAAATGAAGTTATGATTGTGAAGGATGATATGCAATAGTAAGATTTTAATTATACCTAATATCCCTACAATGTTTATAAGTAACAAAAAATGAAACTGGTAAAGATAGAATAAAACACTACTATGGTTGAATTATACTTATATGTTTTCTGAGCATTTTATAACAATATTTTTCGCATAAAACTTAATAAGTATTTTCTTTTGTATTTTAGAAAGAATGTCAAATGATAATGGTATTCAATATCACAAGTACTAAACAGAATAAAAATCTGAGTTGAGCTTGAGAGATCTATTTTTTTATGTTAAAAAACTGAGTCGATTAAGGAAATAACTTTTGTTGTTTCACTTTCGTTTGGAAATTCTAATTAACTGAAATAAACCGATGTTGGAAAGCATATGTATTATTCGTTATTATTACAGTTCAGTTATATAACAAGAAACAATGAGTTAAACTAGAAAATAATTAAATTTTAATGTCAATATAGATGAAAGACATAATTATCAACAGTAAAAATATAAATAAAACCTGTAAAGACTAAGTGTGTAAATATGAATTCCTACAACATATAGTTATGCTTTACATGCGATGTTTGTCCATTCCGTTCAAATGAGTCTTTACAAGGTTCGATTTTTTATATTCAATTAAAAGGGATGCAAAAGCATTTAAATTATGTTTAAACAAAGTAATTTTTAAATTTTTTTTGAGGCGATTTATATATTAATTAACAAAAAAAAAAAAAAAAAAAAAAAAATTCAGTAAATTTTAAAGCGAAATCAAACTTTAATTAATTTAATGAAAATCAACCCTGCAAAAAAATCTCGCTTTATCTATGTTCACTAAGTGAGTGATTGATAGAAATATGTTACAATATTACAACTTCTGCCATTTTATCAAAATATTGAGAATGGGGATTTTTATAAAATCTAAATTGCAATCCATAAGGATGCACATTGTCGATTATCATTAATCCTTTTTCTACCGCATTACGAATTCATGAAAATTTTACATTCTAAACATTTTACGCAAATTGTTTAAACTAAATTAAAAGATTTCCATAATAATTTATTAAATATTTAAAGGATTTTAGAAGGATTGAAGGATTAAGTAAATATGAATTTACAGGGATTTTGTGCAATTTTTATAACCCAATACAAATCTTTTATTTTAAATTATATTTTTAATATTTTTGTAGAATTACAAATTGTAAAAATATGATGTTCTTATAACATAAACATAGAAATATTTCCGCATCGAAAAATCCCCATCCCCCACCCTCAGCGCCAAGAAAGCTGAAAAGATGCATAAGCAAAAGAAATCATCCTTTTAAAATATTTTTGTTTTGTGTAACCAATAATGCTTTTGGAAAAATATAAAGTAATGTATCTGTAATTCATTCTAAACAGTATTGCAATTAACTGACGTATTAAAGAGAATTTTATAATAAGTTATTTTAATGGTGCTTTTAAGTACCGTCGGAAGATAAAGGGTTATGTTTGAAGTATTTCCACTTCGCTAGAAATTCGTGTAAAATTTAAACAGACTTCACTCGTAATTTAAAAACAAATATTGCTTATGTAACAAAAAATTTTATAATTCATACATATAAAGATTTCTAAAGATATTTACACAAGTTTGATATTCAACACTAGTTTAGTTAGACTATAATAAACAAAAACATCTGTATCTATGTGTCTGCTATTTATCTCTTAAAGTACATACCTTCTAAATTCTTTATTGAAAAATTAACAACTGCATAATTTAAATGATATACAACACCCTACATACACCTTAGAAAATGTGAATGACCAACTATACATATTAATATAAATTTGTTCCCGTTAAATTTATTATTTTAAGATTTTTATGACCAAACACTAGCACTTTCTCTAAAAATACCCCCTTACAATATCTATAAAATTTGAATAGAAACATCACCATTTAGAATATGCAGTAACAGATGGAATATAAGATGATACAAATCTTCATATGAATTTTATTTCCAAAAATATTTCTTTGCATTTAAATTGATTTGGAACGGAGTTTTCGTAAAATCCCTTATAATACTTCGGCTCAAACTAGTCTAAAAATTTTATGCATCAGACAACCTTTTAAGTATCGCAATTTATCATGTTTTAAAGACCGAGTAAATCCTGCAATGTGGCATTTTAGAGATGTTTTGTAATGGTCATACATATTCTGAATATTTTAAAATAAACTTTGCTATTTAATATTTTTATTTTATACAGATTGACAATCGTTATATACATATTGCCTCTTTTAATTTCTATTAACATTTATAAACATATTTCATAAGATTTTGACAGATTGCACTGACACTCGAAGTAATTTTGTTGAGATAGAGTAATAAATTGTCTCAGTGAGTATAAATTTTAACTTTTTCTATAAATACATTTTTTAGTCAATCAATCATTTTACAGTGTATTTTTATATCACGTAACTTATGTTGCACATCTCTGAAAAGATATTTCATGAGTATAGATATAGTTTTTATAAAAAAGTTGTTTTTCTATTTATCTGTATTACTCTATTATTTATCTGTAATACTTACTATCGAATGTTTACATTTACAGCTCTATTCGCTTGTGTCTCATTGAGAGTCTACAAGATGAGGAATACTAAAAGCAAATGAATGATGCTTTACTTATTGAATTTAAAGCAAATTGGTGGACATCTGAAGGAAGGTGGAAAATGAGAAAAAAAATCAACTATTTTCTCGAGTATTTTTTTTCGTTGCATTTATCTGCTTTATAAAGTAATAAAACTTATGGTAGACATCTGACACATAAGATAGGGGTAAAGGGGCGGTAATTGAAAATGAACTGAGTGATGCAAAAGTAGTAAATGATACAATTTTTTTAACGCTAAATATTATTTATTATCCTTGTACTGTTATTTTATATTATCTATCATATACTTATGTGGCAAAAACTTTCAAATTTTAAACTGCATGTAAAAGTTTAACTTCAGAACAATGTAGGATCATAGGTAACACTATCATCATAATTCACGTCATCAATGCCTCCAACATTATTACATTTATCAGTCTCACCCGAGCATGACAAGTACAAGGTACTCCATTTTGTGAACATTTACAGGATGTTGCACATCTTGACTTGACACTCGAACAACGCACCGATGAAACCAGTTCTTGAGGAGCACATGACATATTACACATGACAGGTAGGTTTTCTTTTCCCTTTAATATTCAACCAAAATCAGTTGGGGATGGAATATTAGGTTTTAAAATGTGTGCTCTTCGCCATATTATTGCTTGGTAAAGAGCTCTTCTTATGGCTCGATAAAGAACGGTGTGAGTTGGAGGCATATTTGCTCGCTCAGCTTGCTTTTTTGTAAATAACCACCATCTTAGCTCACACAATGTTTTAATGTTTAATTTTGGCATGTACACTGCACATATGCATTCTTCAAGTGCAATACATGTTTCATTCTCAAGGATATCTGTTTGACCTAGTGCGGCGAGTGCTTTCAGAATTCTGTCGTTAGCATTTATGAAGCTCTTCCAAAAACTGGTTTTTGATTTACCATTGAATGAACCAGTGGTGTCAGATCCAGCAAAAGAATGCAGTCCCAATAGAAATAACAATTCAAACCTTTTCTGACCTAAAAATTTATACATTGTCAACAGAAATATTGCGCTTCTGAAGACCAGTTAAAATTAATGCTGTATCACTTGGTAATTCTGGATATTTATCAATCTTCAGTATAAGAACGTCGACATCTGATGATTTTATTTTTTGAGATCCTCTCTGAGTTGCAAGTACTGCGTATAGAATTAAATTTGCATCAGCTTCTTCTTGTGAAGTGCTGTTATTTTCTACCATGTCCGCAAATGTTTTTCCTAATCTATAAATGTTTTAAACATTAATATTTATACATAATTTTCTTTATTTTTTTTCAAATTGAATTTTTTCCCTTGCACCTTTTAACTAAACCCTTCCCCCTCCCACTCCTCAGTCGCGGGGCCCAGATGTCCACAAATGTTTTTCCTAATCTATAAATGTTTTAAACATTAATATTTCTACATAATTTTCATTATTTTTTATGAAATGGAATTTTTTCTCTTGCACATTTCAACCCTTCCCCTCTCCTTCGCCAGCCGCGAGTCCCGGATGTCCACAAATGTTTTTCCTAATCTATAAATGTTTTAAACATTAATATTTTTACATAATTTTCTTTATTTTTTATAATATGGAATTTTTCCCCTTACTCTTTTTAACCCCTCTCCTTCCCCTTTTCCTCCCCTGTCGCGGGTCCCGGATGCCCGCAGATGTTTTTCATAATATGTAAATGTTTTAAACATCAATATTTATACATAATTTTCTTTATTTTTTATGAAATGGAATTTTTTTCCTTGCACTTTTCAACCCTTTCCCTCCCGCCCCTCCCCAATTGCGGATCCCGGATGTCCACCATCGCTTTACTTAGTCTACAATATATAAGGAAAAAAAACGAGACCACTCACGATACTTAATTATAAAATTGCACACTGGCCTATGAAAAGCTGTAATTAGAAAACCCACTAGTTGCTACGATGACAAAAAGAGTAATAAAAACATTAAAAAAATAATAATTTAAAAACAAATTGTGATAGGGATTTCAAACAAATTTCATTACAAAGTGCATTTTTTCCCTCTATGCAATCGTGTAAAAATTTAAAATGGGCGATATTTGGAAGTTAAAAAAATTGCAGTTCCGAAAATTGAAAAACCGAAATTCCATCTAAAATTTGTTTATGATGGGTCTAGGAATATTAATGTTTAATCCATGTCGTACATAATAGGAGGCGTTCAGAAGAAATCTGATTAACTCCATCAAATACAAATGCACATTTTAACGAGTTAAAGTTGTCTATCTTTAATAAACTTTTTTTTTAATTATTGGTCTAGGAATATTAATGTTTAATGCACGGTGCACGTAATATATGACGCGCTCGACATAATCATCCTAAAAATGATGTTTATTATTATCATTAATTTAAATATAGAATTTATTCATAAGTCTTTAAAATTTGAGTTTTTTGAAATATCATTTTCCAAATAGTCGTTGTAATTTGTTAAATTACATTTTTTTATAGTAACAAATTAAGACGATTCATTACTTTGACTATTTCTTTGTGAGTTTCCTGACAAATTTGAGCAGGGAAGGTAATTGACTGTCACTTTTAATTCGTCATCAGAGTCAAATTCGTTGCCTAATAACACACGAGGGTGTTTAAGAACATAAAATTTTAAGGAATAAAAAAAATCTAATTTTTTTTTAGAAGTTTAATGATTAATATGCTTTCCGGAATGCTGTTTCAATTTCTTCAAAGAAATTAATAGCTCATGGAAAGAATTTAACTGGAATTGTTTCTGAATAGAGATAAAATTAATATTAAACCTATGAGAATAAATTTCGTTCCATGAAAAAGTGGTCACTCAGGGAGGTGGTTGCTTAAATCAATTTTCTCATAATTATTTTAAAGGGTGAATTATTTCTCCTCATTTAGTTTTTGGGTTGAAGCATTTAGCGTTCTGGCTGAAATATGTCTGGTTAAGGTCAGGGTGGATGTCGAATCAAATAATTTTGTCAAGTTTAGATAGGATTTGCAGTGTGAAAAAAAATTTTTTTGTTGCGTTAGTGTCGGATTGTTTGTTGAATTCAGGTAGAATTTTCTGGTGCTGGTCATGTTTAGTTCCGAATAACACATTTTGTTTTCATCCATCCAAATTGTTTGTTTTCATCAAATAAAGAAAAGAGAATGTTTTTATTTGGATGATTTAGAAAATTTGGCACAACCCGACTGAATTTTATTTTCCTGTTGTTTGCTTGTTTTGGATCAAGTCGCGATTTAAAAGGCATTTGTTTTCCATGTCTGGTTTTTGTTGACTGCAAATGGAATTTCCATTTTCTGGTAGGGTTGCATGTAGACGGAAAATGATTTGTCGTGGTTGGATCCGGTTGCGGTTCGATGAAAACTTCAGCTTCGAGATGGGTTGCAAGGGGACTGAAATATTTTGATTTTTTTCTCTTTTTCAGGTTTACTTCGGTTTGCTCGCTGACTTCAAATGGAATTCACAGGCTCGTGTCCGATTGCGCTCTGGTGGAAAGTATATTTCTTGTTAGGATTAGTTAAAATATTCAAGAGAACCTGTACTAGTGGGATTTGTCGGCGGAACTTTTCTTCGAGTTCGCATTGACTTCCAAAGGAACTTTCTGATTCGAAAATTATTCAACACAATTTTTGACAAAGAGCTAGTCTTTTTCTAATTTTCGTAAAATTGCATATACTAATTGTTGTAACTCTAAAGTCTCTTGAAAAACTATTAGCTGTTATCCTATTAAATGTGTATTCCAATTTAAAATTCTATTATTTATTTTTAAATTCCCTTTTACTCTCAAACGCATGAAATTGCAAGTTTTTTGGCAAAGCTACATAATGGGCAAAGTTTGTCGATTTTTTGATAATAGCACAAAATATTGTTAAAATTATGCCAAAGTTGACATTTTCAATCGAATTTTCGGAAGTGGGAGATCCGGGAATGCAAAAAAATGTCATACTGAGAAAATAATTATTTAGAAATATAATTCTAATTGAAAGAGCTTTAAATAGAATCACACAGAATTTTATACATCTCTTCAAAAATCTCCAGATCAAGTTATATGTTTTTACTTTTAAAAATGACACGGGAAATGTCTGAAAATTTCGAGCTGTTGGGGGTGGAAAAATACTTTTTAGAATACTTTCTTTAAAATCCTTATCTACTATTCTATAATTCTATTTGCAATAAGCCTAAAAATTATCAGGCTAATTTGAAGAAAGGTGGATGATTCTCCAATTAGCTCGGCTCTTTATAAAGGGCTAATTTCTCAATTAGCTTAACAAATAAATAAATAAAAAAGAATTATGCCTAGTTAAACTGATGGCATAGAGCTCACAGGCTATGCAGACTAATTGTATATTACAGCCTTATAAAAATAATGTCCTAGGAAAAAAATAAGGAAGGAAGTACCCTCCCCCCAATTTTCTTTTTTATACTTATCATTGAAGCAACAAAACTAATCAGGGATACGTTTTATCGTATAATAAACCTGTACCAGAAAATTCGAAGCAAGTCGAATAATTCTGCATAAAAATCCATTTATGTAATTTAAGAAACGTTTTCCCCCGAAACCCTCCTTTAAAATTAATCATTAAACCTCAAAACTGTACAGAAATTCAACTTATCAGAAAAAAACTACATACAAAATTTAAAGCAATCGAATAACTCTGCATAAAACTTTATTTAGCTAACTTAAGGGGGAGGCAATCGCCGTTACCCTCCTTTATAATTAACAAAAGAATACCGGAACAAATGAGCGAAGCTTTTTACTACTATGAATATGTATACAAAAATTGAAACAAATCGGTTAAATCTGTATGAAAAACCATTTACATAAATTATGAGGGGTAGTTTCCCCTATCATCCTTTTATACATATCCAGTGAATTCCAAAAGCAAATCAGGTACTCGTACGAATGGCCATTTCAGAATAAACCTTTATACAAAATAAATTCCAAGCAAATAGATAAATTTTGCGTGATAAACCTATATTCAGACGGGGGGGGGATTACCCCCCATTCCCACTCTTTAAACTTATCCAATGAATACCCAATACTAATCACGGAGGCACCTCATTAGAATGATCCCGCATCTAAGATTTGAACGAATTCTACTAATTCTGCATGAAAAACCTGTTTATACAAATTGAGGGGAGGGGCAATAGCCCTTGTTCCCTTTCTTATACTTATCGAATGAACTCTCAAAACTAATCAGGGAAGCGTCTTATCATAATAAGCCTAAATCCAAAATTTCATGTAATACAGTCTTTGATAGCCTATGAGCTTTTTAACTCACGATTCAATGTTCTAGCATTGTTTTAACATAAGCTGCCATGATAATTGCACTGCACCATAGTAACATAAGAGTTTAAATACCGTTTTTAATAGTATCTGATACAACGAGGAATCTACATGGTAAGCATATTAAGAAATATAGTGAAATATATAAATTACATGATTATTATTAAAGCACATTTCATTATTAGAAATTGCAAGTTAGACTATTTCTTTGATTGTGTAGAAAGTTTTTTTTTTCTTTTTTTTTTTTTGATATTGTGTGTTTGCGGCAAAAAACACAAGCGGATCATTTCGAAACACAATAAACATATCTTGATTATATTCCAAATTACAATCCCATGTTTTCGTAACTATAAAGAAGCACAATACAATTATTTTAAATATTAAACTCATCCAAACATAAATTGGATGTTTTCAGTCCATGTCCATTATTAATTATCATTAATTTTCTCTTTTCTTCATTATATAATAAGATCTGAAATTTAAGAAGAAACATTTAAAGACAAGTTGCTTTATTCTCATTTGTTTAACTAAAAATAAATAAAGAAGCATTTAAAATTTTCACTTTACCAATGTAATTATATAATACCAAGCATAAAGAACAAGCAAAACACATTTTACATTTTTACATTATATAAAATTAGAAAGTGGAGTTAAATTTGGATAATATATATATTTGATAAAATGTCAAATGTTAATACATACATTTACAAAATTCGAAGAAATTTTGAGTGTTCGATTGTTTATACGAGTTCATTCAAGCAAATTGTTTCATGAAACTTCAGGAAATTCATTCAATTAATGGCTTTTATAATTTTACGGCATAATTATGAAAATCCTTTTCTCTAACGAAATTTAATTGAACTTTATATTATATTTTACTAAACATAAACTGAGTCGGAATTCAAATAATCTTAAAGACTTTTCGAAAAACTACTTTAAATTTCGTTTATATTACGAAGTTCCAAGAAATTAAAACGTTAATATTTGTTTCCCTTATTTTTTCTTATGCATATTAGCTTTGAAATAATTTATTATCAATTTATGAATTTGTGCATAGAAATCACTTGCATCTGATAAAGGACTTAGTAGGTTATCTGAAGTAATAAACAGTACAAGGGAACTTTATCAAATGACATTATTTTATAATTACAATACTAAGAAATATTTTATATACACAAAATGTAGACTATTATTCACTTTTTCCACTCATAATAAATATTAAATTTCATTAAATATTACATATAATTCCTTCGATTCATTGAAATTAAATTTTATCATACTGGAAAAAGAATTTTCTTCGTTTTTACTCTTCAAAAAAATGTAGTGAATTATTTCTGGGAATTAATTCACTACATTTTTTTGAAGCGTAAAAAGGAAGAAAATTCTTTTTCTTCGTTTTTATTTCTGGGAATTAAAATGTACCCATTAGTTGTCCATTGTGCAATTAGCATTTAAAATACAGTTTAAATCTTTATTTTTTGGGATATTTTAATTGTGTTTACAAATACTCTTAACACACGAATCACGTAAAAAGAATATTTTAAAATTGGAACTGTTCAGTCAAAAAAAGAAAAAAAAATTGTAATTTTTTCTACGATTATCTGTAATAAAAAGAAGCATTCATGCACAAATTTTAAAAAATTTATTTTTAGTCTTACCTTATAGAAATAATGACACGTTACAGTATATAGTTAATATATTTGTATATATAATTATACTATATATATATATATATATATATATATATATATATATATATATATATAAATTAAAATATACATATATTGTATGAGAGCTAATGAAAATGCAGTAAGTTATACTTTAGGCGTAATCGATCAAGATTTGGGTAATGATAATTATCTAGGAGAAAATATATTAAGTGTTATAAAATGTTGATGATGGGAATATATCTAGATATTACCAGAACAGGAATATTTTAAACATTGTGGTATTTTGACGATAAAAATCTTCCGTTTAACATTTATTCATCACCAGTTTTCATGATTCAATGCAGCTGCAACAGTGAATAACAAAACAAATGTAGCAAACAATTTTTGAAGTAACTTTTTGCTTGATTTCTTTTAATCCAAATGTATTATAAAAATACAGATTTTCGGGTACAAATAAAAATGTTGGAAAGAAAATTTGTTTACAAATACGTAAAACTGCACGAAGAGACAAGTAATTTAATAGTATCTAATACAGCAAAGAAATTATATAGTAAGCATGTCCAGAAATATAGAAAGAACTAGATTACATGATTATTATTGAAATTTATTTTAGAATCTGCAAGTTACGCTCTTCTCTTGATTATATGAAAAGTTATATTTCCTCCTTCTATTTGCTTGTTGCAAAAACTCGTTTAGATAAGTTCGAAATACAACAATTTTTTATGGTTATATTCCCAATTTCAGTGCCGTGTATTTGTTTACTTGAAAGAAAAATAATACAAGTATTTTAAATATTTAACTCGTTCGCATAAATATTACACACTATCTAAAGCTGATTTCAGTCGAAATAAAGTACTAACTATTGTTAATGTTCTTTTTTATTTTTTATTTAAGAAGATTTAAAATTTAAGAATAAATAATTAAAGACATCTTGTTTTATTATCATTTGTTTTACTAAAAGCGAATTAACTGCTTTTTAAAGTTACATCTTTCATTATGCTAACGCAGCTATATAATGTCAAATATAAATGCAAAGAAAAATGTTTTTTACATTTTTACTTTACATGAAATTAGGTAGAGGAAAATTTAAATAAGATCTATGTTTGATAAAATTCATACCTTTAAAATATGCTCTAAGTTAATTCTAAGACATTTTCATTATACGATTGTTTACACGAAGTTAATTGAAGTAAATTGTTTCATGCAATTTCGCAATATGCATTTAATGTATGGCTTCTGTATTTTTATGGCATAATTATGAAAAGCGATTTTAATTAATCTTTATATATTTAATTTTACTATACGTAAACTCAGACAAAATTCATATTATCCTAACGACTTTTCGAATAATTGCATTAATTTTCGTTTCTAGTATGAAGTTCTCCGAAGTTGAAAAGTTAATATTCATTTCCTTCGTTTATTTATTTTCTCAAACAAATTCGTTTTAAAATAATTTACTCTCATTTTATTATTTTGTACATAATAATTGTTTAATCTGATAAGCGACTCTCTAGATTATCTGAAAAGAGAAACAAAACAAAGATTATATCGAATTGTTTTACGTTTACTGTAAAGAGCATACTATTTTAAATACACAAAATCTAGAACTATTGATTATTATTATAATTTATGATTATGCTAAAAATGTTTCGCTTCTTCAAATGTTACGTACAATTATTTCGCTTCATTAACGATAATGTTTACCTCTTTGGAAAGTGAATCTTCCTTTTTTTACTCTTAAAAATCTAAGATGAATTATTTCTATGAATTTAAAATTTAACTAATCGTTGTTCACTGGGCAATTAGCACTTATAAATATATTTTAAATATTTAATTTTCGTGATATTTTAATTGTATGCAGGAATTCTACAAAATAGATTTTTTTTGAAATTGCAACTGTTAAATAAAGAAAAGAAAAATAGATATCGTAATTGTTTCTATGATTATATGTGATAAAATAACCATTCATGCAAGTCATTTTAATTTATTTTGGGGTTAACTTACAAACAGTTAGATGTTACAATAAATCTATATTATAAAGACCAAACGTATCTGTGACGTAACGCATGCGTCATTTTGCGAATGACAAATCTTTGAAATAAAATTTCCGTTTTGCAATTTTTTCTACTGCAAATGTTTCAACGTCTAAACATCCCACATTTTGAATTTTTAGACCATCGTAAAGGTAAAAAAATGTACTTTTAAATGCAATTTCTTTGAAAACTGTATAGTAATTTATTTCTGAGATATTAATTTTTTAGGTAGATTTCGTATGAAATACTACCTATTGCATTGTCTCCCATGTTGGAATTTCTGAAAAATTTTTGCGGATCTACACGAATCATGACTCCTAGACCCCAAAACCACCATCAGTAAAAAAGTTTATATATCTATCTATCTATCTATCTATCTATCTATCTATCGGTGTATATCACTTTCTTCTAGACACGATAACTTCCATAATTATGCTCAGATCTTCTTCAAACTTTTACATAAATTCAAGGAGCCTAAAATCTCGGTCGAGTTCGTTAATGGGCAAAATCGTACCAAGGGGGTGGAAATAGGGAGGGTTTTTGTGAAAACAGAAAAAACGCGATAACTTCTTAGTTAAAATAGATATCGAATCAGTTTAAAGTTTATATTACTTCTAAGAAATGGGCAAAAAGTTTATGCATGACAGATTTTTTATAAAGTTAAAAATGGGCTCAAGGGGCGAAAAAAACATGGTTTTTGGGAGAAAAAAATTCATAACTTCGTCAATTCCCAAGATATTAAATCCAACTAAATTTTATATAAATGTACTCAATATTATCTAAACCTTTTGTATTTACAAGTTTTTGATAGGACCAATTTTTACCGAGGAAAAACATTAAAAACGAATAGAAAAAGGGGGGAGGAAAAAGAAAAAAACCCATAACTTACTCAATTCTTAAGCAATCAAATCTAATTAAATTTATTTTACATCTTCACAATAAGATCTACAACTTTTATATTGACAAGTTTTTCATAGAACCCATTCTTATAGCAAAAATAAATGAAACAGAAATAGGAGTTGGAGTAAAAACCTTAAATCCAAACTGCTTATATTCTGACTCATTTTAAAATTCATTTTTGATTTTAAACGCATCCAAATGACAGATCCTCTTATTTAGGAACTATATAATGCGACGTTTTGGCCAATTTTTTGATAAAGGCAGAATATATTTTTAAAAAGGCTGCCAAAAAAGGTATTTTGAACAGATTTCCCGAAATTATCGTCATTAAAAATTGATTAAGTATAACAAATTGCGTTTTTTCTGAGTCATTTTTAAATTCATTTTTGTTCTCAAACCCATCCAATTTACAGGTCCTATTATTTAGGAACTATATAATGCGACGTATTGGCCAGTTTTTTGATAAAGGCAGAATATATTTTTTAAAAGGCTGCCAAATAGGGTGTTTTGAACAGAATTTCACGAAATTATCATGATTGAAATTTGAGGAAATTAAAAAAATTGCGTTTTTACCGAGTCATTTTTAAATCTTTTTTTGTTCTCAAACGCATCCAATTTACAGGTTCTCTTACATAGGAACTATATTATGTGACGGAGTGGCCAGTTTTTTGATAAAGGCAGAATATATTTCAAAAAAAGGCTGCCAAAATGGGCACTTCACACAAAATTTCCCAAAGCGACCATGATTAATGAACTGTGGGTATTCAAATAACAAATTGTTTATTTTATGACTCATTTTTAAATCCAATTTTGCTCTGAAACGCATTCAAATGACAGTTTTTTGTTACTTAGGAACTATATAATGTGCGTATTCTTTCATTTTTTGATAAAGGGTGAATGAATATACATACTTTTAAAAGCTGTCAAAGTAAGCACTTCGCAAAACAATTTCCCAAAGCGATCATGATAAAAGAATTGAGGTTGTATTCAAATAACAATTTTTTTATTTTATGACTCATTTTTAAATTCAATTTTGCTCTCAAACGCATTCAATTGACAGTTTTTCGTTATTTAGGAACTGTGTAATGTGCCGTATTGGTCAGATTTTTGATAAAAGCTAAATATATATTTAAAAAAATCTGTCAAAGTGGGCACTTCGTACAAAATTTCTCAAAGCAATCTTGATTAAAGAATTGTGGATGTATTAAAATAATAAATTGGTTATTTTATTACTCATTTTTAAATTCAATTTTGCTGTCAAACGAATTTAATTAACAGTTTTTTGTTATTTAGGAACTATATAATGAGCATATTGGTCAATTTTTTTTAATAAAGTAAGAATATAATTCAAAATATGTTGCCAAAATGGGCATTTGAGTAGAATTTCGTTTAAGAGGATTTCGATAAAACCAGTTCTTACAGAAAAATGAAATTAAAATTTTTTTAAAAGCGGTTGAATAAAGTAGTTAAACTGGGTTTATCTCTAATCATTTAATTTTTTTTTTTTTTTTTTTTTGAGATGAAAACTTTTCGAAATCTACCTCCGCCTATAGGCCATGCCGAAAGGGATTTTTTGTAGTTTTTAATATTGCTTTTTTAATTATGGCAACAGAAGTAACTCAACTTTTATGAAAAGCAGAAGGAAAACAGCCGAAAAAAGCATATTAGTGTATATTTGTATCTTTATGTTGCCCTTTACTCATTAAAACTGAAAAAAAAGATGTTATAATGCATGCTGTTTGCTGCTGATTATCGTTTGTTATACCCAGTGAATTTTGGTGTCATTTAAAGATTTCATTTGCACTTAAAGGTATATAGTGTTTGTTTTAGCTAATAGCATCGAGACTTCAAGTTTTGAATTAAAAGGATTTCAAAATGATCACATTAGAATACCAGTTTTTTTTTTTAAAAAAAAGGTAAATATAGATATGAAAAGTGCATATGTAAATTTTGATATGGTGAAAATGACATCGGGTTTAGGTTTCACGGAATTAAAATTCTATGACTGAGTTAAAATGGAATATTTTTTTTTCATTTTGAAATAATAGCATATGAGCATTAATTGATAATTTTATCATAATAACAGATCTTTGTTATTTTTTATTATTACACTTATGATTAAAGTTTACTTTTACCAATTTCTATAACGGAGTTTTATAGAAGTAGTAATTTTCTTTAAATTTAGGTCATATATCTTTAGTTTAAGAGTTAGATTTATCAATATATGGTGCTTTTCAAATATCTTTGTAGGTTTATTATAAATCAAGTAAGCAGTTCCATTTCAAACATTTTCTTTCGTCGAAATTCGATGGGTTCTACATTGTAATTATAAAATAAAAAGAAATATGCTGTATGATATTGTATGAATGTTTAAAAAAATCTGCCTTAGGCGTAAAACATCAGGATTTTGGTAATTATTATTATTTCGAATTGCATTTATTAAACGTTGTAATATTTTGACGATGGGTGTCTTTGAAATAACCACTACTCATGTGAAAATTTTAATGCAGCCTGATCGGTGAATATCAAAACAAGTAAAGTAAACTAATATCGAACGATAACAGACGGAAAGGTTATTATATGTTTCGGTAATTTGACGATTAAAGTCGTCCACTTAACTTTTATTCATCATCAGTTTGAAAGATTTAGTACGACTTCAGCTTCGAACAACAAAACAAGGGTAGTGACTGATTTTTGAAGTAGTTTTTTTCTTTGAAAACAATCATTGTTTCAATCCAAGAGCATCAGTTGTAAAAAGACAAATCTTCAGCTACAAATACAGATGTTAGAGAGACAGATCTTTTGAAAATATATAAAACTGGACAAAGAATGAATTTTATCTTCTCTCAAGTTTCCGTGCATCAGGACACATCAGTATAAAACAGTGAAATAATCATTATTTGGAAAAAGCTGGATGAGTATAGAGACAGTTATAAAACATGAAGACATTAATAACAAAACAGAACATACTAAGACAATTTTTCGCTAGATTTTTCAGTTATTTTATTATGAGACTATGGTGGGAGACAAAAACGCTGTATGATAGATTTGCGTTATTGTAAGGTTAAAAGTCTTCAATTATCACTTTTCGCGCTTTACTAAGAAGAATTACGGAATAAGTAGAATTATGGATTGACCGATTCTTATTAACTGTTATAAAGATAGTCGTGAGAAAAAAGGTAGTAAATAAATATTATTAATAAGCATGAGAAGGGAAATCCAATTAAAGTGCATAATAAGACCATTTAAATAAAATAAGGTTGAACGCAATTTGCAAAACGAGCGTCAGTGGATACAAAAGTTTAAATTACTCATGCAATTGTTGTTTATATTCGAAGATTAAATTAAGTAAAAGAAGATGTACTTTAAAAGAACATAGTGTTGCTGGTGTTGTAGCGTTTTATTTGTGTCATGATATGGTTAAAAAATCATGAAAAATCATGTGTCAATTTATTTACTTGAATTTCCCTAGTTCATTAATTAAAAAAAACTGAAAAAATATGTTGTTGAATTTTCCGAGATAAGAAAATGAATAGTTTCGAGGAAAAGCTAAAAGATGCTAAATGCTCATAAAATATGGAAAGGGGATCAGTTTCTTTAACTACTTCTGTGGGCAACATAACAGCTATTAACCGATAAGTAAAGCAAAAAGCTTTTCCCTTGTAGCTAAATATATTTTAGAAACAAAAAAACCACACCCAGTGCTGATATATAACATCATATGGTAGGTGTTGAATTAATGGATTCATTTATGGCACGTTATTATCACTCTTAAAGCAATAAAGTTTCGAATATGCATGTTGAATATGCCTGACTTCTTCAAAGAAATGTTGCAAGAGCTGGTAATGTTCTACTAAAATTTAAAATTAGCATAGAAACAAACCTATTATACATAGGAAGCTCCTCACTTAACATGAAAAAAAGGGGCAGCACCCGCTAGCGTTTGTCCTTCTTTTCAATGTCAAGCAAAGAAAATATATTTCACTTTAGTTACAAAAGAACTAAGGTATGACAATGGTAAACGGAATCTAAAAATGTCAGAATGTAGATGTATTCTGAAGTAAAAGAATGAAAGCAGTATGAGTAAAATGAGATAGATTTGTGGCCTCCGTCAAGAACATTTATGTCCAGAATGTTTGAAATATTTTCTTCAAAACCGATTTTTTCCCAGAAAAAAATAAGTATATTGTAATAAATGTAATAGCACATGACTATCGTTTCACGTGTACCATTTTTGCATGTAAGCGTCATATGAGGCTGCTCATAAAATTTCCTTAAGAATAAAAAAAATGAAGTTTCTTTTTATTCTATTCTATTTCCAGAAAATGTGGCAGTATTTGTTTTTTGTCTATTGCAAAATTTTTCATATAAGAGAGGATGAATTCAATAGTTTATTCATTTTTTTGTATTTTACTGAGATTTCTACAGTTAAACAGACAGGTTCCGATGAGGGTAGGAAGGAGGTTCAATTTTAACTTTGAATTTTTTAACTTTAAAATTTACTTTTTAAAAAATTTGCTTAAAAAACGACGGTCATTTTCGTATATAGCGAAACAAAATACATAAAAATCAATTATAAAATATTAAAAATACAACAACTATTTTACTACATCAAATTTTAGCTGTTTTTTCTCCTCTAACTTTAAAATTAGTAATTTGTAAAAAATCTTTACGTGATGGTAAAAACTGGAGTTCAAATTCGGATTCAACGGTTACAGAGTACATAATAATCAATTATGAAAAGCTGGAAAAGTTTACATGACGCAATTTTTACACGACAATGTAATTCAAAAACGTTTCCAAATATGTATCATTTTGCAAAAAAATTAAAGATGCAAATTTTCATCATTTTATTTAACAACATTTCTTTTTTTTTCTATTGTTTATTACAAATCGAGCATTTTGTATTTATATGTCAGAATGATTAAAATTTTCAAATTTATAATGTTGTGTTAATTAAAATTCAAAAGTTATTTTATACAGATGCTGAAAATATATTTTGTTAAATGTGTGAATGACGCCTTATTTGTAGCAAAAAATATGTGCCAACTTTAAAGAACTATTGTTCGGTTAATTTTAATCGTAGAATATGGGGACTTTTTTGCTTACTTATCAGTGTAATAATAAAATTTTATTGAATAACTCTGTTAGAAAAATCCAGCTATTTTTAACTTCTTTTTGATAAGATATTTTCAATCTTTTTTGACTAAATTGATCGACAGAATTACTGATTGTACTCCTTTCCGAGAAGGTAATTTTTTAATCCTTTTCGATTAAATCTCTATAACGAAAGGATTCTTTTACTATTATTTTGCGAAATAAGTTTTTTTTTTAATTTTTTTATTTATTAATATTATATAAGAACAATTTTATTTTCTTTAATAGCTTTCATTTTTTAAAAATGTTTGTAATGTATATTTGGATTCCTTTTAGATATTTCGTTGATATTTTAAAATTTCAAAATAAAATTTATTTTTTTTCAATTTATGTACATATAAATGGTTTTGATTGGAGAGAAATTTGGAAGAGATTTAATTCATTGAGATATTACATATAAATAATACTATTAAAATTCATATTTAATGGTAAAAATGATATTTTTTCACATCTACTTATTTGCTTGTAAAAACTATTCTCGAATGATGTGTATGTAATCGAACTCCTCCTAAAGGACTAGACCGATTTTGATGAAATTTTGTGTGTGCGTTCCAGTAGATTCGAGAATGGTTTAGATTCACATTTCGTCGAAATTGATTCAGTACTTCCTTAGTAATTAGGCAAAAGCAAATAGTTAGTGATTTTTCGCTAATTAAAAGTGCTATATATATAAAAGAAAGTCAGGATTTCGTATTAATCATAGCACAAAAAAATCTACCATACCAAAAATCTTGAAAATTGGGGTAAAAATACTTCTTATAACATCGAGTGCCGCTAACAGTGGATTTTCGAAAATTCCACCCCTACGATGAATAGAAAAAAGAACGAACTTTAAAAAATTCCTTAAAATCGGCTTTTGTAGTTATTTTTCATCTGATAACATATTTTAGTGTATTTTTTCATGCTGAATCGAACGGCACAAAGGAAATTTGTTTAAGTCCAGTAGTTCGTAAGATAATTAACATTTTCCTAATCTGGCGATGTCTTCGGCGCAAAAACCTGAAATTTTCAATGCTTATCTTTATATATAAAAATCTTCTGTGCGTGTGTATGTAACTGAACTCCTCCTAAAGGACTGGACCGATTTTAATGAAATTTTGTGTGTGCGTTCCAGTGGATTCGAGAATGGTTTAGATTCACATTTCATAGAAATTGATTCATTACCTTTTTAGTAATTAGGCAAAAACTAATAGTTAGTTATTTTTCGCTAATTAAAAGTGCTATAAATATTAAAGATAGTTTGAATTTCGTATTAATCACAGCACAAAAAAAAATCTACCGAACCAAAAATCTTGAAAATTGGGGTAAAAATACTTCTTATAACATCGAGTGCCACTAAGAAGGGATTTTCGAAAATTCCCCCTATCCTAAGAAAAGTAAAAAAAAAAAAAATGAACGAACTTAAAAAAATTCCTGTAAAATCGGCTTTTGTAGGTATTTTTCAACTGATAACATATTTTAGTGTATTTTTTCATTCTGAATCGAATGGTACTAAGCGAATTCGTTTAAATCCAGTAGTTCGTGAGATAATTCACTTTTTACTAATTTGGCGATGTCTTCGACGCAAAAACCTGAAATTTTGAAAGCTTATCTATATATATATAATAAAGTCTGGATTTCGTATTAATCCCAGCACAAAAAAATATACCGAACCAAAAATCTCGAAAATTGGGGTAAAAATACTTCTTATAACATCGAGTGCCGCTAAGAAGGGATTTTCGAAAATGCCACCCCTAAGAGGAGTAGAAAAAAGAGCGAACTTTAAAAAAATTCCTTTAAAATCGGCTTTTGTAGATATTTTTCAACTGATAACATATTTTAGTGTATTTTTTCATTCTGAATCGAATGGTACTAAGTAAATTCGTTTAAATCTAGTAGTTCGTAAGATAATTCACATTTCCCTAATTTGGCGATGTCTTCGGCACAAAAATCTGAAATTTTCAATGCTTATCTTTATATATAAAAATCTTCTGTGCGTGTGTATGTCACTGAACTCCTCCTAAACGACTGGACCGATTTTAATGAAATTTTATGTGTGTGTGTTCCAGTGGATTCGAGAATGGTTTAGATTCACATTTCATCGAAATTGATTCAGTACTTTTTTAGTAATTAGGCAAAAACTAATAGTTAGTGATTTTTCGCTAATTAAAAGTGTTGAATAAGTTCGATGAAGAGAGTACGGACGGAATACCCGAGCGGTCTAAGGCGCCAGATTTAAGCTTTGTTTCTTGAAGAAAGAGATCGCGTGTTCGAACACCACTCCTGACAAACGTGTATGCTTTACAATAATATTTCCTGCATTATAATTTTGATTAACCGACTTCAGAAAATCGTTAACTTTTAACTAAAAACAGAAAAATAAACTTTTCTATCAAAAATAGAACCGACTTCAAAAAATACTGAAGAGTGAAAAATAATTTCCTTACATAATTGTAATAAGAAATTAAATTAAGAGCGTAGTGTTTATCGTGCGTATTACCATATTTACGTACATTTATTTGATTTTCTGGAGTCGGTGCCAAGAGGGACAACGTCTGTCGGTGACAGGACAACGTCTGTCGGGTTCGCTAGTATATATTTAAAGTTACATTTATTGTGTCAAAAACTATACTTTATCAGATTTCTGTTTTTCTTAAAATTCATTCAAAACCACATTTTTTGCCAAAGTAATATTTACAATCTAAAAATCTAAAAATACAAGGTTACCTCAGTATCTTATGCTCAGAATATACCACAGAAGAAAAATCTTGCCTTTGTATGCCGTTCATCGTCATCTTGTTTTCTGCTACTAGGATAATATTTTTGATATAAAAGAATAACCTCTCCTTATTATTATGTGTATGGGTAAAGTGTGATAATTCCTTGTCTTTAGAGATATTATTTTTGAACCCTTTTGGAATCATACTATTAATATTTGTAGCTATGACTAAATTCAAGCACCTCATTCAATATTTAAAAAATGAATAGTGACGAACACCAAGCCAAACAATGTATCACGTGACCGGATTACAACCAATAGGATTCGTCTCCAGATTGCTCCTTTTAAGATTGTTTGATTTTTTTTAAAATAAGGGTGTTTAGTTATCTGATAGATATGATGTATCAGGCCATATTATTACATAAAACATCCCTTTTCGATAATACTGTCACTTAGAAGGAATGTAAGCCTTGTCAACATATTTCGCTCCTTCGTTAATCTAGAAATTTATTGTTTAGAATTAAAAGAGTAACTTATAGGACCGGTGGATATAGAATCGTCTCGAAAATTTTAACACATTTTTTTGACACATATAGCTTTTTTTTTTACCTCTTTTAAAACATTTTGTAACTGGAGCTATGTACACTGGTGTGCAAAATTATATCTGTATTAGGTGTGCAAAATTTAAGGACGAATCCCAAAATGCCAATTTTCAAGAGATTTTCAAGAGCTAATTTTCACGCGAATATTGAAAAGGAATTAACATAATTCGAATGATTGCTATCCCTGCATAACAACTAGTTCATGTAACATCTCATTCAGGTCACACATGGTCACAAGAGTCACAGTCACTACGGCGAAACAAAAAGTAGGAAATTCCATATGCCTCTTATGAGTCTCAAATGACTACTATAAGTGACTCCACTTACAACTCACTGCGACTGTTACTTTGTATCGAGTCACCAGCTGACTTTACAATGTCGTGTTATTGAGAATTTCATGTGACTGTCATTTGGAGACTCAATTTCATAGTTATTGTAAATGTTGGATTATGATAAAATCAATAAAAAATGTCATATTAAAGTCACATGGTGACTTTCTGTCACAAGATGTTGTCAAATGATGACAGAGACCCTACTTTGTAGTAACCAGTGTGAAAAGTGAAGAAAAGTCACCACGTGACTTTAATGGGATAATATTTGTTATTTTATCATAATGCAACGTTCACAATGTCTTTGAAATTCAGTCTTTAGATGAGAGGTCACTTGAGAGTCTCAATGAAACGACATTGTAAAGTCACCTGGTGACTCGCCAGAAAACAGCATTCACAATGACCCGCCAGTGGAGTCACGTACAGTAGTACAGTTTGAGCCTCATAAAATAGACGTATGGAATTTCCTATTTTTTGTTTTGTCGTAGTGACTATGACTATTGTGACCATGTGTGACCTGAATGAGATTAAATATGGACTAGCTATTTTGCAGGAATAGTAATTATTCGAATTATATTACTTCTTTTTGAATATTCACGTGAAAAGTGTTGCTTGAAAATCCCTTGAAAATTGGCATTTTGGGATTCGTCCTTAAATTTTGAACACCAGTGTATATAATGACTGTAATGATAAATGAATAAGGAATTTGCAATTTAACACCGCTAAAAGTGGGCAGCTGTGCCTATATAAAAAATAATAATGTTATTGTTCTATTTTGCTGTGTGAGACAACTTTCCAAAATAATGTTTTTATTTTATTTTTATTTTTTTATGGTTTTGTATAAATTGTTTCAGCATTTTAAATGAACTCATAAAAAAAGAAAGGCGGACATGCATAAAAATATGTTACAATTGAAAAGATACATTGGTTTTCATTTTTTTAAAGCTAACCTGTCTATAAGTATAATATATTACATAGACTAAATATTACATAATCATATAATATATAAATTTTAAACATAAAAATCCAATAACAAGTCCTATCTGCACATTTTTCTATACAAAATGTGGTCAGATCTGACAATACATTTCAAACAATACTTTTGACAATACCTTCTCTTTTATGAATATATCCATAGATTTTTTCTTATTTGCCACCTACTGTTTAATATGTTACATATATTGTACATAAATTCACAATTTTGCTTCTGAATATTTGACTTTACCTCATTATTTTATTATGCTCATTTAATATTCACAAGAGTTTTAAATTTACTTAATTAAAAGAAGTGTTGCATAAAGTCTCACTTTAAATCTTTCGCATTTTAGCTTAGTTACTGAATCACAGAATTTAACTAGTATAATCAACTATAGCATGTAAATGTCATTCAAAATTATTCAACTGCTCTCTTCGTTGTGTTTATTTCATCAGTGCTTAATGTATCCAGACACTTTTTGAATATAAAGCTGGAAATATATAATTCTATTCAATTCAGATATATGAAGATATATAACACAAGGAAAGACTTTCACAATACATCTTTAATCAGAGTAAAAATTTTATATAAAAGCAAATATACTTAAAAAAGTTTAATAAAAATTTCTAAATAAATTTTCTTTTATATAAAAAAAAATTGTTATTGTGATAAAAGGCTTAAATTGCTGTTACTACAACTTATCACAAAATTTTCTTCTATAAAAGCTTTTTATCGCATGACATGACAGGACATTTTACGGCTGTAGTTTATATTTAACTTGCACATTTTCAAACTAAAGTTATTAATAGAACATTTTTTTCCGAAAACTCCATAATATACACTTAGGTTAAGAGATTTATTATTTTTTTTTAAATTAAAATTGTATTTATTGAAGGCTAAGAAAAATGTGTTCTTTAACTAAGGTGGTGTTGGGTAGTAACGCCATGCGGGGTAATAACGCCAAGTGCTAATATTATGCATAATTATGAAATAATCTGGTAAATGACACCCATGTGCTCTGCGCAGAAGGGTTTTGAGTCATATAAATCGCAAAAAACAGCTTCAAATTAATTTGTTTCATTTTTAGGTCTTATTGTTTTTATAAGCAACTAAAATTAACGTTTGATCTAAAATTTGCGAGATACGTTTTGTGATGTGAAGACTATTTTTTTATCCGGAAATACTTTGTTAATTACATAAATTTGTAGTACATTTCATGGACTTTCGAAATGTTGTTGAAGATTTTGGATATCTTCTCGAGATAATTTGTAATTTAAAATGTACAGCGCAATAACTATAACGGGGTAATAACGCCAATCCTTGGCATTAATACCCCGGTTGATTCCCTACAGTGGTCGAGCTATATCCTAAATACTGATTCAAATAAACACAGTTAAAACTGTGCAATGTTTCTAATAATTCTATTTAAGCAGTCCTTTTTAAGCAAAAATAAGCTCACGGTCCGATATTCTTTTGCCTCATCCTCCCCCCCACACCACACCTTTATTTTTCTTACACTTTCACAAAAAATTGAACATTTTCAATAGCTTAGAATGCAATTTGTCAATTTCTAAGTTTGTAGAGTTTGTATTTTTAGAATTGGGCAATCTACATGCAATTATTCCATCTTATTTCATAGTTTTGTTTGCGTGGCGTTATTACCCATATAGGTGGGTAATAACGCCAAATAGCATTGGTCAAGAAATCACGCCATTACATTTTATTAATACATATCTGTTAAATTATTTTTTTTATATAGATAGTCAATGAGTTGCTGTATCAAATCATGTATTTGTTTGAAAAATACAATCTAAAACTGAGCCGTGGAAATTGGTAGAACCTTAACGTGGCGTTATTACCCCAGGGTACCTTATATACAACAAAATAAATTACAGTACACAAACTGTTAATTAGTAATAAATTTAGCATTATAGAGTGTTTATAACTGTAATATATTTTTTATAATACTTTATTAGAATTTATGAAAATAGCTAAATAAACAATAGAAAATGAAGAATAAATAAAATATTTCATATATCATATCAAACTTGAAAATTAACATTCAAAAATCTTATATTCTTAAAAAAAAATCTCCTTCAAAACGGTTTTGCACTAAAAATTCTTAAAATCTTAAAAAATTTATTTCGTCATTTCTTAAGCATATGAACTCAGCTTGTTGTTCTATGGAAATTGTGGAAATTAATTCTTGAAGTTTTAAAACCAGTGTACGTTTATCGGATAATTTGTCCCTTTCCAACTATATTTTAAGTAGCTGGAAATGAATTTTCATTGCTTACGGAGTCTACAAACTATTAATTATTTTATCTATTATTAGCAGTCTTTGTCGCTACGCTGTTCGATTTTACAAAAGAATTTTACATTTAACAAAATACAACTAGTAATGATTAAAAATAATAATAATATCGATCTAATCAAATATTCATATTTATTGTTTTATGTGTATAATCATAAGATACCGGGTTCAGAGTTGATATTAACGATATAATAGACAAATAGCTGTTGAATCACTGAGGTACCTACGTTTAACTATGTTTAGTAGTATACCATTTTTTTTAACACAATCCAACTGATTGGCAAATCTATCATACGGATTGAATATTTCCAGAGCGAAAAATTCCCCAGGCCAGGAATCGAACACAGATACTTGGCTTACAAAGCCAATGCTTTACCTTTTAAGCTAACTGGGCGATAGCCGGCTGATTATCTGAGCGAGAGATCTCAGCCGGCTATCGCCCAGTTAGCTTAACAGGAAAAACATTGGCGTTGTAAGCCAAGTATCTGGGTTCGATTCCTGGCCTGGGCAATTTTTTGCTCTGGAAATATTCAATTCGTATGTTTAGTAGGTCTGATATCTTGAATTTCCCGCTTTAACCTAATGCTAGTGCAAAGATATGGCGAAATGACTTTAAAATGCAGCATCCCTGATAAAACCTCTTAGATTGAATATTTCTAAAATAGATAAAATACACAGATTTGTAAGATGGCTTTGTTTTAGTAGATTCGTTATCCTAAATCCATACCTTTATATAAAAATTTGATGAAGTATGGTGGAATGACATAAAAGTTCCATTCCTCTCTTCGTACTTTTTTGTTGTAAAAGGGGAACTTTTAAAATCACGGAAATAAAATATTAATAAGTTTTTTCATAACCAGTTATGGAGAATTTCAAACACCTACTAAAAATTTCTGCTGAGATATGGCCACTAATGGACGATTTTCGAAAATTTACCATTCGAAAAAAATCGTCATTTTAATAAAACACAATCGATACAGTCATAAATTACTTCCAGGAATCCACAATCGAGATGTTATATGATCGGTTATAAAAATCACTCTTTTTACATGTTTATAATGTGTATTTTAGTAAATACGTGACATCTAAAAACTGATGGAATTAAAAAACAACAAACCAAATGTAGGATAATAGGGTGCCACAATTGTGGTAATGTCTTGGGACGGAGTCCGCTGGTTGCAGAAAGTTTAAAAGACACAAGTAAGTATTAAAAAAAATCTGAAGTTGAGTATCAAAAAATACACTTTTTCGGTAATAACCCTCAAAATGGGCAAAGAAATAAGAATTAAAATTATTACTGGTGGCCAAAACAGGAACTAAAATGATGATAATAGAAATCAATAATTTTTATTGATAGTTCTACGTCTAATGATATCTATTTCATAGTGTTCTCATTATTAGAAGCTCTCGTACTGGAATACGTTGAACATATTATCTAGGAGAGGCTAGAGAAAGACATAACGTAAAATAGTGGTCATAGAACTTTCCAATGATATATCAAAAGATGGGTGTCAGCAATAGTGTCTCCCTGGAATCCAAATATTGCGCACCTCGGAATATACCATCCTATCCCTCTTTTTTGAAGATTCCCTATGTTTTAAATAAAAATTATCGGATGGCTTCTTAAATCCGAACTTAAATGATAAAAACGCTGCGATCACAAAAAAATCGATAAAAGCCCCCTTTCCAGAGGGGAGGAAGGACGGACGTTCCATAATGTAAAACAGTGGTC
This sequence comes from Maratus speculifer, assembly GCA_964019185.1. NCBI lineage: Eukaryota > Metazoa > Arthropoda > Arachnida > Araneae > Salticidae > Maratus > Maratus speculifer. The sequence continues at coordinate 207,894,084 of OZ025289.1, read as the reverse complement.
CAAGAATTTTGGATAAATCACCAGATGGCTCCAAGAATAACTGTTTTAAAGTAATAACTGTTTTAAAACAACTGCCATATGTAATAAATATTTTGACTCCCTTTTAACTCCCTTAGGGGAGAAATTATGAAATCGTTAATAAACATGTTTAATTAGCTTTTTTGTAGATTTAGTTCTACAATGTCAGGTTTTTACCTAAAACGACTGAAAAGATGTGCCAAATGTTCTAGAATTTGCGTCCTTTTAATCTAATTACAAGGAACATGTAAAAAATCGTTGAAATATGTGTTTAATTTTTCTTTTAATAGATTTATTTTCTGGAATTTCACGATCATATTTAAAATGACTACTAAGTTTTAGCAAAATGCTTTATAATATTCGGCCCAACTTTTAAAAGTCTTAGGTTGGTGTGTGGGGGGAGGGGTATTTTCAAAAATATTTTCGTAGTATACCATTGCGTGCTAAAAATTTTTCTCTAACCAATTTTCATGCTTTTATCTTCACTAGTTTTTATTGTGCCTTGATTATAAGTAAGTCAATACAATCTATTATATAAATACATATATTTAAAATAGAAATAATACATACTTTTATATATGTAAATAATACTTACTTTTGATTTATACGAATATTGATTTTCACAGATAAATTTAATAAAAAATCTGATTGAGAAAATTACATAAAACAAAATATTCTAATTTGTATTAACGATCATTAATTAAAATCGCTTTAGATTATATGTTATTTAAATACTTTTAATAAACTTCATAGTAAATAAATTTTAATCTTTAGTAAGAAAAGATTACTTTAAGTATTATTTATTACAGAAGAAAACAGAAAACGGAAGTATAAATAGTAATAAATTGCGAAATATTAATCAAAAATATACTTTCTTGTTAGTTTGCTTTTTAAAATGTATTAGATTATAAAAAGGCCATGACACGCAGACATATATATTTTATGCATAAATATATGTAATTCAATTTTTCAATCAATTAATATTTTTATAAAAAAAATAATATAATGATACCTAAAAGTCGAATATAATATGAGATGTAATTTGAGACGTTTGAATTCATTACATTTAGAAAACCAACTATTTTTACTGAAATAGCTAATTATAAATATTTTATGTTTCTACAATTGTTTCAGTTATTTTATGTAAATGAGGATTACAAATAAATACTTTAAAATCCATCAAATTAGAAAACAGTAATTTCATAAATACTTTGGCATTAAATTGCAAGTATTGCAGAAAACATTTATTTTACGGAAGTTCTTGGATTTAAAGAATAATTCTGTATGATAAGTAGCTAACTGGTAGAATATCACATTTTAAGACGATTCTGAAAGAAATTCTAAACTTATTGCGTAACATATTCCGTTTCAGTTCAATTCTATGAATCGAAATATTTGTGAAATTTCTTTGAAAACTTCGGCTTAAACTAGTCCGAAAATTTTATTTCGGAGACATTTGAGTGTCTCACAAATGTATAAAGGAGTATCATCTGTCATGGTTAAAAGAGGGATAAAAGCTCGATACTATACTTCACATTTCCTCCGTACATACATATTTTTCAGAAACATCTGTATGAAAGATTAAATAAAGTAACGATTTAGAATATTTCATTATATAAACATTAAAAAAAGGATTCACGAAGATGAAAAATCTACAAAATTAATATTTAACCCAAAATTATGAATGTTTAAAATTTGTAAAGAAAAATCATGGTGAAGTTATGCTTAATTTGTAAATTCGTATCTAAATTATTACACAAAAAGACAGAGATTAAGTTTTCGTTTGATCTTTATCTTTGTTTAATGTCACTTTTGCATGGTTATAAATACAGAGTGGCAGTTTGTACAACATTGAACAAAGTGTTAGAGATTACGAATTATGTAAATTCTGAGTGATATGTTTAAAGCAATAGAAATATTTGTAAGTAGCCCTTAGATTTTGTAGAACAGCTTCTGGTATATGGCTGTTTCGAAATCCACCTAAGTTTACTTAATCTGCCCATTAGAATATATGAGGCAGACATTGATTTTAAAGCTGCAATATTCGGGACATGAAAACAGAATGATTTAGATTTCTTATAAAAATGGTAGTTTGAAAAATCACAAATTTCATTCCCCGAAATATGTAGATTATTTGTTATGATGCAAGTTATGTTCTTGTGTAACACATGTTTGAAGTACAATAAAAGTGGAATGATAAATTAAAATGTAAATCCAAATCGCACAAAGGCTTTGGTAGCTTCAGGTTTGCTTGAACATATTCAAAAGATTCCATTGTAAAACTGCGGTAACGCAGATAAAAAAAAGTGATTCATCTTTTTATAATGCGTGATATTTCTTATATTACTAGTATTTCATTGGCCAGAATATCAACTAAAAAAAGGGTTTACAGATTTCCTATCAACAGTTAGACAAACATGTAGGAAATAATATAATTATTTCCGTAAATGTGTTTATTCTAACTGCTCTGTCAAGGCCATTCTCAATCCTTGCAATATTACTAATGTATTATTGCATGTTTTTCTTATGTAAAATGGTAGTTGTTTTTAGATTCTTTCCATTCCAGAAGTGTTCCTACTGTTTAAATACTAAATAGATTGGCATGAATGGATTATAACATTATTCAATCTGAAACGTAAAAACGAACTTTTATTTAAGAAAAAAAAATTATTAATTTTTTTATTATTTTTTTTTATGTTGAAATGGGGTAGTTAAATCTTAATTTCATGAAACATCAGTTTTAATATTTTAGCCTGTACTGCGCTTTTATCTAGTATATAGCATTGCTGTAGTATATTTATGATAAAATAAATTTCATGCACATAAATTAAATGACAAACATACATATAAGACAAAAGTTTCGCAATTAACTTTCAGTTCAAGAAAGATTTAAGAAATCCATATTGTTTGTCGTTTGAATTATAATTCAAACGACAAACAACATGGATTTCTTAAATCTTTCATGAAATGAAAGTTAATTGCAAAACTTTTATTCTTAAAACTAATGAGAATAAATGTTTCAAAAGCTGTGCATATGTAATTTTAAACCATTTTGGCTCACTCATGATTGGGCTGCGTTGGGATTTCTTAATAAAGTTAATGTTAGTGTTTCCTTCTGGGAGAATGAGTGCACTACACTACCAAGATCTACTTGAAGAAAACTTCTATTTTGCTATAATTGGTAGAAGAATCTTGAATTTCCAATAAGTCATTCCATCCTTCTAATAGTACTTGATAATCGTTCCCGAATAATCTGCACATTTAATTCCATGGCCTTCTGTCTCTTCTTATTTAACCTGGTCGAAAGAGCTCCCTTAATATTTACATGAGCAGGCGCGGTATGTTTCGGAGACCCGTAAGTGCTTTTCTTTTAAAATCATTTAATTGCTCTTGATTAAAATATTTTTTGCTGCCACAATTTACGGAGTATAATTAGGCATATAGAGAAAACATATATAAAAAAAAGTGTGTAAAAATTTTAAAAATAATCGTAGGAGGGGGGGGGAGGCACCGTAATACTTACCCATCATGTTTATATTACAAATAAAAATCACTTAATGACGTAGCGTAATGGGATTAATTCAAGTGAATGCTAGATTTACGATAAGCTATTATTGGCTTTTAATCTGACACTTTCCCGATACTTAGTTTTATAATCGCATCATATCAAGTAATACAGAAATGATACAAGTAATACAGTATTCATGTAATACAGTATTCAAATAATATATCAAGTAATACAGTATTTTTACACAAAGACTATTTACACATTTTGGATATAATGGGGCCGTCTTCGTCGCGTACATTTGTTTCAAATATTTTGCATGTTAATTTTTGATTATCTTTCCTTTGCCACTAGACATATGTGACATTTCTTTCCGATCGATTTTTATTTTTATTTTATTTTATTTTATTTTTTTTTTTTGTGGGGTTTTCATCACGTTGTTCAGCAGCACTGTTATTTAACCCATTTTGTAATTTGCAGGTTATAAAAGGCTGAATTTTACACAGCAACGCGTTTGAATAAAAATATATATGCATGCGCTCGCTGGGGTCTCCGAAGCCTTGAAATCCAGTTTTTCGAACAAAAATATCTCTCCATAATTCAACATTCTAAAAGACAAAAAGAATAAATTGAGAACAGGTGCTGGTAGACTGAATTATTTTCCGCGTAAAGGATTTTTTTTTACACTGCAATCTAAAACCGTCCGGGCCGGGTGCCCCCGTGGTTTAAAGCACAGTCGTAAAAGTGTAAAACTTATAGAATGTATTAGTTGAATCAAAGGAAAACAATATGCCACAATTTAAAAATAAAAATCTATTAACATCTCCCTTAGAAGCCAACATCTTACGGGTATTTGTATCATAAGAATTTTATTGTAAATTTTACTTCTTTAAATCGCCAAAATATCTCGAATACATAAGACAAAACTTTCTACTAAACATTTATGTTAAAAAAAGGTGGAAGGGTTGACAGATATGATCTCCCATGGGCAAAGTATTCTACCAAATTACTTTAAAAAGTTTTGGCGACTAAATGCCTGGCCTAGTTTTTCCATTATTAAAAAATCTAGCATATAAAATGCTCGCATATAAATAGCATATAAAACTCACAAAAATTAGATTAATAAATCTAATTTTTGTGAGTTTTCATAACCTTATGCAACTTTTAATATGGAAATACGTAGTTATATTTTTAAAAATGTGTTTTTTTATTAAAATTTGTAGCACTTATATTTTGTGTTCCGTTTCCAACAGTGATAGGTTGTAAATATATTTTGAAACGTTTGCTTCTTTTTTATGCCTAAAAAATTGGCCTTTCTTATCATTTTGAAGCCCACCACCTATTGTGTAAGTATCTAGATTTCATTAATATATTTTCGTATTATGTTTCCACAATTTTTTGCCCTTTCTATATTTTTTTATTAAATATATATATAAACTCAAAAGATTTCTCCTTAATACTCCTTCCGAATTTCCCAAGAAAATGTATTTAAATTTATATAAAACTACAATTTACAAACTCTTTCGTTATTATGGATACTCAGCTTGTGTTATTTATTGGGCATAATAAGATCTTTTATGACCGTCTTGTTTAAAAGAGATTACTGAATTTGTATTTTAATACATTCTTCTAAAGTCTTGAAGATTAGAACTCATAATCCAAACAGGAAAATTCTATTTGGGATATAATTAAGGATTCTAATTTAAATCATAAAGAACATTTTTCACTCGAAATATCTAAATATTTGAAAATTCACTCAAATTTTATACTGGTCATTTTAAAGAATATTACATTAAAATATAAAAGAAATAGGTAAATAAGGAAAATGCTTTTTTTTATTGAGAAAATAATAGTGATTTATTATAATTTAATATTTATATTTGCTTAAATTATGTTTTGTTTAAAAAAGTTAAAATATGTTTGACAAAATCAGTAACGAAATTTTATTTTAGCAAATATTTATCTCACTATTACATATGTTTTTAAACTCAATTACAAAGTACAAAAAAATACAAATACGCATATTTTTGATTCATTTTCCAATTATTAATATACGTAATTAAACAAGACGCTGGTCATCCGTTCTTCATGTAGTTTCCTGTCATTGGTTTAGGTGAAATACTCTTAATTTTGCTAAGTAAACTTACCTATCTACAATACTATGACACATTTGAACAAACTCCTAAAAACACAGGTGATACAAAATAGGTATTAAAACATTTAACTACCTTGAGATCTCTTTGGTAGACTCAAGCCGATCATGGTTTATACAGGGTGATTCATAAAAGATGGGCAGAACTTTAAGGGGTTATAGTACACTTAAAGACAAATAATATTAAATAGGAGACTAAGGGTCCCAGACGTACTCCCAAGGAGATAGGGGGCATTACAGTTTAGGGTCCGAAATTTCAAATGATTATAAAAAATGGAAAAATTGGTCGATTCGTTTGCGGTTTTTGCAAAAAATTTTCTTTATGCCAGTATTTTCTCGAAATAAAATTTTAAAGTTCAATTTCAAAAAATGCCGATAGGGGGCGCTTTAGACTTTGGAGTAACAAACAACTATTTTTTAACGTTATTTTTTTGTATTTCTTTAAATGATTTCGAAAGCTTAGACTTAAACTTAAATTTTGATCTAAAAATCTGAGTCCTAACGAGTAGTTAAGTAGCGTAAACTGAAATTTCAAATTTGAAACCCTTCTCCCCCCAGAACAAAAATCAGTTATTCCCGATCTTTGTGTCGTAGATTAGGCTCTAACTACTGCCGCGTTTTGCTAAAATTATTCTTTATGTCAGTATTTTCTTGAAAATAAATTTTAAAGAAAATTTTCAAAAAATTCCGATAGAGGGCGCTTTAGACTTTGGAGTAACGAACAACTATTTTATACCGTTATTTTTTGTGTCTCATTAAATGCTTTCTAAAGCTTAGACTTAAATTTTCAGCCCAAAATCTGAATCGTTAGACGTGGTTAAGTTTCTGGGGAGAGGGGTTTGAAATTTCTACTCCTGAGCACAGTTCAGTTTACCATGTCCACACATTGTGTGCTGTGATACGAGGTAAAAAGACACAAATTACGATTATGTTACCAAAGCATATTTATTAACATGTAATTACAATAAATGTTCAAAATTGTGACCACCAGAGGTTATGCACGCAGAACAACGGCGAAGAATGGAACGGCGAACATTCGCGAAAACATCAGGCTTTTCGAGCACTTCCCCTACAGCGGCGGAAAGTCTGGCGACCAGTTCCTCGGGGGATTCAATGGGTGTCTCATACATAAGAGCCTTCAATTGTCCTCAAAAAAGAAATCGAGGGGTGAAAGATCTGGCGAGCGAGCAGGCCAAGCAACAGGACCACCTCGACCAATCCATCTGTTCGGAAATGTGATGTCCAGATAGTTGCGGACGTCTCGTACGTAATGGGCTGGCGCTCCATCGTGCTGGAACCACATGACCCGCCGGATGCGTGGAGGAACAACGTTTAACAGGTCTGGCAGCACATGTTGCAGAAATGTGAGGTATGTTTTACCGATGAGGTGTTCAGGAAGAAGATACGGTCCGATTAGGTGGTCTCCGAGGATTCCTGCCCAAACATTGATGGAAAAGCGTCTCTGATGAGCATGTGGACACCTAGCATGTGGATTGACATCCGCCCATACATGTGCATTGTGTGTGTTAAATGTACCTTCACGTGTGAAGGTACATTCATCGGTGAAAAGCACAGTTCGTCCAAAATGTGGATTTAGCGCGTTCTGCTGCAGAAACCAGCGGGCGAATTCAATACGATTTGGATAATCCCCTGGAGACAGTTTCTGGACTCGTTGCACATGAAACGGGAGCAAATGTTCATCCTTCAGTACCCTCCAAGTCATGGACTGTGAGGTATCCACCTGCCTAGCCACTGTTCGTGTACTTGTACTTGGCTGCGCCGCTACTACATCCAGAATGGCTTCTGCAACAACTACTGATTCGTCCTTTTTTGCACGACCTGCATTCGACCGGGAAGCGAGAAATGATCCCGTCTCACACAACTGTCTGTGCAAGCGCTCGAAAGTTTTGCGGTTAGGCAACCGCCTGTTGGGAAATCGCTCTCCGTACATTCGTTGTGCCTCTGCACCATTTCCATCTGCCGCTCCGTAAATTAAATGCATCTCAGCCTTTTCCTTATTCGTGAAGGGCACCATCTTCCGATTCATTACTACAGCGACTTACACTTGACTCACCGTTTAGTGGTTTTTATGCCTGAATCGTCTCGAAATTTTGCATACGTGTTCTTATTCTTCCCCATTTGACATTTCCATACTTTCTGTCTCCTTCTTCACCCGGTGACTAGCGTCAGGAATGGAGCTTTAACGTTTGCATGAGCCACGTTTCCAACTGTGCCAGTGCCTTTATGAGTGAATTCCGACTATGCAGTCCTTGACGAAAGTTGTATTTTTGCCTCGTATCACAGCACAGAATCGTTGGGCATGGTTAAGTAGTGCAAACTGAACTATGTTCAGAAGTTGAAATTTGAACCCCCTCCCCTCGCTACTGAACCACGCTCAGCGATTCAGATTTTGAGCTGAAAATTTAATTTTAAGTCTAAGCTTTAGAAAGCATTTAATGAGACACAAAAAATAACGGTATAAAATAGTTGTTCGTTACTCCAAAGTCTAAAGCGCCTCTATCGGAATTTTTTGAAACTTTTCTTTAAAATTTATTTTCAAGAAAATACTGACATAAAGAATAATTTTAGCAAAACGCGGCAGTAGTTAGAGACTAATCTACGACACAAAGATCGGGAATAACTGATTTTTGTTCTGGGGGATGAAGGGTTTCAAATTTCAAATTTCAGTTTACGCTACTTAACTACTCGTTAGGACTCAGATTTTTAGATCAAAATTTAAGTTTAAGTCTAAGCTTTCGAAATCATTTAAAGAAATACAAAAAATAACGTTAAAAAATAGTTGTTTGTTACTCCAAAGTCTAAAGCGCCCCCTATCGGCATTTTTTGAAATTGAACTTTAAAATTTTATTTCAAGAAAATACTGGCATAAAGAAAATTTTTTGTAAAAACCGCAAACGAATCGACCAATTTTTCCATTTTTTATAATCATTTGAAATTTCGGACCCTAAACATTAATGCCCCCTATCTCCTTGGGAATACGTCTGGGACCCTTAGTCTCCTATTTAATATTATTTGTCTTTAAGTGTACTATAACCCCTTAAAGTTCTGCCCATCTTTTGTGAATCACCCTGTATAAACTTTCCATATTTTCATTAAAATCGTTACAAGATGTTTCATATCGCTCTAGTGGCGTGTTGTTTTAATATACCATAATGAAGAGGTTAAATGTATTTATACATTTCTCAACCCTTGTCGTTCGTCCGGTGACCTAAGGTTTCGAAAGCTCAATATTCAAGCATAATATGCATACATGTATATTTGATTTGTCTTGATTGAATTAATGTATATCTTAACGAAAAATATCGAAGTGCATTCAAATCTGTAAAACAGAAATGTATAATTATCAGGGGTACAAAAATCTAGGCGCCTCTCATCATTAATCTCTCTCATCATTAAAATTAAAAAAAATAATAATAACTGAAAATTTAAATGCGTTCTAACATGCATTTCACACGATATTAGTACAAAGACGATATTAGACGGCGATACTAGACAAAAGAAAACTAAATGTATTTAGTGTTGAATAAATGCCTGCTAGTGTCTAGATTTTCACGCTCCTGATAATTATCATTTGCTAGGAAAAAAATTAATAAGCTAACCTATAAAAATATATAGAGTAATTTATGTAGATTTTATTTAAAATATAAATGTAACAAATAAAAAAAAATAGTCAGTTATTTTATAGAATTGTTCCTAAAAACGACAAGTAATGTTTTGGATTTGCGAATTTATTGTATTAAAATATCAAATTCATATGAAGTTTGAAAAATAAAAGGAAGTTGTGTGAGGGAGTGACCTTTGCATAAGGCACTCTAGTATTTCTGAGATCGTGACGTCAATAATTTAACTCAATGTATTAATGTGTAAGCGTAAAAGCGACAGCTATCCTCTCTTTTACTTTAATTTTCTAGAGTGTGTGTGTCTCTTTCGGGTTCTGCAGTTAGCTCGCGGGTATTAATAATATGTTAATGTGAAGTATCTCAGTTTGCAGCATATAAAAGCTTGGAGTTTGAGTGTGTGGGGAGTATCTCTGGCGTTAGCCAGCGTGTGAGTATCTCTGGCATTAGCCAGCGAGTGAGAGTATCTCTGGCATTAACCAGCGAGTGAGTGGATCTCTGGCATTAGCTAGCGAAGTGAATCACTGGCGATAGCCAGCCGAATGTTCTGGAGATATTAGTCAGCGAAGTGCTAGCAGATTGAAATTAGCAGCGAGCCTCCAGTGAGTTGTAAAGGAGTTTCGGTATTCGACTTGAGAGTTGGCCGTGGTAAGAAAATTCATAGTAATTACATTTTGATTATTTGAAAGTGAATAAAGAATTACACACAGCCACGGGCTGTCTAATTAAGCTTTATCTAGCAGCTTAGCCGAAAGATAGTGGAGAAGTAATAGAAGGTGCCACGATTGAGCTAGTCCGGAGCCTGTGAGTATGCGTTTAGTCTTTTCATAGTATTCTCAGTTGTAAAAATTGAAGACTTGCTCCACTTCCCTTGAGCCCTTATCATTTTAATAAACTGTGTTATTTTAGTTGGGAATGGTTTCCGCAAGTTGCGAAGTTTTAAGTTGCATTTGAATTTGAAATTGTATTGTATTAAAATTGAATGTTAATGTGATTTTCTTGCAGGGAAGTATACCTGTGTTATGTATTGATTCTGCTATTTTTCTTTTAGTTAATACAGATGAAGAGTTACTTGATGACGTCATTTTGTAAATTTGATATTTTTGATTGTTGCATACGCACAGCGATGTGACGCTGTACGTATGTGCCTCAATTATTGTGAAAGTGGAGTTAAGTTCTGAAGAATTTTCTGAGTTAGTTCATTGGCCAATGGGTATGTAGATATTACGTAGTAGCAGAGTTATTGTAGTATGAAGTAAATTTGATTTTAGATGAGTTCGGAATTTGGATGAGGAAAATTTTTGCGCATTGGGTTTTTCGACTTGGTGCGAATTCTAGTATTAGGAAAGTTACGGAGAAATTTTTGGTAAAGTATAGTTGTATTTCAATATTGAGGAAAATTTCGAAAGTTTAGTGTTTTAAGAAATTTTAGCACTCCCAGTGGAGTGGGTTGTTTTGAAAGAAGTGATTAGTTTTGAAAGTTTTACGAGTTGGAAGTTTTACGGAGGCTATTTCTAAGATAGAAGAATGATTGGATTGAATATGTGAATATTTGAGGCAAACTGAGGTTTTTTGGTTGTGATGGGTTAAAGTTAATATTTTAAAAGTTATGTTTCGGCGCTAAATTTCACCAATCACTGTGTTTGTTTTACGGTTTGAAATTGATAACAAGAAAAAGTCCTGGGCATGCATTTGGCACAGCCCTTTTTCTCTGTGGAATCCGAGGGGGGGTTGTGAGGGAGTGACCTTTGCATAAAGGCACTCTAGTATTTCTGAGATCGTGACGTCAATAATTTAACATGTGTAAGCGTAAAAGCGACAGCTATCCTCTCTTTTACTTTAATTTTCTAGAGTGTGTGTGTCTCTTTCGGGTTCTGCAGTTAGCACGCGGGTATTAATAATATGTTAATGTGAAGTATCTCAGTTTGCAGCATATAAAAGCTTGGAGTTTGAGTATGTGGGGAGTATCTCTGGCGTTAGCCAGCGTGTGAGTATCTCTGGCATTAGCCAGCGAGTGAGAGTATCTCTGGCATTAACCAGCGAGTGAGTGGATCTCTGGCATTAGCTAGCGAAGTGAATCACTGGCGATAGCCAGCCGAATGTTCTGGAGATATTAGTCAGCGAAGTGCTAGCAGATTGAAATTAGCAGCGAGCCTCCAGTGAGTTGTAAAGGAGTTTCGGTATTCGACTTGAGAGTTGGCCGTGGTAAGAAAATTCATAGTAATTACATTTTGATTATTTGAAAGTGAATAAAGAATTACACACAGCCACGGGCTGTCTAATTAAGCTTTATCTAGCAGCTTAGCCGAAAGATAGTGGAGAAGTAATAGAAGGTGCCACGATTGAGCTAGTCCGGAGCCTGTGAGTATGCGTTTAGTCTTTTCATAGTATTCTCAGTTGTAAAAATTGAAGACTTGCTCCACTTCCCTTGAGCCCTTATCATTTTAATAAACTGTGTTATTTTAGTTGGGAATGGTTTCCACAAGTTGCGAAGTTTTAAGTTGCATTTGAATTTGAAATTGTATTGTATTAAAATTGAATGTTAATGTGATTTTCTTGCAGGGAAGTATACCTGTGTTATGTATTGATTCTGCTATTTTTCTTTTAGTTAATACAGATGAAGAGTTACTTGATGACGTCATTTTGTAAATTTGATATTTTTGATTGTTGCATACGCACAGCGATGTGACGCTGTACGTATGTGCCTCAATTATTGTGAAAGTGGAGTTAAGTTCTGAAGAATTGTCTGAGTTAGTTCATTGGCCAATGGGTATGTAGATATTACGTAGTAGCAGAGTTATTGTAGTATGAAGTAAATTTGATTTTAGATGAGTTCGGAATTTGGATGAGGAAAATTTTTGCGCATTGGGTTTTTTCGACTTGGTGCGAATTCTAGTATTAGGAAAGTTACGGAGAAATTTTTGGTAAAGTATAGTTGTATTTCAATATTGAGGAAAATTTCGAAAGTTTAGTGTTTTAAGAAATTTTAGCACTCCCAGTGGAGTGGGTTGTTTTGAAAGAAGAAGTGATTAGTTTTGAAAGTTTTACGAGTTGGAAGTTTTACGGAGGCTATTTCTAAGATAGAAGAATGATTGGATTGAATATGTGAATATTTGAGGCAAACTGAGGTTTTTTGGTTGTGATGGGTTAAAGTTAATATTTTAAAAGTTATGTTTCGGTGCTAAATTTCACCAATCACTGTGTTTGTTTTACGGTTTGAAATTGATAACAAGAAAAAGTCCTGGGCATGCATTTGGCCCAGCCCTTTTTCTCTGTGGAATCCGAGGGGGGGTTGTGAGGGAGTGACCTTTGCATAAAGGCACTCTAGTATTTCTGAGATCGTGACGTCAATAATTTAACATGTGTAAGCGTAAAAGCGACATCTATCCTCTCTTTTACTTTAACTTTCTAAGTGTGTGTGTCTCTTTCGGGTTCTGCAGTTAGCTCGCGGTTATTAGTAATATGTTAATGTGAAGTATCTCAGTTTGTAGCATATAAAAGCTTGGAGTTTGAGTGTGTGGGGAGTATCTCTGGCATTAGCCAGCGTGTGAGTATCTCTGGCATTAGCCAGCGAGTGAGAGCATCTCTGGCATTAGCCAGCGAGTGAGAGGATCTCTGGCATTAGCTAGCGAAGTGAATCACTGGCGATAGCCAGCCGAATGTTCTGGAGATATTAGTCAGCGGAGTGCTAGCAGATTGAAAGTAGCAGCGAGCCTCCAGTGAGTTGTAAAGGAGTTTCGGTATTCGACTTGAGAGTTGGCCGTGGTAAGAAAATTCATAGTAATTACATTTTGATTATTTGAAAGTGAATAAAGAATTACACACAGCCACGGGCTGTCTATTTAAGCTTTATCTAGCAGCTTAGACGAAAGATAGTGGAGAAGTAATAGAAGGTGCCACGATTGAGCTAGTCCGGAGCCTGTGAGTATGCGTTTAGTCTTTTCATAGTATTCTCAGTTGTAAAAAATTAAGACTTGCTCCACTTCCCTTGAGCCCTTATCATTTTAATAAACTGTGTTATTTTATCTTAATTACTGAGTATGTCTGCATTTAACCCCCACCACGATCAACCAACTGTTACAAATGACACCCAACGTGTGTTTAACGTTACAGTTGTTCCTTTAATTATCTTTTTTATTATTATATTTACTGTGTAGATAAAAATATTTTAAAGAATAGTAAAGATACACGATAGTGAAAATAAAACCCTAATGGTATTTAATGAGATTTAAAATTATTATTTATGCAATAAATATTTATGCGTTGAGAAAAATGAGAAAGAATTGAGTAAGAATTGCACGACTTGACGTGCTGATGTGATTTGATAAGTACTACCTTTTAGCACCACTTACCAACAGGGTCTTGTGCAATGCGCATTTATATCGCACAACAGGCACTATTCAAGAATGTCAAAAGTCGAATTCACGGTTACTTATAGCTGTATTACCATTGTTCATACATGGAATATGAATGAATGATCTTTGAAAATGGATTTAACGGCATTACGAACCGTGGTTCGACGTCTTGAAAGGTCAGAACAAAGGCCTCAGAAGATAAGGTTTTTTGAAAATACGAATTATTTTGATATAGATGATATTGTAGTTCAGTGTTGTTGTTATTAGTGGATTAAATAAGATTCGGTCAGACTTTCAGTGGCCTCATGCCCCTTGGACTAAAATTAAATGAGAGGATTGAGCAATCACAAATACAGCCACATCTACATCAACAATGTGATTATTACTTATTCAATGACATTTACCAGTTGATAGGTATATAAGGCCATTAAGACATACCATTCTTAGATAACAAGTTGAATCATGGCTTAGTTCTAGACGTTCATTTAGGTAGTTGCTTCTAACCTATCAACATAGGTGGTGTTGTCTAGATTAGTGTTTATTTCGAGCAAGCTAGGAAATGTATGGAAGGATGGTGGAGAAATGCAATATTAAATGACGAAACATCAATCATTTTTTCTCAATTCTACTGTCTAACAAACGTGCATGTAAGCGGAAAGGTCAGCGGTACAATTCTGCATTTGTTTCTTAGCAGCTTACTTCCATAATACCTGGAGGGGTATTCTGCAAAGCGATCTTCTGGAACAGTGTTCAACTTTACTGTTACTACCAAGTACTCTAATGGTTCGCAATTGCATATACTACATTTTGCAGTCTCTTTTACGGTCTATGCTATTAAATCGTGTTGTATTCTTTATCAACATGGTAACGCTCGCCCACATATTATAAGGATCTTTCACGAAATGCCAATTCATCACGTCTTGCTTTAATACAGAATGTTTGGGATACGTTGGAAATGCGACATTCGCCGTCTTGAAATACACTAAAGTAGATTATCATTTGCTATAATTATGGCAGAAGCTACTGTACAGAGACAAATTTAACTTAATAAACCTTAATTATTATCTGTTTTTATAGAAGACAAATGTGGCTAAAATTGACATTCTTTTTCTTGCTACAGATTAATTTTTTGGTAAATTGCGAAAAACTCTGACTGAGCCCTTTGTTTTTTATTGTAAACCAATAATTTACCATGGCAAAAATACCAAATATTACAAAAAAAAAAAAAAAAAATTCTTCTTCTTTTTACTTTTTTTAAGATTATACTTTTTGTTGATGCAAGTTTACCACTGGAATAGATTGATGTAAAAATCTCGCATTCACGGCTTGAAACTCATTTCTATATGTATATAAAAAAGAAAAAATGTTCATATGTATAAAAAAGTATGATTATTCATTTGAATATACATATTAATTCAAAACAAATTACAGTAAAAGTGCTGATTATTTTAAAAAACGGTATACCGAAAGACATCTAGAATTACAATTAGAAATAAAATTAGCATAGTTTAAAAGAAGATTAATTTCAAAATTTAAGATAATTATCCACTCATTTTCCAGTCTAAGTTTATATTATTAAATAACTTTAGTTTAAATATTTACAAATATGAAGTTTAATTACAGAAATGCTTGCCTCGTTCATAGTATGAATCTTGACATTAATGAAGAATTTTAACGTCAGAATTTGCAATTTATAATATTTCAAAACCCATTTTCTAAACTTTAATAATTTTCTCGTTTATTACTTTATCGAAAATCTTTTCATTATCAGAGAAGAGTAATTATTTTCATGCATATAAATGAAATATTAGAAACTCCTGTTTTGATTATAAGAGTAATATAATCCTTTTTAACTTGAATTTAGTTCGCTTTAAAATTTATATCAGCTTTCAAGGATTTATTAGATATTATTAATATATTTCTGAAGGAACTAAACATAGATTAGTCAAAATTATTAAATGTCATTAATTTTAGCGTATGCTTATGTATTCCACAACATAATATTTATATACTTTGATAGTTATTTATTTAATCAGTATGTTTTATTAATTAATAACTTACCAAAGAAGAGTTTATGAAAATAGCTTTAAAAATATTTAATTTTCTTTTAAAATATTAGTAATTTATTATTGTGTTTCGAATTTAACACAAATATAATAAGGACACGATAGTAACTGCATTATGATTCCTTGTATTTGCGGCTCATTTTTAAAAGATTTTTCATATAAAGAGGGAGGTGGCAGCATAGATCATTAAATCGATTTTACAGCTGAAATTCCGCAATTTTAGAAAACTTAAAATTCAAAATTACAATACTTAACATATAAAATATAACAGGTCGGTCAAGACTTATATTGTTGAAAATTTTTAAAATCCCGATTACAGTGGTTGATCAATACATAAATTATTGCGTTTTCTTGTGAGCAGAAAAATACAATGATAAAGCTATCAGACAAAAACTAAAATCTGGTTTGAAAGTGTTTTCCACCAAAATATGGTTTGGAAGACCAGTTGTATTTTAATATGCAAAATGAGTTTTACGTAATCTACAATTCGATTAGGTGTCGGTATGTGGTGTCGCATGTGATTTATATCTATGTGAGCAATTATTGTTGAGGAGATAGAGGTTATTTATCTGTGAGTGTATGTATTGTTTTTTTTATTGTATGTGTCAGTAGTATTAGTTACAGCTAATTTAGTTTGATAAGGTCTATTTGAATTAAAAAATAATAGAAATAGTAAATCTTTCATTTGTGTAAAGAAGAGTAATGAAATCATAAAAGTTCAGCTTTCGAAATTCAGAAATTGAAATGCTCACTTTTAAGGCAGTTTTGTGTCAGGAAACTCTTTAAAAAAAAATTTGAAACAAGTTATTTTAAGTTCGAGAAATTACTTTAGAAATTTCAAATATACAGATAAAATATATTTAACATTATTTTTTAGAAAAAAAAGTCATAGAAAAAATTACTTAATTTTCTGGTACTTGTCATCTATTAAATTATTTTACATATTATAAATAAAATGTTGCTCATTTTCTTTGATTTAAAATTAGAGCTTTGTTACATATATATTGCTTTGTTTATACAACATGTCTAATAAAATTTCTCTAATTCTACGTGAAATTACAATGTTTTAATAAATTTTCACAAATTGTAGGTTTCTGACATACTATTTATTTATTAATTGATTAATTTGTTTTTATTTTGTTTTGTTTTAGTTTCGGCAAAAACTTTATTTGTACAAACAATAATGTAAAAAGTCATAAATAAAGGTGTTACACGATTTATATTACCAAATATTTCTTATCAAATATATAGCTGTATTCGTTATTTTCTTTTCTTTTTTGTGTTTCATCTCTTAAGTCTTTGAAATGTTTCTTAAGTCTTATTTCCTTAATGTGCCAATGTTTTGCTCCTTTGGTACTTTTTAACAGTCATTGTTCATATGCTGCCAATTATCCTTAATAGCATCATACATATTCAAACAATTTTATTGACATTTTTTCTAGTATATATTCTGCTTTCGAAGGATTTATCGAAGCGATTTATTTCGAAGCCTCATATAAAAGAAAAAGGTCGCGCCGCTCTCAATAGTATTATGTCTGTAAAAGACGAATGATAGCTATTAAGAACACCAAATAATGCAAAAAAGTATATATTTATTTACATATATATAAATATTATAAAGAACTTACTTTTCTTTATTTGGTTGTTTTTGGGGGATACTCTTAGGAACTACCGAATCTATTTCAAACGTAATGGTTACATCAAATCAAGCAAGAAAATCCTTCTACAACAAACGGCTATACGTTCTGTCACTACCACTACCCGTAAAAGGGTGCTGGAGCAAAAAACATTCTCAAGTTGCGTTTTTTGTTACATAGAATGAGCTAAAAAGTTGGAAATTGTTAATGGTAATTAGTCATTAGATTGAAGTCTGTCTAAAACATTTACGAAAAAAAATTGTTTTAAAAACATTATTATGTATTATTTCTATGAATTTTTAAAAAATAGAATCTTGTAATTCAGCATGGTAAAACCTTATAAAATTTAAATATATTCGTAGGAACATTTTCTAAAACATAAAAATATTCAAAAATTAAAATGGAAGAAAACCTTTCTTAATCCTGATTTCAATAGAATAATTTAGAATATAAATTTTAAATTGAACAGAATTGCTATTTTTCAGATGTGAAAATTCAAAGAGAACAGTTTAAGGAATAATAAAAATTCTAAATAGTGAATTCATGAAATGTGTTCTAAAAATATTCTAAATTACGATTTATATAGAGTTGTAAAGAACAAAATCATGAAATTGAGTATGGCTGCTACCTCTAAGACGGAATTGCATGTGCAGAAATGGTATTTTTTAATCCAAATTTAAAATGTGAATGGGAAAAAGTTGCAATTTTTTTATACTAACGGACTAGAAAATTTTAAAATGACAATAAAATGGTCTTGGCAATAACTTTTAAGTTACAAATGCTCGTTGAGATACGATTTTAAAAATAAATATACTTTTTCTCCCTTTGGATGCGAATAACAAGATTTCATAATTTTTAATCCAATATAACAGTAAAAAAATTACCAATTTCCATGACATAATATCGAATCCAAAATCTAAATCGAACACTTTTTTTTTGCACTGTTAAAACTACAAGTGACACTGTGCTTTTTTAGGGGTGAAAGTCTTGTCTCACTGGTTACATACCTACGAGAGTCATTATGGCACTTTTAATTAGGGTGAAAAGATAGCACTCCGAATCCAGAGTTCCAAATAATAAAAAAAATATAAACCGACTTTTGGCCCACGAAGGTTTCGAACCTACAACGTCTGGTTGCAAGTTCAACGCTCTATCAGTTCGGCCATCGAACTCACCTTCAAACTCTCCCTGAAATGTTCAAACGTTCAGAAATCAAAGGTTGCTTTATATTAAAAGCTCGTCAAAAGTTAGCCATCCGAAGTTCTAAATGAAATTGGGAGCGTATGCGCGGTGATAATCTTTCTTAGGGAGAAATTGTTGTTTTGATGCACCAGTGACGGCGAGTTGTAGTGGAAATACACACGTCACAGAGCATGCGCGAATGACTAAGGAGTGAAAATCTTCCAATGGTATGGAATGCGCGGCACCCTAATTAGCGTGTATCAACCAATGAGGGATTAAATGACACCCGTAGCACATTTTTAACCTTGCGGGTGTCAAATGGTAACACCTTTCACCCCTGGGCGCCAAATGCAACTGGTTTGTCACCTTTATTTTTAACAGTGCGAATTGACAGTAACGAAATTGGTTTTTCAGTACAGACGTCCATGATATTTTAGTATTGTTTATTTCTTAAAAACTTGATTTATCATTCATTATTGTTTATTTTTTTGTCGTTTAAGTGCTATTTCGTTTCAGTTTATTATTTTTAGTAACTTCTTATAGATTCGTTTTCTTTGTATCTTAACTTGCTCAATGGTTTAGTTTAAAAAAATTATGCTGGTATATTTTTAAGCTGTTTCTTGCATTTCCTAAAAAGTGTTTTATATTTTTAGACGAATATGTATCCGTTTTAGTTATTTGTGAGAACATGTATACGTTCGAGTATTAAAATAGTCTTTTTAAAATGATTTAAACCTTTCCTAATAGATTATTAAAGATCTCTGATTAGTGCAATGATAGTAAATTTTTACCTGCAGTATAGTATAAAAAATAGCGGGTCAATGAGTGTCACAGAAAACTTATGCATATGGTTGCACTCTTGAAAAGCTTAAATGAATGAATTAATTAAAATTGTTGATGGGAAATTAAATACAATTCTGCTTGAAAATTGCGTAACATTCCATCAAAAAATAAATTTCCGATAGAAGAGATCGGGACGGAATTGTGTACCAGGGTAGAATGGGATACGATATATTTGTTTCCTGCCTGTGCACTGTAAAATATTTGTGTAAAGTTACCCCATGAAATTGGTGGCAGCCTTGCTACCTCCAATTTTGTGGAGTACTTTAACCGATGTAACCGGTGTAACTGTGCAAAGTATCACCAGTAATATATGTTTAAATTACACCATTGTATAAGTGAAAAATTACTCCATAAAGTAGAAATCGTAGCTGCCACCAATTTTATGGAGTAACGTTACACAAATGTTTTATAGAGTGGCGGTAGAGTAGCATGGCAAAGCTTCACAAGCCATATTAGCAATCAGTACGTTGATGAGTACAATATTTCTTACTGCTGAAATTCATTAACTCACTTTCAAAATTTTTAGCAATAAATTGAATGATTCATTTCGATATTTGGAAATTTTTGAAGCAAGATAGCCCTTCTTTACCCATTTACCCCAAAATTAATTTTAATTTCATGGGATTAATCATCTTAAAAAATATTTTTCCATTATGCAATGGTTGAAAAAATAATGGTTAATGTTAGTCACGTGTGCAATGAAAGGAAAAGCGTCATGTTGGTGCTTTGATACTTTAAAAACAAAAAAATAATGTATAATTTACCAAATAACCATTGTACCCCATTCTTCACCTTACATGAGGCAGAATGGCGTTAACTGAGTGTTTTGTATTTTTTATTTTTTTTTTAATTATATATAACATTTTTATTTTACAACTTTGTATACTAAAGATTATTTTAAAAGTTTCGTAATATAAGATAAAGTATTTTTAGTATATTAGATCTAAAAACTTGCTTGAATCCTTAAGATCCCTAAGAAAAATCACTAGGGACGTCTTTGAATGATTTATTCGCATTTATCGTAACAAGCCTATAGCAAAACTCTTCTTATTCTGGAACATCAGTTGCTCATAAGAAATATAGAAGAATCAGAATAGTATTTAGAATAAATATTTAGAAATGATTTTAATATAAATTTTTTATAAACTTGAGACATAATTTTTAATGTTGTATGAAAAATCTGAATCAGCCTTTTGTTGAAAAGTGCGCTTATTCATTTATTTTGCAAAAATAAGTTTTCTTATTTTTGACCGAATTTTTAAAACAATTTCAGGAAATTTTCTAACCACTTGTGTTGATTTGTAATTAAAATTGAAGACATTTTAATGACAGTAATCAGATTTTTGTAATAAATTGAAATTTCAATACATAATTAAAATACAAGATACATTAATTCCTATTATTTCTGATTAAAATGTGCTTTTCTATTACCAAAAAAATGTAAGAAAATGAAATCCAAAGATCATTGCAACAGTGATCATTGATCATTTTATGTAGGATAATTCTTATGCATCTGTATTTAAAATTAAATAACTTTAATAGATGTTATTTCGAAGTATATGACCTATCCTCAATATAGATATATTTCTCTAGAGATCTTTTTTAAGATATCATTTATTTAGAAAAGAATTTATTTGAATAATATCCTTTTAATATAATATTTTACTTTACCGATATTCAATCTCATTTATATTATTTTTACTTCCTTTACGTTATCGAGTACATCGATTACTAAATCATATTACATTGATGCAAACAAAGAGCTAAAAGTCTCAGTAAGTGTATATCAATATGAAATGCGATACAACAATGAAAATTTCATTTTCATTAGCTGAAAAGCATTATGTTAATTTCATCATTATTAGAATAAAACTTGAATTGGAGATTTAACCTAAACACGTTTTAAGAAAAAATTTAAAATTATCGTCTAAGTATTTACAAAGAATCTTTAATAATTATAGTATATCTTTAAGATAAAAATACAAGTAACATAATATTTTAAATTACCAATTAACACGAAATATCTTTTATTTTGAGAATTTTGTCAAAATACTCTAAATGTAAAAAAAAAAAATCCCTTTCGGCATGGCCTATAGGCGGAGGTAGATTTCGAAAAGTTTTCATCTCAAAAAAAAAAAAAAAAAAAAAAAAAAATAAAATAAATGATTAGAGATAAACCCAGTTTAACTACTTTATTCAACCGCTTTTAAAAAAATTTTAATTTCATTTTTCTGTAAGAACTGGTTTTATCGAAATCCTCTTAAACGAAATTCTACTCAAATGCCCATTTTGGCAACATATTTTGAATTATATTCTTACTTTATTAAAAAAATTGACCAATATGCTCATTATATAGTTCCTAAATAACAAAAAACTGTTAATTAAATTCGTTTGACAGCAAAATTGAATTTAAAAATGAGTAATAAAATAACCAATTTATTATTTTAATACATCCACAATTCTTTAATCAAGATTGCTTTGAGAAATTTTGTACGAAGTGCCCACTTTGACAGATTTTTTTAAATATATATTTAGCTTTTATCAAAAATCTGACCAATACGGCACATTGCACAGTTCCTAAATAACGAAAAACTGTCAATTGAATGCGTTTGAGAGCAAAATTGAATTTAAAAATGAGTCATAAAATAAAAAAATTGTTATTTGAATACAACCTCAATTCTTTTATCATGATCGCTTTGGGAAATTGTTTTGCGAAGTGCTTACTTTGAAAGCTTTTAAAAGTATGTATATTCACCCTTTATCAAAAAATGAAAGAATACGCACATTATATAGTTCCTAAGTAACAAAAAACTGTCATTTGAATGCGTTTCAGAGCAAAATTGGATTTAAAAATGAGTCATAAAATAAACAATTTGTTATTTGAATACCCACAGTTCATTAATCATGGTCGCTTTGGGAAATTTTGTGTGAAGTGCCCATTTTGGCAGCCTTTTTTTGAAATATATTCTGCCTTTATCAAAAAACTGGCCACTCCGTCACATAATATAGTTCCTAAGTAAGAGAACCTGTAAATTGGATGCGTTTGAGAACAAAAAAAGATTTAAAAATGACTCGGTAAAAACGCAATTTTTTTAATTTCCTCAAATTTCAATCATGATAATTTCGTGAAATTCTGTTCAAAACACCCTATTTGGCAGCCTTTTAAAAAATATATTCTGCCTTTATCAAAAAACTGGCCAATACGTCGCATTATATAGTTCCTAAATAATAGGACCTGTAAATTGGATGGGTTTGAGAACAAAAATGAATTTAAAAATGACTCAGAAAAAACGCAATTTGTTATACTTAATCAATTTTTAATGACGATAATTTCGGGAAATCTGTTCAAAATACCTTTTTTGGCAGCCTTTTTAAAAATATATTCTGCCTTTATCAAAAAATTGGCCAAAACGTCGCATTATATAGTTCCTAAATAAGAGGATCTGTCATTTGGATGCGTTTAAAATCAAAAATGAATTTTAAAATGAGTCAGAATATAAGCAGTTTGGATTTAAGGTTTTTACTCCAACTCCTATTTCTGTTTAATTTATTTTTGCTATAAGAATGGGTTCTATGAAAAACTTGTCAATATAAAAGTTGTAGATCTTATTGTGAAGATGTAAAATAAATTTAATTAGATTTGATTGCTTAAGAATTGAGTAAGTTATGGGTTTTTTTCTTTTTCCTCCCCCCTTTTTCTTTTCGTTTTTAATTTTTTTCCTCGGTAAAAATTGGTCCTATCAAAAACTTGTAAATACAAAAGGTTTAGATAATATTGAGTACATTTATATAAAATTTAGTTGGATTTAATATCTTGAGAATTGACGAAGTTATGAATTTTTTTCTCCCAAAAACCATGTTTTTTTCGCCCCTTGAGCCCATTTTTAACTTTATAAAAAATCTGTCATGCATAAACTTTTTGCCCATTTCTTAGAAGTAATATAAACTTTAAACTGATTCGATATCTATTTTAACTAAGAAGTTATCGCGTTTTTTCTGTTTTCACAAAAACCCTCCCTATTTCCACCCCCTTGGTCCGATTTTGCCCATTAACGAACTCGACCGAGATTTTAGGCTCCTTGAATTTATGTAAAAGTTTGAAGAAGATCTGAGCATAATTATGGAAGTTATCGTGTCTAGAAGAAAGTGATATACACCGATAGATAGATAGATAGATAGATAGATATATATATATATATAAACTTTTTTACTGATGGTGGTTTTGGGGTCTAGGAGTCATGATTCGTGTAGATCCGCAAAAATTTTTCAGAAATTCCAACATGGGAGACAATGCAATAGGTAGTATTTCATACGAAATCTACCTAAAATAGTACAATCAATTTTAATAAAAAGTTATTATTAAATCTTTTATTGCAGAGTATTTGAAAAACAAAATAAAACTGAGCAGTTTTTTCTGCAACCTAGGACATTTATAAATCAATTCTTTATAAATGAGATATAATTCTCGGCATTCTTTAAAAAAGTTGTAATGGAATGGAAATTTCAGAGTTCTAATAAAAAATAAAAACAAAATGAAAACTTTTTTTTTTTTTTTTTTTTTTTTTTTTTTTTTTGTTGTTGTTATTGACGACTAACAATAAGAAATGATTTATTTCAGCTAATCTTGTTGAAAATTTGCAGGAATATTTTGATTGGAAATATTCTAAACTTAAATATTTTGTAAGAAAATTAAGTAAACATATAAGACTTTTCTGAGCCATCGTGTGGGGACAGAATTAAATGAATTGAATTTGTTCTCGCCTATTGATATAAACAGATTTTTTGAACGCATACTGGAAGTTATTTTAATTTTAAAATTTAAGTAGCATTAAATAAATGTTGTTGATCTTAGTGGAATCCGGAAAACTTCAAAGAAGTACTTTATGATTACATGAAAAATAAATAAATAAACAAAGGCTAGTAAAATAAATGTTAGAATAAATATATAAAAATTCATGATTGGTCACAATTATTTTATGCAATAAACAATAAATTCTACGAATGTATTAGATCTATCAATATTGTATGTTTTAAACAAATAAATTGTGATTCAAAATATCTAAAGATAACAGCTGGTATTTCCATCAGTTACAAAATTCTAAATATTTACTTAGTAATACCAAAAAGAGGGAAACTAGCATGAGAGAATACTTTTGTAATGCCGTAAGTGTATATTTTACATATTTGTATATTTTGTATATTTTAAACTTCTTTCATTAGGGAACTGCAAGAAGTGTAAGTCACCGATTTTGACAAAAGTGGTATCGTTGGAAAGATCTCATCGAGAGCAGTAAAAAACCCAATAGAAATACTAGCCGCAAATAAGCCGTTTTTGAGATATCCGACAATTTATGTCACGTAACTAGTGCATACTTAATGGGGGACCGCAAAAATTTTACTCTCAATTTTAACGAAAGTGGTATCTTTAAAAAATCTCATCATGAGGGAGAAAAAAATCAATAAAACTACCTGTCAGAAATGAGCCGTTTTCAATATATCCGATAATTTATTTCACGTAGCTAGTGCATACTGTTCTAGTGCACACTTAATGGGGGACCGCAATTTTTTTTTTCTTGATTTTGATGAAAAGGGTGTCTTTGCAAAGATATCATTGTGAGAAGTAGAAAACGCAATAGAACTAGCCATCTGAAATGAGCCGTTTTCGAGATATTCGACAATTTATGTCACTTAATGCAGTTTCCCAGCAATCTGCTTTAGCAATGTGACACAAATTGTCCCATATTCGAAAACGTATTATTTCCGACGAGTGATTACATTGAGTTTTTTAATCCTCACGATGATATCTTTTCAACGATACCATTTTATTTGAAATCGAGACTAAATTTTTTTGCAGTCCCCCATTAAGTGTGCACTAGTTACGTGACATAAATTGCCGGATATCTCAAAAACGGCTCATTTGCGACGGGTAGTTCTATTAAGTTTTTTATTGCTCTCGATGAGATCTTTCCAACGATACCACTCTTGTTAAAATCGGTGACTTACACTTCTTGCAATTTCCTAGTAAGGGGTGAAGGAAGTAGTCAATCGTGCTGCGACTCAGCATGAAGGTCTGGTTTCTATATTTATTTAAAAAAAAATCCATTTACTTTTTCTAATAGCGCTAAACTTTGTAGTAGATGATTGAATCTTTGTAAATTATAATATTTCTTTTCGATCTCCTATTAAGAGAAAAAAATATTGCATTGTATTTTATTGTGCATGATATCATGGTAGAAAGTTCAAGAAAATTAACGTATGCGTATTTTGCGTCTTATATATTAGGGAAAACGTTTAAATTAATAAATTATGTTGAGAATATTTCAATAAAAGCATTTTTTTTAAAGTTTCCTGCTACTAGGTCTAAACATCAAAATAAAAATATAACATTGAGAACAAAACATCGAATTTTGAAATCATTTGCATACTGTCAATATTCACCAATATATCTCTTTTTTTCTTCAAAATATTGAGGTAACATAGAACTAAAAACAAATTTTCACATATATTTCTCTAAAATAAATTTATTAAATTGGAATTTATGTTTCGAAATCAAATATTTACACTTATTTATTGATTTAGTTCTTTAATGTCGTTAATTTTGGGCAATGCGAAAATCTTTTCATGTTGTCAGAAATAGGATGCCTGACATCATAAAAAAAATTTTCTTCACTAAACATCATTAGCAGTATAAGAAATTGTAGAAAAAAATCTTTTTGTTCTCCTTGTCTCACCAACCTATTGATCTTTGAATCAAGTGACTTTTCTGAGCGACAACGTTCAAAAGATATTTAGGTGTGATTTATGATTTTATCTCACTCATTTGTAAATCTGATCTTAGAGGCGGATTGTATTTTTCACAAATATCTCAATGGGGAAGTTTTAATATATATAATTAACTTTCCATAGAACAAATAACTTTCTTATGGTGGCAGAAGTTATATCTGGAAAAAATTTACTACAACTAATACAGGTAGTGTCAAAATACATTTTATGACTAATAATACAAATACGAATAAATCTTACACATTATAGTAACAGAACATTTAATCGACAAAATAAAAAAAAGTTTAGACAATAAATAGGTTTGATAACTTCATGTGATGGTGTCTACAACATCTCCTGCAAACAAAATTTCGAAGATGAAGTCAAGGGATTTCACAAGGAATCTAGAAAGTCTTAAAATATATTTATTCTAAACTTTAAGCTTTAATAGGACAATACTAAGATATTGTTGTAGATTTTTCTTAAGTTGAGAATATATTTCCTATTTAAAAATATAGTTACAGAAATAAGAAATCTTCTAGGTGACATCGATTATCAGTGAATTTTACATGCATTTTCAAATAACTAGGAGTAATTTCATTAACTCTATTAAAGTTAATGCTATTTTATATAAATCTTAAATGCTAGATTTAAAGAAATGTTGATTAAAACAAATGTAAGTAAAAGATTGTTTGTAACTAATTAAATAAATATTAAATATATATAACTATAATTATCAAATGTGCACGCAAACTTCTCCATACGTAGTTATTTTCTGAACCATATTTTTAAAATTTAAATTTCTTTAAACCGGAATATCTAAATATCTATAATTTAATATTTTAAAATTTTCTGCAACTAATATTCTCGACAATTAGCAGTATGCGACTTGCCAAAACTTGTAGTACTTGAGCTTGTTAACATATCTGATTTATTTTTGAAAACATTTTTTTTTACAAGAGAATAACCAGCATATTTAATAATGTAATCATCTCTTTATGTGTATATATATATATATATATATATATATATATATATTTAAAAAATACATTTTCGTCAAATTTTGAGATTATATCTGAAATTAATGGTCTTGTTTTTGAGTCTTTCTGAGTGGTACATTTACAGTTTTTCTAATGGTTTCTCTGTCTTATTTTCCTACTGTTAATTTATTCTGCAAATTTCTCTCTTAAACACGTTGACATATTAAATAAATCGTAATTTATTTTGTTGCACTTCAAATTCACTTATCTCAACGACTCTTTTTTCGCCACCTGCTGATATAATCAATAATCATCGGGTGCTTAAGCAGCTTTTTTTTGGACAAAGCAAAAGAAGCTACCAACAATCGAAAATTAACAACGTTTCATTATGTTTTTTAAAAGCTTTATAATTTCCTGTATGTTATATAAAAGATTGTATGAACAAAAGAAGATAAGATTATATGCACAACGTAAGATTTTTGAATGAAACTTTCCTCAGGTACATCTTCTATACATAAGCCATAGCGTCTTTTCTTACAGCAATAATACAACGCTCAAGGATTCCTTCTCCTCCTTCTGTTCAATTTACCCGCAAAAGTTTAGAACTATATTATTTGATCAGATTATTTTTTTACTGTATTTGCCTACTCACCACACAACGTTATCTTTGTGCAAATTCAAAAAATTAATCAAAAAGTTTTTAGCATACATTATTTTCTACCAGAAGGCTGTCCATGTTTCATGTCGGCTCATTTCATACCTCCTCCTGCTTTTTCTGTGGGGATTTCTTTTAAATGTTATAGTATTTGCTATGGTAACGTCTTCGATTGTACATACTTGGTTCTAGTGTTTCGTTTTAACATAAGTATTTTTTGCTTTTAAATATTATTTCTTTTCCCGCATATTTTTTGCTATTGTCGGATGGATACGTTCTTAATTCTGACAGTATTAAAGACTTATATTTTATGTTTATTTTACTTGAACTTTGACATTTATTCCTGCAGACCTTTGGCTATTAAAGCAGATTACAATATTGAAACTTGTGGCTCTATCTGCTCAATCTTTCTTAATGTTTGTTCTATGTTTAATAATTTTCGAACGTCATGTGCCCTTTTTAGGCAACAACTGTCTTTGGAACATTGTACCCATAAAACCCCTTAGTAATTTCAAATTCAATCATTTAATACCAGTTTCTCTGAAAATTAAAATGCAGCTATTGAACAACGCATAATTTTCTGTAAAAAATTGCCGGTAGAAAAAGTCAATATTTTTGGGCATCTTCGACATACCTCATAGGAGATGTTTTCTAAGAAGAAATTAAATATTATAACCTGATGCCCCGTATTCCATTATTATGACAGTGGGATGCTATACATGTTATCCCAGGACTATGAGACAAATTTTAAGGTGTAGTAGGGGACATAGCAAGCATTCAAACTTGCACAGCAACGCATGCTCACACTGTAAAAAAGTGTCCTGAATTTTACAGGTGTTATTCAGTGAATTTTAACTTTTTTAATTGAAAAACTCCGTTTTAGAAAAAATTCTTAGCTTTCCGGGAATTCCCGGAAGTTCTCTATTTTCTGTTGACCTGATAATTGAGTGTTTCCGTTTCTGACAATGGATGCACCATAAACGGAATATCTCCGGCACAGACATGTAGAGTTTATGTTATCATTGGTTAATGATGTTTGTGCTGTGTTTAGAATGGATTTCTTTGATCATTTGAGGTGATGCTGACGTTTAGATGCCACATACACCTTAAAACTATGCTAATTATAAATAACGTTGATGCATATTTCGAGAGAAGAAGAAAACTGAAGACGTCTTCATACCAGTTAAGAAGATACATATCTTATCTTGGCTTCATGTTTCATATCAATACTACCTTGAGCTTTTAAAGCTGTTTGCTCTGGTTCATTGAACATAGTTTCAATTTATTTAGCTTCAATTTAAATTAAGTACTTTTCTAATAAAAGTAAGTTATTCAGATTCATTTTGTAACTATTTTTTATAATGAACATTGAATGCATTTTAAATGTGTATTGAGTATTCTAATCTTTCTATATTTGTTTCTAAGACAGCACGTTAGACCTACATGAAAGGTTGGTTTTAAGCCGCCATAAAACAGTTTTTGACGTGACATAGGTTTAAATCGCGTTTTAAGTGTTTTTTTAACAGTATAAAACATCAATATATATATATATATATATATATATATAATGACAATTGTTTAATTTTAATATTTTACAAGTAATCAGAAAAATTTTCTTTTTTTATGACTGAATGGCCAAATTTTTAATGTGGAATTTTGATGGGGCTTTTTTCTATACTTGGTTGCAGTAGTAATTTTCTCTTAAATTCAATGGTTCATATAAAGTTATAGAATGAATGGTTATATATATAATATATACATGAAAGAGGGGGAGGGCAGGACTGACTTTTTGTAATAAACCATTTTGAAAAATGAAATCGATCCTGATATCAAAAACAGGTTATATACATATGCAGTCTTAAACACAAATATTTTCTGTGCAGCATAATCTTTTTTTTTTGAGAGGAGGGGGACAGATACAGAATAAATAAGAATATAATTTATTTTTTTATTGAGAAAAGAATTTAGTGATGGATTATTTCAAAATGAAATTAAGATACTATAGGAAATGTTAAAAAATATAAATTTTAAGGCACCTTAAGTAGATTACACGGTGTATAAATATCAAATTCCAAGTTATATGGTTATGTTCTTGGTGTGTGTGTATGTATGTATGGATGGATGCATGTATGAATGTAATCTATCACTTACTAATCTATCGCTAATTATTTTTGCAGCATGCCCCCCCCCCTTTCATTTAGCATAAACACAGAACAATAAATAAAACTCTTTTTACAACTGCAAAAAGAATGAATAAATATTAGGAATGTTACGATAAATCTATAAAATATGATATTGTAATTCTTTTATCCAAAGATTCATTTTTGTTAATGACTAACAATCACTTCGTACTGTTGAAGGCCCCACCAGTGGCCGAGAGGGTCTGACCTCTCAACTGGTAGACGGCAGGTGCTGGGTTCGAACCCAATCGCGGCCGTCGGTCTAATCGTTCGGAGTTTTCAAGGTTTTCTTCGAACCTTGCGTAAATACGGGTTAGGTTCCCTTAGAAAGACCCCCCACGAAGGGCATCCCTTCCCATAGGGCCTATATCCCATAGCGTAGATAATCGGCCGACACAAAATACAACAATCTTATTGTTGAAGTTTTTTTATACACAGAAAACAGCTTTACCTTGACCCCTGTTAAGAACAAATGAATAATGTACCATACCAGTAAGGGGGAAAAATAGTTTAACTTGGTTTGAAACATGGTTCAAAAATGTGATTATCCTAATAATGAGTTAAAAAATAATGTTCAAGCGAAATGAAAAAAATAAAAAATGGCCTTTTGTAGAGATCAACTATCCAATTCAGTAAACATGTTAAAATATTTCAATATTTTATTAAATGAAATTTCTACAATGAAATTGACGTTGCAGAATGAGTGTGTGTGTGTGGGGGGGGGGAGGGTTCAATTCTACTTTTGAAAGAAATCATTTAAAAGTATGAAATTTAGAACAAGATATTTAAAAAAAATTCTCCTGTTGAATGGACATTATTACAAGGAAGTTACATTCACATTAGTGAAGTAACCCTTTAAACAACCGCGTCCATAAAAACATAACAGGGGGGGGGGGGAGAAAATTTAGTTTTGCTGCAATATCAATGTTTTGTACTGGAAGAGAGTATTCGAATATCGTCCATCTTAAGAACGCAAATATGCTTATATGATACAATTGTGATAGATTCTGCTTCTAGACATAAAAAAAAGGAAAAATCTATGCAATTTATCTTTATCTATGCAAAATTTAGATTAAACTTATATAGTTTTAATGATTAAAAAATATTAAGGATTTATTGAGTGTTCATCCTAAAGGCATACATTAATGATAAACTAAATCGATAAATATGATTTAGGTAACTTTTATTTACAATTTTTCAATAAAACCATGTAATAATGTATTTGCAGTTTACGATATTTTATGCAACGGTGATTCTACGATAAGAGGTAATTTGTACGGCAATCCGTTTAAAACAGATTTTTTATTCTGTATGTTGCTATTTTTTTGCAATGAATCGCATCATCTTAATGTACTTTATTAAATAAAATCACCATTGAATGCCTAATTAAAACACATTTTTCTGAAATTTCTTACAAAGTCTAAAAAAGTCTCTCCCTGGCATGTCTCCTTGCCTGTTTCAATTTAACTTTCAAACAATACATTTATTTTTCCGTCAGATGCTTAGCTAAAATATGTTTAATTGGAATTTAAGTAATTATACTTATGTATTATAAAATAAAAAAAAATAATTTTGTTAATTTCAAATAATTTTTAAAATTAACTTTTGTCCCGCTTTTTTGTGTATCTACCCTGTCAAATATCGTTCCGTTGAAACAAATATAAATTCAAGGATGGCTATATCGGAAGTAGCGCTTAAGGACATATATTGGCTTGAAGTTAGCAATGTTAAACGCACAAGCCATTTAAGCGTCGCCATTTTTAGTTGTTGCGACGCGACCGTGCGGTGTAGTGGCTTCGCACGGTGATCGTGTATCTTCCCTGGTAAGTCATAAAAGTTATAATATTCATTTAATTCAATTGCATTTACTGCCATAATCAAACAATACGGTAGTAATTACAGTGAAATACACAATTAACCCAAAAACTAATTCAGTCAGTTAAAAAATTTGAATTTACATGAAAATGTCTCTCCCCTGCCGGATTTCCCCTGGCAAGATAATTGCCAGGGGAGCGAGTCACTGACCAGAAAAAGTTATAAAATATGTATAAAGTGACTTCTTAAAGTGACTAAGTCTGTTAAATAATTATTTTTGTACTTTTATTTAAAAGGTTTTTGACACTTATTGACATTTTTGACACGACAGTTTTAACCATGATTAAAATTTGTTTAAACCATCGCATGACAAAAACTGGCTAAAACCCTGCCTACATGATATGCAAGGTCGACATCTTTAATGTTTCGTTCTTTGGCGGAAAAAAGTAATTTTTTTTTCCTTTATAGGGAAGACTGGGGCATGTGACAATAGTTCACATAATTGTAGTTTACAATGGATTATAAAACGGAATTATGTAGATTGGGGGAAGGGAGAGGGGATTTGATAACAGATTTATTTTTAAAATAAAACAAAATAAAGAAGCAAATTTGAAAAACAAAGTTTTAAAATTTTGCTTAGGGGTTTGTGTTTAATAGAAATTTTAGAGAGAGGTAATTAAATAAAAGTAATCGGAAAATTGACTAATCTGAAAGATCTTCACCCATTTATTTGTCTTATTTGCTCCTAAATTAATGATAAAGAAGGGTTTTTAATGATTGTTAAAAAAAAAACCTCTATTGTAATCTCTCCCCCAAATTTGACATCTTTTGCTTTTAAAAGGGGGGGGGAGGGGTTGAGCTGCTTATGAGCGGGATTTTATGGTAGCTATCACTTTAAAAATGTTACTTTCTTAAGATGTTACTGAATATCTATCTTTATTTAAAGCATCATATACATAGCTATTTCAAAAATAAATGTAAGTCATCATTTCAAGTTTGAAAAAAAATAAATAGAACAATTTGCAAAACATTACAAAATTGTTTAACGCAATACTTTTTGTATTAACAATGCATAAAAATATTGTAGCAAACCGTTTATTAAAATATTGCATAACATTATTACATTTTTAGAAAACATTAAATTTATTTAAATTACAACTGAACGTAAACGAGATTGTTGCTCTTATGTACTTGTTGACATATGTTTTAGTGGAAGTTTCAATTCAAAATCAAATTTTTATGATCAATAACAGGGTTGGGTTTTTGACGTCAAAAAGGGTTTTTTGACATGACAAAGGTTTAAACCGTCAAAAACCCATAAAGTCACAATCTGCTGCGGGTCACTGGAGTAAGTTGTTAATTTTTAAAACTAGAAATAGTTGCCATACATTATGTTGAAATTTAATTATATTATGGGTAATTAGCAGGTCTTTAAATATTTTTTATTAATAATAAAAAATAAGGTAAAAATGATAGATTTCAAATCTCAGAAATTTATCTCGAAATGGACATGCAGAAATATTTGCACAAAAACTATGTTTAAATATCTTGTTTATTTATTATTACTATCATTTCAATAATTTAAAAAAATCTAAAGTTATTTAGTATGCATTTTGACATAGCTAATATTTGTAAGTGTTAACGAATGAAGTATTGTAAATGCCGGATTTTCAAAAGTGTGGAACTTGATATGTGTTTAATATTTTTTTATGTTACACACATTATATACATAATATCAATATCCAACAGGTTAATTTGAATTTGAATTTAATGCATATTATTTATTATATATATGATTATTGCATATCATTATAAACCATTTTTATCTCTAACCCACGACTCCCCCACCCCACAGTGACAGCACACACACTAATAGTATTAAAAATACAAATAATGTTTACTTTGATAGCAAGGTAAGACAAGAAGTAATTATTAAACAATTGAATATTTAAGATATTTAACAAAATTTTATAGTATTCAGTGGGGGGGGGAGGGAAATTCATAAGTATTTGTATAAGCTAATTTTTCAGCATAGTAAATAAATAGGTTGAATATCGTAAATAAATATTCAGATATTTATAGAAAGGAGTTTTTTTTTAATTGTCTTTATGCTAGTTATAAATTCAAAAAATGACTGATTTAAAATTCAGAATTACTGATTTTTCTGAAAAACCAAAATAACAATTGTGAAAGTCAAAACAGAAAAAAAATATTACCCTGATCTGTAAAATACTTCTAAAACACAAAATATTATGTAATTTTTATTATTTAATTAAATACATAATTTTAAAAAATACAACATTCATTAAATACTTCCAATTAATTTGATTACATAATCGAAATCAATCCAAATGAAAATTATCAAAGTAGAAATTTAGTTCAAAAATTTAATTCATTTGCCCCATAGCATATAACAAGTTTTGAATATCTTTCTTTCTGTTCCTAATTGACTACGGAACATGTCTAATCTTTAACATTATTTTAAACTGTACACTAAATTTGGTTATGAATAAATTTCTTTATAATATGATATCCTTGCATATTTTGAATAACACATTAAAATTTAATAATGTTACAAATGGTAAGTTTTCCAAAATCTGAGGTTTTGTTTAATATTCAAAGTATGTTTCTTTAAAAATTTTAATTTATTCTACAACATACTTAGAAACATTTTCTTTATTAAAAGCGAATAAATTTTACTTGTTAAATATAAGTATAGGTAGATTATATATGTGTAAATAACTATTTTTATTTACACATAAATATAGGTTTTTGACATGACGGTTTAAATGATGGTTAAAACCGTCAAAAACTTGCCAACTCTGATCAAAAATTGTTCTATTGCATTAAAATTATAGATATTGAAGCTGACATTATTTGGCCACTTATGAATTTTTCATATCTGCCCAAAGTAGTCTATGCACAAGTGCCCCCACATGGCCACTAGAGTAAAATGACAAATCATTAACATTTCGAAATTTTTGAAGACATTTTTTTAACATTTATTAGTATTCATAGTAAGTGTTTAAACACTAACTTTAAAATAAAGTTATTCTCTTAGTAAGTTGGAACTGACATTTACAGTGTTTTAGCTACCGAGGCCAAACAAAATGTCGAAAAGTTAAAAAAAAAAAAATACCATATATCTACAATTAGTGTGGTCTTTAATATTTTTTTTCAACTAAAAGATAATGTAACTAGTGAAAAAAAATACGATATTCACATCTGCCCCATGTTCACATGTGCCCCAGTCTTTCCTACATATTAAAAGTTTAACATAAGTATAAAAGCTTCTGCCATGCATGTTTTCTAATTTGAAATATCATTAACAATCTTTACCAGCGAGGAAGCATGAAGCGTTAGCGAAAATTTTACTGAGAATTTGGTTTTACTTAATACGCCTTTTTATATCTTTATTTACTTGTAATAATTTTTTTTAGTACAAGACTAATTTAGTATGCAGGTAGCAAGTTTAACCTTTAAAGTATCGTGTATACGTAACTAGAGTATGAGCGCAAATTCAAAAAATAAATAACAGGCTTGATTAACTCATAAAATGGTGTTTTTGTACTAATAT
This sequence comes from Maratus speculifer, assembly GCA_964019185.1. NCBI lineage: Eukaryota > Metazoa > Arthropoda > Arachnida > Araneae > Salticidae > Maratus > Maratus speculifer. Next base: position 207,858,719 of record OZ025289.1, on the reverse strand, counting down.
TGTCGTACAAGACATTATAATTTACATTCATCTACATAAAAGTGCCTTGGTACTGGAATTAAAGTTCCAAATAAAACAAAATTCAGGTAGTGTCTGTATTTAAACTAAAAAATGAAAGTTAAACAATAAAAATTGAAAAAAGCAGTGGTCTGTAAAACCAGCAGCCAGTAATTTTAGCTTAAGATTAATGAAAAGTGGGACATGTGTTTTCATGCTTTATAAGAAAGTTCTTTTTTTCCCCTAAAAATCGTTTTTCTTACTTATTACGTAAATTCTAAATCTATTTTTTTAACCGGTTAAGTTTATTGAATTTTGAACACTATATTATTGAGCAACTAACTTTTTAAATCGTGTTATGATTACCATATTCCAGTTTTTTCTTTATATTTTTTCTATATTCTATTCTTAGCCATTCGCTGTCTCATTTTCTATTAATACATCAAATAATCGCACATTTCCAGAAATACATGAAAATTATAGTAATGGAAAAAAAAAACTCTATGTAAAGTTACTACCAAATGGTTTTTCATATTTATTACCATAATTTTAAAAGTATACTGGTAAAGTTATTTTCAAAATAGTTTAAATAATTTAAATCTGCTTGATTTAAATTGCGATTTAAATTAATTAAAATCATTGATTTAAATAAGTTTTTATTTTTGAATGAACTCCTAAGCCCAAGGTGGAGAGTAGGGGAACGAAAAGGCACCAAGTATATTTTTTTGTCATTGTTTTATGTCTATTTGGTATACATCAGGCCTGTCCAACCTTTTACTAAGCAGGGGCGCAACTCAGCTTTTGGCAAACAGTGAAGGGCGCCATTATTAACATGGCTCAAAACACGCAGCAAAATTATCTAAGGGTATTACTAATGATACATATATGCAAATTTATTTCGCTATATTTCGCTATTATAGAAGACATAAGGCCCTTATGGATATGAAATAATACCATGTAAAAAATCTTTTTAAAATAACTATAAATCGTGATAAATTTCGATATATATATATCTTCTTTGGAGCCAGCAAACTAAATCTCGCATATTCATTAAGATAAAAATCATACATTAAAATAAAATGGTAACCAGCGATATTGTTAGATTTTTGGGGACGCAAAAATATTGATTTATTTTGAAGGTGTACATTTGCTGGTATGAAAAGTACAGAATCATAGACAGGCGCGATATAGTTATCAATCTATGGGACGTTCTTAAGAGAGCCTGGAAGAGAATGGAAATAATTTCGCATGATATTAGAAATAAAAAGAAAATTACATAAGGATTCTGAGAAAGGAAAACAGATAATGGGCCTGCGAAAAAACATAAATTTTTTATACAGGAAATAATTTTAAAAAGGTTTTAAAAATATCTTAAACAAATATAAAGGATTTTTAATAAAGCTTGCTTTAAAAAGAAATGTTATTCTTAAAAAAATGCTAGTAACATGCAATCTTCAAAAGGGCACCAAGCAAACTTGGAAAGGGCGCCGCGTTGGACAGCCCTGGTATACATCATATAGTAAAATCATCCTGTCTGGAGTATGCCAAAGCACGGAAGAATCTGAGTGATATGGTATAAGGATACTGCATAAAGCAGCATTTTTTTTCGTTTGTTTGCAAAATTTTAATGAATCATTATTTGACATAACAGATTACGCAGGTTATTGCATACTTTATGATTATATATTTTTAATTTTAAAATAAGTCGGCTATTAGAAAATTAGTAAAATCCTCTTTCTAAATATATTTTGCGGAGCAGAAGAGGGGCGCAAAAATCAATGTTTATCCCGTGTGAAAAAAAAAAAAAAAAAAAAAAAACTAGTTTCGGCCTTGACAGTTATCTAAAAGACCATTGCCGAATTCACGGTATAGGTATTTTTACTGCAATAGTTTAATATATTTCAGTAGTTCAAAACATCAAATATTTTCTGTCATTGGTTTGGTATATTCAAAAATTAGAAATCCACTGAAAAATCTGTTAAACTCGTTTTTCTGTACCAAGTTGTTTCCAAATACGTTTAGAATTATTATGTGCTGCAGTTATTTTTTTTTTAACTAATGAAGGTTTAATTTTCGAAATCTGAGTTGTAATTTTTCATGCATTTTGTGTAATAATTTTTCCATACCTTTAAAAATTTTACCTTTTTGAATCATTTATGTAAATTGTGTAGCATTAATATATTAGTAATAGTTACAACGCGCATGTGTGTATAATTTGTATTTTATAAATTAAGTCATGTAAAACAATAATACTGATTGAGAATTAAAAAAAAAAATCGGATTTAAAAAAAAAGTTATTTCGATTTTTATTTAAAAGATCATATTAGAAACCCTGAAATTTTAAGCTAAGTATAAATATTTAAAATTATATTTTTGCAAATAACTCGCTTATTGAGAATATTACTTATTGAGATTATCTCAAGATCAATAGTTTAATTATTTTAGATATAATTTTAAAATGCTAAATGACAGGAATTTCAGTTTTTAAACTGCGACAGTGTTTGGGGGGAAAGAGGGATAATGACTTATTTGCAGGTTCATTTTTTTTCTGTATATATACTACTTTTAATAACATTTCAGAGCGGATTTTTAAAACCACTCATCTCCCGATTTAAAAGTTTCGCAATTAATCCCAAAGCAGTGTATTTTTCAATGAACTTTTAGTTCGAGAAATGTTTTGCGGGAATAAAATAGAAACACAGGGAAATGTTCAGTGCAATTTCATTTTTTAAAGAAGTGCCAAAGATACTTCTAAAAATACTGACACGAAAAATAAAAAAGATTACTTTGGAATACGATGTATACTTTTTGGTTAAGTGGGTACAACTGATTGCACGCAAATGGGATATATTTAATAAAGTTTATACCAAGGCCGAAACTAGGTAGGGTGCAGGCAGAAGAAGCATTTGTCCCGGATGCTCAATGAAGATTGTTTGCTCATTTTTCTCAGATCTATGCGTAGCACAGTATTGTTAACCCTTAACGGCTGTTAGCGGTCTCACAGACTGCTGCGTCTTTCAAATTTCAGAGTTTAACTCGAAATTTTTAGTTTAACTACAGATAGTGGACAAACTTTGTTCCGTTTGGAGCCCTATTACTATTTATAGAGATATTTAAATAGCTGAATTTTATTTATAATAGCACTGCATATAAAGTTTAGTACAAAAATAGTATTCTGAGAGTTAATTTAACGTTTTATTCATCTTAGATTAAGCGGCTGACAGACCACTCACAGTAGTTATCTAACAATTTTTGTCACGGCAGTTAACGGTTAAAATCATCTCGTGTGGGTATGCTAAATCATAGAATAGTCTAAGGATGACAGGGCATAAAAACTTTATATAAAACTTTTTTTTTTCAGTTTTCGCGATTTCAATGAATTGGTATTTGACAAAGTAGATTTTATTACATATTTAATTACTAATTTTAATTTTTAAAATAAGTAGGTTATTATAAAATTATCTTTGTAAATATACTCTGCGGGGAAGGAAAACGTGGTGGTTAGACCAAAATCCTTTTCTTGGATCTTTTCTTGAAAGTGCTGTATACTCCTGTTTTAAATATTTTAACTTCTCATATTTCACTATTTTTTCACAAATGTGCTCCGACATAATTTATAAGATATTTTTGTAGGATAAAATGATATATTTGGCAGATTTAAGTATGAATTAAAAGAGCAGTTTTCTTAATTATTCCAGCTTCATCGTATCATCTTGCAACTATAAAATAGGGTTTTGTCATCTAAAACATAAAACTAGGCACGATTTAATACAATTTTCCTGCTTCTAATTCTGCTAACAACTTTTTAAACCCATTGTATATATGTTGGATTTTACATGCCAAATTGAACTTATTATATTGGTAAATTCCTTTTTAAACTCATTTTTTAGGTTCTATGATACTTTGAATATGAATGAGGCTTCTAAAAACAAGTTAAAATGCAAAATTTGTAGGTCATCATTTTTAACATTAAAATCCTATATTATCCACTTACAACTTGCTCATAAAAATCAAAACAGATTTAAATATCCATGTGGTTTTCTGAAGTATTCAAGGAAATTTATTAAAGTAACCTCTCTGAAAGCTCATGTATCAAGAGACCATAAATTTTCATCTTATGTTTTTCAGAGCTTGAGTTATCGGTGCTCTCTTGATGCATGTAAGACTCATTGTGCCAGTAAAAATGAAGTAATTAAGCATCTTCAAAATCATATTAGAAAAAAAGAAGTTATTACATGTCCATTTGAAAAATGTAATTCGCAATTTCGTAACAAATCAACATTTTCTTCCCATTTAACCAGAAAACATACCCAACAACATGCATATAACAATTTTACTCAGCTTAAGGAAACTGCTGATAATGACTTAGTTGAAAATTCTGTTGTATGCAGTAATCAGGTTGAAAATATAGAAATTTCTTCAAGTGCTGTTGAGAGTAGATTAGGCTTATTATGCTTAAAATTGATGTCAAAACACCAGCTTCCTGCATTTGTAATAGATATAATACTGAATGAAATAAAAGACATTCATGAGTTGTGTAATGAAAGCTTAAAGCAAAAACTACAAACCGAATTAAAGAAAATTAAAGAAATAGAGGAAGCTCATATTAATGAAATTGTAAATCTTGTGACCAATAATTTATCTGATGTGTTTTCAGACAACAGTATGCTGAGGTCTAATAATCAAAGGCGATTGTATTTCATACAAAATTTTTATTATGTTGAGCCTGTTGAATATATGTTAGGAAAAAATAAAAACAACAGAGCATGTACATTTCATTATGTACCAATAATCAAAAGTATTTTAACCTTAATTAGCAATAAATCTGCTGTTAAACAATTAGAAAATCCATTAGCTACCAACAATAAAATACTTTCAGATTTTAAAGATGGAACAGTTTATACTACAAATAAGTTTTTTAAATCAAGTACATAAAAAATTCTTTTGTTCCAGGATAGCTTTGAAAGTGTTAATCCTTTAGGGTCTGGAAAAACAAAACACAAAATTCTTGCAATTTATTATACATTAGGAAACATTTACCCATGGTTTCGTTCCAAAGTTGAGCCTTTACAATTAATTTTGTTATGCCGACAAAAAGATTTTGATTATTTTGGTCATGAGGCAGTTTTTAGACCTTTTGGTGGAAGATTTGAAATCGCTTGAAGATGGAATTAATAATAAAGACAAAATAACCCAAGGTTCATTATTTGCAGTAATGGGAGATAATTTGGGAAGCCACTGTATAGGTGGCTTTACAGAAAATTTTAGTTCAGCAACACATTCTTGCCGTTATTGCTTAGTACATAAAAGAGAGATGTTCTCAGAAATTTTCCATCTTCAAAATTTTGAACCAAGAAATAAGGAAAATTTTAACAACACATTGAAAGTTATATCAGATTTAAACATACATAGTTTAAATGGAATAAAATTTAATTCCATATTTAATGAGTTAAAACACTTTCATGTCTGCCAGCCAGGGTTGCCACCTTGCCTTGGACATGATCTGTTTGAAGGTGTAATATCGTTTGATTTTTTTTTTATTTGTAAAAAGATTAGTTGAAGAAAAGCATATTTCGAGTATAGATGTTGTCAATCGAAAAATTACCAATTTTAAATTAGGATCCTCAGAAAGCAGCGATAAACCTTGTGAAATAAATGCAAAAGGCACTAAATTATCGGGACATGCTGTACAAAATTGGACTTTTTTGCGACTATTCCCAATAATTTTTTGGGATATTTTTAAGTCTCAAGAAAGTAAAATATTGGATCTTGTAACACTTCTTCATAGAATAACAGAAATTGTGTGTGCACCATCTGTAACTGTTCAACAAATATGTTTTCTGCAAGATCTCATAGAAGATTATTTAGAAGCAAGAGTACAGGCATTCCCAGACGTATCTCTTCGTCCTAAGCATCATTACTTAATTCATTATCCGGAACTAATTAAGCAATTTGGGCCTCTTATGAAATTATGGACAATGCGCTTTGAAGCAAAACATTCCTATTTCAAAAAATGCGTTAAACATGCTCAGAATTTCAAAAATCTCACAAAAACCTTATCTGAAAGACATCAATTTCTCCAGTCATTTATTGCAACTGGTGAAATTTTTAATGATCAGCCAATATTGCCAGAATCTGCTTCAAAATTTCATATAGATTTATATGATATAAATGTATAAAATATAATTGCAGAAAAAATTGGTGCTTGTGGAAATGCAGTAATATCTCAGAGCGTTTGTTTCAGGGGAATAAGCTACAAAGCAAACATGTTTCTCTCAATTTCAAGAAATGAAAGTAAAATAATATTTGGAAAGATAATATTTATTTTAGCAGTCACTGATAAAATTTGCTTTCTTGTTAATCTGCACAATTCATCTTATTCTTCCAAGTCAAATTTGTATGTTTTGGAAAATGGGGAAACTCTTTCTTTGAAATCTGTTTTCTTTGAGGAATTACTAGATTACTATCCTTTGAATTAATATTTGGTCTCTTCTGATAATTTAATTTCATTAAAACATTCAATAGTTGATGATTATAATTGATATTTAATAATTATGATTATTTTTAAAGTTTATATTCAATCTCTTCTGAAGATTTCATTTCATTAAAACATGCAGTTGCTGACTATAATTATTATTTAATATATATTAGAATATTTTATGAAAACTGGATGTTTTTAAAATAAAAAATAGTGATTATCATTGAAACTTCTTATTAAAAAAGCACTCGCAAATTTCCTATGTTTAAATATGTCATTTTTTATAAAGGGCTGTCTCATACTTTAACATATAAAACATAAAAATAAATGTACATATATAATTATATTTACTATGTTACTTGGATATAATTTTTTTTTTCAATTCTTAAATTTTAGAATGGAAGAACTAATTCAGAAAAGTTTACCTGGTGTGGAGCAAGACACCATACAGAAAGTTATAGATCGCCTAAAAGATTTCGGGATGGTCATCGAAGACGACTGTGAATATGTCGAGGAATCGTTTTTAATAGATATTTTGAATCCCATACAATTTAAAAAATTGTTGTCTTTTTTTGCCAAATTTTGTTCTGCCAGAAAAGCTGCATCTCAACCTGTTATTGACAATGTGGAATTTGCGGAAAATAACGACATAATACCGAATTCTCCTATCGCAATGCAATTTTCAAGTTCATCAGATATAAATGACTCATGTATCGCTCCTTCTGTACCATCTACAAGCAAATTGTTCCAGTTTAGACAGATTAATAAAAATTGGGCTGAAAATTTTAATATTCCTTGGAATATATTTTCTAAAGAAGTACTTGAAGCTTGTGAAGAAAAACACAGATTGAGAAAATGTATTTATTTAGAAGTAGTTCGTCAGGTTGCAGAAAAAATTTCAAGATTTAATCCCTCACCTGGAAGAAAGAATTTAAAAATTATTGCGAAAAAATTTACTCGAAAGTATCCGGCTACATTTGAAGACCGATGTGGGAATACAATTATAGCAGATGGTGGAACAACACTTGCTTTGAAGTTAGAGGCGTGTTTAGAAAACAGGAAACGTAGAAAAGGTTTTGAAGATTTGTTTGAGGTGGATTCCGACAAAATTATAAAAAAGACTGCAAGAAACAGTTATGGATGCTTCAACTGGCAGCCAAATGAGTTGCCCCTGGGAGAAAGCAAAGAAAGTCAAATAGCCCACAAAAACTGGCTTATCAGTGAAAGTCGAAAATTAATAAGAGATGAATCAAAAATCAAAGAATTAATGCAGATAACATATGCTTCACAGAGGTGCATGGCAAAAATTCTGTGAAAAATATAAAAGAAGAGTGGCCTGTGTTATTTGAAAATAACTTTTTCACTGCTCATGCTAGTACTTTGTTAGGAATTGAAGAGATTTCTGATAAAATATATAAAAATATTGACGTTAAAGGAAACATTATTTATAATTTTTTTAATTGCAAATCTAAAAAGAATTCTGTATTGGAATGTTTGAAGAAAATCAATGCTGCAAAAGAGCTGGGATGTAATGATGCAGAAATCCTGGATTCAATTCTTCTACTTCCAGCCTATTTCGGCGAAGAACAACAGGAAGTGTTTCAAATCAACATGGTGAGTAGTACATTTATACATATACATTATAAGTATTTAGTTTGTGCATGAAATTAGTGATGCAGCGGTTATTCGGCCATGGGCGAGTAATAGGCCTATCTGCCGAACTCTTGGCTTCGGCCGAATATCGAATCCAGTGTTGAATTCAGACATCTTTCTCCGAGAGGTACTTCTGTAGCTCCGGAGGGGGGCACTTTTTGACCATTCAAAACCCAAAATCTTAAAAATTCCGGGTCGGGAGACATTTCATTGCCGTCCTCCCCCCCCCCGGGCCACCCCCTTAACTCAACACTGATCGAATCCATTACTCGGCTAAGTCCGAATAACCGTATAAAATATTTTTATATTTACACAGTAAAAGTTTTTAATTTGATAATTTATTTTCGTGCACAATAAGAATTTGATTTGAAACTTAAACCCTTTCTTCTTTAACTTTCATACTCTGAATGGGTTTTATTATACCCACTTATCATGTGAAAATTTTTATATACAAGTACAAAAAGTATCTGTAATAAGCTAACATACCTATTCAATTTAAGCTATTTTTTTTTCTAATATGCAATAAAAGCATATTCTATTTTTTTATGCCTACTGGGAAATATTGATATTTCTTTCGTTACATAAAAAGTATTTTCAACGTTTTTAATTAGATCTATAACGAACCTAAATATATACGATAGATTTGGTTTACATGTATATATAACCAATATTCTGTATTTTCTAAAATACTTATTTATGTTTAGTAAAGTGCAATTAAAAGTTAAATATGATTTAAATATTTTTTTAATCTTACTATTTTTTGTTAAATAAAAAAAAGCGTAACTAATAAGTTATTTTAAATGGAATATGCATGTTATTTTAGATCTTTTTATCATTTGAATCTCCAAATTGAAATTAAATAATTTCATTCCTTCCCTCAAAATTTGTTACTTCAGAGGGTTCAATAATCTTGAATATAATTTTTACAAGTCAAAGTTAAGCATATTTTAAGCAGAGCATCTAATATTTGGGTTGCCAGTGACGACAATTATATAGATGGTAGGTAGTGGAGGGTTGCTTTGGGACCTATGAGCAGCTAATTGTATAGATTTATAGAACTTTGAAATAGTGTTTTCTTAGATTTTCACAGCATTTATTTTCATTCAATATTAACTTGGAGTCATCTAAAACATTGTTATAATTTGTGTACTTCATAAAATGTTATTAATGATTTTTTTTTAGGATCCAGTTTGTCAAAAAGATCTAGAAACGAATAATTCTAGATTAACCCCTTTTATCGCAACATCAGGTATGTAATATTTGATTTATATATGTTATTTATAAAAGTTGAGAAATATTTAAATGGATAGGTACCATTATTAAAGACTGAGCTTTTCCAGCAATGATGGTTTTTCGAAACTAACATTTCTAAAGATTTGTCCAGGTGAACCTACAATCCCAAGTAATTTTGAATGAGGCTTCTTTTCAAAAAAATGTTTTTGATTGGTTTTAATAATTCTATATTTAAAAAAAAATATGTATGAAGAAAATCACAGACTCGAAAATGAAGGGTTGGTGTGGGAAGATATTTACTTTTTAGTTACTGGAGGTAATTAGATTTGCCGGAGTCTTGTGACCATATTTCTCATGTATTTAAACACCCAGTTTTATTCGAAATGCAATATCAGTGTGTGTGTGTGTGTGGGGGGGGGTGTATCTAGATTTTACCTTCTATTGCAAAGTTCAGTTAAAGCTAATTATAAGGGCTCCTGAAAATCGGAAAGTTGGTTGTATGTGTAATAGTACTTACAACAACTTTAAAATAATTTCTAAAGACTAACACGGCCAATTGGCAAGTACTCGATACTCTTCTAAATTTTGGCTGAGTACAGAGTAGTTGTAAGAAATTAAATTTTTAAGCATTATTACTGTCGAAAAAGAATTTTATAATAAATTTTTCAAATTCTTTTAATATAAAATGTATAGTAGAAGCAATTATTTAAAAAAAAAAAAAACATATTTAGTATATAAAAATATTCACAAAATATAGAAAATTAAGAAACTTTTGACGTTCAAAATTTAGTTAATATACAAATGTCATTCTTAAAACTAATAAAACTATTTTCCATTATAGAATTTTATTTTCTATTTATTATTACAAAAACATTCTCTAAAAACAGGAAAAATTAACAAATAACATTTAAAACATTTAAAACAAATGAAAAATTATTTTTAATATTTAAATTTGTTATAGCATTAATTATTCTGATAACACGGCCTTTACTTTATATTTTTAGGCGATATTTTTAATTGTAAATTTTGTGCATCAGATAAAAATAATTTACTGTAATCGGTACTTGAAATATGAATATGAATTTTCTTATAAACCTTGCACATAATGAGAAGTTTTACTCTCTTGCTGATAAAGTCTATCTCTTTTTTAACTATTTTTTAATGTTTATTTCTGATCTAGTGTTAGCGCCATAATTATCCTGCACATATGCAAATTTTCCAAAGAATAACTTTATGCTGTCTTTTCATTTGGATCATCTACTTTGATATAATTAGTAGTGTTTTCATGCTGTATTAATCTTTTTAGGTGAATCTTGAAGATTGATTTTCATGCAGAATAGTAAAAAAAAAAAACGCGGAAATAGTAAAAAAAAAATTAATAAACATATGATTACATGCTCAAGACGTATATTTATGTGTATTTACATACACAGAGACGTTACTCTTAAGCTCACTTCGTGCGCACATCGACAGTTATTACACAACTACTTGGTCGAACACTCGACCAAAGTGCTTTTCGGTACATCCCCAATTAAAACCTCAATTCATATTAATTTTCAAAGAAAATTCATGTAAAAAAATCAATTTGGCAGAAGTCTCTTTATACTATGTAAAAACCTAAACATTGTGGAAACACTTTTGTGTGTGTTTGTATAGAGTGTTTTGATAATACTTGAACACTAAATTGAAACTAAATGAAGTCGCTAAATTTTATATTTTTGTCATTTCACAGGAGGAAACATTTTTACATCTGGAGAATACTGGATCGTAATTGATGGCATTGTCTCACTGAAGACAAATAATTTTAGAGATGCAGTTGCTCTATGTATTTTATCTTTCTTCGTTTTCAATATCCAGTATCCACAAAAGGCAGCTTTAACACTGGATTTTATTCAAAGGTATTTTTATTTTTCTATTTGTGAAAATTCATGTGAATTTCAAATTATAACAGAGGGTGACAGTTAAGCAGTAAAAATAGTAAATTTCATTAGCGGTCATTAGGAGCAGTTTCAAAGTGGTTACATTTTTATTTAAAATTACTAAACACTAAATTATTGATAAAATTTAAATGCTTATCTAAAATTGAAAAGAACAAATAAATGTTACTATAAACATAGTGTTGATTCTAGACTAAACTGACAGAACTATGTTTTTTAACTGCTATATGCATCATCTGTAATTAATGCTATTTTGGACATGCCATTTCGATAAATTACTTTTTCTGGCTCTGGAACATGGGTGCAAGAATACTATTGATATTAAATTTTACTTTATGTACTTAAATGATTGCAATTATACTAGCAAAAACCTCTAACTTTTTAATTGTCTAAGATCAACCTTTAGCCATGAAACATTCCAGCCCATGTCCATTTGGTTAAGTATAGTACTCGGTAAAGTTTTCAGTTTTAACTTGAAAGTCTTCTGGCTTCCATGCTGTGGAAGGAAAGGAAGGATTACAAAATACGTCCATTTTGTTTAAGAATGTTAATTTCCTGTGTTAATTTGCTTGCGTGCAAGTTTTGGAGGAAAATGCAAAATTTATCATTTCTATCTAGAGGGAGGAAGACGAGCATTGATAGAAAAGTCACTAATTTTGTCGAAATTGCAGAAATAAGCAGACTCTTACGCCCATTTTTTATCTGTTTTATGCCCATCATTGTTGGAATTTTTAAAGATTTTTTTCAAGGAGTTTTACCAAGAAAACAGCATTTTTTTTATAAAAAAATAATTGCCCAGTATTTTTTTTTCTTTTAGAGTAGTTAGGTTTAGAGCAATTTGCACCCATAAAAAGTAGATTCGTTGATGTAATCAAAGAATTTTTTACTCTCCTTGGTGGAAAATGGCCAGAATGTGACTACTAACAAGGTGCTTTTAATAGCCAATTCCCAATAGCTAAGAAAATAATTATAGTGATTGCAGAGTCATCATGTTTTGTCTTCATGCTAGGAAATTAGACAGGGAACATTACAAGACTGATACGTTTTTCCCTCTCGTGAGGGGCTTTTAAAAAGAAGTGAATGACAGTTCAGAACTTAGCAGTTTTCTTTTATCGAAGGCTTCAATCAATAAACTATTTTTCAAAGGCAGTAAATACAAAACATATGTCCCTATGTATGTTTTATTTGTATTACTTTAGTTTTATTATAAACTATTAAGTAACTACAAATTATTACTATAAAACGCTTCTTTTATGAACGTTAATCATTTATTAAAGATTTTGAAAAGTTTTGAATGACATGCAGAGTAAACTGTAGACTACGGTGTCCCCACAGTGGGTGGCTTGCTATGCCCGATGTTGAAGATCTATATATTCTTATAAAAACATTACTTATTTAAAAATTTATTTTAATAATATAGCTGTTAAATTAAATAAAGACAAGCAAAGAAACTATTTGTATTTAATATGTAACCTTTTTAAGTTAAAAATATGACTGGAGAGTTTTATTTTTAGAAGCTCAAAACAGTGATAGTAAAATTGTTCTTCCTGACATAACAATGTTCTTTGAAGACAATAAATTAGTCCAATGCTGTAATCAAATAGTCATGTATGTGTGTATATATATACATATATATGTTATATATATATATATATATATATATATATATATATTAAAAAATTTCAGAATAAAGTATTATGATGTGATCTCCTCAGGATTTAATTTTTTTCTGAGCTCATTTTTGGTACTTTCCTGTTTTAGGTTAATATTTAAGTATGTGTTAAAATTCGCCGGAGCGCGTAAAAGCATTCTGAAGCCAAGTGCAATAGCATTTCTGGGAATAGGAAGCTTAAATTATCCTTTCCCTCATATCTCCAAGCTTTTTTTTTTTTTTTTTTTTTTTTTGAAAACACATTGTGACATGTCACGCACGAGCCTAATGAAAACCGATTTTGTGTTACTTGTCCCTTTTTTTTGCCTGCTATGCCATTCGGACATCACGTGACTCTATTAGTCTTGGGAGGGGGGGTATGTAATGCACCATCATAGCATTTTGCTTTATCATCAGTCGCACATGTGCATAATAGATATGAAATGGCAACATTCTATACAGGATTATTTTAAGGAGGAGTAAATGTTTCAATTGTTTGATCCAATCCTTTATACACTCGCAATTGCACAGTATTTTTAAGCTTCACTGAAGTAAATTTAAGCTAAAATGTATTTACTCGGTCTATTAAAAGTATGTTTCCCTCTATATAAAATATTCTGCTCAATACAATTTAGAAAGCATAGAAAAACGGTTAACGCTAAAAAAAAAAAAAAAAAATTAAAGGTCATAAATTTTCTAAATCACTTGCATGAGTATGGCATTTCCTTTTTATTATTTTTACATGAAATATTTAAAAAAGAAAATTTTTATTTTCAGAGAACCATAATACATTTAATTTGATACCTTTTTTTAATAAGAATCGTGATATTTCTAATAGAGTATTTTTCATCATTTCCTTGAAATCCAGGCATACTGTGCAAGTCCTGAATTAATTGTAAATGATATCAGACGTACAAGATATTTGTCTTATTTTCTTCATATTTGAACTACAGTAAAACCTCCATAACGGACACTCCCAAATAGCGGACACCTCTATTTAACGGACAGTTTTCCAATCCCCACTCCCAAAACCTAAATTTTCGTATGTTTAACCTCTGAATAACGGACATTCCAAATAGCGGACAGTATTTTCGACGATAAAGGATTGAAAAAATTATTTTTAACAAGAAAAAAATGAAAGAAAAGCAAAGTAAAAAAGTCTCTAAATTTATCAGGGCAATGTGTCACAAATTTTGTGATCACAGATAAATGAAGAAGGTGGGCTGAGGAAATGTCTCTTTCACGTTCACTGTTAAATTCGGGGAGTTGTCTGGGAGGGACAGATACCAGAGCATTCAAATGTCTATTTCCCCCCGGAAGATTTTATGATTTTATGGTTTTAATGTCAAAAACTGAAAATCCCTATCCCCGTTCCGAACTCTATAACATAACATTGAAAAACAAATTACACGTAATTGTAAGCAAAAGTAAACTTTTCTAACAGGTTTTTTGTATGTAAGAATGTAATAAACAGCAGTTAAAGGTGTGCACAATTTTATTTAAATCTTTTTTATAAAAAAATAATTTTAATTTCTTATTAATCTTAAGATTTAAGAACATATAAATATCAATTAATGAACTATTAAGCATTTCTTGGCGATTTTTATATCTCTGAGGTTTTTCCAATAGCGGACACCTCCGAATAGCGGACAATTTCTGCGTTCCCGAGGTGTCCGTTATTTAGAGGTTTTACTGTATTACTTTTTATTTCCTAGAGAGGTTCCACTTTTTGACAGGTGAACAGAACAGATACAAAGAAAACTGAACATTCATCTTATATGTATGAATCACTTACTGGATGTTAATGGTTTTAATCTGATTATAAATGACCAGTATACTTAAAGATATTAACGAACTAAGTATTTTTTGATTTTTTTAAAATCCCACAAGGAATTTACAATTATTGTAAATAAGCTAAAACTGTGGGAATGTGCGTGTATATATATACTATGTGTGTGGTGAAATATAAAAAGATCAGAATTTAATTGTAAAAAGAGTGGTTATCTATTAAAGTAATCGCCCAAGAATCAATTTGAACATCAGAAAATACCTAACCTAAATGGTTAATCAATTTCTATACACTATATTGCCATTGATTATGGGACACTTGCGATTTTAGACATTTTACTAAATATCTAGAAAAATACATGAGGAATCATCTCGAAACTCTTAGTGTATAAATATAATAGTATACGTCATACATCTCCGTGAAGATTTTTTACCGAAACTCCATAGGGGACCGTCAACAAATTAAAAAAGAATGAATATCTTTTGAATAACCCTGTCAAAACTAATGTAGCAAAAGCGTTCAAACTCTAGATTGTGATTGAATGCCTTATTGTAATAAACTGTGTTCATTTTTATGCAAATAGCATGCATACTCGCAGAGTAATTAAGGTTTTTATAAAAATGGCCCCAAATTTTTCTAAGTTTTTCCCTTATAATTTTCAGAGTTCTTAATATAAAATAATATTTTTTTCAGAAAATATGACAAACAACATTGCACACAGTACCCTGTAATCAGAATTAAAAAATAATAAAAATTGTATGAAAAATGAGTAGGTTTACTAAATAATTTTTTACTGCGCATGCGTCAAAGGTATCGAAATTTCATTTGCATATTATGTTAGCTAAATGTATAGAGCAACTTTTGTAAAAGTCTCAAAATTATAGCTTGAAAATTCTGAAAGTAATCGTCTATAGAAAAAGGACAAAATCCGTTGTTTCCAAAATGAAGCAAAAAAATGAGGGATTTTATCCAGAAGTAGTCGTAACATCCCGTATTGTGTATTCTACATTGACACTAATCAATGAATATATGGATACAACCCCTCTTGTTTTTGCTTCATTTTGAGAATAACGGATTTTCAACTTATTCAATTATTTTTTTCTCATATTGCCTGCAGCATTTTTTATATAAAAAAGGGCTGCTGTAAAATAAAAGGTAACTGTGGTAATTTTTTATAATGCGTAATTTCACATCTTTTAAGTGTCTTTTATTACAAAATTTCCTATTTTCATTTTTCAGAATATTTGCCGATATTAATCCGGAAAAAGGAAGTAAAACACCTAGGATGAAAGGAAGGAGAAATACTACTATAGCAAAACCTATTTTGAATCTAATAAATGGACTCAGAGACTTCGAAAGTCACTTTAATTTGTGATGTAACAATAGATATTTCTTTTGTTGTTTTATTTAGAGTTCTGATTCTTTTTACATATTCCTTCTGATTTTCTAATCGGAATTTTCTGTATTATTGATTGTCGCTGTATTTTGTTAGTATTTGATATGATAAAAGTTCATGTCAATATATGATTTCTTTTTAAAACATCATGGTTCTAAGTAAACTTTCAATTTTTTCTCTTTAAATGCAAGATATGAATTTTATTTGTTATAATAAATAAATTATAACATTAAGCTGAAAAATCTAGCATGTAATCATCAATGTATCATTTTATTTTGTGATTGATATTTAATTTAATAATAAAGAATTATTAATGAATATTTTGGAGATTTCTTGATTTTTTTTTTATAACTTTCTGATTTTTGTTTCAAAACTTGGCAATACAGCAAAGAAAATTCTTGTACCCAGTTCAATAAATTGTACACAAAAACAATTAATATATTTAAATGTTTCAGCAGGAAGTAATTGTCTGCAGAGTTTATTTTACCCTAAAAATCAACAGGGGTGTCAGAATTTGCGGAAATGGAAAACAGTTTATATACATCCACATTTTTTTCTCCAATTTAAATATTGCCAAAAAAGTAAAATAATTAGTTTTTGAGTAAATATGTACATTAATACCATCTGCAATGTCTATTTTATCTTTAACCCTAAACTAAAGAACGTCTATAGTAAAACTGATATTACATTTCTTTTTCTTTGCATTTTAATTTTAACACATCCAGTTTTAGAAATATTTTGACAACCTGAAAAAAAAAGGTTTTCTTTAAGAAAAGCATACAGGAAGAGTTAGTTACAAATAATTACTAACATAAATTATATATAATCTATTATAGGCCAATAAATTTCGATCAATAAGGACTAATGTCAAAATGCCAGTTTGTAATAAGAAAATTTTTTTTGGAAAATTTTTTTTGGAAAATTTCTTTAGTTTATTTAGAGTATATTTCGAAGCTTTTAGATAATGCAATGCAGTTTTCAAGTTAACTTAAAATTTTTGGTACTACTTGGTAATCCTGTCGGCCAAAAATTTAATGCCAAGATTAAATGCCAATTAGGGATTACCATAAATTTTCCATTCACTTGCATTAAACACAATGCAGGTATTTATTCAGTCGTCAAGGGATTTTTAATTCGACCTTTTTGTATTTTTATTTATGTTCTACTAATTTATTTGTTCTCTTGTTATACAAAAGAAAAAATGCATAAATTTGAGTAAGTTGGATAATAGTTGGACGATTTATACAATTTGGCGATATTGGTCGACAGGATAACCAAGGAGTAAAAAATAGTTGAGCAAATTGCAGAAAAAAGCATTTTTAAGAATTCATTTTTAAATTCTTTTGTTTCTCCATCAGCAATGGGCCAAAGGTTAACCTTTTCGGAAATCAGGACCTGTACACATGTAAATATACAAGGCCTGATTATTATTGATATTGTTTGATGTATTTCTTTAATACTTTAACACATGCGGTCATTATTTTTAAAATACTTCGACAACTAAAAAAAAATTAAGAAAAATACACCGAAAAGATTCGTCACAAATAACTATTTACCGACATAAATACGAAACTAATTACATGCCAATAAGTTTTAATCAGTAAGGGAAAATTTGAAAATATCAATTAGTACAATGGAAAATAATCATGTGTTAATTTGAAATTTCTTTCTGAAATGGAAAATTTTAGACTGAAAAACAATATTCAGTTTCTAAATCATAGCGTTTCAGTTTTCCAGTTGGAGTAGTTCAGTTTTCCAGTTGGAGTAGTTCAGTTTTCCAGCTGGAGTATGTCAGTTTCCCAGAGGGAGTACATCAATTTCGAAAACGGAAACGATCCAGATTCGAAAACGGAAACGCTCCAGATTCGAAAACGGAAACGCTCCAGTTTCGAAAACGGAAACGCTCCAGTTTCGAAAACGGAAACTCTCCAGTTTCGAAAACGAAAACGCTCCAGATTCCAAAACGGAAACTCTCCAGTTTCGAAAACGGAAACTCTCCAGTCTTAAACGGAACACTTCAGTCTTGGAAACGGAAAAATCATGAAAAAGAATTTCCATGATTTAATGGATCAGATACGGCAACTCTGCTGCCAGTACCTTTTCCGTTTTTTTACTGGAGTTTAAGTTTACAGTGCAGAAACGAATGCTTTCGCCGTTAGGTTGTGTTGTTCCTAAGATAATTGGAGGCCACGGTAGACAGGTTCCGTGGCCAACATGTTTCTCCCAGTGCAGCATAGATTACTTTCTTTGAGGTGCATCGAATAGAGCTTTAAATACAATGCTTGTAGATTCCGATATAAATCTTGTTGAAAAGCTAGTCCGTGCTGCTGTGGATATTTAACAAAATTTCACGTGTATGTGTCCGAGTCCGTCAATCCATGGTTTGACGGTGTAATGTGTACATTGGCGGTGTAATGCCAGTTCGACAGCATCGGTAAAAAAACTGAATATTCACATGATGTGACATTTTCACACATCATCTACCACAACATTTATAATATCTTTGAAGAATAATTTATTTCAGATGATCTCTCTCTTGTGTTTCTTCGTTTCTTGCACTTGTCTTGTTCCCGTGGTGTTTCCAACCATGTATTGTATGCAAATCGAAATCCTTGTGATGTATTTTTTTCTATTCTTTTTCGGGATGTCCCTATTGTAATGTCCCTGAAACTTTGCCCCAATAATCTTGAAACACCCTGTATAGTTCCTCAGCCTAACTTGAAACTTCGATTAATTAGTTAAAATGCTGATAATTAATATATTGGAACCCAATGGAATTAAATATTCAATGACCATTGCCCAAATCCGAAGATGAAGAAACTTAGAAAAGACCAGTATAAAGCACTGAATGCTGAACTATCAGATGTGAATTTCTAAAAAACTGAATTAATGTTTTTTTTTACAGCATTTAAAAAACACAATAAATTAATTTCAAAAGCTTTTCGTACTTATTTTTCCTACATAAGTTACATTCTCTGTTACATATATGTATAATACATATAGAGAGAGAAAGAAAGAAAGAGAATGCTAAATAGGCAGATAAATATACTTACAGATACATCTAAATATATGAAATGTAGAGAGACAGCTATGAAATACCTTTCTGAATTAATGGAATATTTTATTATGGACATAAACTAGTGAATCTCCATTATATTCTGGAACATGGCATATAATATTATAGAGGAATGCACGGCAATTCCTTCTGATATTAATGATAATCTGGATTGTAGAATTAAACTTGGTCATCGCATATGTGGAATGATATTTGTATGATCCATTTTACATGGTATTGGAAATAAGTAGCTGTTTTGCACTTAACATCTATAAAGTCAAAGTGCAGCTAAAACTATTGCTTAATAGTTAATATTTCCAATATTTTATAATATCTTTGGCAAATACAAGTAGTTAAACATGCATGTTTTAGATATTTACACAAAATATATCTCGTGCATTTAGAAATTATATGAAACAGACTTAAGACATTAAAAAAGATTATAAACTTAATTTCAGTTATTTTAGCAAAAGATGTGTGTTGAAGATCTCTAGTAAATACAGTAAAAATAATTTAAAATATTAAAATTCTGCACACATCCTGGCAAATAAAAAAACATTTTGTGAACATAGAATTTTATTTTTTTTTTCATTTTATCTATATTTGATTTTTTTTGTGCATAAATTTATTAATAAGCAATGCAGATACTTTGTAAAAGTCAAGTTTTCCCTTTGAAGAAAAAATGTTTTACAATTCATTGTTTTAATGTTCTAGATTTTTCAGTTTTTATGCTAAATTAAAAGGAAGTTTTGAAATAAAAAAATAATATTAACACATTTATATTTTTCACAATTATTTATAAATTCACTTTTTTCTTATTGTTGTAAAAGAAAGATATATACAGTATTTTTGTATGTCCTTCTTGAATTATATTCATAAATGGGATACTTCTAGAATATGACTAGTACAGTGTAAATATTCTAACCAAACATGAAAAAAATTGTTACGTGAGAAAAAATAAATATTTTTAAACTACTAAATTTCAAGGTGTGCACCAATGTAATTAATTTCTGTTAAAATACTTAATTTTTTTAAATTTTTATACACTTTAAACATGATGTCACTGTCGTCATTTTTTAAATAATGATGAAATTAGGTCATAAAAATTTGCATAAAAATTTATATAAACACATATTATTAAAATATATAAAATGTATGTAACAGCTTATTTATCCAGATTGTGTTCAACATCTTTTATAAATAATAAAATAAATATATAAATTTAAAAAAAATATATTTTTTTTAATGAAAACTATCATTTCGTAACCTCGCTCGAACTTTTCCCTTGTTTTTTATTGCATTTGTTTTTAAATTGCTGTTCCAGCCCGCGTTGCCCGAGCCCGCAGTATTATTCTTGAATGAACCTGAAATTTGTTTTGTACTTCTGTACACGGATAGGGAAAAATGGGCAGAGATTGCTCAAGCTACCAGGCCCGACTTTTGTACCATTGGGTAACTGCGTATAGTCACAGGTTAAGATTTTGAATTTTTGTTTGTCTCACATATTAAAATCTTTTACTTAAAATTAATGGGCGGATTCAATTAAACTTTAATGAAATAATAAATTTGCAATCCAATACTAATATACAGATTTAAAAAAAGACACTATCCAGTAAATTTATTTTCTAATAGAGTAAAAGCTCTTTATAACAAAATTATACTACAAACTGAAAAAAAATCGGTTTTTAGTCCCTTAGATTGATTCATTAATGTTACGTTTTTCGCCTTTTTTACATGCACTTTAATAAAGATTAGACTATGATGAATATCCATAATATTGGCAAAAATGGAAAAAATCAATGCTAAAAGCACAAAAACTTCAAAAACTGTTAAAAAGCACTTCAAAAGTCACACTGAAAATCGCATCAAAAATCGAAGTATTTCAAAAATCGTATCAGATAAAATTTAGTAAATTAGGCTGAAACAAAACTTAGTTTGAAATGATTTTCTTTTTATCAATATGAAAAAAATAGACGCAAAATGTACAAAAAAATGCATTTAAAAATGCGTTAAAAATTGAAAGGTCGCTGCACAAACTCCAAATAAACTGTATTGAATAGAAAAGCAAATTTACTATGTTGGGTTAAATGAATGAAGCTGTATTCCTTTCGGCAATGTGAAATAATCGCCTCGAAGCATAAAAAACACATGCTAAAAACTGCATAAAAAAGAAAAAAAATCCAATAAAAAAATTTAAAATCCGGCTTCGGGGTACAAAACTTCATACATAGAGGTACCTCCCCCCAATTTTGTAACTCTATGTTTTGTTCTTCTGTGACACACTCTCAAACATGTCTATTTGTTATTATAGATGATAGCCTTACTCATATAAATATGAAAAATTTAGTAGAAGACTATTCATGTAATATGCGTACATTTCAAGTTATAGAGAAAACGATGTAACCTTTGAAATTCACGAGCACAGGGATATTTACAAATATCCCAATACTTTTAACTTCATGATGTTCATTTATTTTGCTTCCAAAGTAATAAATTTAAAATTTTCTTTTTTTATTAGTATATATATATAATATATATTTATTTATTTATTCTCTCTCTATATATATATATCGATGCATATTACACTTAGAAATGAATGTAGGGAAAACCGGGCGTGTATATCACATATGCACATTCAATTAGTGACCAGTCGAAATACTACCCTGTGATCGGTTGAAACAAAGAGGGTAAAAGATATTATATATCCAGATTTGAGTTGAAAGAATTTCGCTACTGCAGGCAAATGATTTTTCGTGTTTTCTTTATGTTTGCGTTATGACAGAAATGAGAAATGATTTTATAAATAACGGTGGTGACATAATAAATATTTTGCCACAGATTTTCGACTTTAAAGTTACTGAAAGTACGTTTGTTTTCGAAAAAATTCTGTTGTTTATTAAGAATAAAATTATCTGGTGAACAGAAGTTCATAAAAAGGCTTAAATTTTATACCTCTAAAAAAAACTAGCATGTTATCAGTCAAGATTTCACCTAGTAGATATCAAAATTGCCAAGTAAAGTATACATTCAATACATACATTCAATATGTATTCAATGTATATATACATTCAATAATATTTTATTTTATATTTTTATACAATTTTTTTTTTTTGATCTACTATCGGTTAATAAAATATATTTTAAAATCAATTTCTATTACTGAAACTAATTTTTTATTTTATTTATTTAAACAACTTTTTTTATTGATTTATTAACAGCTAATAAAATATGATTTTTAAATAATTTTCTTGTTAATGAAACTAATTTTTGATACATAATTTTATTTACTTATACGCCCAATCCAAAGTTGCGGGTGTGACATTTACACAACTTAATTTAGTCACCAGCAAAAAAATTTTTGAGCATTGGTTTCAGTTTGTATGAATTTCAGTGTAGACCATTTACATATACATATATCCAAATCTGAAAATTGTCCGATGTATCATTTATTTATTAAAAAAATAATTTCCACCTGTTGCGGGTGTGACATAAAAAGGACATGCATTTTCAACTTTCAGTGCAAAAATGCAAAACGCTGTGACTTAAGACAATTGAGTGAATTGATATTATTTTATATTAGACAGTAATACTTAAATAATTATTCTATGAAAAAATTAAATTACTTACTCAATTCTTGCTTTTCTGGAAAATATTCAAAATTTTCGTCGCGGGTGTGACGCTCTGTTGCGGGTGTGACTTGTATAGCCAATAAAATAATGACATGCACAAATATTCTCAAGCCTAATTTTATCAATTAAAGAATTAACCAATATTACAATTATAATATCTATAGAGGAAAATATAAAAAAAGTTTCATTTCCAATATGGAATTTATAATTTCTGGTGGTGGTAGCTTTTTTTTTTTTTATAAAAATGCTCTTTTTTTTCCTAGGATGCATCTGACTGACTGGGCCAAATATGCATGTTTTCTTAATTTTTTTTCAAACATTCTAATTCTATATCATCACCATCCATTTGTCTTATTTGTCCATCAAAGTTTTCACTTTTTTAATATCGAGAATAAAACAACTTCTACAAAATCTCCAACTGCACATTCATTGTTGGATATTTTATCCTTGTCAAAGTATGGATACATCTAACTGACTGAGCCAAATATACACATTTTCTTGATTTTTATTCCGATACTCTTATTCTGTAATATCCCCATTCATTTGTCTTATTTGTCCATCAAAGTTTTCACTTTTTTTTTAAATGTGCAGAATAAAACAACTTCTACAAAATCTCCAACTGCAGTCTTAACATTAGATATTATATTTTTGACAAAATATGGTAACAAACAAATTCTCTTGTGATCACTTTCTGAAATTATTGCTACATTAACTGTTCCTACGTCAATAAAAACAACATGATGTATCGATTGAATGTTGAGCTCCGATTGTGCTTGGTGCCAGCATTCATGAAGCATTTTCAGAATATCTTCTGAAATTTCACATTCAGCAAAGTTCTTTTATATTTTTTAGGACTTTTTCTACACACATGGCAAAATCTGAAGATTTATAGTTGCACAGCGTTGCTAGTGTTACCATTTTCTTGGCAACTGAACCAACCCCATCGACAACTCCTTTACCATGAGATGAAATGCAAAAGGATTGCCATCCTTTACCATGATTTTTTAAAATAGTCTCTTCTTTTCTCTCCTTGCTTTGTCTCTTTCCTTCTCTTGTTGTAGATATGCTTCATATTTAAAAGGGTTTTCCTTAATCTTTTTTCAATGATATCGTGATCTTTCTGTACTCTTCATTCTCTGCAAAAGACAAGAAATTAATGTGTCAACTGAATAAATATAGCACTTCCAGTCAAAAAATATAAGGTTAAAAATTTTTAATAGTTATCCCTTGAAATTTCTAATCTTACATAAAGTTAATTATGTTAAATTTTGGTTAATTTCAAACTGACTACATACATTTTATGCTAACTTAATAAACATTTTAACAGTTTCTATTATTCTTACTTCTACTTTTTATTTATTTTGAATTAAAAGAGAAAAAAAATCTTCCCCTAATATTGATTTACTTATTTTAAAAAACTAAAAATATATATATTAGATAAATACTATCAACTAACAAAATTAAAAAAATGTATATAAAAAACAAAACAAAATTAACAAATTTAAAGAAAATTGCTAGAATATTTTTTCGCAATTTTCTATTTTTAATTTCTATAAAAATCTTACATTTTAAATTAATTTCTTAATCATATATCACTAAAAAAATTATTCTCTTGCATGTAAAGCCACAATTTTATCAATCCAAACTGAATAAATCAACTGCACACAGTGTCACATGCACAGATGATGCAAATTTTTATTTATTAACTGGAATTCCCTCTATTAAATCAAAGGGTACAGCTAAAGCTGCCAAGTACATGTTTTCCAGCATATTATTCTTTTATAAATTTACATATAATTTGTTCAAATATGCATTTGTAATCAATTTTAAAGGAAGTTGCGGGTGTGACTTTAATTAAATATCACATTTTTAAATTGTCATTAAAATATCATATTTTTAAATTGCAATTTTACAAAAATTTATTTTTATTAATTTACTGTCAGATAATATATTAACATCATTTTTAGATCTATTCTTTATGATGAAACTCAATTTTAATGTTTAATATTACCTAAAAGCCACATTTTAATTAAAAAAAAACAATTAACATAATAATTGCAAAGTAAAAATATTTTTATGCATTTTTTCAGATGTTATTATTGCATTAAAATACATCTTTGATTTTAATTATTAAAATATAGACTTAGGTGACATTAAATATTAAAATTTAGTTTAATTAAGAAGAATTTATTAAAACATTATTTTATTAATTTAATGTAAATTAATAAAAAATAATAAAAAATATTTAAAAATTAACTTCATTAAAAATAATCGATTTATTAAATAATATTTTATTAACTGACATAATCAATAAAAATAATTGCGTAAGTATAAAAAAATAAATTTTTGTAAAATTGCAATTTAAAAATAATTTTCTATAATTTTAAATGATGTAATTATTGATTTAAAATAGCTTTAATTATGATTATTAAAACATAAACCTTAGGAGATATTAAACTTAATTTCATTAATAATTGATTTTAAAAAAAGCTATTTTATTAATGAATAATATATTAATAAAAATTACTGCAAAAATATATAAAAATAAATAATAAAACTTAGTTTCATTAACAAAAATTGATTGAAAAATTATCATATTTTACTAAAGATAGAAAATCAATAAGAATAAATATATAAATAAGTATGACAAATATTAAAAAATTAATTAAATAATAAAGCAATAAAAATAATTGTGTAAATAAATGAAATTAAGTATTAAAAATAAGTTTCATTAACAAGAATTGATTAAAAAATTATATTTTATTAATTGATAGTAAATTAATAAAAATAATTGTATATTAATATATACAATATTAAATATAAAAAAATAGTTTTATTACCAAGAATTGATTAAAGAAATCATTTTTGTATTTAATTAATTTATATTTTATTAATTGATAGTAAATTAATAAAAATAATTGTATATGTAAATTTAATTAAACATCAAAAATTCTTTTCATTAACAAGTATTTATCAAAATAATAATATATTATTAGCTGTTAGTAAATCAATAAAAGAAAGTTGTTTAAATAAATAAAATTAAAAACTAATTTCAGTAACAGAAATATTTTGAAAAATATAATTTTTTAACCGATAGTTGAACAACAAAAATAAATGTATAAATAAATAAAATAAAATATTAAAAGGTAAATTTTATTAACAAGAATCGATTCTAAGAAACTTTTAGAATAATTGAAAATAAATCAATAAAGACAAAAGTAAAATTCTCAAAAAGTCTAAATCGGGGATACAACCCCCAATTTCGGGATCACTAGAAGGATGCGCTAACCATTGCACCGTAAGATCCACATTATTTTTAGCAAACTACTCCATTACATTTATTTCTCTTATAGCAAATAAAATTACGCCTTCACGTAGAGTGATAAGTTTTCTGAAATTGTAGTCAGAGTTCTGGAATTACACGCCTGTAAACTAAAATTTATATCTTAATTAGAAATTAAGTCTTTGCATAACTATTTTTTGTGTTTTTTAAGTTCAAATATTGACATATTTAAAGGCAGTAAAAATTCTCCACTGAAGACTAAAGTAAACAGCCAATCAGGAGACAGAATTGGCTCTGGCCGCTAATGAATGTGCATATGCGAATTACACGACCGGGGCAAAATGATGCATGTCTTAATTTCTCTGTTATCCACTAGGTGGCACCATGGGACACTACTGGCTCTCATATCGACTCTTCGTTAAACAATGGTATAGAGACTCTGAAATCACCATTTTTGTGTTAGTTGTGAAGCTTTGGTTCTTTACCACTGCCACGGTATAACTTTTAAGCATGTGTAAATAAGCTCTCTTACAGATACAGATAAGATATAATGTTATTTATTAATATTTATGAGTACCTTAGTTTAAATACTACCTATCACCGTGATTAAGTGTCAATAAATCGCCTTCCTTCATAGCAATGAAAATTAATATTTTTCATCAGGCAGTCCGGGGCAAGATGACAAACTCGTGATCCTGCACTTCAAACGATGATGTTTTCAGATGACCTGCTTGTAGCGAGAAATATTCTAGCGCACTAACAGAAGAATGAATCCTGTGATGTAAATGCCAAGAATGGGGGAGCGTGGGGGGGATAATTTTGACTGATCCTTTATTACATACATAAGTACTTTAATTAGTATTTTTTTCATAAAATTCTTGGTATGCCCAGTATGGAGACCATCCTTGTTAATTTCATACTTTGTAAGAAGTAAAAACGAAGTTATCATTTGTAAAACCATGTAATGTATTCAAAACATAAAATATATGTTCAACATTTTTTAGTGTTATCATTTTGCCCCAATATTGGTTCAAGATAACGATTTGTTAATGTTATGAAAAAAATAAAATTATCCTTTATTTACTTTATTTGAAAAATTAAATGGTAGTAAATTATTACTAAGGTATTTGTACCCTATAGGGACAGGGCTCTCAATATCGACACCCCTAATATTTTTAAAGGTAATAATTTTAATCGAGAGATGGCTCAACATTTTCGCGAAAAAAAGCAGTTGAAAAGATAATTAAGGCTGGAAAGTGTAAAAAAGCACGCTGTTCGCCATTTAGAGGAAACCTGTTGTTTCGAAATGTGCTGATCTTAATTACTTGTAAGCTTAAATTCTTATTAGATATGGTAAAATTACATTAAATGTTCAAAAGTAGAGTATTTTAGAAAGCTAATAAAACATATTTTCGATTGCTGTTGCATATTTTGCTTTAAAATATTTTCCTTATTCATTTGTTATTAGATTTAGTAAAACTACGCCCGGTTCCCAGTATGGGCAGCTTATGTCCCCATCGACTACAACTGTAAGAAAGAAGAAAATTCAACGTTGCCAAGCAATAAATTGGAAAAGCCATCGAAGTGGTAAAATCTTTGTTCGACAAGATGCCATTTGAACAATCCCCCCAAAACCTTCTTCCAAAAAATCCTTGAAGAAAAATAAAAAGAAGCCCCCCCCCATCGCCAGTAGGATATCTGTTGGCGAAATCGTAGGCACCAATGGTATGAGTTCTTCAACAAAGGAGAGCTGGTACTGCTTCTTTTGCAGTATTGCTGCTTTTTCAAACATGCGGCCATCACATGTGGCAGATATGTTCATGGGGATTATGTGGGACTTTCTGCCCATGGTGAAAAAGTTTCTGTTTGTCCATGACGTGAGGACTGAGTAATAACAGATGTAAATTCTCCGATAGATGCTATAAAGCTAAGCAAAACCAACAATATTATTTCATAATATTAGTAACTAAGAGGTTTTGCATGGAACTTCCAAGGGTAAAAACCGAGAATGATCCTCCTCTTTCGAAAATGCATGTTCTGAAGATATTTACTGTCCTCCTCCTCCTCCGAATACTTTAAGATACATTTTTTTATTCCCTCTCCTCTAAAATCCTTGAGAAAAATGGTTCTTCCTTACACACTGTGTAGAAAGTCAATAAGGAAACACCTGTCCATAATAGGGACAGGCAGTTCCTTATATGGATACTTGTAAACATTTTTTGTTTTTATCATATAAATTAAACCAGAATAATTACAATTTAATAATGATATTCAATAATCCAAGGATAGTGAACACACATTTTTGGAGTCCTCTGACTTCTACATGGGGGTGAAAAAAATACATTTTCCTTAAGGTGTAAATATAGGGTACAGGTACTATACAAATAAATACTCTAACAGTTCATACAAAATTAATTTTACTGTATTGAAAAATAAATTAATAACAAACAAAAATTGTTAACATAGTCATCTTTTACCGGTTTCCTCTACATATATATTTGAAATATGGTAATGCAAAAAGATTTAGGCATTTAAAACCTTAAATGAAATAATAATATAAAAGAGATGATGTAGACAACACATTACACCTAAATTTAAACTTTTTCCTTGATAAGTGCATTTATAATTGTTTATATATTATTTCATTTTTAAAGATATTTTTAATTTGTTTATTATATATACGCATGGTGTTTCTCCTGAATATTATTTGAATTAGAACAGAAAAATAGATACATTTCCCTAAATATCAAATCGTCGGTAGTTAAAACGTCAAAGATTTTCCTGATATATCATTCTGTATGACACTAACATGAAAATCGAAAAGATGACCTAAATAATAATACAAGGTTGTAACCATAACCACCTCACTGTAATTTCCATTTTCGATGCCATGCAGTTGTGCAGTCGTAAAGCAACAGAGAATATACGCTACAAGCGAAGGATGTATATATGCGCTATAGCGTTATGTGCGGAACAGATTTTATTGGATATATACCTCATACTAGATATGCTTCACGTATACCTTCCTCTGTGTGTCTCAAATTACTCAAAGTAAAAAAAAAAATCCTGTTATCATGCATTATTATGTTTAGAACGCAGAGAAAATAGTTTTTTACTTTCTACATTAGAGTACAGAAAAAATATATTTTATATATTAGATTAATTTTAAACACGATTATTCAATCGGTAAATTAATTATAACAGATGAAAAATTTTTCCATTTTTCCATTTTGTGTGAAATAGTCCGGGCCAGGATTCGAACCAGGGACGTATTGGCTGAAGCCGCCAATGCCCTACCAACTGAGCCATCTCGTACACGAATACTCCTTGAACACGTGCGGCAACACGAACAGTGTTCGTGTCCAGGATGGCTCAGTAGGTAGAGCATTGGCGGCTTCAGCCAATACAGCCCTGGTTCGAATCTTGGCCCGGACTTTTTTTACTGAAAAATGGAAAAATTTACATCTGTTATATTTTATATAAGTCATAATAACCGGATACGGTATTTAGATATAAATATCTCATCTAAAAAATAGATGTTTCCAAATACTGTATGTTTAATAATTTTTGTTATTTAAAAAAAAAAATTAGAATCGACTAAAATAATTGGTTTTAGAAATTAATTATCTTTGTGTAAACACATTACACATATTACCCTACATATTTTACTTGTAAAATTGAATCACCTAAACTTAAAAAAAAGATTGCTTATTTTTTTTTCATTGCAAGTTGTATTACCAAGGAAAACAGTTATTTTCAGGACTTAAAATAAAATATTTACTACCTATAAAATATGTAACAACGAACATAATTTCTAAATATTTATGTTAACCTAAACTCCAAGAAAATAGTAAATCATTAAAGTAGAAGTTCACTTTTGAAGGTTAATAAATCATTACTCAGAATCAACCGGTTTCTCAGTTTTAATAGCGAGATATTTTGGCCTGTGTCCAATTTAAAGAATACCGATTTTTAAAACCTTTATTTTATTTTTACTTTTAAGAAGAAAAATAAGAAAACAAATGAAGAAAAATGTGGAATAATATTTATTCTACTATTATATTCCTTAAGCTTGAAAATGCTGACTATGCTAATACCTCACTGTAAAAATTTAATTTTTAAAAGAAAACAAAAAATATTATTAATTTCCATTTAAAAATTCACCATTTTTTAAAAAATCTACTTTCTCTTTTTCTTTTTTTAAAACATTAATGTATTAAGTTCAGAATTAAACTCACGTTTTAAAACTTCCAAAGTTCGATTAGAATTTTTCCTTTAGGTTTTCCCACCACTATACTGTAAAATATTTGTGTAACATTACTCCATAAAACTGGTGGTAACAAAGCTGCCGCCATCAAGCATGTCGCCAGTGTCATGGTGTGATTTTTTTTTCTCTTATATAATGGCGTAATTTAAACATATGTTACTGGCGAAACATTACATGTTAGCGTAATGTTACACTGGTTATCTTGGTTAAACCGGTATCCACCATAAACTTGGCGGAAACTTTGCTGCCACCAACTTTATGGAGTAACGTTACAGAATTGTTTTTCAGTGTAATATTGCGGTTTAAATGGGGTGTCGCAAAAGCCTAATTACAAACTTAACATATTTGTCTGTCATATCATAATAAATAAGATTTGCACAGGAACTTGTGTTTGAAAATGCAAATTGCGACCTCTGGAGGATAATAAGCACAGGATTTCGGGAGAGTGGGATGCGTAATCATTTCAGTCGAGAATGTTGTAGTCCAAGAGTCGACAACACAAAACTCTATGTTATCGAGCAAAAGAAAAAACCCTTTATTTTATGGAAGATTAGTAATAGAGGAATCTAATGATACATGACTACCGGAAGTGAATTCTTGCATAAGCCAACAATTAATAACATCACTGGTTCACTCGTAGGTTAATCATTGTGTTTTCCTGTTTCCAGTTTTTCATGTTTTTGTACCTTTGATTGTGCGGTAAGAACAATGTTTAATCTATGAGTAAACCATTAGTAGTATAAATTTTTGGGCTTGTGCATCACTTCACTTCTGACAGACACGGATCATTAGATTCCCCTATTACTACTATTCCATAAAATAAAGTTTTTTTTCTTGTGCTCGATATCGTAATTTTTTGTGCTGTCGGCTGTTGGATTATTGCAAGAGGAGGAGGAAACGGTTTAGTAACGCAGAATTGACTGATATGCATTAATTAATGCACACGTTCATATAGCATAGCGGCTGGAAATGCACGAACCGCGATACGGTTGTATCTTAAACGCTTCCCAAGCAGATCTCATCCAGGTCATGTTTTATTTGGGCAGTTGTCAAATTGCCCAAATTGTCATTGGGGCAATTTGGGCAGTCAGACGTTATTAATTATAAAATATTTCTGACAATTATTTTCGAATTTTGTTAAAAACATGGAGTATTTTATATTTTATTATTAATGTATCAAATGTGTTATGAGAAATAACAAATCTATGATTCAAATATGCAACGAAAGTTAGTATTTTGTAACTTCAACGAGGAATTATGTAATTTTTTAATGAAATATTATTTAAATTTCGAAACCAGTGACAAAGTTATAATAGTTTAAAATTACTTCAATATATGTATACACGTTGGTTATTAGAAATGAGAAATGCGTGCTACCTTTATCTATAAATTTTTGCATAAGCTTTTAAAAGATTTGAAATTTTTGAAATGTAATTATATTTTTAACCGACTTCCAAAAAGGAGAAGAGGTTATCAATTCGACGCGTATGTATTTTTTTTATGTATGTTCACCGATTACTCCGAAACTATCCAACCAATTAACTTGATTTTGGTGTTAAACGAGAGAGCTTGCTCTCGAATTGGTACCACTTCCGTTTCATAGAAATTGGTTCAGTACTTTTTTAGTAATTAGGCAAAAACTAATAAAATTAGTGATTTCTCGCAAATCAGTAATAATATGGATGTCGAATAAATTTACCGATGCCAGGATGGCCGAGCGATCTAAGGCGCTTGATTTAAGATCTGGTTTTCGAAAGGCATCGTGGGTTCGAACCCCACTCCTGACGTACGTGTATACAATAATCTTTTCCGTATTATAATTTTTAAATATATATTTAAAAAGTTAAATACTAATTGTACTATTAGGGATATTTTGTATTTAACCGTTACCACAGAGTATCAGAGATTTTTTATTAACTCAATACTTCATCAGTGAAAGAGTACTCAAAAAGGAGAATAGACTTGCATAAAGTAACATGACATTGAATAAGTTCTCTGAAGAGAATGAAGTCCCGACAGCCGAGCGGTCTAAGGCACCAGATTTAATCTCTGGTTTTGAAAGAGAGTGTCGGTTCGAACCTCACCCCTGACATATGTGTATAGTATACAAACAAAAAATTTCCGTGTTATATACTTTTTTTAACTGACTTCAAAAAAGGAGAGGATGTTGTCAATTCGGCGCGAATGTATTTTTTTTCTATGTATGTTCTCCGATTACTCCGAAACTATCCAACCGATTAACTTGTTTTATTTATTTATTTATTTATTTATTTTGTGTGTGTGTGTGTGTGTTAAATGAAAGAGGCGACCCTTCCATTTCATTGAAATTGCTTCAGTACTTTTTTAGTAATTAAGTAAAAACTAATAAAATTAGTGATTTCTCGCAAACTAAAAGTAACATGTACGATGACTAAGCTCGCCGAATGGAGTGCAGTCAGGTGGCTGAGCGGTATAAGACAACAGATTTGATTTTTGGTTCTTGAAAGAGACCGCGGGTGCGAACCCCACTCCTGACATGCGTGTATGGTTTACAGTGATTTTTCCCGTATTATAATTTTTATTAACTAACTTCAAAAAATCGTTAACTTTTAACTAAAAAGAGAAAAATAAACTTTTCTACCAAAAATTGAACCGTCTTCAAAAGCTACTGCAAAGTGAAAAATAATTTTTTTATAGAATAGTATTAAGAAATTAAATTAAGAGCGTAGTATTTATCATGCGTATTATCAAATTTGAAGTCGGTGCCAGCCAAGCCAAGTTCAAAATTAAAATTAATTATCCAATGCAAATCGTAAAAGAATAAAGTTAAATTTTTAACTAAATATTAAAGCATAAAAAAACTCGTAGATATTTGGATGCGTGTTTATTAGAAAATTACATGTAACTTGGCTTGGCTGGCACCGACTTCAAAAAATCAAATTAATCTACATAAATATAATAATACGCATGGTAAATACTACGCTCTTAATTTAATTTCTTAATACTATTCTGTAAAAAAAATATTTTTCACTTTGCAGTAGCTTTTGAAGTCGGTTCAATTTTTGGTAGAAAAGTTTATAACAGGTTTAAATGATCATCATATATTCATAAATAACTTGTTTAATTTAAATGTCACTCGATATAAAATGATGTTACAGAAAAATATGGATATCGTAACCATAAAATTTTACAAATCTATTCAAAAGAACTTAATGCATCAAAGTACATAGAAAACAAAATATAAATGGATTCATTTGACCGTTTTCCCTGTACTGAATGATTTATGTCGCATAGCGGTTGCACGTTCAGATACTTGATGGAGTGTTTTTCATAAAAATAGAGAGTGAATCAATTTCATGTACTAAAGGTTTTCAGAAAAACATTTTTTCATAATCTTTCTTTCACGTGATTTTTTTTTCAATAACTATAGTCAATTTATCCATTAAGTAAGATGTATTTAAATTGTATTAATAAAAATTTAAGTTTCAAAGAGCTACTTTAATACAAATTTAAATCTCTTATTTAATTATTATGTGTTTAAAACATTCCACATCATAGATTTTGATGATGATAACATAATTGCTTTTCAATGTAAAATTATTCTAATTTTGCTTGTTAAACCTAACTATTTTTATATATTAAAAGTTACTGCATTTACAACAGCAGTAGAAATGAATATTTAATGGAAGAAAAACATAATTTAAATTGACATTTGCATTAATTTTTCGCATAAGGAAATTTTAAATTTAAAATTGTTGTGAATTTGAATCATTGATTGCTACTCTAATTCTAAAACGAAATAATATCAATATAGTTGTTTAAAGTTATTTATATTAAATTACATATATACATGTAATGTTCTTAATTTAATTTAAATCCCTTTCAAAAGAACTGTCATATTGAAATAAATAAAAAAATCATTTTGCTAAAAAAAATACTTAAACATGTAAGTTTAAAAATATACAGGGTGTTTCGCTACCAGACCGACAAACTTTGAGGGATGATAGTAGACACGAAGACAAACATTATTAAATAGGAAACCATGGGGCGCAAACGTCTTCTGTAGGAGCTAGGGGCCATTAAAGTTTAGGGTCCAAATTTTCAAACGATGATAGAATACGGAAAAAAGGGTCGATTTGTTTGCGGTTTTCACTAAAATCATTCTTTTTATTACGATTTCTTTAGAAAAAAATTTTAAAGGTTACTTTAAAAAATTATCGATAGAGGGCGCTTTAGACTTTAGAGTAACGAACAACTACTTTTTACCGTTATTTTGTGCATGTGGTTGAAATTATTCTAAAGTTTAGACTTTAACTTAAATATTAAGCCCATAATCGGAAACATTGGGATCGGTTAACTGGCGAAAATTTAACTGTGAACAGAGGGGCGAATTTTAAATGCTCATAAATATTGGACAAACAAATCGATTTTACTCCGGTTTTCGTGTAAGACATTCCCTTGGTAATTATTTTATTCAAAATGACGTACAGCATTGGTGTCCCCATTTTTTGATAGAGGGCGCTTTCGACACATCTCCGAAATTTCAATGGCATTACTCCTGTATGTTTTACTACCAGATCAAGATACTTCCAGGAAGTGTTAGGGATGCAAAGATGACTCGGAATCATACTATAATGTAACGTCGAAAATGCCTTTTTTACGAGTTAGGGTTAAAAGAAGCAGAGAAAAAAGCAACTTGATAATTCTACAACACGTTCTGTCGGAACTTCTGGTAAAAGCACATGTTCCTCTTTCGTTGCACCACTCTATAGCACGATGGAGCTCCTCCACATTTTACCAATGATGTTCGCAGACACCCCAACATAACATATGGACAGCGGTGGATAGGTAGTGGTGGCTCGGTTCGTTGGCCTGCCAGATCGGCGCACCTACTTCATTTTATCAATTACTTTTTTTTAACCTACCTTTATTTTATTAGTGTATAATTTTTCTGTATTTTTTTAAATGAACGTTGCTGGATGGGGCTAGTTGAGCTCAAACCAATTGATAGCCCCCCCCCCCCACCTGGCTCAATCTGAATCTGAATCTGTATGGACTTCTTCTGCTGGGGTCAAATGAAAAGTTGAATGTATGAGACTCCCGTACCGTCAGTGGAAGACCTCTCTCTCAGCTCGAATTTCTGTATCTGCCAGAAAGCTGTCCGAGATGCCATGAATTTTTCAAAGTGAGAGGAATTGCATGCATCGCTTACATTCCTATGTGATTCCGAGTCGCTTTGCATCCCTAACAATTCCTGTTAGTATGTTGGTCTGGTAGTTAAACATCTAGGAGTAATGCCATTGAAATTTAGGTGATGTGTCGAAAGCGCCCTCTATCAAAAAATGGAGACACCAATGCTGTACGTCATTTTGAATAAAATAATTATCAAGGGAATGACTTACACGCAAATCGCAACAAAATCGATTTGTTTGTCCAATATTTCTGAGCGTTTAAAATTTCCCTCTCTGTTCACGGTTAAATTTTTGCTAGTTAACCGATCCCAATGTTTCCGATTATGGGCTTAAAATTTAAGTTAAAGTCTAAACTTTAGAATAATTTCAACCACATGCACAAAATAACAGTAAAATGTAGTTGTTCGTTACTCTAAAGTCTAAAGCGCCCTCTATCGATATTTTTTGAAAGTAACCTTTAAAATTTTTTTCTGAAGAAATCGTAATAAAAAGAATGATTTTAGTGAAAACCGCAAACAAATCGACCCTTTTTTCCGTTTTCTATCATCGATTGAAAATTTGGACCCTAAACTTTAATGGCCCCTAGCTCCTACAGAAGACGTTTGCGCCCCATGGTTTCCTATTTAATAATGTTTGTCTTCATGTGTACTATCATCCCTCAAAGTTTGTCGGTCTGGTAGCGAAACACCCTGTATACTGTAATTTCGGAAGTTTAAGCCGCATATCAAACAATTCTTTTTCGACCCAGAAACTTTTTTAAACGAAATGTAGCTTATTAGATCGCCGTAAATATTTGTCTTGAATCACTAAATAAGATTTCTGGGTCCAAAAAGAATTGTTTGAACCGCGGATTATACACCCTATATCGAATAATTAAATTTTTATTTTATTCAATTATTTTTCGATTTATAAAGTTTTATGACTTATTTACAAGTTATCGAATTTGGAAAGATTCAAAGTTTTGATAATGTAATTAGTCAACTACAAAATAAAAACATTAATTAAATGCTTTAAGTATATTACGAACTGCGCTTCTTAAACATTTATATAGTGCTCGAAGTTTAATAAAATTTAAAATCGACTACAATTGTTATAAAAGAAGATATATATTTAAGACGTAAGTACTTAACTCATCAAAATGTAAAACTTGCAGCTCGTTAAACGGAAATAGATTTTAAACTCGAAGTATCTGTGTCTAGACAAAGATCCATAAAAATAGCTATTTTAGCTATAAAAATGTTTAGGGACAATATCAGTTAAAAGGCCTGGAAGAAAAAATTTGTGATGGACTTAAACTTAAATTTTGAGCTCAAAATCTGAATAGTTGGAAGCAGTTAAGTAGCACAAACTTAACTGTGTTCAGAGGGTTTAAAATTCAAATGATTATAAAAAACGGAAAAATTGGTCGATTGATTTGCGGTTTTCACGAAAAGTATTCTTTATGTTGGTATTTTATTGAAAATGAATTATAAAGATAAATTTTTAAAAATGCCGATAGAGGGCGCTTTAGACTTTGGAGTAACGTACAACTATATTTTACCGTTATTTTTCGCATCTCATAAATTTTTTTTAGAAGCTTAGACAGAAACTTAAATTTCGAGATGAAAATCTGAATCGTTGGGAGTGGTTAAGTAGCGCAAACTGAACTGTGTTCAATGGGGGTGGGGAGGTACAAATTTCAAATGATTATAAAAAACGGAAAAATTGTTCGATTCGTTTGCCGTTTTCGCTAAAACTATTCTTTATGTCAATATTTCCTTGAAAATAAATTTTAAAGATTAATCTTAAAAAATACCGTTAGAGGGCGCCTTAAACTTTGGAGTAACCAACAACTATTTTTAACCGTTATTTTTTGTATCTAATTAAATGCTTGTAAAGTTCAAACTTAAATTTTGAGCTCAAAACCTGCCTTGAGTAATTAAGTGCGGAAATTTGAAATGTGTTCAAGATGACTATTGAACACATTAAATTTAATGAAAAAACCCAAAGTTTTTTATCTATAAATTTTTTTTAATACCTGTATTAACAACTTTATATCCACATATTTACCAATTATATCAGGTATTATCGTAAGTTCAAAATGGGGGAGTTTTCTACGTCCAACTACCAAAAAATTCAAAATTCTTTTTCAAAAAATAGCATATAAATATATACACATATAAGCATATACTCTATGTATATTTCAACATGTTTATTTATATTATATCAGTTATTAATATAGTATTCTGTACAATTTATTACATAAATTAAATTTTTGTGGACAAATCTAGGTTTTTAACTTGAACTTCGAACTATCATTATCATCATTTTAAAACATTTTAAAAGACTCGATGCAATATGCTTACTTTTTAAAAAAGGATTTGTGAATTGGATTTATTGTATGTAATAAATTGTACAGAATACTTTGTGGACAAATCTATGTTTTTAACTTGAACTTCGAACTATCATTATCATCATTTTTAAACACTTTAAAAGACTCGATGCAATATGCTTACTTTTTAAAAAAGGATTTGTGAATTGGATTTATTGTATGTAATAAATTGTACAGAATACTATATTAATAACTGATATAATATAAATAAACATGTTGAAATATACATAGAGTATGTGCTTATATGTGTATATATTTAAATGCTATTTTTTGAAAAAGAATTTTGAATTTTTTGGTAGTTGGACGTAGAAAACTCCCCCATTTTGAACTTACGATAATACCTGATATAATTGGTAAATATGTGGATATAAATTTGAAATGTGTTTAAGGGGTGGGGAGGGTAACATTTTAACTCCTGAACACTGTTCAGTTTCCGCTTCTTAACCCCTTTATCGATTTAGAATTTGAGCTCAAAATTTAAATCTAAGCATTTGCATAACGAATAATTTTAGTGAAAACCGCAAACGAATCGACCAATTTTTCTGTTTTTCATAATCATTTGAATTTTTGGACCCTAAACTTTAATGGCGCCTATCTCCTTCGGAAGACTTTGGGACCCTTGGTTTCCTATTTAAATATTGTTTGTCTTGATGTGTACTATCACCCCTTAAAGTTTGGACCGTGAATTTAGAAACACCCTGTATATATTCATATAATGTGACTCATTAGGGTCTAAGCAGTGTCCTATTTCATGAAATTTTGCCTTTAGACCTTCTAATTATAGTTTTTCATAAAAGAGATACAAAATCTGATAGCTCTAGTTTTAATTCCATGGGGGGGGGGGGGAGTCTACTTCAGAAAATACAAAAATCATATGCATAGATATCTATACGGCATTTGTTGCATATTTTTTTTTTAATGAGAAAAAATCGCTATTCATTCCTGAATCAAACGCGTAAAGTCCCTCTTCATATTTCCTAAACCCGCAGATATATTAAAATAATAAAAATTCTTTACTTATACCAATTAAACTTACCTCTGAGAGACGCAATATTGATTCGAATAAAATATAAGGATCAACCACAAACTATACGTTATTAAAAGTCTGTCGACAGTATCTCTCTTTTTGAACATAAAAATTTTAACGTATAAATTTTATGTTAGCCCTTGTGTCAAAGATCAAAATTTACCCTTATATCCAAAAACCGGGTATCCGGGTACCTGCAGCGATTTTAACATACGCAAAGTGTAAATCTCAACTATTTAATTGACTATAACAACAACACCTTTGGAAAAGAGGGAATAAAACATCTTTTTGAAATATTAATCTTTTCACTCCCTTGCAGCCTGTGTGGCGACCTTGTCTTCTAATTTGAAATTGTCTTTGCTGCGACGACATCAATTTTCCTTGCAAAGTTTGATTTCGGCACCACTAATAAAGAAAAATAAATTTTGCTTTATTAATTCAGAGTATTTTTGCAAATTGTGAACTGAAAGAAAACTTCTTTTAATAATATGACGCCGACCGGGAAAAAAATTGTGCAATTTACTTCCAGCCCATACTCAAGGTGATAACAATTCAAAGAACGCACCTTATAAATAGGGAAAACAAACTCGCATCAGCTATATCGAACAAATATCAGTGTAAACATCTTCTAGGATACATTTAGATTTATTCGGTTTGAAAAGAAGAATAACACGAGTCGAATGTCTTCAAAATAGGAAAGCTACATTAATTTGTAATTTGTGGACTATTCTAAATCATTACTTTGTGAAAAAATACAAAACCATTGGGAGTCTTAACGATCGATTTATTTCCATATGGAGGAATAACAAGATTCACCGAATGTATTCAGTCTATACCTGCTAAAAATGAGATAAAAAATGGTAGGTATGTAATGCAAAATATTATATACTAAACATCGGAAAAGTAGGTATAGAAAGTGGTATAAGTTAAAGCGAAAGCGTTACGAAAAACTCTGCTGCTCCAATCAACTTTTTTGAACGAAGCATCACTATTAACACACTATTGACATTTTTTTCTTATTTCTCTTGCAAAATAGTCCCATTAGTGGATGATAGGTTCGGTTTTCTAAGTTGGCAGTCGGGAGTTTCTGGGTTAGAACCCAATTATGCCCTTCGCCCTAATCGTACAAAGTTTTTACTGGTTTTCTTTGAACCTTGGATTTCATTGCGTAAATACGGATTAGGTCACCTTATAAAGATTCCAAATAAAGGCACCTCTCTTTTCGCCCTCCATCTGTCGTATTGATAATCATCCGTCTTATAAAAGAACCAAACCAAACTCTTGACAAAGCTTTACAAACACTAAAGCAAAACAGATTGAATATTCAACAGATATCGACAATTTGAAAACAAACAAATACTACGTTCCCAAAGAAATGAGACTCTGTAAATGATGACATTTTCTTTCACTAATTGGGATATCATAATGATGTAAGTATATGTTCAGATATTTCAAAACGCAAATAAGCTTTATTCTTATTGCTACTATACATCATGATAAAACTATCACAGGACCTTAAGGAAAATTTTAAATGGTTTTGTTTTTTAATGAAAATGAATAGTGAGTAAATATAATAGATAAATTACTAGTATAATATAGAAAACTTAGGCGTACAGCCACATGTCCACTTACATTTTTTTTTCAATATTGATAATATAGTTGTAGATGCCTGTTACATTGCACGTATTGCAAAAAAAAATATGATTAGTAATAAAACTGCAATAATCGAACGTTTTGCGGAATTAGTTGAGTCTTTACGCTTCGAGCAATTCAATATAAATCGTAAAATGTCCAGGCTGTGAGACATTTTTTGACCAAATAAGTAATTGAAAGTGTTCTGAAAAAGCTTTATCCACGTTAGAAATACCAAGTGTTTAAAACGCAGTTAAAAAGCATATAAAATGAGATAAAACAAGAAAGATAAAAGTTGTTGGTGCTAGATTTGTTTGTTAGAATTTTAAAAACTGTGGATAAAAATCGCAACAAAAAAGTAATAATGGTGAAAGCTAGTAATATAATACACATGTTATGCTGTTGTAAAACTTTTTTACTATTTTTCACATGAATAAAACACCTTTTACCTTAAAAAGGTTTATTTACAAATTGATTTAAAGTTTTATTGATATAAATCTAAAAACTAAATCTATTTCAGTTTTTTCCGCACAGAAAATTTGCATGGGTGCTCGGATACTCTGGTCATTGGTGAAAGTTATAAAAATGTATAATGTTCCAAAATAGCAAAAAAAATCCAATTTTTAAGCTATTATGCAGATGAATTATCAATACTGCACATAGATTCAATTCATTCCCATGTAAATTCACTTTAGTTTCTTTTGATATTAACATCCTGGAAACAAGAAGAACCTACCTTTGGTACCCGGTCATTCACATAAGGGTTAAATGTACTTTAAAATATGCTGGAGGTCTTGACGGGCCGAAATTTCCAGGGCCGGTCTCGACTCGCACCATAGAAATCTGAATAAAAATCTAAAAGCTTGGCTCGCAACCCTTCTGCACAAAAAAGTTATAGGCTTCCTCCGAGATCAACAGGCTGGACCGACTGAATTTTTGTAAAACCTGGATTTTTAAGCCGATATGGTTAACATATTTTTTTTTAATGTTTATAGTTTATTTTTTGTGAAGGAGTGGCCCAACTGCAATATTTATTTGTTAATGAATATCTGTAAGCAAATCTCTGCTCGATCATTAATGTGTTTAATCTATATTCA
Source organism: Maratus speculifer (assembly GCA_964019185.1). Taxonomy (NCBI): domain Eukaryota; kingdom Metazoa; phylum Arthropoda; class Arachnida; order Araneae; family Salticidae; genus Maratus; species Maratus speculifer. The sequence continues at coordinate 207,817,053 of OZ025289.1, read as the reverse complement.
TGTTCTGGAGACTTTGAAAAATATTATGCAGTAAAATATTCTAAGGTGGAATAAAAATACATAAAAATGTAATTAATTTCCCTTACTTCATAGGGTAAAAGTATCCTATAAATTTCTCGTATCAATACATTGTTCTATTTAATACAGGATACTGTCACAGGAAATTTTTTTCACGGGTTTCTCTGTATTTTAATTTTATTACCTAGAATTTTACTGTTCCTCAAAATGAATAAGATTTATAATTAAATTGTAGAATAATGGCTACTTAAAATTTATTCAGGTTTTGCAAATATGTTTATACTTCCCAAATTTTTTCCGTCACAAATTTTATATTTTTAATCTTCAAACGTAATAGTTGATTTTACAATAAAATACTAGCAGCTGAAGGGTCAGTTTATAACTGTAAAATAAGCAGTAATATACCATCGTTTTAGTGAACACAATAGAAAATTACTTCTTAATGATATATTACTGTCTAATTATACTGTTTTTTATCGTGATTCTACAATTCTAAACTGGTGTACTAATCTGCTAATATTATATTGTAAAATCAACAGCTCCTTTCTTCAGTGTAGAGAACCTAGTCCTGAGAAATACATATGTTTGAATGATAGTGATATTTTGGCATCTGCTATTAAGAAAATTTCCTTAGATAAATGGAGAATTCTTATATAACCATTGTACAAAACGGGTCATAAAATTTAATAAACATTTAATGATAAATAGTTTGCATTTAATAAAAAAGTGGCTCTTAAAGTACTTTTTCCAGCCAATCTATTAAAGTATTGATCTTTCACACAAATTTTTGTTAAAATATCCTATGTAGATACTCCTCGAAAAATAATGATTAGATCACTAATAATAAAATAACTATTTATAAAACTTGTGTTATTCCTACTTGAATTCTTTAAATATTTAAAAAGATTCTAAAATTGAAATCTCACACATATATATATACAGTCCCTGGCCAAATTATTAGACGCACTCCCTTTTCCTTGTGTCGAATCATATTACTAGATTCATAGAAATATTACTTTGTGAATAATTGCAATTATTTATGTACATCATTTGTAAGATTATAATAAATAAAAAACATGCCTATGACTTTAAAACTCTTTCTTTTTATATTTTAAATTAAAAATGGCTGAAATTGCAAAATTTATAACTTGAAACTCAAAAAAATGACAATATTTTTTGGAGCCTCTTTTGGCGGCTATCAGTGTCTCTATTCTTCGCGCCATGCTATTAATACAAAACTGAAGAGTTTCTTGTATGCGTGGGTGACGATTCCAGATTTGGATAAGATTTTCTATGAGCTGGGTTTTGTTTGTTATGATTTGTTAGTCAATTCTCCAGACCAATATAAAGAGGTTTTCAAAATCGGTTTATTCTAAAGCTAAAATGGTGGTTTTCAAATCAAGAATCATTTGTATTTTTGCAAGGTAAAGCTTTTTGTTACATAGCACGATCCGTCAAGGTCCACTTTCAATAAAAAAATCTTTGTGTTGAACTGCTCCCGGTAATTCATCAGACATGAATAACATTGAAAATGTTTGAGAGCTAATGAAGAAAAAACTGGACAAAGAGCTCATAACGAGCAAAACACAGCTCATAGAAAAACTTATCCTTGTCTGGAAACATCACTCACACATGCAAGAAACATTTCAATTTTGTACTAACAGCATGCCATGAAGAATAGAGGTACTGATTGCCGCCAAAGGAGACTCCAAAAAATATTGACTTTTTTTTAATTTCATGTTTTAAGTATTACAATTTTAGCAATTGTTAATTTAATTTACAAAAATAAATAATTTTAAAGTCATTGGCATGTTTTTAATTATTATAATCTTACAGATGATGTATATAATCAACTGTAACTATTGACATAGTAATATCTCTATGAAACTTGTAATATGATTCGACACAAGAAAATCTGAGTGCGTTTAATAATTTGGCCAGGGACTGTATATATATATATATATATATATATATATATATATATATTACGCAGAAATGTAGTATGAGATGTCATTTTTATAAGCAATATATATTTTATAATTTTGAAATTTCAAGAATTATATCTAAGTATATAAGTAAGTGCACTTATGATTTTATTGCAATTGTGTATACTAAGAAATATTTGAATTTTTAGAGTGCAAGGTTAACATTATGATAAAGTTTTTGTATAACAAAATAAAACCCCTTACATTCAATTTCCATGTGACTTTTATTTATATGTTACTTTTCTTTATTTGGCAAACTAAGTCACATATACATAGATAAGTAATATCCTTCACTATATCATGCCATCAACGTATGATAAATTTTGAAGGATCGATTTTTGTGTTCTTTATATTTCAAAGGTAATGGGCTGAATAAACTTGAATTTATGCGAATATCGATAAACTGTATTTCAAACACTATCAATCTTTATTTATGCCAAAGATATATTTCACATAAAACAGAAAAATGTGTTAAAACATTGATGGTCATATCGATGAAATCGAGAAAATTGATGCACGAGGCTGAAATATTTTGACCATAAAAATAAATTGTAAATAGCTTCATTAATTTGGTTCCTCTCATGGAGTGATTTATGTGGTCTATGATAAATGCAGATTGGATAAATGTGTCTGAATATAGGAAATCAATCTGTTCCAAATTCTTTAAGCAAAGCAATGAATTATTAGAAACGTGAATCATTCTGAAAAATTTATTTAATCGTTATACAAAAATTATTAAAAATAAAATGTACTACTGCGTTTTGTGAATGTATAAAAATCGTTCAGAAACACTGTACATAAATGTGAATAAATAATGCTTTACATTTATTAAAATTTGTGATTAAAAATTTTTATGTATATAATAGCGGTTCTAAATACGTACTTTAAAGAAAATGAAGCATCGAAATTATGATATGGCAACAAACATGTGGTACGTACATTTTGTTTTCAAAAAGTAAAGATGCACCTAAAACAACAGGGAAAAGAAATTTTAAAGAGCGTTTTTGAAACATAGATTGTAACAGTTATTTCTCCTTCTTTCACATTTCGTCATTCGTTATTTGTACAGGGAGCTTGCTTCGTCTAGATCATTCTTATAAAAGCTGTGTTTTTTTTCAAAATTCGCCAAATATGAAGTAAGTTCTCTTATAAAATTTCTTCAGCCACACAGTGAGCGTTCAGACAATATTAAGAAAGGTTGGATTAGAAGGAAATACTTTTAGTCTATCGGGACATTGTGAATCTAAAAAATGTAACGAGCTTCCTCTGGAGGTAGTACCGATGTTTATAAAGAACGCAGAGCAAGTAAGGTACTTGTGACCTTTATCAACCAGAGACTACCAGTTATTCATATACCTGGATGAACAAACCTGTCAGAGCAAAAATTACGTCAATCGATTTGTATCGATTAACAACATGCATTCCAAAATTTATTTTTATTTAAGAGACACATATATTTCAGTTGAAAATGACCCTCCTGCAATTCCCTCTAATAAGGAGATTGGCATGCGTATCCTTTTAAATAGCACTGTATATGAGGTATAAAATTAATATATTAGAGTAATATGCAACAAAATTACTAAATTTAAAAGAGATATTCAAATTTTAAAACGTACTCTCCAGCATTAAGTACAAGGCAATGCTGTAACCAATTTTTTTGTATGTTCATGCAAATTAATAAAAAAAACTATGAATTTCCCGTTTTAACATGATCGTAGTGAACTTCAGTGATTTATATCAGTTTCAATACACATGGAGTAATGTAATGTCATTAAAATATTCGTCTAACGAGTTTTCGCCCTATGCAATAATGTAACCGAATTATTTTTAATGTCCCTTTAAATGAATCATTAATCCTACATATTTCATAAGCAATACCAATCATCTTTTCATGACCCTAAATAAGCTTTATCAATTGCATGAACATCCGAGTATATTTACGGCAGTTAGAGTGTAGACAGACACACAGACAAACCGAATACGTAAGCACTTTACAACTTCGTTGGAAAGTGCCAAAAAGGATCTCCTAGTTTTTCCCTGGAAAAATCCTGGCTAAATATTAGTCATGTTCGTTAAAAAAAGACTCTACGGAGGATATCTTGTCTTCGGAGGATAGCTTGCCTATATGCATCATGTATATAATCGACAATTTAAAAAAACAAACATTATTTTTTTTTTTACTTCGAAACACAAATAGATGAAATTCGGGCAGATTGAATGTCTTTTATCGTGTTTTGATGCGCAGTTTCCCAGTATGAAGTGGATTTCAATAAAAAGCAAGTGGATTTCAATAAAAAGCAAGTGGATTTCAATAAAAAGCAAACTCCTTTTTAAACTATGAATATGTTAATAAAGAAGCTTCTCAATATGTATCAAAACTAATTACATTATAAAATAAAATCAAAAATAACCATTAGGTGATTTAGCGTGAAACAAATTCGTACATCTATCTTTAATTTCTAAATTTGTTTCTTATTGACAAAATGTGTCGTTAACTAGTTAACGTATAACTTTCTTCCAAACACTAATAAATTTTAAAACGAAAGCATATCATTAAAATGTAAAATTCATTAAGATGAATTATATATTGATAAAATAACTAAAATATTGAGAATTATGATCATCGAATTCTTGCAAAGCAATTATGGAGAATCATTCATAAAGAGTCAGCGTAATAAATGTATTACTTGTTAAAGTAATAAATTCTAGTTTTTTGATAATTTATTAGAAGCATGACAATACTGAGAAACTATTTTTATACAGTTTTGCATAATTATAATAGGTAAATTAGCACTATTATTTATAAATACTTTTTTTTTCATTTTAGCATAAAAATAGAAAAAAACTATTTTAGCCATGTGTTTTAACGTAAATATATTGACATTTTAAAAATGTTTAAGATATGTTCTTTTAACAAATCGTAATTGTAATACAGTTTCAAAAATACTTTTTTAGAATATAAATCCATTTTTTAATGCTTCGAAAGAGTTAGTAAAATATAATGCACCGATTCTTTTCAAATTGTGTATGTTTGAAGATTTTATGAATGAATAAAAATTTTAATCTCAAATTTGTAATCGTATGCTTTTATAATTATGTCGCGTCGTACCATTTTCACTGAAATCATTTTCAAGCTCTCGTTGTAATGCTCACTTACTTCTAGTCTTCTTTGGTAAATCTGTTATTAATCGAAGAGATTTCGAAATTATTTTGTGTTTTATCCTTTATACACATAAGAAAATCGATTAAAATTAAAAATATTTAACTGTATCTGTTAACTTTATCAATTTTAAATTCGATTTGCATGTTACCTTTTATGCTGCAATGTCATTACTTGGTTTTAAATTTGTGTTTAACTATGTAGGAAAAAAACCCTATTTGATATTACTGATTTGTTGCCTCATTCTCTCTTATGATCTTTTCATATAATATTGGATTTATGTTTATTTTATTGTATGTGATAATTTCTTTTGTTATAAAATTTATAATTGGAACTGTTAAATCTGTTGCACTTATATTATTAACTACATTTCTTATGAAATGCAACTACGGTTGTTCCTATGTTGGAATTTTTTAAAACATTTTGCAGATCTACACCGATCATGACCCCCTGACCCCAAAACTACTGATGTATATATATATATATATATACATACATCACTTTTTGTACATTCGATAATTTCTATAAATCTGCTCAAATTTCCTCCAAAATCAAGGGCGTAAAATCTCAGTCAAGTTCCGTAATTTGCACAATCGGGTCAAGGAGGCCGAAATAGGGAGAGTTTTTTGGAGAAACAGAAAAATACCCATAACTTCTTTATAAAAATAGATATAAAATCAGTTTAAAGTTTATATTACTTCTACAAAATGGGCTAAAAGTTTATGCATGACAGATTTTTGCTAAAATTAAAGGGCTCAAGAGGCGCAAAAATAGGGTTTTAGGGAGAAAAAAATTCATAACTTCGTCAATTCTTAAGGCATCAAATCCAAATAATTTTTTTATAAATGGTTTTAATATTATCTAAAATTTTTGAAGTTACAAGTTTTTGATAGGAAGAACGCTTATTGCTTAAAACAATTAACCCGCGAGTAGTCGCGACTTTTTTCACAACGTCATTAGTCGCGCTCGGTCTTTTCGTCGCTGGCTCCCCGCATACCAAATATGTAAAATAAGAAATATTGTCCACCTAATATACGAAAATAACATTACAACGAAGATATAAATTTGCAGTTTTCTTAAATTATGCATTTTATTCATGAGATCTGGAGTAATTGGAAAAAGTAAAAATGAACTCGCATTACTGAATTTTACGTAGACTTTTTTGCCAATTTCAACTTTGTTTCTAAAAATCTACCTGAAAAAAAACAGAGGTGTCCTGTTACTTCACTAAGGTGCTCGAGAAAGCTTCAAAGTCAGCTACATGGTAGATCTCCGCTATATTTGTAATGTGATATAAGTTAGGGGAAGATAAGTTATACGGGCGGCGAAAAGACCGACACGCGACTACTGACGGAATAAAAACGAAAACAAAAAGGTGGTTGAAAAAAGAAAAAAAAAATTATAACTTCGTCATTTTTTAACATATCAAATCCGATTAAATTTACATTACATTTTCTTTGTAATATCTGAACTTTTATGCTGACAAATATTTTATAGGACCAATCTTATAGCAAAAATAAATTAAAGAAAAATAGGAGTTGAAGAAAAAAGTCTCAAATACAAATTTGACTCATTTTTAAATTAATTTTTGATTCTAAACGTATCCAAATGACAGGTTCACTTATTTGAGAACTATATAATGTAACGTATTGGACAGTATTTTGATAAAGGCAAAGTATATTTTTAAAAATGCTTTTAAAATAGGCATTTGGAACAGAATTCTCCGAAGCGTTGTGATGAAAAAAATGAGGAAGTATTCAAAAAATAAACTCCTTAATTACAGATTCATTTTTTAATTCATTTTTCTTTTTAAACGCATCCAAATGACGGATTCTACTAATTAGGAACTATATTACATATTGGCCAGTTTTTTCATAAATGTAGAATATAGTTCAAAAAATGTTTTGAAAATCAGCACTTTAAGCAGACTTTCTCGAAGAGATTGTGATTGGAAAATTGAGAAAGTATTCAAATAACAAATTGCTTTTCTTTGCATTTTTAAATTCATCTTTTCTCTCAAACGCATCCAATTGACAGGTTTTCTTATTTTTTAAATGTGCCGCATTAGTCAGTTTGTTGATAAAGGAAGAATATATTTTTAAAAATGCTGTGAAAGTGGGCGTTTTGAAAAGAATTTCTGGAAGCGATAGTGTTTGAAAAATTAAAATTTTATTCAAATAATAAATTGTTTATTTTCTGACTTATTTTTTTAATTCAATTTTGCTCTCAAACGCATTAAATAGACAGTTTCTCTTATTTAGGAATTATATAATGTGCCAAATTTGTTGATTTTTTCATAAAGTCAGAATATATTTTTTAAAATGCTGTCAAATTGGGCATTTTAAGCCGAATTTTACTTATTTGTTGAAATTAGTACGTAACGAAATCTACCTACGCCTATGGGTCAAGTCGACAGAGATTTTTTTTATATTATAGTTGTGTCGTTCGATACTTCTTTTTATCATATTCCATATCTGTAATAAATATATAGATAAAAGTAATCTTTATAGATAAAACACACACACACACACATATATATATATATATATATACAGGGTGTGTTCTAAACTCGTGGTACAAACTTTAAGGGTAGGTAGAGCATACAGTAACAATCATTTATTATATAGGAATGTATAGGACCAAGTGACTCATAAAGGTAAAAACACCAAGGGGCAATTAAGCCCCTTTTTAATTTTCTAAATTTCTAATTGATTCCAGAAATTTTTATGTTATCCTTTTGTTGACATTTCATAACTGCTTAGTAATAAATTTCTTCTTTGAAAATTTTTTATATGAAATCGAATTTTTTTAAATTGAAAATAGAAATTGAAATAGAATTTATTTTAAATAAAAATGAAGTTTTTTGTATATCCCTCGCCGGCAGTAAAGGACTATAAGTGACTGGTCGCCTTCAATACTATGCATTTAAGTAGAAGAAATCGCAATTTTTAATTTCGCTATCGTTAGTCGTGGAAAACTTTACATATACCAAAAAAGCCGACATACATTTCATGTATGGTCGTGCAAATGGCAACGCCAGAGCTCCCCTACGAACGTATCAGGAGCAGTTTCCTCCCAGAAGAATGCCTGATCATAGAATGTTTGAGCGTCAGCGCTTACACCGTCAGCTTTCCAAAACATGTTCCTTCCACGTTACTAGATAGCAAACTAGGTGAGAAAATGCTGTAATCAGTGCAAGCCTCCTGGAAGAAAATATTTTGAATTTTGTGAGTGAAAGTCCCGGATCAAGTACAAGAACTGTTGCCCAGATTTTAGGTTTGGGTCATCCGACCGTTTGGAGAGTGTTAAATGAAAATCCATTTTATCTCTTCTGTTTACAACGTGTACAAACTTTGAATCCGGAAGACTATCTTTTGCAGTTTAACTTTTACCAGTGGTTTTTATAGCAACATGTATTGCAGTCAGACTCTACTGCTCTTATTCTATTTATAGATGAGGCATTTAATGCATAGAATTTCCATTTTTGGGCAACCAATAATGCACATGCTTAACAATGATTTTCTGTGAATTTGTGGGCGGGTATTGTTAATAATAATTTGATTGGCCGATATCTACTACCAAAGAGGCTGTTGTGAGGCTGAGAGAAATTGTGCAGATAGATCCATTATTAGTTGAATTTTATAAATGATATCAAAGAATGTCAATAGAAATTAAAAATTGTATGAACAAATCTGTGACATGAATTGTTTTACATTTGTCGGGTACCACTGTAGTTATATATCTGCAAAATTTAACTCACAGTATGGCTGTCTATGTATATATTTATATCACAGTAACTTATTTCTATGACAAAAATTTATAATCTTACATTGATAGTTTATATTGAAACTTTCCTAACATTTTACATTTCTAAACCTCAATATATATGTTAATTTTGAAAATTGCTAATAAATGAATGAAAAGAAGAGACATTAGATATTTGCTAAATATAAATTATATTTTTATTTATTCTTTAATAGCACTTTTTTGTTCCATAAATTGTATAGTGACAGAATTAAAAATAAGAGTTAAATAAGACTTGAAATTTTTTCGTAAAGACTTACTGAAGGTGTACTAATTTAATCAACTAAGTTTATGAATGAATATACCAGTTTTTTGTTCTTAGTAATTAAATTTCGTTTCAAATATGAAAAAATCCAGAAAACAACGCAGCTCTCTGCCTTATAAGAAAATGGCCTTTATGCATGCCTGAATTTCAATTTAGTTTTTGTTTTCAGTTTATCACATATTTTCGGTTTAAATTAAAGGAAAAAGAATTTTTCTAAATAATTTTAAAATTCTTTGCGTTTTTTATCACAGCGAATCACATTTTATTTTATCTAAACAAAAAAACTTTAAATAATGCTTCTAAAATCTTAAAATTCTTCATCAAATAAATTAACATTAAAGACAGTTTTAACAATAATTTTAAAATGCCATTTATTTAGATATTTATCAATAATAGTATGATTTTTTAGATTCCTACATATGACATTTTTTTTGTTACTTAAAATATAAGTAATAAATAAAATTTAAACATTATATTTATTTATATTATGTTTATTTATTTATTTATTTTAGATGAAAGACAGGAATTACATTGCAAATCATAATATCATTTTATTTCATATAATGAACAAACAAGGTAACATAGAAGTGCAACTTTTAATCCATGCAATATTTTATAAAGGAATATTAAAATTTTTCCTTAAAATTCATCTAAATTTGTATAAAGCACACATGTAAAATTTACTAATATTGATCATAGGTCATATATATAATATAAAAAAATATAAAATACATTAAAATGCCTTTAAAACTGCATGAAAAATTCATTAAAATCTGAAAACTATTTCAGTCAAATTCACACGGCCATCTTCAGTGTTTATTTAATCGTTGTGAATTCTGTTTGCACTCATTCTTCACGGAGAAATGATTGTAATTTAAAGGAGTTTCAGAAGATAAATTGGAAGAAAAAGGGTTCCTATTTTTAAACCACTGACCAAGCATCTACCGGTCAATAACTGAGTTTCATGCACTTGATTGCCTGGAAACGGAATGAAATGACCTGACCATCGCTATGCGAGTGTCTGAATGAGATGTGCTTATGTCGTCTTAATGACAGATCTCTAAACATTATTTTGACCAGTTACTTAAAGAGGATTTATTTATCCAAACTCTTCCTGCAAACACACAACTATACACTAATTGTTTTTTAAGAGCTTTGATCAGGTGACGATACTTTTTCTCATGACTACGAGCCTCCAGATGTATAATTCAAGGGTAACTCGGAGGATTTAGCACCCATGACGGATTTTGCATGCACCAGGTGCCATTAGCCCACATGTCGAATTATAGATGGCGGCGAGCCACGAATTCAAGTCGTTTTGGCTACAGTGTAATTGGATATAGAGAAATGTTTCACAATTTATTCTTTTAGTTTACTGCACACTATGATGCATTCTTGTGCTTCCACGGCTCACTTAATTTATGCAATTTAAACGTCCAGCGGCGATTCTTTTGAATAGATGTTGTCTCTATCGATCTTTAGATCATATTAAATATTTAGACCCTACCGTTGGAGTTATTATTAGGGCTTCTCGTTTAGGGAATCCTCAATTCCTTACTCTTTCGAGGTTTGTTATGTTGATTCTATCCTGGGATTTTTTTTACAATTATATTACTCTGTGATGAATTTGGCACTAGATTTTTGAGGTTTTTTTTTCATAATCATGATTGTTATGTTGCGATGTTTCATTAAGTTTTTGTCACAAATGATATTTGTCACATTGCATCATTTTGTTGGGATTTTTGTTTTGAAGTGATCCTGACTTTGAACTGTCATTACGTTTCGAGGGTATGATCACTTTATGTCTTTGATATCCTTATTTTAAATAACTTTTTATTCGAATCTGGTCTTTGCGATTTGTCCATTGTTTCTTAATGATTTTTATTACAATATTGTGATGAACTTTGTTGTGAGCTATTTGAGAAGCTTAGTGCACTACCGCGTTTGGGCATTTTTCTTGGCTATAAGTTCGGAGAAATAGTTTTTCAAATATTAACAAAACAAACCTACATCAACTATGGAATTTATTCTTCAACTCCATGGATTTCATGTGGCAGTGCATTGTTATGAAATACGTCTTTATTGTAAATTAAGTATTTCGAGGAATTCTCTTACAATGTCTTCATGGAAATCCTCATAGAAAATTCGACATTTCGGTCATTTCATGATAAATTCGGAGAATATGCCGTAGTTTTTTATTTAAATATTTTAAATCTCGCCTGTTGATTTTATTTGTTATTTATTTCTTTATTGTTAAAGTTCGCACTATTATTTATGATTTAAAAACATATTTCAATTTTAGACATTATATAATATATTTTTATAGCATTACATTTTGACAATGCTATTAAAAAAAGGTCCCAGTCCCACATGGACGTAAACAAGCTTCATCCGCCAGCAATTTTTGCTTTGTAGAAAGAGAGGGATACTCTCTAAAATCATCAGATTCGTTTCTCTAGTTTGTAAACTAAGACTTATACAGGCAAATAGACAAACTACATAAAAGATTTTGCACACTTACTAGAACATACTAAGAAGAAATAGATATAAGAAACACAACTAAAACATTTAACAAAAAAAAAAAAAAACGTAAACAAAAATTATTTCATCAAAAGGAAACGCTCTTTTTTTACAAATGAGTGGCGCGACCTTTCCCAACAGCGCATGCTCATATGAAAACTACGTGATACGGCATGTTGTAAAAAACGACATCTCATCTCAAGTTAAACAATAATAATTTCCTAAAATTAAATTATTCTACAATTCCAACTTTTAGATAAACACAGAGAAGCATATTTAAAAAAATGGCGACAAATATCATTCCAAAAGGAAATCAGAGTAGTAAAGTATTCTCAGAAAGTAAAATCGTACATGCTTGCACACGAAGCTGACGTTGCCACACTTGCCAAAGACAAGATGTAAGCGTATACCAAGTTTTCTAAATGGCATAACTTTGAAAAACTCAGCTCAAGCAGAAATCCTCAAATTTCACTAGTAAGTAAAGAATAGTATGGACGCTTTTATATGGTTATACTTCATTTGATACTATGATGCAAGCTTCTTTACACGAAATATCCTATATATGCTGTTCAATTTAAATGTTAGACATGGTACACTAAATCTAAACAAGAAATATCAATTATTGAAGTAACTGACTTAATTTACAAAATTTAAAATCCGCTATAAAAGAGCTGACAGGCTGACAGCAGACAGACAAACACTCGTTATAAACACTTTACATAGAATTTAAATACAGCATTAATATTTGTAAAATCCTTCTCAGTTCACATCTCTGAAAATTGTGATTTTATTTTATCATCAGAATATCAATTATATTTATAAATTTATGAACAATCAATAAACAGAAACAAAAAAGCGATAAGTTTGCTGTTTTTTACATGCAATAAATCAACTATTTTATATACAAAGAAAGTATCAATGTTTTTCATGTGACCAGGTGATAAAATTACTTTAGTAGAAAAGCCATTCTTTAATTAATCTTAACTGTCATCCAGAAAATGATAAACGCAAGACATGAAATTATGCATACATGAGTTCAAGAACAAGTTGTTTTTTAAATAAGTAAAAAGTTTTGCCATGTTGCGAGCAGGTTACTTTTTATAATTAAGATTTACATAAACCTTAGAGCTCCTGTCATTGTTAATTAAATTATTTGGTTGCAGACTTTTTTATTATTTATGCATTTAAAGTTAGATCTAAAATATTATTTTACACTGATAAAAATAGATTCATTTAAGGAAAATAAATAATATTTAATAAAAACTTCTTTTTCCTTTTTCACCTTTAGAAAATAATTATTAATAGTAATTAAAACTGTAACGGATGTGCGTTCGTACTGGGTGTTGAATGCAGACATAACTCAGAATATAAGATAAAACCAGTTTATTTAAAACGGTTAGGGCTCAAGGGCAGTGGAGCAGTTCTTTAATTTTAATAACTGGTAACAATACTAAAAGATTAAACTCATACTCAGAGCTCCGGCATTAACTCAATCGGGGCACTTCGGATTACTTCTGACTTAAATTTCAGCTAGACTGCTAGATAAAACTTTATTAAACAGCCCGTGGCTGTGATACACTCTTTATTAATTTTGAACTACTCAACGTAAATAATTACTGTCTCTTACAAACGGCAGACTTCCCAAATCGCTCTCCTCTGAATGAACTAACTGCTGGCGGCTCACTGTAAAACTCATGGTAGACACACTCAGCTGGTTTTTGCTGCTGGACACCACTAGCTGGCTAACGCCGCTAGACACACCACACGCACTCAAATTCCAAGCTTTTATATGCTGCAAACTGAGATACTACAAATTTACATATTACTTTTAACCGCGACATAACTGTAGAAAACCGAGGAAGACACACACGCTTTATATCTTTTACTTTAAAGTTACTTTAAAGTTAAAGTAAAAGAGAGGATAAATGTCGCTTTCACGCTTACACATGTTGAATCATTGACGTCACGATCTCAAAAGTGCTAGAGTGCCTTTATTACAAAGGTCACTGCTCACAATACTACTATTTTAATAAGAATGTAACATTCTATACTATTAATCCGCCTCAGCATTAAGAAATTTCTCCGCAAATTACCCTAAATGTTTCGGAATTTAAAATAATACAAATCCTTAGATATATTTTCTTATAAATAAATATGACTGGTATGGAAATTTTTTTATTTTGGCATGCTGGAAAAAAATATATGAACTATAACGGACATTGCTGCATATGAGTATGGAAATCAAATTCCTTAAATATGTAACTGTTTTCCGATAAAAAGTTTTCAAAAAAAAGGAAGTTGGTATAGTATTCATTTTCAATAACACTAGTTTACAAAATTAAACTTTTTGTCTGTTGCCGCAAATTCTGTGGTTGATAATGTTCACTTATGACTTTTTTTTGTCAAATCTGACCGGAAATTTTTTTGAGCAGCTTGCGTTACTTTGTTTTTTATTTTTATCATTTAAGCAAATTAATTAATAGATAACAGGCGTATTTTACAGAGTTAAGATTAGTTTCTCAAGTTTTTGTGTCATGAGTAGTTCATGTAGACGTTGTTTAAACAAAGCAGATCATTTTTGCTATATATGCGGATAATATGTGTTTAGAAATTGTAGAAAAGTTATATAAGAGTTTGTGAAAAAAACCTATTTTAAGTATTTAGGATGCTTTTGGATAAAAATGAGAAGTCTTGGACTCCCAATTGTGTTTGTAAATCATGTGTGGAATATTTAAGATTATGGAAAAGTGGTAAAAGAAGTGCCTTTAAAATTGGAACAGCGACTATTTGGCGAGAACCACGAAATCATCTCGAAGACTGTTATTTTTGTAGCTTGAACGTAAACAGTTTAAGCACTGAAAATTCAGCTAAAAGGCAGTACCCAAGTGGTAATTGTGTTCAACGTCCAATGGAGCGCTCATCTAACTCTTCTGAGCCTTAAAATATATCTGAACCATTAGAACAAGATATTGAAGGATCAAGCTCATCACCAAATGATGCTGATTTTGAAGGTAAGTAAAATGAGCTAAAATGCTTTTCCCAAAATAAGTTAGATGATCTTGTAAGAGATTTAAATTTTTCTAAACAAGCTTGAAAATTGTTAGCATCAGGGGAAAAAAAATGCCTACCTCAGATACTAAAATAAGTTCTTATCCTGAAAGAGATTCAGAATTACGGCTTATTTTTTAGACGAAACCGGTATTACCTTTTGTTCAGATATCAAAAAAATTGTTGATAAAAATGGGCTTGAAAAAATACCAATCAAACGACGAACGCTTATTCATTGACAGCTGAAAACGTAGCCTAATATGTATTCTATTACATAATGGAAATAAATACGCTGGGGTACCTATTGCCCAGAGTACAAAGTTAAAGCAAGAATATTATAACATTTTGCTAGTCTTGAACAAAATTAAATACAACGGCCATAAGTGACAAATGTGTGTCGATTTAAAAATGGTCTATATTCTTCTCGGTCAACAAAGTGGTTACACCAATTTTCCCTGTTTTATGTCTTTGCGACAATAGAGCTAAACAACAGCATTAGGTAAGAAAAATCTATCCCTTGAGAGAAAATATAGAGCTTGGAAAACACAATATAGTCCACATTTCACTAGTAGTTTGTGACAAAATTATCCTTCCACCATTACATATAAAACTGGGCATCATGAAACAGTTTGTAAAATAACTAAATAAAGACGGGAACTTCTTTTCTTACATTAGCCAAAAATTTCCCCAGTTCACTATGGAAAATATTAAAGCCGGTATTTTTGATGGCCCCCAAATCAGACAACTTACGAAAGATACACAATTTAGAAAGTCTATGACTGAATTAGAGCTAAAGATTTGCACAGCTTTCATCTCTGTGCTGCAGAATTTTCTGAGAAATAAAAAAATCTAAAAATTATATTGAACTTGTACAAGACTTTCTGCTGTAATTAAAAAATATGATGTACAACTTGAGCATAAAACTACACTTCCTCCGTAGTCACCTAGACAGGTTTTCGAAAAATTTAGGAGATATGAGCTATGAGCAGGGAGAGCGTATGCATCAGGACATACGCGTCATTGGAAGAGCGCTATCGGGGTTTCTGAAATACGAATATGATGTATGACCATTGTCTGTCTCTCATACGCCATTTTCCAATGTGTACACATCGGGGAAGACCTTTAAAACGAAGTTTTTTAGAACTCAATGATTAACTAATTTTTTTAGTAAAGTTTTTCTTAGTAAATACATGTTTTTTCTGTTTAATACCTACATAGCTGAAACTCAGAAACAAGAGTTGATTAAAATATTCTAATTATATTTTTGAAAATAGCATATCATATGTGGTCAACAATAGCTAAAAGTTTTTCGGCAACAAATGTACTGTAAACTAGTGTAATAAGTAAATTAAAAACCCTTCATTGTTATTGATAAAAAAAACAATAAAATATATCATACGTTTTTTATTTATCTTTGACTGATTAATGTATTCTTTTTTCATGTGCATCTGCGTGTGTTTTCATGATTTGTGCGTATTTTTACGTCTGTATGTTTTTGAGAAGGGATGAAAATATCTGATTCCTTTTATCGTTCTATCTTAGCTGATTCATTCGTAATTTCCTTTATAGATTAACTATATGTTACTTTATTCATTGTCTTAGCCATACAATTTCCACTGATGTTATAGGAAGAGATAATATACTTTAGTCCTCTTACTCCTCCCCCAAAATATGTGAAACTTTAATTCATTGTTTCAATTTGATTTTGGAAGGGGAAATCTTGAAGGGAAAATATAGTTTTTTAACGAAATTTTTGCTGCCGCTCAATATATCATGAAATGATATAAATGGCAGAAAAAAGGCGTTTTTTTAATCATTCAAAATATAAGAAAATATTTAACACTTTTTGCAAGTTTTAAATAGAATAGTAATTTTATGGAACAGCGGATCTATGAAGACATACGGGAAAAAAATTAAAAAGATTTGATAAACAATGTTGTTTTCACTGAAATAATTAAATTTTAGAAAACATTTTGTCACTAATTTCCTTAGTATTTATAGTCAGGTAAACACCAGAAGAAGACTGTTGTTATTGTTTACGAAATATTTAATATTGAAAACTATGAATTATCAAAATAATGAAAATGAAATATTGAAATATTGAAATACTGAAAACATTTGTAATTGATAATATTAATAATAAGGATTCATGTATAAAAGGAATAACAAATAAACAACGCATATAAAAGTAAAATTTGTTTTATTTTTAATTCCATTTAATAACATATTCTAACTCTTAATATCTGTCTCTGTGACTCCTTAGATTTTTTTTTTCTTATTGATACTACACATGTTGCCGTTAGACTAAAAAAAAAAATACTTTACTTAATATGAAATTAAGTTAAATCAATGCGAAATGCAATCGTTTGTTGTTATGCCTGCAAAAGTATATGTCCAGAAATTGCATTCAGATCTGCATATGAAATTAAAATTATTTATTTATTTATTTCGTAAGTAGGATTAATTAGCAGACCTCAAGTGTCCGACGTAGACTCTACTTGCTCCACAAGGAGTACTTCCCAGCACAGAAGAATTCGTTAGCAATTAGCAAATAATAATAATAATAATAATAATAATAATGCATAGTTTAACATTACGCACATGAAAAATATCTTTTTGTTAAAAAAACTTAAAAAATCTGACAAAGTCCACAATACACCCAAGGAACGCATATATTTACAGATAGTCTTTCTATCAAAATATTGTAAAGGGTCTCTTGTGTATTGCTTCTGAAAATTGAATTCTTAGGTACTAACAATATACTGTATAACCTTAAGAAAGGATAATTTCAGTTAAAAGCAAATTACCGATTACGTTTTTTCTTTTATATGTACCACCTATTATTCTAATATAAATATACATATAAAAATGTTACAGGCATATCATGGAAAATAAGAAGTAGAATATAATGTGTTGAAAAAAATGTTTGTAATCAATAATAATAATAATTATAGTATTATCATAATAGGAACAAGAACAACATATAGAGACAGATGAATCAGGATAATGGTACTTGTACTGGCAGTTATAAAAAATGCTGAGATTTTTGTAAAATGTGGAATAAAACAGTGTTTATGTTTGTATTTATGCTAATAAAGTACTTTTAAAATTTTATATTTTGTTTAATGAAAAGAAATAATATTAGATAAATATTTAAAGTCAATAATGATGAATACTTAGGTGTGTATACTGAAAAAATTCTTTTTTTTTAATTTAGAGTTTTTCTTAAAATCTTAAGTTTTTTATGCTATATATAATTTTAACCTAATATAGTTCTTTAGTAAAAATTTCATTATAGATATAAACTGTAACATTTAATATATGTGTTTTCCAGTTTTCACGTTGATTACTCGGGTTTTATTTCAAAATTAAAACTATTAATAATATTGAAATTATGTTATAGTAAGTGCTACGAGTATTAAAACGAACAAGAATGAATATTTCTTTGTCGAACTCAAAGGTGAATATATTAAAAAAATAATCGAAGCTTTTAAGTTAATTTTTAAAGAATATAACATATTCTCTACTTTTTTAATGGTCTTTGAGAGACAAAAACCCATTGAAACTTTTGTAATCAATAAAGTATGGAAATCCTAGTAGCAAATCTTATTGCAAAGAGACTAGTTTATTGAAATCGGATTCTACTCTTGTAAATCAATTGGTCTGTATATATTTCTTAAAATGGTTTACTCTGCTTCCTTTCTAAAAGAATGGAAAAATTGAGAATTGACCAAAGAGCTCTTAAATTTCTCTTTGAAAACCAAGATGATTATCATTTTCTTTGTTTGAGGAAATTCTTCATGAAATGTGAAGGCATAAGTTACATAAATTGCCTTTAAATCTTGTTATTACATTTTAGAGTGATGCTTATAGTTTTCAAAGATTGTTTTCAAACTACTAAATTTATGCAACCTTGCCCTGAAGATAATATTTCCAATCGGTAGCACTCATGTATAAAAATCTAATTCAGTAAAATTAACTCAATATGCAATCTTTAGCAAAAAGAGGAATAGTTCGATTACCTTTAAACACTGAATTTAAATGGAATAATGAAGCCTTTTCTCCCAAATACACTTCATATTATGATATCGTTTACGCATCAGTGATTTGTTTCAGCAAAAACAGACGTAAAAGTGGATTATAAAAGAAATTTCGAACTTGTTGTTAAACATGTTAGTTTCAAATTAATTATATTCAACAAAAGCATAACTGTATTGAGAAACACCGAAAAAACTGGCGATAAATATATATCAATAAATATAAAAACTTTGTTAATCACCATAAAAGAAAAATTATACAGGACGCGTTTCGAGCTGCAAAATTACCGCTCGTCTTCAGCTGGTCCAAACACGTGTCCCAAAAAAAAAATTTTTTTTTCTTTTTTTTTCCACTCTGTCCGTTGGGACACGTGTTTGGACCAGCTGAAAACGAGCGGTAATTTTGAAGCTCGAAACGCGTCCTGTATAATTTTTCTTTTATGGTGATTTAACAAAGTTTTTATATTTATTGATAAAAACATAACTGATCAAACTGAGATTTTTAATGAACAATTTTTCAGGTCACAATAGATAAACTACGTTTATAATTATAAATAATGTGCCAATAATTAAAAGACAATAATAACAAAAGTAAAAATAATCCATTGGAAAGGTTTTATTTAAATATGCAGAAAAATGATCGTAACAAATGATTATTTAAAAATATTATTACCGATTTTCAGTAACGGCACTAATTACATATTTTTCTATAAATGGGATGAAGTACTAATTATGTATTTCAAGTAACAATATGCAACAACGACAAGTTCAGAACATGTACACAACGTTACATTAAATTCTGCGAGAAATTCTCCTTTTTTAAAAGTAAAGTTTTTTGACAGATAAAAACCCCATTAATACTTCGTTATTAAAAAAGTATCGAAATTCTGGCAAACCATATAGCAAAGAAACGAGTTTAATGAAACTAGATTGCGCTCTTTTAAATCAATTGGTCTGTGAATATTTCTTAAAATACTTTACCGTGTTTATTTCTGAAAGAATATAAAAATTAAGAACTGACCAAAGAGCTCTTAAATTTCTCTTTGAGAACCAAGTTGATTATAATTCCCTTAGTCTGAGGAAAATCCTCAAGAAATGTGAAGGCATAAGTTACATAAATTACCTTTAAATCATGTTATTACATTTTATAGTGATGCTTATAGTTTTCTAAGATTGTTTTCAAACTACTAAATTTATGCAAACTTGCCCTGAAGTTAATATATTCCAATCGTTACTACGCATATATAAAACACTAATTCGCTAAAATTCACTCAATTTGCAATCTTCAACAGAAAAAGGAACAGTTCGATTGCACCTTAACATTGAATTTAAATGAAATAAAGAATCCTTTACTGCCAAATACACTCCATAGTATGATATCATTTAAGCATCAGTGATTTTATTCTGTAAAAACAGATGTAAAAGTCGATCATGAAAGAAATTTAAAATTTGTAGTTAAGCATGTTATTTCCAAATTAGTTATTCCTCAAAAATATAAAAGTTAGACCTGATTTTTAAGGGAGTAATTCTTAAGGTTAAAATATAATAGCTAGGTTTATAATAATAAATAATGTACCAAGAATTAAAAATCATTAATACCAAAATTACAAATCAAACATTATAAAGATTTTATTTAAATAAGCAAAAGCGTAATATTAACAAATGATTATTATAAAATATTATTCCAGTTTTTAAATAATGTCGCTAATTATACATTTTTATATAAATAGGTTAAACATACAATCACATAATTAAAGTGATAGTGTGTTACTAAAATAAGTATGTGCACAGCGCCTCTTTTATAAATTCTGTATGCAATTCTAGTTTAAGGGGAAAAATAACAAAAAAATGCGTGTGGTTTTATAATTTGCTATTTATTAACTGTATTTGTTTATAACAACGAAAAGATCCAAAAATTTTAAATGGCCAAGTAGATATAAAGATTATATTTAATGTCAATATATGAAGATATTTAAAGCGTCTGATATCAGCAGAACTTGTATTATTTTAAATGATATACAGCACTGAAATTAATAATCATAGACTTTAATAAAAAATATATAATTTTATTAAACTGGAATGAAAAATAATGTTCATATTACATTCTTCACGTAAAAGGGGGAGGGGGAATAAAACAGGAACTGATAAACTGGGAAGGTATCTAAATGACATAAATATAAAGTAAATACCTAATACATTTTTATTTCAAACTCTATGCAGTACACTGAAAATGGATTCAGATAATAAAATATGCGTGTGTTATTGAGAATACTGAAAAAATGAATTAGCATGGTTTCTCGTGGAATAAAACAGTGGCAATAATATTTACCACTTCTTTTAAAATATCTACTGAGAAATATATAACATATTCCATATGTGAACGCATCAAATATAAAAAAATTATGGACCTTCAAAAGAACAACATTAAACGAAAAATATTTTTTGGCTTAGATTTTTCTTTAAACAGAGAGCATGTTATTCAAATTAAAAACATCTTTGTAATTTTTTTAAAGAAAAATGACTTTAATACTTGATTAGATAAAAAAAAATGAGTTTGGGCATTGCTACAAACATGTTTTATTTATTAAAATAATTTTATTTTTTTGGAAAAGTTAAAATAAAAAGTTTCTAACTATAAAATAAGAAATAGTTCAAATAAAATCACTAAAACAACAATGCAGCACAACAAGCATAGAAATACAGAAGCTTGTAAGATTAGAGGGAAAATATATGCCTTATAAAAAATTAAAACATTAAGCCTAATGCAAATTTCTAGTTGTAAAAAAATAAATAATAATAATTCGTTCATTGATTCGACAAAAGCTCGTAAATTACAGATAAAGACTAGCTGACCCGTCAGACGTTGTCCTGTAGTCACGTCTTTAATTCGAAAATTTAAACTTTTTTGAATAATCTGTAACAATCTGGATGGTTTTGATGAAATTTTTTATTAAAAAGTTTTTGCAATATCTAATTTTATTATATGTGCATTTATCACAATTCGATCAATCGATAGCGTATGAGCAAATGTATACTATGAAAATAGTATTTACCACGCGTTTTATTATATTTATGTACATTTATTTGATTTTTTTGAGTCTGTGCCAGCCAAGCCAAGTAACATGCAAATATCCAATAAAGACACATACAAATATCTACAAGTTTTTTCACGATTTAATATTTGGTTTAAAAAATTTAACTTTATTCTTTTACGATTTGCATTGGATGCTTAATTATAATTTTCAAATTGGTTTGGCTGGCACCGATTCCAAAAAATCAAATAAATATAGATAAATATAATAATACGCATGGTAAATACCACGCCCTTAGTTTAATTTCTCATTACAATTATGTAAGGAAATTATTTTTCACTTTGCAGTTGTTTTTCAAGTTGATTCAATTTTTGATAGAAAAGTTTATTTTTCTCTTTTTAGTTAAAAGTTAACGAGATATTGAAATCGGTTATTTAAAATTATAATACAGAAAAAAATACAGTAAATTATACACGAATGTCAGGAGGGGGTTCAAACCTATGTTTTCTTTCGAAAACCAGAGCTTAAATCTGGCGCCTCAGACCGCACAGCCATCTGACTGCACTCCACTTGGCGCGCTTATTCAACGTCCATGTTCTTTCAATTTGCAAGAAATCTATAATTTTATTAGTTTTTGCCTAGTCACTAAAAAAGTACTGAACCAATTTCGATAAAATGGAAGTGGTACCAATTCGAGAGTACTTCTAATTTAACACAAAAACGATATTAATCGGTTGAATAGTTCCGGAGTAATCGGTGAACATACATAAAAATATACATACGCATCGAACTGATAACCTCTACCTCCCTCTTTGAAGTCCGTTAAAAATTATAATACGGAAAAGGTTATAGTACACAATAGTATACAATATATATTCATGTATGTCAGAAGTGGGGTTCGAACCCATGCTCTCTTTCGAGAGCCAGAGATTAAATCTGACGCCTTAGACCGCTCAGTAATCCTGACTACGCTCCGCTCAGTGAGATTATTCAACGTCCATGATACTTTTAATTTGCGAGAAGTAAAAAAAATTATTAGTTTTCCCTGATTACTAAAAAGTATTAACCAATTTCAATGAAATGGAAGTGGTACCGATTCGAGAGTAATCTCTTTAATTTAACAAACACACAAAAACAAAAAAAATTATCTGTTGGAAAGTTTCGGAGTAATCGGTGAACATACATAAAAAAATACATACGGGTGGAATTGATAACCTCCTCCTCCTTTTATGAAGTCGGTTAATAAAATTTACAATAAGGAAAAATTTATTACACATTATACTTGCATGTAAATTTTGTCAGGGGTGGGGTTCGAACCCACCCTCTCTTTCGAGAACCATAGCTTAAACCTTGTGCCTTAGTCCGCTCGGCCACCCTGACTGCACAGCACACGGCGAGCTTATTCAATTTCCACGTTACTTTTAATTTGTGAGCAGTCACTAATTTTATTAGTTTTGCCTAGTTACTTAAAAAAATACTGAACCAATTTCGATGAAATGGAAGTGGTACCGACTCAAGAGTAACCTCTTTAATTACACTTGGATGTAAATTTTGTCAGGAGTGGGGCTTGAACCCACGCTCTCTTTCGACAACCAGATTTTAAATCAGTCACATTAGACCTCTCGGCCGGCCTCACTGCTCGCTATATGGCGAAATTATTCCATGTCCATGTCATTATTAATTTGCGAGAAATACCTAATTTTATTAGTTTTTGCTTATTTACTAAAGATAGTACTGAATCAATTTCTATGAAACG
The DNA here is from genome assembly GCA_964019185.1 of Maratus speculifer. NCBI lineage: Eukaryota > Metazoa > Arthropoda > Arachnida > Araneae > Salticidae > Maratus > Maratus speculifer. Next base: position 207,793,428 of record OZ025289.1, on the reverse strand, counting down.
GAATTGGCACCAATTCGAGCACAAAATCATTCATTTAACACTAAAATCAAATTAATCGGCTGTATAGTTTTGGAGTAGTTGGTAAACATACATAAAAAAAAATACATACGGCAAAAGATTATTGTAGATCATACACGTATGTCAGGAGTGGGGTTCGAGCACACGATCTCTTTCTTCGAGAACGAGAGCTTAAATCTGGCGCTTTAGACCGCTCGGTCATTCTGTCAGCACACTACTCAGCGAACTTATTCCACACTTTTATTTAGCGAAAAATCACTAGTTATATTAATTTTTGCCTAATTACTAAAAAAGTACTGAATCAATTTCGATGAAATTTGAATCAAAACCATTCTAGAATGCATTGGAACACACACAAAAAATTTCATTAAAATCGGTCCAGTCGTTTAGGAGGTGTTCAATCACATACACAGGCACAGAAAAATTATATATATATAAAGATAATGTTCTTGATTTAACATAAATTCTTTTCAAAAGAACTTTTGCATTTAAATTAATAAAAAATCATTTTGCTAATAAACAATACCTAAACATATAAGTTAAAAAGTGTATATATTATCGAATATTTAAATTTTTATTTTATTCAATTATTTTTTGATTTATAAAGTTTAAATGATTTATTTACAAGTAAGTGAATTTGGAGAGATTCAAAGTTTAGATAATGTAATTTGTCAACTACGAAATAAATACATTAATCAAATGCTTTAAGTATTTTACGAACTGCACTTCTTAAATATTCATATATCGTTCGAAGTTGAATAGAAATTTAAAATCGACTACAACTGTTATTCCAGTAGATATAAATCTAAGACGTAAGTGCTTTACTCATCAAATTGTAAAACTTGCAGCTCGTTAAATGGAAATAGATTTTATATGCGAAGTATCCGTGTCTAGACAAAGATCCATGCTATTTTGGCTATAAAAATGTTTATGGACAATATCAGTTAAAAGCTCTGGAAGAGAAAAGTCGTGATGCGTGATATACTAAAAACTTTCATGAAATCTAAATTTCGTGATAAAAAGTATTCTGACGGATATGTAATCACAATTATTGATTTTTATTCATTTTTTTAATGATGGAGTACATACCGAGTGTCTAGTAAATAACTGACCCATTTTGAACTTAAACACCAAATAAACGGTTTGAGATAATAATGCGTGGTTTGTGGTATTCTTATTAGAAAATCAATAAATTTTTAAACATGTACTTTGTTAATATGGTTCAAATTTCTGAAAAAAAATATCGCGCTGGCGGTAACAGGCTGTTTGAATGCAGACATGACTCTAATTTTCATAAATGTGAGATTTTCGGTTGAATCTGAATCTATATGCTGTCGAATTTGAATCTATATGTTGAATCGACTCTCGAATCAGCTTCAGAAATAGGGTACGTTGGTTGGAAAGTGATTTAAAATAATATTTGTGATTGAACATCTGTGTTATATTTCCCTTCCTCAGTCTTGAGACTGAAATATTATTTTAAATATTATTATATTACATTAACAAAGTGCATATTTTAAAATTTATTTATATTCTAATAACAATGCAGCAAGACGCGCATTTTTATCTCAAACAGTTTTTTGTTATTTACATTCAAAATGGGTCAGTCATTTACTGGACACCCGGTATTAACAAATAGAAGAATACTTCAATGCATTGATATACGATTGGATTTTAATTCAATCGCAATATATTTATACCAGAAAAATTTGGAAGTTTCTTCACCACTTGTTGAATCCTTAAAAAATAGAACAAATAGTAATAAAAAACAGTATTTTTGCGTAATGATAAAACATGATACTTATATACATATTTTGATACAACGTGAATCATAAGGGTCTAAGCACTAAGCAGTGTCATTTTTCTTTAAATATTGCCCTTAGAACTTCTAATTCCAGGGTTTTATAAATATGATACTAAATTTGATGGCTTAAGTTTTAATCCTTTCCGGCGCACTACTCTTTAAAGTTGGAATTTAAAGGAAAAATCATTAAGCAATCTATTTAGGCCTAGAGGAGTACACAGGCATTGTTTTGTAAAGATTTCACTAACCCTTTTAATTATACAGCTGTTGCCGAAGTGGTAACCTCCCATAAGTAAAGCATTGATAAGCGCAGTGAGAAGAGCATTGCTGTGAAGCGCAAATTACAGTAAAACATTTTACCTATTATTTAAAGACAGTAGGGTTTGATCTCTGTGGTGCTGCCATCTAGAACTCATAAGAAAGATTTAAAATAGCCATTAGAGTAGTTTTTAAAATATTCACGGAGTTTTTGTGTCTCTAAACAGGGTGAACTTTAGGTGTTGCCGACCCGACAACACTGCGCGTTAAGGGGTTAAAACCAATGGGGGGGGGAGTCTACTTCAGATAGTACAAAAATCACATACATAGATATTTATATTGCCCTAGTTGCATAAAAATGTTTAACTGAAAAAAATCACGGGTCATTCCTGATTTAAACGCGTAAAACCCCTCTTCATATTTACAATTCCACAAATATATTAAAAGAATTTTATTTTACTTATACCACTTAAATATACTTCCGAGAAACGCAATACTGATTCGAATAAAATATAAGGATCAACCCCAAATTATACGTTATTAAAAGTCTGTCGACAGGATCCCTCTTTTTGAACATAAAAATATTAACGTATAGATTTTATGTTAGCCTTTATGTGAACGACCAAAATTGACCCTTTAATTCAAGAAGCAGGCACCAGAATACCTGCAGCGATTTTAACATACGCGAAGTGTAAATCTCAACTAATTAATAGACTATAACAACACCTTTGATAAAGAGGGATTTAATCATTTTTTTAAATAATAATCCTTTGCACTCTCTCGCCACCGTTGTAATGTAAGTTGAAATCGTCTTTGCTGTGGCGAAATCAATTTTCCTTGTAAAATTTGACTTTGACACCAATAATAAAGAAATATAAAATTTGCTTTATTTATTCAGAGCATTTTTCCAAATTGTGTACTGAAATAAAACTTCTTTTAATTGTGTGCTCCGACCGGAAAACAAAATTGTGTAATTTACTGGCAACCGATACTCAAAGAAATGCGAAGGATAAAGGGATTATTACTTCAAATATCCACAATTTAAAGTATACACTTTATAAACATGGAAAAAATCTCGCGTCAGCTATATCGAACAAGTGTCAGTGTAAACAGCTTCTAGAATATATTTAGATTTTTTCGGTTTGAAAACAAGAATAACACGAGACGAATGTCTTCAAAATAGAAAATGTACATTAATTCGTGATTTGTGGACTATTCTAAATCATCACTTTGGGGGAAAAAACCAAAAACCAAAACAAAAATACATTGGGAGTGTTAACGATCGACGCTGAGTTATTTCAGTATCGAGGAATAATAAGATTCACAGAATGTATTCAGTCTATACCTGCTAAATATGAGAAAAAAATGGTATGTGCTGCAAAGTATAATTATCATTAGAACGACAACTATGCATCGGAAAAATAGGTACAAAAAGTGATATAAGTTAAAACGATAGAGTTACGAAAAACTCTTCTGCTCCAATCACGTTTTTTGAACGAAACATCACTATTGACAAACTATTGATATTTTTTTCTATTTATGCTAGTCAAACAGCCTCATCAGCGGATGATAGGTTCTGCTATCTACGTTGACAGACGTTAGGTACTGGGTTTGAATCCAATTGCGCCCTTTGACCTAATCATACAAAGTTTCCCTGGTTTTCTTTGGACCTTGGAATTCATCGCATAAATGCGGGTTAGGTTACCTTATAAAGATTCCCAATGAAGGCAAAGAAATGAGGCTTTTTAAATAATGAAATTCTCTTTAACTAATTTTGATTTCATAATAATGTAAATATTTGCTCATATGTTCCAAAACGGAAAAAGCTCTATTCTTATGTCTAATATGCGCCGTGATAAAACTATCACTCTATTCCTATGTCTGCTATGCGCCATGATAAAACTATCACACTATTCTCATGTCATATATGCGCCATGGTAAAACTATCACAAGACTGGAAAGAAACCTCTAAATGGTTTCGTTTTTTAATGAAAAAGAATATGGAGTAAATATAATGGATAAATTACTGGGTCAATATGCAAAACATAGGCGTACAGCCACATGTCCACTTACATTTTTGTTTCAATATTGAGAATTTAGTTGCAGTTGCTTGTTACATTGCACATACTGCAAATAAAATATGGTTAGTAATACAACTGCAAAAATCGTATGTTTTTTGAGAATTATTTGAGACTTTATGCTTGCAGCATGTTAATATAAATCACAAAATGTCCAATCTGTGAGACATTTTTCGACTAAATCAGTAACTGAAAGTGTTCTGAAAACCAAGTGTTCTGAGTACCAAGCCTTCAAACCCAGTTAAAAAGAGCTTAAAATGAGATAAAACATGAAAACAAAGTACTTGGTGCTAGCAGGGGTGGCGGCGTCTCTAAAATTTTCGCAATTTTCTACCACAATTATATTTATTGTAGAATTTCATTGTAGATGTTAAGGGAATCTGAGACGAAGATTTTTGATTTAAGATATGGTAGTAAGGTGTGAAAACTTTAGGGACTCTGCGACCCCTGTGCTAGATTTGTTTGTTAAAATTTCAAAAACTGCGTATACAATCAGCAACAAAAAAGAAATAATGGGGAAAGCCAGTAATATGATACACATGTTTTGCAGTAGTAAAATTTGTCTACTAAATTTTGCATGAATAAAGTATGACTTTTTTACCGTAAAAAGATTTATTTTCAAATTATTGTCTTATTGATATAAATCTAAAAAAAAATCTATTTCTGATTTTTCCCCAGCAGAAAATTTGCATGTGTACCCGGATACTTTGTTCATTGATAAAATTTATAAAAATATTTAATGTTCCAAAATAGTAATAAAAAAATACAATTTTAAATTTATTATGCAGATGAACTATCAATAATGCACATAAATTCAATTCATTCCATATAAATTCATTTTTTTATATTAACATCCTGGATATAAAACAAATCTACCCGGGTAAACGGTTATTCAAATAAAGCTTAAATGCACTTTAAAATATGCTGCAGGTCTAAATGGGCCGAAATTTCTAGGGCCGATGTCGACTAGCACCACAGTAATCCGGATAAAAATCTAAAAGCTTGGCTCACAATTGGTCTGCACAAAAATGTCAATGTCTTCGCCCGAGTCATGCAGGCTGGCCCGACTGAAAAAAAACATGGATTTTTACACCGATAAGGTTAAAAAATAATTTGTACGAATAATTCTGACCAAAACTGTTTATTTTACATTTCTTTCATGTTTATATTTTATTTTTCTAAAGGAGAGGACCTACTGAAACATGTATTTTTTAATGAATCTCCGTATGTATATTTCTGCTCGATCATTAATTTGCTTAATCTATATTCATCTATTGGAGACTTTGAAAAATGTTATGCAGCAAAATATTCTAAGATGGAATAAAAATACATAAAAATGGAATTTAACTCCATATTTTCCTATTGTAAAAGTATTCTATACTTTTACAATACAGGATACTGTCATAGTAAATACTTTATCACTGGGTTTTCTGTATTTTAATTTTATTGACTAGAAATCTACTATTCTTCAAAGATAATAAGTTTTACAATTAAATTGTAGAATAATGGCTACTTAAAATTTATTCCGGTTTTGCAAATATTTTTATATTTCCCAAAATTTTCCAGTTCCAAATTTTATATTTTTACACTGCAAAAAATAATTGTTGATTTTACAATATAATACTGGCGGTTGAAGCGCCGGTTTATAACTGTAAAATAAGCAGTAATATACCATCGTTTTAGTGACAGCAATAGTAAATTACTTCTTAATGATATATTACTGTGTAATTTTACTGTTTATTATCGTAATTCTACAATTCCTAAATGTCGAACTAACTGCTAATATTAAATTGTAAAATCAACAACTATTTTTTGTAGTGTAGAGAACCTAGTCCTGAGAAATGCATATGTTTGGATGATAGTGAATTTTAGCATCTGCTATTAAAATAATATTCTATTTAGCATCTGTTATTAACCCGTTCGCGACGGCGCGCGCATTTTGAAGTGCGCATCTGAGGACGTAGCGGCGAAATTCGATTTCACCTTCTGGGCCGGAGGATTTCGCGCTGTTAAACCTAATGCTTGTCAAAAATTCTTTAAAAATTAATAAAAAAATAACTTTTGCATAAAACTTTTTGAAATTCACATGCATGGAATTTGATGTTATTTTATATATTCATTCAAAAAATGATGTATATTGTGTGATATTTTAATTGGAAAAAAATGTTTACATGTAAATAATGAATAGTTAATATCCTGTTTTTAGCTTTTTAAAATGATATAACATGACAGAAAAATACGTACCAGGCTGTTAAATATCAACCTATGAAACATTTTGCTATAATAGAAAAACAAGCCTAACCATCTTGATATTTAATAATTTTTAACACTTTCAGTAAATAAAATAAATGTTTTACAAAAAACGATTCAGTTAGAAATGAAAAATATTAAATAAAACATACAAACAACCTGCTACTGTTGCTTTGTAACACTTATATACATACATATATATATATATATATGTGTGTGTGTGTGTGTGTGTGTGTGTATGTGTGTGTGTGTGTGTGTGTGTAAGATTGGAATAAAAAAAAAACTTAGTTTAATTTCATAATATTTTTGAAATAAAAAATATATATAACACATAATTAAAAAAAAACAAACTGTCTTGAATAATAATCAGTAATGATGTGCAAATCAGAGTAAAAATTTAAAATGTACCTTTCCAAGATATGTTTATGTTAAAATTATTTCAGAAATAGAAAATATATTTCCATATGGTATATCGTGTAATAAGGTATATCAAATAAGAATTATTGGATAATTATGAATAAAATTTAATAATGATTTGAAACTTTCAAAACTTTCGTTGATGTTAAAATTATCTTTGAAAATTTATGTTAACGTATAATCTAATATATAAGTAAGAAAAAAATCTTGAATAATAATGAATAAAGCGCAATAATACTTTAAATTCCTCTTTAAAACTTAAAACACTCTTTAAAAACTTTTGTTCATGTTACTAGTAATTTTTAAAATGAAATGTATATATATGCAAGCATTTAATGTAAAACATATTAGATAAATATATAGAATTATAGGAAAAAACTGGTCAGTGATTTGAAATGAGCAATATATAAATTATGGAATGCAATAGTTTTACATTTTTAAAAATCTTTGTGAGTATGGTAAATTGTAAAGCAATCCTCTGCGCAAAGCCCACGTCGCATTCTTTGCATTGAAAATACGATGTTTTCCTCTTTGAATGCTTAAATATATATTAATTTAAAACGATAAATATATTAATATATTTAATATATATATATTATTATAATATATTATATTATATTATATATATTAATTTATATGTATATATATTTAATATATATATTATTAATTTAAAACGAATTAATTTAAACAAGTGTGAAAAGTAAAAATTAATCAAAAGAAGGACGCAGAAAAATATTCTTAATTTAGCTGCACCGAGAAAGAATGTTATCAGCGTATCAGCTCCCCAATCCGTATGTAACACTTTTCTTTCTTCCTTATTATTTTTTATTTTTTAACTGTGAAGCACTCCTGAGATAAAATAAAAAGATAAATCTTTCCTTCTACAAGAAAGAAAACACGAAATAATAATGACGTCGGTTTTTGCCACTATTTCTGATCGAGAAAAGAGAGCGGGAAAAAAAGCAATGAATCAGATGGTCATGTTATCATTCGTAATCGTAAATGTGCTTACTAATACGCTTACTTACGTGAATTATATGCTTTCTTATGATCCTATTCTTTAACCGCAAATTTTTCCTTCTGAAGTTCAGTAGCATTATTTCTAATAAAGAAAAATAAAGTTTTACTAGACGCTTAAAAAGATTTAGGAAACAGAAAGACGTGATGAAAAAATAATTTTTTTACTATTGTAGTATTTCCATAAAAAATTAAATTAGCGTGGATTAAAAAAAATGTTTTCATTAGTTTTCCTAGTTTGAAGGAGAAGTCTTCTTCTTTAACCCTTTTTTGTGCAGTGTTGCCGGGCCGGCAAGACCTAATTTTAATTCCAAACTTGCAAACGGCACCAGTAATATTTTAATATAATTTTGCTTTTACAATGAAAGCTTAAATTAAGGAATTCGTAATATCTAGACAAGGCCTTTATAAATTCCGGTGTCAATCGAAAATTTCTTATTTTACTAATAGAATTTGCTCTCGCCGGAAAGGGTTAATATACATTCAAATAGAATTAGGTTAAATTTTTTATATGCTAAACTGTGAAAAACAAAACGTTCCGTTTGATCGGCATGAATGCTAGTCTCGCGGGATGTGAGTACAAATAGCGCCGGCATGAATGGTAGTCTCGCGGGATCTGAGTACAATCGGTGCCGGAATATATAGTGGTCACTCTTCCCCAAGGGGGTAAGAAAATTTTTTAGATAAAAGAAGAATTCTTACATAATCATTGCACAAAATGGTTCATAATAATTTAATAAACAATTAATGATACATATAACGCCGTGAGTAAAACAAAGTGCTATTAAAGTACTTTTTACCAATAAATTTATTAAAGTGTTGATCTTTCACACAAATTTTTGTAAAATATCTTTTGTATATACGCCTTGAAAAATAATAATTGTATCAGTATATAGTAATAAAATAAGATTTATAAAAATTGTATTATTACTACTTGAAGTCTTTAAATATTTAAAAAGATACAAAAATTAAAAACTCATATAAGTAAGTTTTTTTTTTTTTTTTTTTTTTTTTTGTAAATGTAGTATAAAATGTCATTTTTATAAGCACGATATATTTTATAATTCTGAAATTTCCACGTATTCTATTTAAGAATATATATTTACAAAATATTAATACAAGTTCGATAAAAATGTAGCACCAACAGTAATATATGTTTGATAATACAAACAAGACTACATACAATACAGACTTTTTTTATTGACATAAAATATACATATAAAAATACAGATTGTACGTAAAAAAAATCATTAACTATAAATATTAAGTATAAGTTACAGAAGATAGCTTGTAAATTTTAGAGCAAGAAATAAAATCTACTTTAATAAATAAAGCCAATAAACCACTAGATAATGCATATTTCGCGAACATATAACATCAATAGACATCTTTCAAAAGCTGAATAAATAAAGAAAATATTTGAAACTCTTTTATTAAAATGAAAATACATTCTTCGAATGTTCCGTTTTACAAGAAAATAAACATTGAAAAACGATTTTCTAAGATTCCAAGTTATTTGCACAACTTGAATATGTACGTTCGACAAAACATTCCAAATATTTGCATTTTACAATGGCGTTATTCTATATTTTCCAAACTCTCATATATTTTTTATCGTTATAACCAAAAAACTTTCAATATGTATTTCCAATAACAATACTAAGAAATTATTATTTAAAATATTGTGAAATAAATCTACAAATAACATGAAAGTTGTTTTCTTTTAAACAATATAAAATTGTAATTAAAGACAAAGATTTTAAAGTAACACCTCTTGCAATTAACATTTGTAAAAAAGAAGAAGAGAAAGAAGAAAGGAATTTTACTCTAACTCCTTATAAACTGATTTAAAATTATAAAATACAGATTGTTATATTTTAGACGCAATACATCGAAAATATGTTTATAATACACAAGGATATAAGCACAGCGCAAAAAAAATCTGATTTTAACAATAAAAAATTTTATAGTATTTTTTGCTCTATTAAATCTCAGAAATCTTTTCATGAAATAAGTCGAAAAATACTTTAAAAATTTAGCAGTGCCATTCAATTATTACTGGCGCAGCGCTTGAATCCCTGAAGAATTTAATAAATATATTATGTATTTTTTATTCGTTTGAAAGACAATTAATGTAAATTTTCTGCTAAAAATAATCATGTTAACATGTTTGTTTATTTCAAGAATTTTTTAGTACTTTACTGTACAGGGTATGTACTATAAGAAACATCTATTATTGTTTAATAGTTATTGATACAGTTCCATTCATGCAATTTAGCAAGCATGCAAACAAAATCAACTGTAGCTATTGAATCACTTGTGATCTTAAACATAATTCTGAAACATCTGGAAAACTAAATGTTCGACATTCAATTTTGATAGTAAACATAATAATTAAGAAGATGTAGAACAAAATAAAAAAATTCATTAATCATAAGACAAATTCTTATTTTATTATGCACAATTCACTTCAACACAGGATATTTCGGTCGAGCGCTTAAATAATATTCACGATTATTCTGATTGGAAAGATCGCGACCAATTTCATTCATATTAACGACGTAATACCAGTTTAGCTTACGACTGAGGTTTTCTAGATTGAGAAGACTGTGAATACAAGCATGCATTAATTGCTTGAAAAGGACGCGCCAGTTTTGCTGATGCATGTCGTTTACAACAAAATTCATTTATTAAATAAATAAAAATCCCACAAAAAATCGGGTCGATTAAAATACGAATTTTTTTATAAAGTATGTATTACATTAAAATATATTATAGGTGTATATTTTTGTACGAAATGTAAAAATGTTGTAAGACAGAAATTATACTTGTTTAAAAAAATCATACAACAAATGATCAGCTAATTTAATTTATCTGTTAAAATATGAATGAAAAAGCAATTTTGGCACAAACTTAAAGAGAACAAACATTTATTTTTTAACGAAATCTGATAAAAACTGCATAGTTTAAGACACAATAACCCCTTTTCAAAATACACTTTTTTGGAAAGAATTTTAAGTTTTATAAACCTCAAAAACCAATATGCTTTCGAGATTTAAAAAATCTTTTTGAGAAACAAGTTCTAGTTTGAATATAGAGATTTTTGGAAATGTTTCTGAGGAATTTTCTGGTGTTTTCTTGAATAACGATTCGCATTTTATTAATTCAATTGCAACAATATTCACTTACACACCTAAATATATGCGTGCAGGAGTAACAAACCTTAATATGAAGCTAACTCTGTTAAATTATGATGTTTATCTCTAAAGAATTCTCTTTGAAATGTGAAAATATTTATTTAAGAATAAATAGAATCCCAAAATCTATATTCCGTTTTGAAGAAAACAATTAGCAAAAAAAGTACCCGGAAACATTTTCGAAGATTTCTGGCAGAAAAAAAAATATATTTTTATAAATGCGTTTGTAAATCTGATAAAGACTGTTTTTTAAGTTTGTAAAGATAACGATTACATTTTGCTTCATCACTAACCCTGAAGAGATCATTGTATAATTATGCTTGTGATTTTATTGCAATTTTGTATATTAAGAAATAATTGAATTTTTAGAGTGCAGGGTTAACGTTATGATGAAGTTTTTGTTTAAAAATAAATAAAAGTCCTTACGTTTAATTTCCAGGTGACTTTTATTTATATGTTACTTTTATTTATGTGGCAAACTAAGTCACATGTACATAAATAAATAATATTCTTCATTACATCATGCCATCGACGTATGATAAATTTTGAAGGATCGATTTTTGTGTTCTTTTTATTACAAAGGTAATGGGATGGATAAACTTGAATTTATGCGAATATCGATAAACTGTATTTCAAACACTATCAATCTTTATTTATGCCAAAGATATATTTCACATAAAATAGAAAAATTTGTTAAAATATTGATGGTCATATCGATGGAATCGAGAAAATTGTTGCACGAGGCAGAAATATTTTGACCATAAAATAAATTGTAAATGGCACCATTTATTTGTCTCCTCTCATAGAGTGCTTTATGTCGTATATGATAAATGCAGATTGGATAGAAGTGTCTAAATATATTAAATCAATCTATTCCAATTTCTTTTCTGAGAAAAGCAATGTATTATTGGAAACGTGACTCATTATGAAAACTTCTGTAATCGTTATACAAAAGTTATTAGATGTAAAATGCACTACGATTCTTTTGGTGAAATATGACATTCGTTAAGAAATGTTGTATAGAAATAGCAATAAATATTTCTTAACCATGTTAAAATTTCTGAATACTAATTTTTAACGATGTAATGGCAATTCGAAAAACATAATGTAAAGAAAAGAAAGTTTTAAATATTTGGTATGTTTATTGTGTTTTCAAAAAGTAAATATGTCTCAAACAATAGCAAAGAAAAAGTTTTAATGAGTACTTTAGAGTCATAGATTGTAAACTTGAATTCTTTATCTTTCACTCGCAGTTATTCCTTATTTGTACAGGCAGTCTGTTTTGTCTAGATTGTGTTTTTTTCTTTTTAATAGGATCCCGCCAAATTGAAAGTAAGTTCTGCCATACGCTTCCTTTATCCAAAAGTGAGTGCTTAGGTAATATTCATTAAGGATGGACTGGAAAGAAGTCGTTTCCGTCTATCGGAACATCGTGAATCGGAAAAATGTAAAGAAATGGTACAGAGTTTCTTCCGGAGGTAGACAAATGCTCATGAAAGACAAATACATGTCTAAAAAAACTTCTGGAAAAACCTAAAAAAAACATAATGCATACTTCCATGAAAACGTGCACATCAATAACGAGATCAACATCGTAATTGAAATGTAACTTTGACAATAGGCGGTAAACTTATATGATTCTGTGATACAAAAACGTGTACCCAGAATTAACAAATTCTTTGGAATGACAACAAGTATATTAAAAAATAAGACATATACTCTTATGTACTGGCTTATAAGCCGAAGTATTTTAACGTAAAATTTTCTATAAAAAGGAGGTTTCGGCTTAATCACGGTTGATATTTTCGGAAAAAAGTTATAAGGCATAGAGCTTTCTGACTGGCGTATGCAAATTGATGATTAATTTAAAAATAATTTAAAGACTGATAACGAACAATCTGGATTGATTGGTTGTGGTGAAAACAAAGGGCTGCAATTAGAAAAGAGTGGTAATTAATGTTATCTCTTCTTTGATTAAAGAGGCGTGTATATCATATTCAATAGATGAAACTAGTGAAATCATACAAATGGTGACATATTAAAAATCTATGAATGGCTCTGAGGCGATTTTATTTCCGAAAGTGATGACGAAAATGCATCAGATGTTAAATTCAGTTTTCATGACCAGAAAGCTACGATATAGAATTTCATAGAAGTTTTTGGACACTGAGGTATTAAATCCTAAAATATATTATTAGTTTAATGTTTCTTAATTTTTCATATAATTTTTTTTTTTTTTTTGCTTCTTCAGAAATTAATTACAAATGTTATTTTGCCTGAAAAAGGGTTTAAAATATGTAGGGTCGACATAAGCGAAGATCTCGAATTTTAATAATATTTTTTATCATTTAGAATTAGGGAGGAGAGGGAGGTGGTTTATATGCGTATCGAATAATACGCGAGTATATATGTTAATTTTTAATTGGAATTTTATCAAAGATGTTTAAATGAGTATACGGCAATTAACTTTTTGAAATCTTCCCATTTAATGATATAAGTAATAATTAATGATACTTTTTTTTGAGTAAGCATGTCAATTATGGCGTGTTTGCCTCGTAAAATATATTTACACTTCATTAACAAGACATTAAATCAGAAAATGGGAGTATTTTTTCCGTAACAATTACAAATTAAAAAGCCTTTAAATATTGGCTCCACTATAGAACATTTTCGTTTATATATCTATCGTTAATGATTTTTTAAAGAGATAGAGTTTAGTATAGTTCTTGTCTTATCTTTCTATAAACAACATATATATATGTATAATATATATGTATATTATATATATATATATATATATATAATAAGATACATTTTTATGTAATTTTTGCATTTGTAATTATAGTTTTAATATGGTTGTAGCTCTTGTTTTATTCGTGAATTAATTCATAATTATAATTCCAAATATATTTGTATATTTTAATTTTGTAATTTCTTATTTTCAGATGTAATTTCATTTAAATTACCATTAAAATTGACGTTTAGATGTATGAAATTATCTATTGTATTCCATACATGCGTTCACGTCTGTAAAAATATGGATTATTTTTCTAGGAATATTTATATCTAAATATTAAAAAATATTATAATTTTGAGCTTAATATTTATACATATACGGACATATCTTATACATTTTGAATATATTTCTATTAAAACAGATCATTACACAAAATATAATATAATAAAAATGTTTATTTAAATAAACTTAAGAATTAGACGTTGTAAAAATAATTTAGTTAGATAAAATTCAGAAAACTAAGAAATAAACGCCATTAGAATAAAACATGGCAACAAAATTTTGTATAAATAGATATAGAGAAATATTTAAAGTAAAAATATAATGAGAATAAAAATTCTGAATCTTTTAAGATAAACAAAAATTTTAAATAAATATATATATATATATATATATTATAAGAAAAAAGGTACGCTCATTTTCTTTTTAAAAAATTAAACATTTGGCAGTTAATTTATTCACAATCTTCAATTTTAGCTGTAATTGTTCCAATATTGCTGATTCCGTTTGATTTTCTTGTCATGATTAAGTTTATTAAGTTGAATATTCTACATTCATTGTAGATGTTGAATTGTAGTATTATATAATGGTAATATATACAGGGTGTCCAAAAAGTCTGGTCGAATAACTCGAGAAATATATATGAGATTGAAATACGAAAATATACGTGTTAAGCATTTTTAAATAAGCTACTCAGTGATACCAAATTTGACCTTCGCAACTGACCCCCTGGGGGTCAGAGGGGGTCCAACTTTGAAATCTTAAATTATAACCCCCATTTTTTATTGCAGATACGGATTCTATGGACAAAAATACGCAACTTTTGCATTTGATGTTTATACCGAATCCTCGTTTATCACGGTGTAATTGAGCATATTAAATCGATATATATTTCGATTTTTCCAGCCAGGTTTTGCCTGATTGGCCACAATTTTTGATGTCAAATTCCACGTCTTTTGCAGCAATAGCGTTTATTGAAAATCACCCGTGGCGATTAGTTCGATAATGCTACGCTGTTAAAAATTTGATCCATTTGCTGTAGCGTCACTCCGCAGCTTTTATAGAATATCTTTTTTATGACCAATGAGAATGCTCCATAACACAGTAGAGTAACCGTTTTCTATAAAAGCGGTGGAGTGACGCTAAAACAAGTAATAAAAAAAAACATACACCTACATCAGCCGTATTTAGAAATCATTTACTGGATAAAATAAAAGCCAAACAGAAAACTAAATTAATATATTTCAATGAAAAACATAAAAAACCCTATACACTGTAAAAAATTTAACTCATTTGCTACAGCGTCACTCCACCGCTTTTACAGAAAAAGGTTACTTTACTGTGTTATGAAGCATTCTCATTGGTTATAAAAGAGATATTCTATAAAAGCTGTGGAGTGACGCTACAGCAAATGGGTCAAATTTTTAACAGTGTAGAATTACCGAAATAATCGCCACGGGTGATTTTCAAGAAACCACTATTCGTGCAAAAGACTAGGAATTTTATCTCAAAATTCTGGCCAATCAGGCAAAACCTGGTTGGAAAACCCGAAATATGTATCGATTTAATATGATCAATTACACCGTGATAAAGAGGATATGATATACACATCAAATACAAAAGTTACGTATTTTTGTCGAATCTGCAATAAAAAATGGGGGTTATAATTTAAGATTTCGAAGTTGGACCCTGCTCTGACCCCCAGGGGGTCGGTTGCGAAGGTCAAATTTGGTATCACTGAGTAGCTTATTTAAAAATATTTAACACATATATTTTCGTTTTTCAATCTCTTATGTATTTCTCGAGTTATTCGACCGTTTCCAGACTTTTCGGACACCCTGCATATTTGGCGGTTTAGACATGACTGTTTTTAATGTGGTTTTTCTAGATAAATTAGCAACGTGGGGAAAATATAAAATGACATAAAATTCGCTAACTGTAATTTGAAATTGCAATAACATATAAGGAATTATATGTTTGTATACGTATAACAAGTGTAGCAAACAATTACGCAAAATAAAAATATCAGTTTTAATGCTTCATTTTTTTTAACTTTGGCAGTCTGGGCTTCAGAGAAGTTTCACTATAAGTGTACATATACCTCTGGAAAGATGTAAAGGTCAGTTGACCTATAGGCGGATGTAGAATTCAAATTTAACTGCTCATTTTATTAACAAAAAATAATATAAATTTAGAGATAAACCCAGTTTAACAACTTTATTTGATAAGTTTTGAAGAATTTTTTATTTCATTTTTCGATAGAAGCTGGTTTTATCAAAATAATCTGAAGCAAAATTCGGATCAAAGGCAAATATTTACAGCATTTATTGAAATATCTTCTGCCTTTATGAAGAAATCAACAAATATAGCAAATTATATAGTTCCTAAATGAGAGAAACTGTCAATTGAATGCGTTTAAAGACAAAACTGAATTTGAAAAATGAGTTATAAATTAAGCATTTTGTTATTTGCAAACATCCTCATTTTTCAGTCACGATCACTGCGGGAAATTTTGAAAGAAATGACCAATTTCACAGCTTTTTTGAAATATATATACGGCGTTTATCAAAAAAACTGTCAATTACGGCACATTATACTGTAGGGCGGAGCGTAAAAAAGTTTTTGAAACTCTTTTCTCCCTAGTGCGGAAAAGTTGTGTAGTGGTATCAATAATATACTCACAAAATTTCAAAACAATCAATAAATATCTTTCGGTTCCACTTTTGGGTCGAAATATGCAAATTTAGCCGAAAGTGTGCTAATTTTTCACACTTCAGTAATATTTTCAATTTTCAATTTTTTTTCGCCCTAGTGCGCAAAACCTGAAAGAGTACATAAGGAACACAATTCCAAAATATTAGAATAATTAAAAAATATCTTCCGGTTCCACTTTGGTTTCAAAATATGGGAAATTTGTAGAAAATGATAAAAAGTTTCTCATTTTAGTCATTTTTTTATTTTTCGATTTTTCGATTTTTTCTATTCCCGCTGGCAAGGAAATGTTCGTAGAATATGCAAGAAACATAATAAAAAACTTTAAAATGATAAATAAATGTCTTCCGGTATCTAAAAATGTCAAAGTAGCCAAAAAGTATGAAAGTTTTCGCATCTCAGAGATTTTTTTCTTTTGAATTTTCTCTTCTCGCTGGAGCAGAAAGTATGAAAAATCGTATGAGAAACATAGCAGAAGGGGTTATTGGTGACACTTGTCCTATGTAATCGCAGCCAGGTTCTTCCATAAGTGTCAAGTAGTCTCCAAGCATTCTTTGTTGATGGAGCGTTTCCTGAATATTCCTCTGAATTAAAGTTTGATCTTTTCGACTGTCAAAATACAATTTTTTCAAGGTATTAATGGATATGAATCTCCAATCTTGGACTTAGCATTTCATACGATATTTATTTTCTTCTCTTCTTGTGTTATGCCAGTCTATAACATTGGACATGTCGTCATGTGTCAGGACACTCCCATTGTGTCTCAAGTTCTGCCTAGGGCAGGACGACGGGTTGTTCGTGATATACTTATAGTATTTATCTTCGATTGCAATGAAACTAAAGGTTTATAACTAAGATTGTGACACAGTTGTTCATCAACAAAACTGAAAGATTTAAATAACTCTAAGTTTTCGATGAAGCAGTAGTGATTGTTTTTTCACTTTTATACCGTTTTATGAAACTTTCTTATTTTTTCAAGCCTTCTCGTTCATTCACTATTTTTCTGTGTTATGGGCCGTGTTTTTGAGTGTATCAATTGAGTCTATAGACAATTTTCTTGAAGTTCTTTGATCTTCAAAAAACTGTCTTCTAAATCTGGAAATTTTATATCACGTGGGCATTTACATCCTTCGAGAATTGTTCACTTGCAAGAAAAATTTTCAAACAGACGTTTTTTTTCCCCTCCCAATAGGAAAATTTTCAATTTTGACTGTTCTTTAGCATTAAACTTCTTTGTACTTTATATTTATCATTATATGAATTAACTATTTGGATTATTCATTGCCTAGAAACCGTTGGAACTGAGGCAGCCTGCCAAATTGCTTGAACCATTTTACCCCATAATCCGCTATCCCCCCAAAGGTGGGTCCAATTTTTTATTATATTTGATTCATTTCTCATCAACGAAAAAGTTCATTATATCTTCATTAGTTGGTAGAACGCTAGTTATTAATTCTGTAGGATCCCAAAAAATGGGATGAGACAATTCCCGTGCACTACGCCTTAATTGCGATATTTTTGTGTAATATTTTCCATGCACACTATTAGTTGAATACAACATTAAAAATTAAAAATTTGTAAACACTTTGAGATGTATAACTATAATTCGGATTTCAATAAAATAGAGAGGTTAAAATTGAATATCCTCATTACGGACTTATCACAAGCAGAGCAATAAACCAACGGCAATACTACAGTAAACGAACAGAAAGCTGAACTTAGTAGAGAAATTTACCTCAAATCGCTTTTAATTCCATTGTTCTATGATTTTTGTGTACATTAATGCCATGTATTTGCCGGTTTAAGTAATAAAAGTCAAACCAGAAGATATTTATTATTTACTTTAGTTTTTTTAAACAACCTTATGTTTGTCATATGATTTTCCGAATTTTCCTCTCCAGCGTGAAGAAAAAATTGAAAAAACAAAAATCCATGAGAAAAGAAAATTTACATAAATTTTGGCGACTTTGATGTCGAAGGGGAAACCGGAAGATATTTAAAGATAAAAAACCAACGATTATAAATGCACAAATAAAGTAAGAAAAGGTAGCAAACAGCCGTTTCGAATCTACAATGGAGATTCTTCATCAGTGCAAAACTCAGCGAGCTAGAAAAAGCAAAACTGAGCCTTTGCCTGAGCCTTTCTTGCCAATGTGGCCTTTCTTATATTGGTCAGACTAAACGTGCTCTCAGATTTCGTTTAACGGAACATAAAAGGTATGTCAAAAATCAAGAGCTTAAACGCTCTTCCATTGCTCAACATTGTTGGTCTTTACAACATAAGTTTAACTTTTAGTCAGCTACCATCATCCAAAAGTGTCCTTCCATTCTTGATCTTGATTTTTGGGAAGCTTACCACATCATTAAAAATTCTCACTCCTTAGTCAATGACTTATCAAGTACGCCTTATTTTCCTAGCATTTGGAAATCTTTAATTTAATTTAAAACTTTTTTCCCTCACTTTTTAGTTTTTGTTTTGTTTATTCTCCGGTAGATGTCGCTACTTGTCCAGCCAGTTGTTAGGCTGCTCTCTTCTCATTGGTTGCTTTCCTTTAGGCGGGATCGTTTCCGTAGCGGGTATATAAGCCTGCGTCTCTCTGTCTCTTTGCTCAGTTTTGCTTTTTCTAGCTCGCTGAGATTTGCACTGATGAAGAATCTCCATTGTAGATTCGAAACGGCTGTTTGCTACCTTTTCTTACTTTATTTGTGCATTTATAATCGTTGGTTTTTTATCTTTAAACATTTTTGCACAAAGGCTTTATTTGCTATTTTACGGAAGATATTTATTGATTATTTTAAAGTTTTCATCTTTTGTTTCTATTATATTTTTCCAATTTTTCTGTGCCAGCGGCAATAAAAAATCTAAAATTAAAAAAAAAACCCTCTAAAATGTGAAAAATTGCATCATTTTCGATAAGTTTCCCATATTTAAATTCTAAAGTGGAACCGGATGATATTTTTTATTTACTTTTATATTTTGAACTTATGTTACTTATGTACTCTATCAACTATTCCGCTCTAGGGCGAAGAAAAAATCGGAAAATAAAAATATTGCTCAAATGTGAAAATTTACAACATTTTCCGCTAAAATTGCATATTTCAACCCAAAAGTGGAACCAGAAGACGTTTATTGATTGTTGTGAAATTTTAAGTGTATGTCACTGATACCATTCCACAACTTTTCCACGCTATTGAGAAAGAATTTCGAAAAAAAGTTTTTTACGGTCCGCCCTAATATACATTATACAGTTCCTATATAAGATACCCTGTCAAATGATCGCATGAAAGCGTATGAAATCAAAAATGGATTTAAAAATGAGTCAGAAAATAACATTTTTTTTTATTTGAAAACTTCCTCAATATTTCAATCACGATCGCTTCGGGAAATTCTGTTTAAAATGCCCACTTTCATAGCCTTTTTTTAAACAAATTTTACTTTCACGAAAAAAATGATTGATGCGTCACATTATATAATTCCTAAATACGAGAAGAACTGGTTTTATCAAAATCATCTTAAGCGAACTTCGGGTCAAGTGCCCACATTCGCAGCATTTATTAAAATATATTCTTAATTTATGAAAAAATCAACCAATACATCACATTATATAGATCCTAAATATGAGAACCTGCCAATTGGATGCATTTCAGAGAAAATGGATTTAAAAATGAGTCAGAATGTAAGCACTTTTTAAGAATATAAGATTTTCACTTTAACTCCAAATATTATTTAATTTATTTTTGATATAAGAATAGTCCTTTCAAAAACTTGTTAATTTAAAAAATGTAGATATTACTAAGAATGTGTATAATAATTTTAATCGGATTTCATCATTAAGAATATTCATATCTTAAGAATTGACAAAGTGTAGATTTTTTTCTTAAACTCCCTCCCCAACATATTTTCAATAAGAGTTGCTCCTATCAAAAATTTCTAAATAAAAAAATTTAGGTAATATTAAGTGCTTTTATAAAAAAAATCATCTGCATTTGATACCTTGATAATTGACAAAGTTATGAATTTTAAACTCCCAAAAACCCATTTTTTTTACTCCTTGATAACAATTTTAAATTTATCAACACTCTGTCATGCAAAAACATTTGGCCCATATTTTTAGAAGTAATATAAACTTTAAACTGGTTCAATAACTATTTTGATTTAGAAATTGTGTCTTTTTCCTGGTTTTTACAAACATCTCCCCTGTTTCTACTCCCTTAGTTCGAATTTGGCCATTAACGATCTTGATGGAGATTTTATACATCAGTTTACAAGAGATTTGACGAGAATTTTAGAAGTTATCGTTTCCTTAAAAAAGTTATATATGTATATATATATATATATATGTATATGTATATATATGGCTATATACGTTTTACTGATGGTAGTTTTAAGATCTAGAGGTCATGATCAGTGTATATCTGCAAAAATATTTCAGAAATTTCAACATAAGAGCGATCGTAATAGGTAATATTTCAGACGATATCTACCTCATATTTGGAAAACGAGGAAATGTGATTAAACTTCATCAACTATAATATGATCAGTTTTAACATGTTGTTGAGATTTAATGTCAATTAACATATAGAGCTGATTTCTTATAGTCAAAGAGAGATTTATTACCTTAGCAATTCTTGTCGGCGACTTTCATAAGCAATTGTATGTTTCATAACTTGAATTCCAGTCTTCGAATTTACGATTTCTTCATATCTTGAAAATAGTTATTTATGAATTTTGCCTACTGGCAATATTATACCTTTTACGTATGGTTCTTCATACACACAAAAAAATTATGATTTAATGGGATTTTTAAAGCGATTTAATAGACTTTAGCAAAACGTAAACATTCTTTGAATCAGAACATTCTAAAACAGTCCTGCAGTCAACTGCAGAATAAAGAATACAATCTAAAAAGATGGATTAGAGATGAATAAATACAAATTATATCTATGAAAAAACATATTATGAATTTTAAAGTACAAAATGGACAAGAAATAATGAGAAATAATTGATTAAAAATCATTACAGCTTCGTTCTGTCAACATCAAAGTTTTGGTGCTGCCATCTACAGTCATTTTTGCGAGTTAGTGTCTTAATTAGTGTCTTTTTACTGAATATTTCCTTTTAGGAATCAACATCCTCCGCCCCCGACAATAGAGGGGATACCTTTGTAATAGGTCGCTTGATGTCACCATCCGCTGTTTTAATCAGGAAGACACGAACTCGATTGTCCTGTCCTGGAAAAGTTTGTAGAATGCGGCCCATTTTCCATCTCATGGGCATGGATCGTTCATGAATTATTACCAAGTCTCCTTCTCGTAGATTAACACTTGGAGTAGTCCATTTAGGACGCTGTTGGAGATGTTGGAGATATTCTCTTGACCATCTATACCAAAATTGGTTCTTGGCCCTTTCAACAAGGCGCCAACGAGCATTTAATGATAGAGCTCGTGAATTAGAAGCTTCTGGAATATCAAGGAGCGGTACTCCGATTAGAAAATGACCTGGAGTTAATGCGCGCGGATCTGATGGATCTGATGACATCGGCGTTAGAGGTCTTGAATTTATGCAACTTTCTATTTGACACAGTAAAGTGGATAATTCTTCAAAATTTAAAATACTGGATTTACATGCCTTTAACAGATGATTTTTTGTAAGCTTTACAGCTGCCTCCCATAGCCCACCAAAGTGCGGCGCATATGGAGGAATGAAATGCCAACTGATTTTTTGGCTCGAAAGAAAATCTTGAATTTCTCTGTCCCTCAAATATTTCAATAACTGCTTTAGTTACCTACGAAATTTTTCCCATTATCTGAATAAATATCAGACGGCAGGCCTCTACGTGCAATAAATCTCTTTAGGGCTGCTAGCAAGGCTTGCACAGACAAGTCTGATACCACTTCCAGATGCACTGCCTTAGTGCACATGCAGACGAATACACATATGTAAGTTTTTATTTTTATCTTACTTCTAGGCAAATTTGGCTTGGTTACGCAGGGGCCGGCAAAATCTATACCAACCTTGAAAAATGGACGAATTGGGGTGATTCTGTCAACGGGAAGCTCTCCCATCATTTGTTGACAAGCTTGTGTTTTCAAGCGTTTGCAAAGTACACATTTGTTGAGCTCTTGTCGCACAGTAGAACGACCATTAACAAACCAAAATTGTTGACGTATAATAGAAAGTACTAGCTGTGTACCTGCGTGCATATGTTTCTCATGTACATGCTTTATTAATAGTTTAGTGACAAAGTTATTTTTTGGGAGTAGCATCGGATATTTTTTATCGAAGGTTAAAGACTGATGTTGGGACAAACGGCCACCAACTCGAATGATATCACTTGAATCTAAAAATACATTTAGTGGTAATAGTTTACTATTGCTTGGTAAGGGTTTTCTTTCTTTTAACAACTTAAGCTCTGTGTTGAATTCAGAATTTTGAATTAATTTTACAATGCATTGAATTGAATTAGAGATTTCTTCTGAACTTAGATTTCCAAATTTTTTCGATGTACTATGTCTAGCATTATGAATAAATCTAAGACAATAGGCTGTGACTCTTGACAGCTTAGAGAATTTCGAAAACTTAAGAAGAAAGTCAGGAGGTGCACTTACTTGTGTTACATTACTGACAGAGTCAATTACTTGATTTAACTCACCTATTGGAGCAGTGAGTTTAGGTATTGGGATTTGCTCATTTGACAGTAGCCATGGAGGCCCATGCCACGACAGAGAATGATTAAGAAGCTTTCGTGGAGGAATTCCCCTAGAAGCTACATCTGCAGGATTTAAAGCACCTGGAATATGATTCCATTCATGGGAAGGCATTAATGCCTGTATTTGGCATACTCTGTTAAGTACGAATTGAATTCCCTGTAAAGGTGGTGCTTTTAGCCAAATGAGAACAATTTGGGAATCCGACCACAAATAAATATTGTCAAATTTTACCTTTAATGTGTCGATAATTACAGAACATAACTTAGCTAGCAAAAGAGCCGAACAAAGCTCGATTCTAGGCAATGTTTGAGGTTTAGTAGGATTCACCTTAGTTTTTGCAGCAATCAAATTAACAAATACCCTTTCAGGTGTAACCACACGTAAATATGTAACAGCAGCATACGCTTTATTCGAACAGTCGCAAAAACCGTGCAGTTGAATTTGAACAACTGCTTCACTGAATAAATTTATGTATCTAGGAATTTCTAACGATTTCAATAAATGCATTTCAGATGAAAATTCATTCCAAACATGTTGTATGGCATGTGGGATTTTCTCATCCCAAGAAATCTTATCCTTCCAAAGATCTTGCATCATGATTTTTAACTTTATTGTTGTAGGAGCTAGAAAACCCAGAGGGTCAAATATTGTAGCCTCTACAGATAACAAATCTCGTTTTGTTTGTACATCCTTTAAATCAGCGAACCTAATTTGTAAAATATCTTTGGAAGAGTCCCAAAATAAACCAAGCACTTTAACAGTATCATCTTCCTGAATGACCTTTTTTGAGGAAGCCTTCATTTCATCAGGTAAGTGAGCAATTACATCAGGATCGTTACAGGCCCACTTTCGTAGATTAAAAGCTCAACTTTTCATAATTTTAATTAGCTCTGTCACTAAATTCTGAGCGTTTTCTCTTGAGTCGGATTCAGAAAGGAGATCATCAACGTAAATTTCCTCTTGAATAATTTGGCAGGCCTTTTGATTAGATTATTCATTATCAATGGCCAATTGGCGTAATGTCCTAATGGCCAAAAAAGGTGCACAGGAAAAACCGTATGTAACGGTCAACAGCCTGTATGATTTGATAGTGTCTTTTAAATTAAATCTCCAAAGAATGCGTTGATAATCAATATGATTCTGATTAACGAGTATTTGTCGAAACATTTTTTCGATATCAGCACTAAAAGCAATTGGATTCATTCTAAACTTCAATAATAAAGGAAATATTTCCGGCTGCAATTTCGGACCTGTCTCTAGATAATCATTTAAAGAGCGGCCTGATGAACCAACTGCAGATGCGTCAAATACTACTCTAAGTCGTGTAGTTGAACTATCTTCTTTTAGTAGCCCGTAATGTGGAAGATAAAAATGATCCGGATTTGAGATTTCTGAATTTGGTACAAGTTCCATGTGCCCCAAATCGATATATTATTGCATGAATGCTAAATATTGCTCTCTAAGCAAAGGGTTTTGGTGGAGTTTCCTCTCCAAAAAATAAAACCGCTTTAGAGCTTGAGATTTTGAATCACCGAGGATTGGCTTAGATTTAAACGACAAGTTTACAACATATCGTCCTGATTCTGTGCGTGAAACGGCTTTAGAATAATTATCTTCAACAAGAGAAATTGGATCAGAACTGGGAACCGACTCAAGTTCCCAGAACTTTTGCAGCTGAGAAGTAATCTGCGTAATAACATGACAACTAACAGATGAATTTTAGTTTGATTCATTCGAATAAATAATTCCCGATAGTATCCAACCCAATTTAGAATTAATAGCACTCGGTGATCCTTTAGGTCCTAAAATAGACTCTCCTATTATGATATTGGCAAACAAATCTGCACCTATAAGAAGATCAATGGGACTGGACACATGGAAATTTGGATCCGCAAGATTCAAGCCTCCAATATGTGGCCAAAACGTAGTCGTAATGAGAAAATTTGGCAAATTTGTTGTTATCTGGTTAACAACTAACGCGTCTAGTTGAAAGATTTCATCATTAAAATGGGGAGAGAATGTCAAAGAAACTTCCTGAAGAGCTGTTTCTGCAACTAAATTATTTATACCTGAGATTTTATGATTTGTAGGCCTTGATGGAAGACCTAATTTTTCCCAACAAGTTTTAGAAAGTAGGCTCTTTTGAGAACCACTATCGATCATCGCCCTGCAAGGAATGAATTTGCCTGATTTGGATTTTACACGTATAATGGCAGTAGCCAACAATGTTTGAGAATTTCTACTAAACGATTGATTAGTAAAACAATTTGATTCATTTAAATTACCTACAGCATTTGGGGTCGTTACATGATCTTGTTGTCCAATAATTTGTTGTTGTGCAGGGGCAGATTGATCACGATGAAGGAGTGTATGATGTTTCGAATTACAATGTTTACATGTGGTATTTATCAAACAATTAGCAACAAAATGGTTAGAACGCAAACAGTTCGTACATAACTTTTTAGATTTTAGTAAATGCCAGCGTTGCTCAACAGATAAATTCTGCATTAATGGTCATCTATGAAGTTGGTGGGGTTCATTACATTTTGGACAAATAATTTTTTGTGATTTATTTACATTATCCGTTACGACAGTATTCGATACCGATATTTTTGGAAAATGTTGAGATTTAGGATCAAATTTATTATTAAATTTAGATTCAGTTTTAATAAATTCAACATTACAATTCTGCAGACTACGTGCTTGTTTCTCAAGAAAACTAATTATCATTTCATAAGTTGGAAAACAATCATTATTTAATGATAACTCCCACTGTTTTCTTAAATTATCATCAAATTTTGTTTGAATTAAATAAACTAAAATCAAATCAACAAATTCATTAAATTCAAATTTTAAAGATTTCAAATTTCGAATAACTTCAATACAAGTGTCCAATGGCTCTAGAATTGATTTTTGCGCAGGTGATTTTAATGATTTAGCATTAATGAATTTTGACAGTAATGAATATGCCAAATTCTTACGATTATCATAGCGACTAACAAGAGTTTTCCACGCTTGTTTATAATTATCACCGGAAATTGAAAATCCCGAAATTAATTTAGCAGGATAATTTTTTACACTCGCTATTAGATAAGAAAATTTTAACTGATCTGATAAATTTTCATTATTATGAATTGCAGTCAGAAATGTTTCCTTAAAAGTAATCCAATTGTTGATATCTCCATAAAATATCGGCAGTTCAAATTTAGGTAACTTTAAAGCGTTATCCTTAACAGAAATTGATTTATTACTGGTTTCATTCGTAATTTCTTGTATTTTTACAACCAAAAATTCCTCGATTTTCACTAAATCGTCAACAACTATGTCCTTCGCTTTTGTAAATGAATCATATAAAGTATTAATACTTTCTTCGGCTATGCCAAAATAAGATTTCTTTAAATCAGCTTCTAAGCTAATTAATTCTTCTTTAAGCTTCTCAGTTAATTTACCATTTTTATTTTCTATTGCTTCAGCTACTTGAATATTATATCTGTTAATTTCTTTTATACTGAAATTAAATTTCTGTTCATTTTGTATTTCTACTTTCGTTTTCATTCTGAAGTAATTAACTTTTATAATTAAACTATAAAAATACGCTAGACGCTGCGGCTAAGGACAGACCAGACAATTTATTTATGTTGAGATTTAATGTCAATTAACATATAGAACTGATTTCGTATAGTCAAAGAGAGATTTATTACCTGAGCAATTCTTGTAGGCGACTTTCATAAGGAATTGTATGTTTCATAACTTGAATTCCAGTCTTCGAATTTACGATTTCTTCATATCTTGAAAATAGTTATTTATGAATTTTGCCTACTGGCAATATTATACCTTTTACGTATGGTTCTTCATACACACAAAAAAATTATGATTTAATGGGATTTTTAAAGCGATTTAATAGACTTTAGCAAAACGTAAACATTCTTTGAATCAGAACATTCTAAAACAGTCCTGCAGTCAACTGCAGAATAAAGAATACAATCTAAAAAGATGGATTAGAGATGAATAAATACAAATTATATCTATGAAAAAACATATTATGAATTTTAAAGTACAAAATGGACAAGAAATAATGAGAAATAATTGATTAAAAGTCATTACAGCTTCGTTCTGTCAACATCAAAGTTTTGGTGCTGCCATCTACAGTCATTTTTGCGAGTTAGTGTCTTAATTAGTGTCTTTTTACTGAATATTTCCTTTTAGGATTCAACACATGTATATTCCTTTCTTCTATGTGCATCGTTATATGTCTATACAAAGAATTTCATACGTTTGATACAGATAGAATTATTATGTGTATATTTTTCTAAGAGTACATCTGGCTGTTTATTGAAAATATTATTTTTTATTTTTTATTTTTTTTAACTAGAAAGGGGGATTCCAATTTTAGAAAAAGTGTAGTTAATATTGCTCTTTTAAAATCAGTCTCATAATCCGTATATAAAAATGGACAGGGTGCAAATCCTGTATTCATCTAATTAACATAAAAAATCCTTAAAGCTCTAATCATGAACATGGTGTGATATACATGCTCATTAAATTGTACTATGTGATATGACCTAGTTATATAGAACCAGAATATAGCGATTGTACCTTGAAAACGATGCTCAATATTTGAAAACAGCCAATTGTAAAATCACGGAACATCCCGTAGAAAGAAATGATCCCTTATATGAAAAAAAAATAATCTTATTAAATGTCCGGAAATAACATTTTTATGTTCAATCACTAGCGCAAATACGCCACATGATGATACACATTGCATCACACCCTCCTAGTAATTTTTTGATTCAGAAATAGTAACTTAAAATGTAATAGAGATATTACCAAATATTGAAAAATAAAGTTTTAGACTATCTTTGTAATTCTGAAAAAGATGGATTGTTTTATGAGTACTTGCATACTTCATTTTAACTGAATGTCTTTTAAGGTTAAGTTCCAGACATTGTTATTAGAAAATAATTGAAGTTTTGTTATAAGCGAGATTCCTATTTTGCGTAAAAAAAACTCTATACATTGTTAGTTAATTTTGAAATATTTTTTTTTTAACATATCAAATATTTAACTGCATGGTGATTCTATTGCTGACTATTTGCGTGTGAACACTAATGAACAACAAGTAATTGGGATCTTCCATCAGGATGGCGTTTTCCTTTTATATATCTAAAAAGAGCTTCCGATTTTTCACCACCAGCGTTAGTTAAAAGCCACGCAAATATTCGAACTTTTCAGAAGCACAGAACTCTGCAAATTACATGTGATTTACGGTACTCCACGGCGGTACAAAGTCTTAAATTTCTTTCAAATAGTCTATTATTTTATTATATTAAAGCAACAAAGAATTACAGTCTTGTAGAACAATAACACTGTACTATAATCCATTTTTAAGTAATCAAACGAATCAATGTTATTTTAGCGAATATCACTAATTATGCATATGGCATTTGCTTGGTTCTAGCCTAGTCGCACACGCCTTCCCAATCATTTGATGTTTTTTCAATCTTGGATAGCCTTGCCTAAATGTATGTTACTTTACCTTAGAAAGAGTCTATGGAGGTCAATTTGTATTTGATACTGTATCAATCGTGTAGATAATTGGCCTTGGTAAAAACAGCGCCAACAACAAAACATTTTATTTCGAAACATGATTATAAGAGTTTGGCAAGTTGAACGGCCTTTATCTTTTTTTTATGATGCAAAGTTTCAAAGCAGTAACCTTTCACTGCACCGTACGCCACATCTGGTACATATTTAAATCACTGTAATTATCATTATGTGAAATGAATTGAAAAGTTAAGATTGCTGTAACTGGTCAGAAACAATCCAAAAATAAAATAACACTTATTTTGTCTATGTCAGATTGCTGCATTTGACAAAAAAAATATTGTTTCTTGGAAGAGAAAACAAATTCTATAAGCTATTAAAGCAAAATTAACTTCGATTACTTTTACTGAACATTTGCAAATATAAAGAAAATTGCAGAGAGTTAAGAAGATGGAATTAATTAATTTAAGCTCATTTAATTGCACAATCTAAAAACATTATATTTAAAAGCCCTAACTGTGTATGTAGGGTATACGTCATAAAATGTCAAATATTGGCTGAAAATTTAAAATTCATTTATTATTATTATTATTTTCATCATTAGATTGATACATAGATTTCAAATGCATTTTTTCAAAAAAGGTAGTAAAAATCGTGCATTACAGTAAAAAACAAACTACTTCTTAGAATATGAATATCTTTTAAATGCGTTTCCTAATGTGTATGAAAACTAAATGTATTATAAAATTAAATTAAGAACAACCAACAGGTGCTCTTGGTTGAAAGAAATTCGTATATTTATCATGAATTTCTAAATTTATAACTTAATGACAAAATGTGTCGTTACCCAGTTATAACTTTCTTCCAAATACTAATAAATTTTAAAATGAAAGCAAATCAATAAAATGCAAAACTCATTAAGATGAATTATGTATTGATAAAATAACTAAAATATTGAAAAGATTGATCATCGATTCTTGCAAAGCAGTTATGGAGATTCATTTATAAGGAGTCAGTGTAATAGATGTACTACTAGTTATAGTAATAAATTCTACTTTTTTGATAATTTATTAGGAGCGTAACAGTACTCAGAAATTTTTATACTGTTTTGCATAGTTATAATAGGAAAATTCGCAAGATCCTTTTTTGAATCCTTTTTTTTCATATTAACAAAAAATACAACAGAATATTTTAGTCATGCGCTTTAACATAAGTAAAAGTATACTGAAAGTTTAAAATGTTTAAGATGCGTTATTTTAACAAATTGCAATTGTAATATAATTTCGTGTGCTCTTTAAATTACGTCGCATCGTTCCATTTTCACTGAAATCATTTTGCAGCTCTGATTATAATGTTTACTTAACTAAAGTCTTCTTTGGTAAATCTGTTATTAATTGATGATTATCTTTTGTGTTTTATCCTCTTTACACATAAGAAAATCCATTGGAAAATAAAAATATTTAACTGTAATTATTAACTTTTATTATTTTTTCTTTGATTTACGTGTTAAATTTTTATACTGCTATGTCAGTACTTGTTTGAAAATTTTTGTTTAACTCTAACAATGTAAAAAATTATTATTTGATACGACTAATATGTGGCCTCATTCTCTTCTGTGATCATTTCGTGCAATATTGAATTTATGTTTATTTTATTCTATGTGAAAATTTCTTTTGTTATAAAATTTAAAATTGTAGCTGTAAAATCTGTTGTACCTGTATTATTTTTATATTATACTTGTGTCGAAATATATTGTTTCGATATCTTTCGATGAACTTCCATATCTGTAATAAATGTATCGGTAAAACAAATTATTATAGATAAAACATACATATAGACATATATATATGTAAATATATATATGTATATATATACCGGGTGTCCCAAAAATGACTGATGGATTTTAAAATTCAATAACTTGCAAACGGTGACAGCTATTTAAAAAAATATTTGCAGGAGGGCTATGTATAATGTCAGGAGTTTTTTTACCGCAATTTTTGATTTTAGTTCGAATTTCAAGCAACAGATGTCGCTGATGGCGGTTGACGGCCAGTCGACGCCGAGACTTACTTCATTCAGCTTTGACGCAAAAGAAGGAGATTAAGGCTATGGAGTACGTCTCATTCTACAGTACAGTCTTGCTCTCAGGCACCAATTCTGGAGTCATTTGATATGATTTCAATGGAATGCGTTGTTGCAATGGAAATAACAGATTGTTCGATAGTGGAATACAGCGTTCAGAAGTGGGCATACATTTCGCAAGCAGTTTTTGAGTTAGCAGAAGATTTTCATTTAGGAAGTTTTATTTTCCCGGATTAAATTACTTTTTTATGGTACGATTTAAAGAATATTTTATGCATCATATTTTAAAACTAGATAAAGAGATTTTTTCAATTTTATGATTTTTGTTATATTCTTAAGAAATTTTAGATCTTTTAAGAAAATTCGTCAGTAGATTTTTATGAATGTTCAAAAATTTTTCAGGAAAACTGTTGATCGTACATTATTGTGTAAAATAACTACCAAAAACAAGTATTATAAGTTGCCTTGTTTAGCCCTTTTCAATAGAATTAGTCTAGCGTTGCATTAAAATAGAAAAAAATAAAATAAACGTGAGTTAATTAAAATTTATTTTCCCGGATTAAATTATTTTTTATGGCAGGATTTAAAGAATATTTTAGGCACCATATTTTAAAACTACACTGTTAAAAATTTGAAACCTTTGCTGCATCGTCACTTCTCCACTTTTATAGAAAGAGATTACTTCACTGTATTATGGAGCATTCTCATTTGTCAAAATAAAGGATATTCTATAATAGCAGTGGAGTGAGGATGCAGCAAAAGTTTCCAATTTTTAACAGTGTAGGTGAAGATATCTTGCTCTTACACTGTAAAAATCTGCTGCATTTCGTTGTATACGCACTCCGCTTGTATAGAAACGGTTACTTGATTGTATTATGAAGCATTGTTATTAGTCGGAAAAGAGATATTATATACAAGCGGCGGAGTGCGTATGAAGCAAAATGCAGCAGATTTTTAACACTGTGGGGCCCGATTTTGAACTCATTCGATATGATTTCAATGGAATGCGTTGTTTCCATGGAAATAACAGTTTTTTCGATAGTGGAATACAGCGTTAAGAAGTGGGCATAAATTTCTCAAGCAGTATTTGAGTTTGCAGAAGATTTTCGTTTAGGAAGTTTTATTTTCCCGTATTAAATTACTTTTTATGGCACGATTTAAAGAATATTTTATGAATCATATTTTAAAACTAGATAAAGAGATTTCTTTAATTTGATAATTTTTTTTATATTCTAAGAAATTTTAGATCGATTTAGATTGTTATATTCATGCTCAGTTTTGAATATGGTATTTTTCTATAGAAGAATTTGTTATTTCCATGACAACAACACATTCCTTTGAAATCATATCGAATGAGTTCAGAATCGGGCCCCACAGTGTTAAAAATCTGCTGCATTTTGCTTCATACGCACTCCGCCGCTTGTATATAATATCTCTTTTCCGACCAATAACAATGCTTCATAATACAATCAAGTAACCGTTTCTATACAAGCGGTGTGCGTATACAACAAAATTCAGCAGATTTTTATAGTGTAAGAGCAAGATTGTAGCAAGATATCTTCACCTACACTGTTAAAAATTGGAAACTTTTGCTGCATCGTCACTCCACTGCTATTATAGAATATCTCTATTCTGACCAATGAGAATGCTCCATAATACAGTGAAATAATTTCTTTCTATAAAAATGGAGGAGTGACGATGCAGCAAAGGTTTCAAATTTTTAACAATGTAGTTTTAAAATACGGTGCCTAAAATATTCCTTAAATCATGCCATAAAAAGTAATTTAATTCAGGAAAATAAATTTTAATTAACTCACATTTATTTTATTTTTTTCTATTTTAATGCAACGATAGACTAATTCTATTGAAAAGGGGTAAACAAGGCAACTTATAATATTTGTTTTTGGTAGTTATTTTACACAATAATGTACTATCAACCATTTTCATGACTATTTTTTGAAGATTCATAAAAATCTACTGACGAATTTTCTTAAAAGATCTAAAAATTCTTAAGAATATAACAAAAATCATCAAATTGAAAAAATCTGTTTATCTAGTTTTAAAATATGATACATAAAATATTCTTTAAATCGTGCCATAAAAAGTAATTTAATCCGGGAAAATAAAACTTCCTAAACAAAAATCTTCTGCAAACTCAAATACTGTTTGCGAAATTTATGCCCACTTCTGAACTCTGTATTCCACTATCGAAAAATCTGTTATTTCCATGGCAACAACGCATCCCATTGAAATCAATCGGTGCCAGAAAGCAAGATTATACTGTAGAATGAGATGTACTCCATAGCCTTAATCTCCTTCTTTTGCGTCAAAGCTGAATGAAGTAAGTCTCGGCGTCGACTGGCTGCCAACCGCCATCAACGCCATCTGTTGTTTGAAATTCGAACTAAAATCAAGAATTGCGGTAAAAAAACTCCTGACATTATACATAGCCCTCCTGCAAATATTTTTTTAAATAGCTGTCACCGTTTGCAAGATATTGAATTTTAAAATCCATCAGTCATTTTTGGGAAACCCGGTATATATATGTATATATATATATATATATATATACAGGGTGTTTCTAAATTCATGGTCCAAACTTTCAGGGGTGATAGTACACATCAAGGCAAACAATATTAAATAGGAAACCAAGGGTCCCAAACGTCTTCCGAAGGATATAGGCGCCATTAAAGTTTAGGGTCCAAAAATTCAAATGATTATAAAAAACAGAAAAATTGGTCGATTCGTTTGCGGTTTTCACTAAAATTATTCATTATGTCAGTATTGTCTTGAAAATTAATTATAAACATAAATTTCAAAAAATGCCGATAGAGGGCACTTTAGACTTTAGAGTAACGAACAACTATTTTTTGCCGTTATTTTTTGCATCTCATTAAAGGTTTCGTAAGCTTAGACTTAAACTTAAATTTTGAGTTCAAAATCTGAATAGTTGGAAGCAGTTAAGTAGCACAAACTTAATTGTGTTCAGAGTGTTTTAATTTCAAATGATTATAAAAAACGGAAAAATTGGTCGATTGATTTGCGGTTTTCACTAAAGCTATTCTTTATGTCAGTATTTTATTGAAAATGAATTATAAAGATAAATTTTAAAAAATGCCGATAAAGGGCGCTTTAGACTTTGGAGTAACGTACAACTATATTTTACCATTATTTTTCGCATCTCATAAATTTTTTTTAGAAGCTTAGACATAAACTTAAATTTTGAGATGAAAATCTGAATCGTTGGGAGTGGTTAAGAAGAGCAAACTGAACTGTGTTCAATGGGGGTGGGGAGGTTTCAAATTTCAAATTATTTTAAAAAACGGAAAAATTGGTCGATTCGTCTGCCGTTTTCGCTAAAACTATTCTTTATGTCAATATTTCCTTGGAAATTAATTTTAAAGATTAATTTCAAAAAATGCCGTTAGAGGGCGCCTTAAACTTTAGACTAACCAACAACTATTTTTAACCGTTATTTTTTGTATCTAATTAAATGCTTGCAAATGCTTAGATTTAAATTTTGAGCTCAAATTCTAAATTAGTGGAGGGGTTAAGAAGCGGAATCTGACCAGTGTTCAGGAGTTAAAATGTTACCCTCCCCACCCCTCGAACACATATCAAATTTCCGCATTTAATTACTTTCAACTATGCAGATTTTGAGCTCAATATTTAATTTTGAACTTTTACAAGCATTTAATTAGATACAAAAAATAACGGTTAAAAATAGTTGTTCGTTACTCTAAAGTTTAAGGCGCCCTTTAAGGGCATTTTTTAAAATTAATCTTTAAAATTTATTTTCAAGGAAATATTGACATAAAGAATAGTTTTAGCGAAAACGGCAAACGAATCGAACAATTTTTCCGTTTTTTATAATCATTTGAAATTTGAACCTCCCCACCCCCATTGAACACATTTCAGTTTGCGCTACTTAACCACTCCCATCGGTTCAGATTTTCATCTCAAAATTTAAGTTTATGTCTAAGCGTCAAAAAAAAAAAAAAATTATGAGATGCGGTAAGTAACGGTAAAATATAGTTGTACGTTAATCCAAAGTCTAAAGCGCCCTCTATCGGCATTTTTTGAAATTTATCTTTATAATTCATTTTCAATAAAATACCGACATAAAGAATAGTTTTAGTGAAAACCGCAAATCAATCGACCAATTTTTCCGTTTTTTATAATCATTTGAAATTAAAACCCTCTGAACACAGTTAAGTTTGTGCTACTTAACTGCTTCCAACTATTCAGATTTTGAGCTCAAAATTTAAGTTTAAGTCTAAGCTTACGAAACCTTTAATGAAATGCAAAAAATAACGGTAAAAAATAGTTGTTCGTTACTCTAAAGTCTAAAGCGCCCTCTATCGGCATTTTTTGAAATTTATGTTTATAATTTATTTTCAAGACAATACTGACATAAAGAATAATTTTAGTGAAAACCGCAAACGAATCGACCAATTTTTCTGTTTTTTTATAATCATTTGAATTTTTGGACCCTAAACATTAATGGCGCCTATCTCCTTCGGAAGACGTTTGGGACCCTTGGTTTCCTATTTAATATTGTTTGCCTTGATGTGTACTATCACCCCTTAAAGTTTGGACCTTGAATTTAGAAACACCCTGTATATATATATATATATATATATATATATATATATATATATATATATATATATATATGTATATATGTATATATATATATATATATATAAAAATTGAGAGTGGGTTATTTATTTTTACATTATTTTAACATACTTTTTAGATAGTTTAATTGATACCAATATATGGATATTTGTCTATTTATATCTATAGTTAAATAGCTATATTTTAATTATCAAATTAATTTTAATGTTATTGATATAATTTTTGGTATTATTATTAATAATATTATTATTATTATTTAATTATTTATTTATTTATTTATTTATTTATTTTATTTTATTTTTAAAAATAATTATTTATTTCTTATATTTTATTTTTTTATATATATTTTTTTAATTTTTTTAATAAATTAATTAATTAATTTATTTTTTTATTATTTTTATTTTTATTTTATTTTATTTTATTATTTTTTAAATTTTTTTATCCTATATTAAGATAATAAGTTTATACTATGTAAAGTCACAATAAATGTTACTGATTAAAGTAACAAAATGGTATTTTAAGTTATAAGTTAATATGCATATTATAACTTAATTCTATTTTTAATTATTTTATTAATTTAATTTTATGTAAATATCGATCATTAATTTTTTTTTCTCCGGTTCAATTATATTTCCATTCAGTTTTATCTTTTTTGTTCGTTATGGATAAATCATAGCAAGTTTTTTTTTCCTTTTCAAATGATTTATCTCGCCATTTGGCGCGCATGGCATTCTTAATTTAAAAAGAGCAACCCTGCTGATCTTGCTAAGATCCGTTGCTTGCATTACTAACAAACTGGTTTTTCTACGTGTTACTGTTTTAGCTTGTATAGTAAACTATTGCTTCCTGCATTTATAATTTATTAACAATTTTATAACGCTGTCCTCTACGTTAATGGTTATAACCAGATAAGTTTCTTTCTTTTTTTTTCTCAATATTTTGTTTTCTTAATTTTTATCCAAATTATATATGAATGTGGTGTTTATCATTTCCACGTGCATAAACACGGTTAGTTTGTACTCTTTTTACTGACACTATTTGCTGCACGCTATTGCTTTAATATATATATTTTCATTTTTTCAACTATTTATTTCTATGTTCCTTGTTTAATAATTTGCTTTTTGTGTGCTGGTAGACCCAATTACGTATTATTTTGCTATTTCATGGCTAATACGTGGATGAAACCGCACACTTCATTTGTAGTTCCAGAGTATTTGGGGCCTGATGATTATGCTCTGTGGACTACAAATTACCTTTGAATTAATTTTAATTTATTTATTTATTTATTTATTTAGATATACTCGTTTCACTATTTTTTACTTACCCATCATGCGTAGTACAGGGTAAGTCTTGCAATCGTTTTGAAAATCGAAATTTTTTTTTGACGGATTTACACGTTTTAGATAGTGAAGATTCCGAAAAACATATTTTTAGAAAAAAAATTTTGCCGTCCGTCTGTCTGTCTGTCTGTCTGTCTGTCTGTCTGTCTGTCTGTCTGTCTGTAAACGCTCTATCTCCCGAACAAATTGAGATAGAGACTTAAAATTTTGTATGTAGTTAGTATGTAAGAATGGGACGAACCCTATTTAATATCAGCAAACTTGATTATCCGGAACTATTTTTTTCGGACTCTCGAAAAATTCGTTCTGATGAAAGGTATATAAAAATTTTCGATTTTTTTTTTGTTCTAAGGAATGGACGTAAAAGGCAATAAAATAACACACATTTTGCATATAGAACGAAGTCGATCGAATTATTAGTTGCCGAGATATTTGTAATCTTGTTTTCCACATTCTTCGATTTTTCATGACCCTGTATTTCATTCAAATTTCAATTTAAAAGTATATTTTAATTGGAAATGAGACGCTTAATCCGACGCAGTTAATTGTTAGTTAATAGAATTATTATTTTTGGAGTTATAAGGATGTTTCTTTTACGCAGTTCGGTACTACTTGAGTAGTTTGGCGTTTTATATAATTTGTCGAAATTGATACATCAGCATTTCTTTAATATAGCATTGCTATGTATATTAACAATATTTAAATTTTGTTTATGAATTGCAATGCATTCTATAAATAGTTTCACATGTTTTATTTTCATATTTATATCCATGATGGGTAAGTATTACGGTGCCCCCCCCCAACGACTAGTTTATTATTATTATAATTATTATAATTCAATTCTATTCAAATTCTTCGTTTTGGTTTATTGTTTTATTGATAAAATCTATTGGTGAATCTTGTCTACTTTTAGTGGTATTATATATATATATACACTGGTGTCCAAAAATTAAGCATAATTGGTAATTAAGTAATTATTTTTAAGTAATGAAAGAAATATGAATCGGGATGTGCTGAAACTCCAGGTGTGTAAACAAAATAGTAAGCGTCACATATTTTCGCGAAGAGTTTTCCCCGAAATCGAACAGGGGACCGTCAACAAATTGAAAAAGAATGAAGATCTTTTGGATAACCCTGTCAAAACTAATGTAGCAAAAGTATTCAAACTGCACATTATGATTAATTGGCTTATTATAATGTACTGTGTTAATTTTTGCAAGGATAGCATGTATACTCGTAGAGAAATTAAGGTTTTTATAAAAACAGTCCTAAGTTTTTTGCTTATAATTTGCAAAGTTCTTAATGTAAAATAATGTTCTTTTTTGAAAAAAATGACAAACATCATTGTACACAATACCCTGTCATCAGAATTAAAAAATAATAAAAATTGTATGACAAATGAGCAGGTTTACTAAATAATATTTTACTGCGCATGCGTGAACGCTATTAAAATTTCATTTGCATATTATATTAGTTAAATGTATAGAGCAACTTTTGTGAAAGTCTCAAAAACATAGCTTAAAAATTCTGAAAATTATCGTTGATAGAATGAGATCAAAATCCTTTATTCCCTAAATGAAGCAAAAAGATGAGGGACTGTATCCATATTCCATTGTTTAGTGCCTACACAATATTGCGCGTACAAACATATTTAGGTAAAACCCCTGATTTTTTTGCTTCCTTTAGGAATAACGGATTTTGAGTTGATTCTATAGGCTCCCATTTTCAGAATTTTAAAGCTATGTTTTTGAATCTTTTACAGAAGTTGCTCTATACATTTAGCTAACACAATATGCAAATGACATTTTGATATCGTTGACGCATGCGCAATGAAAAATTATCCACTAAACATGATTATTTTTCATACAATTTTTATTATTTTTAAATTCTGATGACAGGGTATTGTGTACAATGATTTTTGTCATATTTTCAGAAAAGAACATTATTTTATAATAAGAACTCTGCAAATTATAAGTAAAAAACTTGGAAAAATTTAGGACTGTTTTTTTAAAAACCTTAATTTCTCTACGAATGTACATGCTATCCTTATAAAAATAAACACAGTACATTACAATAAGCCAATTAATCATAATGTGCAGTTTGAATACTTTTGCTATATTAGTTTTGACAGGGTTATCCAAAAGATCTTCGTTTTTTTCAATTTGTTGACGGTCCCCTGTTTGATTTCGGGGAAAACTCTTCGTGAAAATATATGACGCGTACTATGTTGTTTACACACCTGGAGTTTCACCACATTTCGATTTATATTTCTTTCATTACTTAAAAATAATTACTTAATTACCAATTATGCTTAACTTTTGGACATCAGTGTATATCTATCTGGAAGCAGGACGTTTCGGTCTCGCCATTTCGGTCCCGCCGTTTCGGTCCCGCCGTTTCGGTCCCGAGACATTTCGGTCCCGAGACGTTTCGGTCCCAAGACATTTCGGTCCCGAGACGTTTCGGTCCCGAGACGTTTCGGTCCCAAGACATTTCGGTCCCTGGCCATTTCGGTCCCGAGACGTTTCGGTCCCGAGACATTTCGGTCCCGAGACATTTCGGTCCATGGTCATTTCGGTCCCGAGACATTTCGGTCCCTGGACTTTTCGGTCCCTTCTCCAGCAAGCTGAAATTTTGTGCACGGGAAATATCTGACATAATTTTATAAGGAACATTTTAGAGTGTTGAATTCAGGGGCAGGTCATTCCCCCCGGAGCTATCAATTACCCCCCCCGGAAATTTTGAAATTTTGTGTTTTCAGTGGTAAAAAAGTGTAATCCCCCCCCCGGAGCCACAGAAGTCCCTCCCGGAGAAAAGTGTCTGAATTCAACACTGATTTTTTAACTGAAAGTCGCATAAAATTTTAGTGTAATGCGATTAATTAGAAGTAACAAGTACCCCAAAACTTGATCAATTATTTAGAAATCGATGGAAATTTCTGAAAAAAATTCACAGATGAATGGCATTTTTTTAAATTGCCAGAATTTTTTGAATTCTTGAAAGAGGAAACGGGGAAGTTAACTTGGAAACTGATAACTAAATTTATAAAAGAACCCAATTAACTTATGATATTAACACACCCCATAATAGTTGTAAAATTTTAACTTCTGAGATGCATGTTTCCTCTCCAGGGAGACAAAGGTTTTTAAATTGCCAGGAGAAAAGAAAGAGTTATTGTTATATGGAATTTATATTCTGACACTTAGCATATTATAGGATTTCATCGCTGAAGCCAATTTTCAGAATTATAAGTGTTTCATTATTTTGCACCTCCGCCACTTCCCGCATAGGAGCAAAAATGTTGAAATAAATAAAAAACATCTGCATCTGGTGGTATTTTACCCCCTGTGCCAAAATTATCATTGAATCCTCTTTTTTTATGGCATTTTTTTATATATTGTTTTTGGTTACTAGCATTTATTTTCCTTTTAAACTTTTCCGTTTTTAAATTAAGAAAAGAGTTTCCAGATTGCAACACGTGGAGGTAGTTAGCATTGCAATTATTTTATTACATAAATATATGACACGAGCAGAAATAATTATTAAAA
Organism: Maratus speculifer; assembly: GCA_964019185.1. Lineage (NCBI taxonomy): Eukaryota > Metazoa > Arthropoda > Arachnida > Araneae > Salticidae > Maratus > Maratus speculifer. The sequence goes on along the minus strand of OZ025289.1, from coordinate 207,752,792 downwards.
TGATTTGTAACCTATTTTTTTTTTTTTTTTTTTTTTTTTTTTACATTTTAGAAAAATGAATTACATCTTGAATTATTAGCAATTATTTTTTCATGACAACAGTTCTTTTTTTATTGTTATTATTACAATCTAGAATGTTTATTATATTGACGCTTCCCTGTTTTTATTAATGTTTTCCAAAATAACGGCAACAGCAAAAAAAATTATATTGCCATACTTTTATGCATATATCACATTTATACAACACATCTGTTAAATTTTCTAAAACCAGCTTAAGGAAACTAATTACAAAATTATTAATGTAATGCGTATTGAAATTTGTCATTTCATGTAAAGCTGACATTATTATATAAAATGATTATTTTTAACATTAAAATATAAAAACCCTCATAAAAAATATGAAAAAAAAGCCTTCTGTCAAAGTAAGTTAAATTAAAAAAGGTAACTTAAAATATTATGTCTAGGTGGTAAATATCTTATCTAACAATCTTATTTAGTTATGTTATAAGTTTTGAATATTTCAATGTCATTTATAAGCTGTAATAATAAAGATAAAAAATATTCCATTCTACTTTTTATACTGGTTTAATTGATACTAAAAGCGTTTGAAATGAAGATAACAGCAAGAGGAATAAAAAACACCGAGAAATGCTGTTCTTTTCAAAACATTCATATTTCTTCTAAAAAATGCCAGCGATTATGTGGGAGGTCCGTCCGCATTTGAACTCCAGAGTATAAAGGGCATTGTAAAGAATAAGGGACATTGGAAAGAATAATCTGACAAGTGTATAAAGATCAAGATACGTAGAATAAAGCTAACTACCTAGCTCTTCTAGCTATCTTGTATAAAGATGACTATTTGTTCAGATGGGCGTTGACAATTGATTGACATGCAGAATTTTTGCTTAAAAGAGGTTAATCGTAGTACTTAGCTGATACTTATATGCATACAATTCCAATTATATAGGAACACCAACATAAAAAAAAAGTGTTTAAAAATTCTCGGCACACGGTTTTGATTTGTTATTTACTTAATGTTATACATTATTTTATTAAATGATTAACATCATCTTAGAAAATTTGAAAGCATTAATAATTATGTTGTTAAATTAAAAAATTCTCAAAAATTAAATTATTTTTATCAAACATATTTATTAATAAGGATTCAAAATTATTTTAACTATTAATTGTTTAAGTGACTTATTTATCAATTACTTGTTTAAAATCTAGTACAAGAACTATATAGAAGTTATAGCAAAAATGAAAAAAACATTTTTTAAATTTCAGCTACTATAATGTTATTAACTTCATTAGGATGTATAAAAATGATAAGGATTCTCAAAATAAATATGTTATTTATTCATTTACTGGTTAGTTTATCATATTTTTTTACTCTTTAAATATAATAATTAATATATGATTGATTTTTGCGAACTGTAAACTATAACTTTGTTTCAAAAAATTTAAATCTGCATCTGGATAATAATGTTACCTAAACCTGTTAAGAAATATTTTTACGCATTGTTACAGTGTTGCATTATTATGTTTAATTATTACGTTACGTTACTAATTGATTTTTCAAAATAATAATAATAATAATAATAATTTCCTTTTTTGAAATAAATAACAATTTTTGAATAATAACTTATGGTGATGAATAATTACTATAAATTAAATCTCAAAACAGTTAGTGATTTTAAAATGAAAATCAAATTAATATTTTATTAAATTTATGTATTTTTAATTTAATGAATCTTTATATAATTAAATTGATAAAATTATTAATATGCATTTCGAATTTTACTTTACATAAACTCAATAAATAATCTGTTTTATATTCAATTTATCATTGTGTTTTGTAGTTGTTATAAACTGAAGCTTATCGTTTACCTGTTTATTTATTTTATATTTAAAGTTACTGAAATTTAAAACTATTTATTCAATTAATAATAAAATTAAAATAAAATTTGTCAATTTTTTTCTGTGAAAGTGGGAGCGAAAAGGTAATGGAAATAAATAAATAAACGATAAATTAAAAAAGCTTAGTTTTGTCAGTTAAAAATCGAAAATAAAATTATTTAAAATAATAGTTACATTATTATATAAAATTTAAAAATAATCATTTTATTACAAAGAAATAGGCCCACTTTCAATAAAATTAACTCACAAAAATTGTCTTCATGAGGTAAGAAAACTGTAAAAAAAAAAAAAAAAAAAAAAAAAAAAAAATGCAACCAATAATTATTACATAAAAAAAGGTCGTTGGAGCATTTTTATTTTTTTAACAAAAATTTTTTATAGCACGCCTAGTTATGAAATAACTAATTTAAAGATTCTAAGAAAGTGTGCGAAAACAATCAATAAAAATAAAAGTTAATCAATAAAAATAATAGTTTATAGTATAGATAAAATACCTAATAAAAAAAAATATATGATATAACTTAAAATATTTATTCTGTTAAATAATAATAATAATAAAGACAGTGTAAAATTATATAACATTGTTTAATCAAATTTACAACTCGCTGTGATTTTATTATCACGAGTTACAATAGATTAAACTTATTGGACTATTATATTCAGCTTTGTATAAAATTTGAGGGAAGGGGGGGGGCAGGAGAATAAAAATATTAAAAAAGGCCCGAACAATGTTGAGCTTGCAGCGTTTAGTGGGCCTTCATCAATCAGAAACCAAGTTATAAAGTGGCCGGTAAAGAAATAGTAATGGACCGAAATGGCAAGAGACCAAAATGATTAAGGACCGAAATGGCCAGGGACCGAAATGGCCAGGGACCGAAATGGCAAGGGACCGAAATGGCAAGGGACCGAAATGTCTCGGGACCGAAATGTCCAGGGACCGAAATGTCCAGGGACCGAAATGTCTCGGGACCGAAATGTCTCGGGACCGAAATGTCCAGGGACCGAAATGTCTCGGGACCGAAATGTCCAGGGACCGAAATGTCTCGGGACCGAAATGTCCAGGGACCGAAATGTCTCGGGACCGAAACGGCGGGACCGAAACGGCGGGACCGAAATGGCGGGACCGAAATGTCGTGTACCCTATCTATATATATATATATATATATATATATATTAGTTATTCATTTTAACATCAATTTAAATGCAATTTTAGTACTGTAATATCATAATCTGTATCTAATTTTGTTGTATCAATGCGCCTCGACATAGACTGTATCAATGTGCCCCATACTCCCATTTTGAATAAAATGAGTCTCAAATCCAACACTTCATAATTTACTTAACAATAAAGAATGAGGAACTGATAAAGAGTAGCTTTACTTGCCAGGAAGAGTAATCTTTTCGGCTGAAAATATTGGAACAGTTGTATAATAACATTTTGATTGGACAACTAAAATTTACTTTTGACTTACAAAAACAATAAATCACCAGTCCCATTTCAATAAACTATTAAATCATACCAAGACTTTCTGTATGTAGTTGTGTACACTAGCTTCATCTTTTGGAGCTGTTGTGAAACTTCCTAATATGACCCTGGGAGCAGTAGAGGGGGTATATCAATATGCCACATGTATCAATGTGCCCCAGTTCTCCCTATGTCTATTTCAACTTACATGAAATTTTTTCTTGCAAGATTTATAGTTTTAAGATATCTATTGAATCTGTAATATATTGTTATATACGAGTAAGTGCGTCAGTTTTTTATTTCGAGGCTTTTTTATATATTTCCATACCGGCAACGGATATAATGACAACATCAATAGATAGGTTTGACAAATTACAAAATGCACGTAAAGCGTAGAAAATCAGCTGCGTTTATAGTATAATGGAGTTTTTAAATATTCAGATTTTGCTGTTATAGTATACAGTATAATGGTCTAAATATTTTTTGTGTTTCTATAAATAGTATCTTCTTTCTAGTATACGGTAAGTAATTTGTATTAAACTTCATTAACGTATATTCATTTCCTAAAATGTAAAATATTAAAATATAATTTAAACACACCCCAAAAAATGCTCCCATCTACGCCGTATGTGGAATACTTTTGTGTGGTCTTTAAATTAATAATAAATATTATCCGCATCATAGATTACACATAATAGTATTTTAGTATACACTTCATAGATTCAATTTTATTACATTCGAAAGAGTGCAACAACATTAAAATACAATTAAAACTATTTTTTCTTATTGAGTGTAATGTAATGGAATACTTTTGATTGCCCCTGTAATTTAACTATACACCCAACTTTCATGAAATTTCAAGTGACAGGACAAAAGTATGCACCAATTATACATTTTAAATTACGATTTAGTTGGGTGTGTAATAGTATTCAGTGTACTAGTATTCAGTATTTTGGATACTATATAATAGTCGAAGTGTTTTGCGTGTCCTTGTAAAAATTCTCTGCTTTCCCTCATACGGGAAATAAGCAACGTACATCAATTTCCTAAAACGTTAAATAGTTTAATACAATTAAAACGCTCACTAAAATAATTAAAACGCTCACTAAAGCATGTTTTCCTTCTACCATTATGTAATGAAATACTTTTGTGTGACCATGTAAATCAAAAACAAATATTCTTTGCACCACATATTGGACAGAATATATATTATAGTACATACTTCATAGATGCATACCAATTTTATTATGCTCAAAAGTGTGTAACACCATTAAATGCACTTTAAATATTTCTTTCCATTGACTGCAATGTATCGGAATAATTTTATGTGACCCTGTAATTGAACTTTGCATCCGATTTTCATAAAATTTGAAATGACCCGACAAAATTATTTAATATTTATTTAAATTTCAAACGATTTGGTTGGGCAGTTTTTGTGTTATTATATGCGGTCAAAGGGACGGACTGAAAAACAACTATAGGTGCTACGTATTTACATAAATACGAACGCACCTAATAATGAATCACCAGTATAAAGTGAAACATTGTAATAGATCCGGAGGATTATTTCAGTGAGAAAAAAATAAATACAGAATTCAAAACACAAACCAGAAAAATATAATCCATTGAAACTTGTTTTGTTCATTTGTTATGCTTTAATTTTCGATGAAGTTTTTTTATACTTAATTAATATGTTTACGAGACCAAAATGATAAAGAGATCATAATGTGCCCTTTTACAAACATTTTTTTTGTATAGGGTGAGCCTGAATATTGTTACCTGTGTAAAAGGCATATTTAATTATATAAAATACAAACGAGAGAGCTATTTATAAATAAAGTAGGATTAATTTGTAAAATAAAAATATTAGTAATGTGATTTTATGTAATGTACCATTTTTGTATAATTTTATGCATCTTAAAGAATACAGATAATTAATAAACTCTATTATTAAATGCATTTTAACTTATGCTTCAAATTAAAAAAGAACTGCAATATTTGTTAAGAAAAATAAACTACAATAGCAGTATAAAGTAAGTGAAGTTGTTTTCAAAAATAGCTGAAAATTAATTTTCCGACTCAAAATAATCTGTAAGATAAAGTTCTTATTATTTCGATATAAGTAAGTTTAGAAAAACATTCGTAGTACTTTAAAAAGGATTACTGTGAAAAAAGAATTAAAAGTATCCGAGATTAGGCTGTTTTTTCATATGTATTGATCGTTTCTTTTATGTATGTATCTTTTTATTCTCTGTTATTTACAAAACATTTTGAAAATATAGTAAAACAAATATTTTATCAGCTTATCGCATTATAATGGGTTTTCAAACAGCAAAGTTTACATACCTTATTTCCTCATTTTCAATGGAAATTTGAAAGTACATTTTATCAATTTACTTTCTCTCTTATTAATAGTGTTTTTTCAAGTAACAGAAAATTATAATAACAGAATATGTGCCATTTTTACATTTTTTTAACTTTTTTTGCGTTTATCGTATTAAAAAAAAGGTTAATGTTTATCATATACATTAATGACGAACAAAAATAAGTCCTTCAAAAATAAAGCATTATTATTGAAATAAAATTAAATATAATGCATGAAAATAGTCAAATAGAGTTAGAAGACTCTGTGACATACATTTATAAACCAAGTTTTAAAGCAACCCTAAAATAATCGTCTAATGTAGCTTTTTTTCTTCTTGCCAAAATCACCTTTTCTTTTAACCCTTTCGAATCTGCTGATGTATTATTAAACTATGTCTATTAATTGAGTATAATTTTTTTTAACAAATACTGTTTCCTTAGAGTAATATTAGTTTGTGTTAATACATTTGCTATATGACTTCATTAATGTTTAGACATTTGGGGTAATGATAATTATAATAATAATAGATTGCAAAAATTTTTGCACCATTTGCGATTCTTTTATTTTAAACGTATATTTCCTTCTTAAATTTAAAATAAAAGTTACATTCTGGATGAATCATGTGTAATAAACCGAAAAAAGTATTGAAAAAATGTAATATCAACAATATTTGTTGTAATACATATTTTCTAAACTTCAAAAAAATTCTTCCTTAGCATATTGTCATGTGAATATGAATTAAACAGTACACAAAACCAACAATTCATTACCTTTCAGACAACGAAATATTTTTTAAACACCAATTAATCTATATGGATAGCTAGTGTTAATTTTATTAACGTAAAAGTATTTTTTTCTAAAAAATGAAAAACTTTGCATTCTTTTCGGCAGCACCATGATATTTTCAATTAAAAATTCGATTTTGCTAGATAAAGTTCGCATTTTGAAACATTTAACGTATTAACGAAAATTCTTTTTAATAACTACATTTAAAACTTCTGTTTTCAACGTATTTAAAAACAATTCAAAACATAAACATTTCCATTCACTTTCTTTTACATATCGTCAAATAAGAGGTATTTTCCGGCAAGTTTTCTGTCCACACTTAACAAAAATCTGTAAATTCAATTTAATTTTAGATGAATACAGTTAGTTAAACTTTAAAATTTATTATTTCTTTATCGCATTTTTCATGAAAATATGCAAAAATCACTAATATAATGCAAAACAATCTAAACCGAAACTGCATTTTCGTCTAATCACAAGGATGTTTTTATACAAGTATATTATATGTATATTTTCTAATAAACATATTATATACTTATGCATTTGTGAATAAGTTTTACTAATACGAACTCAGTAATCATACATTATTATACGTATTACCTTAAATTACTAATTAAATTTTGCAATCTTCGCAAGTTAAGGAAAAAAATATTAAAAGATATTTTATAAGGCCTATTAAAATGTTCTTTATTTTAATATCTATTTTGTATTTAGAAGTAAAAAACGTAAAAAAAAAAAAGAAATTACTTATAAGAAAAGACAGTATAATGCCTTGCTGTATTGAGGTGAAACTTAATTTTATCGCCGATATCGCCTATAACCAATGCTTGAAATATTTGTTCTGTAAATATCTGCAGAAAACTGCGCAATACACCACACTCTTTATACCATAACGATGGTACAAGTACCTCAACAGAATGAAGTACTAAAGGAATGAACAGTTTTAGATGTTCGAAACATTACAACCCTAAATAGAACGCTTAAAAAATATTGTATTACATAATCTCTTTATTTTGCTCTTTTTACATGTCATATCTTCCAAATAACATTTAATTAAAATTAATTCGTGAATTAAAAAAATATGACTACGTGAATTAAAAAATTCTCACTCCTTAGTCAATGACTTATCTAGTATTCCTTATTTTCCAAGTATTTGGAAATCGTTAATTTAATACTATTTTTTTTTCTCACTCGCTTTTTAGTTTTTGTTTTGCTTGTTCTCCGATAGATGTCGCTACTTGTCCACTCAGTTGGTTTTGGCTGCTTTCTTCTCATTGGTTACTTTCCTTTACGCGGGATTGTTCCCATAGCGGGTATATAAGCCTGCGTCTCTCTGTCTCTTCGCTCAGTTTTGCTACTTTTAGCTCGCTGAGTTTTGCACTGATGAAGAATCTCGTTAGTAGATTCGAAATAGCTATTTGCTACCTTCTCATATTTTATTTGTGCATTTATATTCGTTGGTTTTCTATCTTTAAACAATTTTTACAAATATATAGCCTTACATTAATAGTTTTTATTGAAACTTTCCTAATATTTTACATTCCTAAAGCTCAATATATATGTTTATTTTTAAAAATGCTAATAAATTAATGCAACGAAGAAACATTAGAGATTTGCTAAACATAAATTATTTTTTATTTATTTTTAATCGTACTTTTTCGTTGCATAAATTATCTATTGACAGGACAAAAAATATGAGTTACGTAAGAATTGAAATTTTTTTTAAAGATTTACTGAAAGTGTACTAATTTAATCAACTAAGTTTATGACTCAATATACAAGTTTTTTCTTCTTAGTAATTAAATTTCTCTTAAAATATGAAAAATTCCAGGAAAACGACGCAGTCCGCTGCCTTATAAGAAAATAGCCTTTATGCATGCCTGAATTTCAATTTAGTTTTTGTTTTCAGTTTATCACATATTTTAGGTTTTATTTAAAGAAAAAGGCATTTTTCTACATAGTGTAATTTTAAAATTCTTTGCATTTTGTATCACGGAGAACTACATTATCTTTTCTCTAAAGAAAAGCATTTTAGATTATGCTTCTAAAACTTTAAAATTCTTCATCAAATAAACTAACATTAAACACAATTTAAAAAATACTTTTAAAATGCCATTAATTTATATATATTATCTATAATAATATGAATTTTTTAGATTCTTACATACGACATATTTTTAGTAGCTTATAAGAAATCTAGAAATAATAAAAAAATAAATATTACAATGTTTTATGAAATGTGTGTTTTTATTTTATTTAAATAGCAGATATCAATCATATTGCAAAACCTAATATACATTAGATAACATTAAATTTCACCTTTTAATCCAAGCCACATTTTGTAAAGGGATATAAAAATTCAATTTCTAAGTTCATAAATTCATATGAAGCACATAAAAAACGTACTAAGATTGCTTATACGTGCATACATATATTTTAAAAATATTTAAAATACATTAAAATACCTCAAAAAATATATTAAAAATTAATTAGAATCCCAAAAAGTTTACAGCCAAATTCACATGGCCCTCTTTAGTGATTATTTAAACGTTGTTATTTCTCTTTGTACTTATTTGTGAAGGAGAAACCTTTGTAATTTTAAAAAGCTTTAGAAGATATGTTGAGAATGAAACGTTCTTTCTTTTTAATCACTAACCAAGCCTCTACCTACCAGGCAATAACCCAATTTGAAGGATTTGATTGCCTGAAAATTGAGTGAAATCGTCTGACGTTTTTATGCGGAAATCTTATCAAGTGGCTCTTATTCCGTATTAATACCAGATCTATCAACATTGTTTCACCTATACGTTTGGCGATTCGTCGTCTACTAAAAGGGCATTTATTTATTTAAACTGTCGCTGCATGCACACCACCGTACGCTAATAGGTTTTGTGAGTTAGAGCCTTGATCAGGTGACGAGTCCTTCCCCTGACTAGGCACATCCAGATGCACAATTCATAGATAACTCTAAGAACTTTGCAATCACAACGAACTTTACATGAACCAGATGCCATTAGCGTACATTGCGAATTTCAACTGGCGGCGAGCCACGAACTTGAGACGTTTCGCTATTACTGGCATTGGACGTAGAGTTGTTCTTCGTATTTTCTTTTCCTTAACAGTAATCTATGGTCCAATCTTATGCTTCCACGGCTCACTTAACTCATGATATTTAAATATTAAATAGCGAATCCTTCGAATAGTTGGTTGGTTGGTTGGTTGGTTGAATGGGGTTTTATGGCGCAAGGTCCCCTGTGGGACATGCTGCGCCAAGAACAAGGTAGGAATAAAATAAATCAAAAGTGAATATAAAATGTAAAAAGTGAAAGTTACATTAAAAACTTGTCATAGATATGAATTAGGTGGATAAATGCGGTGATACATGAAGTTAAAAACCAATTAAAACCAGACAAAGATATTTAAAAGTGTAAAAAGATAAAATTCTAAAACTAGTTAAAATTCTAAAAGAATAACATAAATACATGAAAACCAAATTGGAGAAGTACTACAGAAAACCTAATATGTAATTAAAACAAAGACCAACAAAAATTAATTCAATTATTCACATACTCCTCAAACATAGTATTTTCCTCGGAATCCGAGCCACTGTAAGTCTCGGACTCCATAGCCTCCCGAACATAGTGCTGAAGTTGCCTAGGATCCTTTAATTTTCTTACACATGGGCTTAGCGATGCATTTTTCAATCTTTTAACGGCAGTCTTCAGCCATGGGGATGCCGGAACTTGGATTTTTATGGTTTCATTTCGCTTTTTCTGTGATTTCTGTAATGTGTTTGAACTTGTACCAGTTTGGGTCCCAGCCTTGATCCCTTCTTTCTGAGCTCCAGTTTTCACTATTTGACTAGAGTTGGGTTTTTTAGAGTTTAATATAGATGAGTTCGGGTCATTTTTGGTGGGGTAACAGCCTTTGTCTTATTTAGAGGTTTGGATAATTCCATAGATTGAGCTTGAGATTTCTGACTCAGTTTTTCAAGATAAGTGATTTTTACAGGTTCTGTGGATGGTATCCAGCATTCTAATGGTGGATTTACAAGACATTTAGCAGGGAGAGAAACATCCCGGCTTTCTTTAATTGGTGTGCTAGTTGATTGTGTTTTGGTAGATTTATTAGGAAGATATGAGGAATCAGTTTAGGTACTTATGTGTCTTACAGATTTTGAGTGATTTTTAAGTAAGCTGGAGTAAGAAATTCCGACAGATGGGGTTCTGGTTTCTACAAGTTTGCGGGCTTCAGGATAAGACAAATTTTGAGTAATTTTAACTGTGATAATTTCTTTCTCTCTGTTCCAATTAGGACAAGTACGGGAATATGCTGTATGATCTCCTTTACAATTTGCACAGCGTTCGGGTTTTTCACAAGATTCATTGTCGTGGCCGACTTCTGCACAACGTGCGCAGGTAAGAGATCCACGACAATTTGTCTTAGTATGCCCGTAACGCTGGCATTTAAAACAACGGATAGGATTTGGTATATAGAGGCGGACTGGACAGCTTAGATAGCCAGCTTTAATTCTGGTTGGTAATACAGGGCTATTAAATGTTAGAATGATATGCTTTGTTGGTAAAACTTGTTCATTCCGACGGATAGTGATACGGCGTACATCTATTACATCTTGGTCTTTTAAATTTTCTGTCAGTTCATCCTTAGTGGAGAATAAAAGGTCAGATTCGGATATTACACCACGACTTGTATTTAGAGTTTTATGAGCTTGGACAGACACAGAAAAAGTTCCCATTGCAGAGCAATTAGAAAGAAATTGTGATTGTTTGACAGTAGAAACCTCAACTAGTAAGTCCCCGGATTGCAGTTTTTTGATAGAATGATCATCCCCAAGAATAGATTGGAATGTTTTAGCAACGAGAAACGGTGAAGTCTTTTTAAAGGAGCAATCAGAGTGGCTTTCAGTACGTTCGATAAAGAAGCGAGTGAAAGAAGACGTCTGTACACTTTGTTGCTCTCCACGAGGGAGAGAAATAGAAGGAAATGAAAATTTTCCATCCATTATAAAAAAATATAATTCAGACCCCGGCCGCACCACCCACTACCGAGTCCAACAAGGGGATGCACATTCGTGCACCAGTGCTAACCAGGGCCCATACGGTCACAAGACAACCCTATGTCAGTCTCCACCCTTAACGAGATGACTAGTAGTTGCTCGATCACTTGATCCCTAAAGCCAGTGACAAAAGTCAACTGACCAGCCGATTGATGCATACGGGACCAATATGCACATCCCGTCTACCTGAATCAGAGGCCAAAGCAGTGTGTTGGTTTCCCTCAACTGCCAGGATCCCCCTTTCCAGGGACACGGGTCACCACGCACCGCCAACACGTGGGTGGTTTACAATTCTCCATGAGTCGATATGCAGGATGACATCGGCTCATACAGAATCGCCCTCACCTCCGAAGAGGAACCACAACGAGAGTGAAACAAAGAGGAAAGTAAGACCAGAGGAGTGAGAGGAAAAGGAAAGGAGAAAGATCACTCAGGTGCCCCGGGGTTGTGTAGCCCGTGAATACCTAAAAAAAGGTATCCCCCTGGGGGAGGTCCTTCGAATAGATGTTGTCTCTATCGATGTTGATGTCATATTTGTTATTTAGTCTCTGCGTAGGAGTTATTATTGTAGTTATTCGTTTAGAGAATCCTCATCTCCTTACTCTTTCTAGTTTCTCTATGTTGATTCCATCGTGAGATTTTTTTATGCTTATTTTACTCTGTTATGAATTTGTCACAAGTTTTTTGAGGGTTTTTTTCATAATCTTGATTGTTATGTTGTGAAAAGTTTTTGTCGCAGTTTATGTTCGACATATTGCAAAATTTAGCTTGGTTTTTTGTCTTCAAGTGATCACTAATTTAAACAGTCTTTATGTTTCAAATATGTGATCAGTTTATGCGTTTGATATATTTGTTTTAGCTAATGATTATGCTAATCTGGTTTGTGATCAGTTCATTAATTCTTAACGATTGTTACCCCAAAACGTCGATGCGCTTTTCTCGTGAGCTGTATGAGAGGCTTGGTTCACTTCAGGGGTTGTGCATGTTCCTTGGCTATAATTTCGGAAAAGTAGTTATTTTAATTTTAACAAAACAAGCCTACATCAACTATGGAACAACATTTCCAAATTTACCCATGAATTTCATAGGACAATGCATTATTGTAAATATGTCTTTATTGTAAATTAAGTATTTAAAGGAATTCTCTTACTATGTCTTCCTGGTGAATCCTTATATAAAATGCATTTTTAGATATTCTAGTCCTATTTCATGATAAATTGGGTGAAGATGCCGTAGTTTTTTATTTAAGCATGTTAAAATTCGCCTGTTGATTTTATTTGTGACTTATTAGTTCATTGTTAATGTTTGCACTATTATGTATGATTTAAAAACATATTTCAATTCACAGATATTATATAATACATCAAAATTTTTATTTGAATAGCGTTGCATTTAAGCATCTTAAACAAAAGTATGGGTAAGATGGGCAACGCGAAGGTCTCAGTCTCCATACGGACGTGAAGAAGCTTGGTCCGCCGGCAATTTATGCTTTGCAGAAACAGAAGTATATCATTACTCTCTAAAATCATCAGATTTGTTTCTCTTGTATTTCAACTAAGACTTACATAAGCAAATATTGAAGTTACCTAAAAGATTTTACACCTTTACCAGACATGTTAAGAAGAAATAGCAATAAAAAACATAATTAAATCATTTATAAAAAGATCACAAACGAAAAGTAAAATATCAATAGGGTACGGCTCTTGGTTACAAATGAGAGGCGCGACGTTTACATACAGCTCGTGCTCATATGATAACTATGTGATATGGCATGTTGTACAACATGGCATCTCATCTCAAGTTATCCTATGTTTATCTCATAAAATCAAATTAATCATCAATTGCAATTTTTAAGACAAACACATATAATCTTATTTAAAAAAAAATTGGCAACAAACTACATTCGAAAAGGAAAACAGTACAGTAAAGTACTCTCAGAAAGAAAGCTCGTACATGCTTGTACACGCAGTTAACGTAGCTATACAAAAGACAATAAAACAAAATTCAGCTCAAGAACTTCGCAAATTTCACTATTAAATAAAGAATGGAATGGAATCTCTTATATGGTTACATTTGATACCATGGTAGCAATCCAATGGATTAATCATCATTTTTAATAACATAGCTGCCTTCAAAGCAAATCAAAAAGACCACAGTAGACTCGAACAAAGTAATAAACAACTTCAACTGGAAAAATCCAAAGTAATACCATCCGCATTCAGCAATAGATGATAACGAACGTTGGAGTTCTTGTAAATTTCGACAGCAGAATGACTACATAAAGAATAATACAATCCTAGAGAAATTTGCAAAAATAAGGTAAAAATGTAACTTGATGATAGAAATGTAACCGGAATGTAAAAATCGAAACACTTTATTAAAATCTAACAAAATCTAAAAAAAATCAAATCCTTGAAATTGAGGAAAATTATTAAGTCAGTTCAGTATATTTTTTACTATTGGAAGGAATTCACATAGAAGCATTAGTAAATCTTTAGTAGAATGAATTTACATAAAAAAGCAATTGATATTCCGCAGTCAATCTTACTCGAGATAATATTTTTAAAAAATCCACAATTTTACAATATGTACATTATTTGAAGTATTTTTTTTTTATCAGCGAGATGTTCTGCTTAATGAAAAGAATTGGAGCTACCATTGTTGCCATTTGTTTAATTTTCCATATGCACTTCGATTTGAAATCGATATATTCGCTATAATTCGATATAGAATTTAATTTCAAATGACTGCATAACGCTGTCATTCACGAACATTTAAATGTTAACAAATAATATTCAGATCATATCAATGAAAAATAACACTGACTTTAATGAGTCTTGTTTCACTTAGACATCCCACAGAGATTTTACAGAAAAGTTTTTTTTAAATTTCAAATATATTATTAATTTATACAAAACGATCTATTTTGTGAACTGTAACTCGATATGTTTATTACTAATTTATTTCAGTGAGAAAGGTGGTGGAATGCGACTAAGTTTATTTTATATTTCCGTATGATTTATTTGTTTATAAGAGATTTATTTAACAATCTTGTAATTGTAATTGTTGTGCGCTCTTCAACTATATTACTCTCAGGAATGACTTGAATGATATTTTCACAATCTACAATAATAATATTATTACGGTTTTCTTTATTTTGTTTATAAAGGATTTGTTTTACAAACTTGTGCACGGCTTCGCGCGCTTCACATATTTTTCGTTATAGCATGGCTTCAATAACCTTTTCACAATCTACAATAATGCTATTAAAGTTTTCTTTGCCATACAGAAATATAATATAAAGTTGTTCGCAATTCCTTTCTCTCATCTCATTGATATCGTCAGTCAAAGGATCAACAAAATCCCGATGGAGCAAAAATCTGGACTAAATGAAATACCTATTACATTATGAGATAATGTAGAAAGAATAATGTTTATTGACATAATAAAACGTAAGTTTTAAATAATAATTGAAAACTTTACGTGGGTTATTAAATTACATAAACAAAATATGTCTTTTCTTCAGCTATACTTGTTTACCGTAGGCTGCTGTATAAAATTTGAAAAGGCAAAAATCACAGTACAGTGTAATTATCCTTTTTAATGCAAAAATAGAGAATCAATAGAAATCATTGAATGTGAGAATAAAGCTTGTAACAAAAAATTATCCTATAATATTCTAACAGATAGTGACAATCTTTATTTTTCAATCGAACTTTTACTTCATTCTCATACTGATTTCATTAAAATATTTTTAGACACTCACTGAAGGACGCAACTTTATTTTTTACACACATATAATTGGTAAAAGCTTGATAAATTGTCTCTTAGGAAGTCTATCTCTGAGGAAGGAAGTCTTTACCTCTGAATGTTTAGTCATTTTACCTTATTTTTTATTCTAAAAACAACTGCAGAAGCAGCTCGAAACGTCGATTTTATATTTTATTTTTATTTGTAATAGTTCATATTAAAGCTTTTTATTTTTGTATACCACTGACAGAGGCTGTATATTTTTATTGGATACATTGTTATTTATTTTTAATTTTTCTTTACACGAACTATTTTTTATATGCTGTTCAATTTAGATATTAGTCTCGGCACACTAAATCAAAAGAAGAAATATTTTTTATCGAGGTAACCGACTTCATTTCCAAGATTTAGACTCCGCATATATAGGCTGAAAGGTGAACAGCAGACAGACAAACACTCGTTACAAGAGTTTTTATAAAATTTGAATACAACATTAATCATTGTAAAATCCTTCCCCCCACCCCATTTATTATATATATATATATATATATATATATATATATATATATATACATATGCATGCATATATTATTCCTATATTTGTAAGGCCAGAATATATTAAGAATAAAGTTCACTTCTCTGAAAATTGTTATTATATTTTATCATCAAAATATCAATTATATTTATAAATTTATGAGGAATCAATAAACAAAAATAAAAATAATAATATGTTTGGTATTTTTTCCATACAATAAACAAAATATTTTATATAAAAAGAAAGTTTCGTTGTCTTTCGTAACCAGGTGGTAAAATTAGCTTAGCAGAAAAACTATTTTTTAATTAATCTTAACTGTCATGCAGAAAATGATAAACGCAAGACATGAAATTATGCATGCATGGGTTCAAGAACAAGTTGTTTTTTAAATAAGTAAAAAGTGGCGCCATGTTGCGAGGAGGTAATTTTTTATAAGAAAGATTTACATAAACCTTGGAGTTCCTGTCATTGTTAATTAAATTATTTGGTTGCAGACTTTTTAAAATTATATTTTTAATGATATATCTAAAATATTATATAACACTGATAAGATTAGATAAAATTGAGGAAAATAAATAAAAACAAAAAACTACTTTATCCTTTTTCCCTTTTGGAAAATAATCATTAATAGTATTTAATAATACTATTTTAATAAGAATGTATTATTCTATGCTATTATTCCGCCTAATCTTTTAGAAATTTCTTCACAAATTACCCTAAATATTTTGAAATTTAAAATAACTGCAAATCCTTAGATATATTTTCTTATATATAAATAACACTGGTATAGACAAATATCTATTTTGCCATCCTGGAAAGAAATATATGAACTATAACGGACATTGCTAAATCTGAGGTTATGTCAATACCGTAAAATGGGGTGAATCGGAACACTTTTCAACTCTAAAGTTAAAAAAAAGCAACAAATGTTTTTTTTTTTTTTTTTTTTTTTTTTTTTTCTAGTAGAAACTTTGGTTTTGTTTTGTTCTTTACTTTTTAAGCGAAAACGAAACATTGTTACTGTTTATATATATATTATTTAATTTTTTAATGGTGTTCCGATTCACCCCGCAGATAAGGGTGAATCGGAACAAATGCTATAATCGTTATTTATTCCGATTCAAACTTTAATAGGGTTAATAAAAAGAGTTAATCATGATAAGGAAGGAATAGGTACACGTAGTTACTGAGAAACCAAGCCTTTATTTTATATACAAGTGAAGATATGACTTTTTAAAAAATAGAAAACAACTTTTAAATTAAAAAAAATTAAGTTATTTTAAGAAAATATATTCAAATTGCAGATGTAGAATTTAATAGAAATTTAACCCTGTTCTGTGTTATACTTTACTAGTAGTCATCGGGAAAGTTAATATATTGAGTAGCTCCAATCGCTGCATCTATTAATACGATCTACTAATACGCCCTCATCCCCAGCCCTTAGTACTGTTTGCATCCAAATCTTTTTTAATTGGTTTTTAATTATGAGATATTTGTGTAATGTTGTGGATGTCAGAGAATAATTCTGTGTAGTTTTTCTAACTAATTTGCTATTTTTAAATTCTTTTATTGTGTGTTCCATGTCTGGTGGATTAGGCGTTGACTTTTTTGTTTAACCAAATAATTTCTTGGCACCTTTAAACTCTTCAAATAATTCGAAAAAACAAGATAGTGTTACTATACATATTCATACCTATGTTTTCATATATTACACGAAACTATTACTGTATAGAAAAAATAAACCATGAGAGAAAACGTGTTCCGATTCACCCCGTAAATCTTAAACCTCTGATGTTACAAGCCATTTTTCATTTTTTCATTATTTAATTTAAAAATAAGTAGAATTTAATACAGAATATCGTTGACAGGTCTACCATTAATAAAAAATCCCTTCTCTTAGGTTTAGAATACGAAAAATACTGTAGTTATATGCAAATTTTTGAAGACGTTGAAAAAATGAGTTTTTTGAAGATCCTCTTGAAGTTTTTTTTATATGCCTCAGTAATTGTTCAAACATGTCAAAACTGAATTTTCCAACTCTTAATGTTATTACCTTTTTGTAAAAAAAATTGGCAACTAAAAATATTACCTCATATATTTATAATGAATTTATTTGTATGACCGGGAAGTTTCGTTCCTATTCAGCCCATTTTACGGTAAAATTCTTTAAACATGTAACTGTTTTTCCGATAAACAGTTTTCAAAAAATGACAAATGGTAAAGTGGTATCGTATTCATTTTCATTAATAAATAATTTTAATACCCTTCATTGCAATAGATAAAAAAAAAAAATGAAACATATCATATTTTAGTTTGATTTCGTATGAAATACTACCTATTGCGGTCGTGTTATATTTCTGCAAATGGAGTAATAGAGTACGGTAATGGAGTATTAAACTGCAAAAATTAACATACTTGTTTTCCAGGTTTTAGGCTGATTTCTCGGGTTTTATTTCAAATTTAAAAGTAATAATAATTAAAATTATCTTAAACTAAGTATTAAGAGCATTAAAACGAACAAGAATAAATATTTATTTTGCCGAACTAAAAAAAAAAAGAAAAAAAAATAAAAAGCTAATAGGAGCTTTTATGTTAATTTTTAAGAAATATATGTAATATAATCTTTTTTTTTCAAAATTTCTTTGATCGGAGAAAATCCCATTGAAACTTTCGTTATCCATAAAGTATGGAAATCCTTATAAATCGTATTGTAAAGAAACGAGTTTACTGAAATTAGATTTCACTCTTGTAAATCAATTGATCTGTAAATATTTCTTAAGATGCTGTATCATGCTTCTTACTAAAAGAAAAAGAAAAAAAATAAGAATGAAACAAAGAGCACTTACATTTCTTTTTTAAAAACCAAGTTGATTTGAATTCTCTTTGTTTGAAGAAAATCTTCAGGAAATGTTAAAGCATAAGTTACATAAATTACCTTTAAATCTTGTTATTCTTTTAAGACTAATGCTTATATTTTCTAAAGTTATTTTCAAACTACTAAATTTATCCAAACTCTCCCTGAAGCTAATATTTTCCAGTCTTTAATACTCATATATAAAACTCTAATTCAATAAAATTCACTCAATATATAATCTTAGACAAAAAGAGGAACAGTTCGATTATACACTGTAAAAAAAAAATCTGGAAACCTACAAAACTAGTTTTTGTAAAGCTCCAGAAATCTGCATGTTTACTAAAATTTAATCTGTAACTGGGTATAATATTTACCACTCGCATAGTACAAATACATTAAATATCTTAGTTTCACCTGTTAGCCAATCAGAAAGGGCTTTAGTGGTGACGTAATGACTATTGACGCAACCACAGAGGCGTGAAATGCATCCATTTTGAATCCGGAAACTGATAAAAATTTCCAGTTACTGAGTAAGTAAATTTTTATCCTTTATGAGTTGAATTATATTTCCATTCTACTTGATTAATAAGTAAAAATCAAAGACTCAAAAAGGACTATTTGATTTTGGTTATTAGCAAGCTAATATTCCTATTATTTTCTGTTAATTTCATATTTATATTTTGGTCAAATAACTATTCTTTACGTCTGAGTTTATTAAAAGTACGAAATTTCAATTGTTTTATGTAATGAATTAAATTTGCCTGCGCTTTTTTCTGAAATTTCACTTTACTTTTTTGCCCTCATTTCCACAATACTAAAATTTAAAGTGTTTAAAACTTTCTTAAAAAAAAAAATTGTTACTATTTGTTTCTTAGTGAATAAAATGCATTAACCATTCATTACATCACATTCATTTCATTATAACTTGATATGAATTTCATTCTTAAAATTTTGCTTCCGAATTTTCTTCACACAGTAACAGTACTCAAAATTTAAAAACTCTTTAAAACTGCCTTATTTGAAATAACATAAAATAAAATACAATCTGTGCTCTATGCAGTATTTTATTGTCATAATAAATTATCAAGACTTTTCTTCCAATCCAAAAATGTCATTTTCTCGTTCCTCCCCCACCTCTTTTTCAACTTAAAGAACACATAGTAATTCTTTAAAACTCTATCTTGCCCAGTGGTAGAGGAGGGCGAAAAAGCTGAACTCTGAATTAGTTAGAGAAAGTTGGAAATTATTTAAATTCATTAGTTTAGGTCTTAGGGGGAGAATGAATGTATTAAGTTTTCCCACTCTTGTTAGGTGTGCGTTAAAAAATATGTACAAATTTATAATTGAGAAACACGTTTTTATTAATTACAATAAAAATAAACTAAAAAAACTAAACTCATCAAAAACATTGTCAATGCAAATGTTGTAGAACTTAAAATTCTGAATAAATTGATAACCAATATTTAACATTTTTGTTGAATTTTCAGAATTTTACTTCAAAGTATTGCCTAAATCGCTAAACAAGAGCTTGAACTGTTACAAACGAGGTTATCAGTTTACAGTGCTTGTTATTATTATGTACATGTAATTTTTAGTTATTTATACATTATTTAGGATGGATATTTTGAGAACTGTGGCATAACCTCTTGATTGCGGGTTTAGTCCAGTGGTGGGGTAGGAAATACAGGCTGAAGTCTGATTTAATTGCGCGAAATCAGCAAACTGTTTTAATCCCATCGATATAGATTAGAAATTTATGTAGAATGTTTCTTCCTTTTGCTAGGTGAGCTTTTGCCGTTACGAACAAATTAGTTTAAAAAGTACATATTTTCATAATTTTTAGAATATTTCAAAAGTGATTTGTAAATGATGGGAAATATTTTATTATTTCTAGTATGAAATGTGTATAACAATTAATATGATGTATATAAAGTGAACAATAGTGCGCATCTATTAGAATTAAGGAAATTGAAAATAAAGTGTAAGGATGGGAGGAGGGAGGGGGTAAAGCGAACAAATGAATGTGCATAAGACTTTCCCCTAGAGAAGTTCAAGGTCAGTCAATAGCGCGATTTTAAACTTCCATATTTTGTGTAAAGGGCAAAGATCTTTCTAATAAAAGGATTTTAGATTAGTATACAAGAATCTTCATTTAAATTCATAAAAGTTTAAAACGTTAGGAGTACTGAAAAAAATTAGTCTTTAAATAAAAAATCTTTCACTTAAACCAATGGTTTAATTAACGGTGTCAGTTGCGAAATGAAATGTAAAATAGCTATCATTCATGCACCACTTTCTCAATAACTACTAAATTATAATTCTGAAAATATGCAAAATAAAACCCTAACATAGTCACAAAAAACATTGTGAAGGCCTCAAAAATTTAAAAAATGTACACATATGTAACAAATGGAGACAGAGCGGATGGATAACTTGATCTCTCCTAGTTCAGAGCTTTGGATTAGCGATTAAGATAAATTTTTGAAATAGGATTGCGACAAAAATATGATAATTTTATTGTGAATTTTAAACTCTAAGACATTTGTATTCACAGTGGTTTGTATAGAATTAGTTATTTTGGAATATTGTTAAGATAATTTTTCGAAAAGTATATTTTCACTATATGTACATATTTTCTAACGTTCATCTAGTACGTGGGTAAAAAGTCAGTACATTAATTCTAAGTTTTACATTAATTTCAAGTTATTCCCTAATTAATTTTATGTTAAACCTCCTGACCACTGTGGTTAAACTTTGAAATAGAATTGTGGGATTATTGTTCAGCATAAATATTAAATGTAAGTGTTTCATTTTACTCGGAATTTTAAGCTTTACAACAACTATACTGACAATGTTTTGGTAGTTAGTTCTTTTGAGATATTATAATGGTATTAAACTGTACATATAATATATTTCTAATGTTCCCCTAGTATGAGGATAAAACTTAATATATTCATTGTAGGTCTAAACTGAAGAGATTAAACTAATTTTTTATTTTTCCTTAATATCGAATTCTACCAAATAATCACTGGGCTATTAGTACTTTACTTATTTGTAAATTTTTATTAATGTAAATAAGTCGTCTAATACTCCTCCTTTCTAAAAAGAAAAATAAATCTCTATTTTCTTTGCCCCCTCAATATATAAAGTTTAAAACCTTAAGTCATTCTTAAAAAAAAAAAAATCCTGATCCGTCGATTTATTATAAGAATAAATAATAGGTCATATCCATAAAATCCAAATAATCATCATCCCCCCCCCTCGCCTTACAAGCATACAAAATTTAGTCTTTCACCCTAATTAATTTTCATTTTTTCGCTAATTGTAAGTCTTCAATAAGTTATATTATCAATCGTTTAAAATATCCCCCTTCCTCCCTTCAATAAAAAAAGGAAAATATGGTTATCTTTGTCTCCATTCTTGCTCGTTGAATTAAAAATCTTTAAATGTCTATTTTTCTTCTTGCTGTATTTGTTACTTTTTTATGATAGAAGTTAAACACATGAAATTTTCCCTAAATACCTTAACCCAAGATTTTGTTACTTAATAAGGGAGAGTGGAGGGGGGGGATGGGACAGTACATTTTTCTCTTTATATTCCATTATTAAACATTTCTTCAGTCACGTATTCCAATAAGCAAAAGCATCTCCAACATTCAGTTGAATAAAATAGCTGATTTACATAAGCTTGCAATAGTATAAAGGAAAGAATATTTATAGTATACAGTTGGCAAAAAAAGTATTTGTACGCTTCATTTTTTTTAATTATAATGAAATTAAATAAAAGATTTAAGCAAAAAATACTGTAATACATTAATTTAATGCATCATAATATTATAGAAGCAAAAACAAAATTAAATGAATCGATTTTTTACATAATAATAAACAAATATACAAAAATATAATGCAAAAAAAGTATTTGTACACTACATTAATGTAATATAATTAATGAAAATTTAGTAAAATGATACAAATTAATATTTTGTTTGAATTCATTTAGCGTTTATGACTACTTCTAGATGGTGTGACATAGATTCCACCAACTTTTTTGTAGCGGTCTGGTTAATGTTATTCCATGACTCAGTAAGAGCTTCTTTAAAACTGTTTTGTACTGATACATATTTTTTTTTTCGGATTTTTGCATCCAATAGCATCCGGAAAATTTCTATTAGATTCAAGTCTAGAAATTTTAGAGGAGTTACCAGTCGTCTTCGAGTATTGTCGTAACCATGTGCTAGTAATCACAGCAGTATGCTTTGGTCGCTATCCTGCAGAAAGTGAAAAGCTTTTTCTACGCATAATTTCTTGGCACAGTTTAATAAATTATGCCGCGACACATCAATGTATGTTAAACCTGTCCTTCCATTGTCAATAAATTTAAAATGTCCTGCTCCATTAGAAGCTATACACCCCAAAACTATAATATTCCCCCCAACATGCTTGATAGTTTCAAGTATACGTTTTGGATCTAGAACAGTTTCATTTTTACGCCAATTTTTTCGAATGCTTGGTGGTAAAAAAATTCCGAAATTTCCCTCATTAGAAAAAATTACTGTTTTCCAAAAATCCAATGATTTACTTCTGTATGCGAAAGCGAATACTATGCGTTTTCGCCTATTTGTTTCGCTGATGAATGGATTTTTCCTTGAGGTTCTTCCTTTTAAATCTGCATTGAGAAGAATATTTTTTATTGTTTGAGGTATTACTCTGATGCGAGAAGATGTCGCAAGGTCTCCAGCAAATTTTTGAACCGAACGCATAGAATTTTTTAAAGCTTTTTTAACAACACTCTCTTTTTCCCTCATTGTTAGTTTGCTGTGAAGTCCTGGTTTTCATTGAATTTCGATGCTTTTAATTTATTCATAGTTCCTCCTATAAATCCAATAGTTGTAAATGGTAATTTAATAGTTTTAACAAATTCTTGTTGCGAATTTAAATTTTTATTATGCTCAATCATAGGATTTCATATATCTAGAGGTGCCTCTCTAGTTTATGTTCTATACTCAATTATTTCAAGAGCAAATTAGATTAAATGTCAGACAAATATAATATGAAGTTAAAAATTATTAACAGCTTCTGTAAAAGTAGTCCTTTGAACCATAAACACTATAAAATACAGTACATATCCAGGATGGAGAAATGTACAAATACTTTTTTTGCAAGAAATTTTTAAACTTTTCCTATTAGAAAATTATTTTACATCTTTATCGAAATTTTCTGTTGTGTAGTTTAAAACGCACGGTAAACAGACTGTATTAAAACTATTTTTGACAAAATATGTGTTTTTATTTAGTTAAAAATCAAAAATTTTCGAGTGTACAAATACTTTTTTTGCCAACTGTATATAACCATAAGTGAATTTGCTTTATATATTTTTATGCTTTCTGCATATTAATGACTTGTTTATGTATATATGTAATTGTTTCTCTATTTATAGAACATTATACTGTATATCATCCATTTCTAAAAGCAGCATTTATGTCGATACAAGAAGTTTAACATAGAATATAGGGAGGAATGGGACCTACCAGCAAAGGAAGAAATGGGACAATTCCAATTTTTTTCACTCTTTTTTTTCTCTCTTTGTTAAAATTTCTTTAATTATAAAATCGTTTCTGAAAATTGTTTCTCTCATAATTTCTTTTATATTCCGATAATTTCACAGCTTTAAGTGAGTAGTTCAATTGCATGTCTGTTAAAACTGTTTTATTTATAATATTTTAATTATTCATAGAGGAAGTTTTTATTTTTACGTAAAATTAGCCATAAAAAAGGATGAACACTTTATGTTGTTTTAAGAACAAACATATTAATATTAGGGGCTGTGCAAATATAATGTTATCATTTCAGGAGGGAGGAGGTTTGCTTTTGATATAAATACAATTTCTGATAACCAATTGTTTCTCTTTTTATTTTTAACATGGTCTTTTGTACAAAATAGTACTTTATTTTTATAGCCTGTTCTCTATTTTTTAAATATAAAGTTATTAAAATAACTAAATTATTATAAAATTATTAAACTCTAAAATATAGTATACTCCAACGTTTAAAATTCTTATTTTTCTTCATATATGTATGCATATATAATCACAATTCGAAAAACCATATGTAATGTGTATTTGAAATGAAGCTTAAGTTTACTTATAGATCAAGAGAAAGAATGGTGTCTTCGTTTTGTTGATATGAATTTCTATCTGATCCCCACCCCTCTCCGTTTGGTGCAAGTACAATAATTCTTTATTATTGTTGAATGCATTATGTAACAAAAAGGTATCATAAGATTCATTTAAAAAGTATTTATTTTAACTGTTATGTGATATAAAGTTTTTTTTTCATATGAAAAATGATATTTTATTAACTTCTCATCATTTGAATCATAAAAGTATTCGAAAAATAAATGAAACATGCTTTGTATGTCTTTTCGAGCAAAATAAATTATAGAAATCAAAATTTTCTACTTTGATAACGAAATCATTAACGGAGAGGGGGGAGGGTTCAAGGGATAATAACATACAAATAAAAAAAAAAAAAGGGAAGGGGTACAAAACAGGGTTCGCCAAAGTGGGCCCAGCCCGAAAAAACCCGCCCGGGTTTTTTCGGGCGGGCCCACTTGAAAAAACCCATCAAAAACCCATTTGTGGGTTTTTTCAAATTTTCTCGTGTTTTCACAACTGTATCATTATTTAATCTAAGAAATAAGGATGGAAAGATAAATGCCAATTTAAATATATTTCAAACTAACCATATTTAAAAGAATTTCTAAGTATTGATAAAATGACCATAAAATAAATTAGTTTGTAAATAAGGAAGATTTTCATGGCTATATATTTTAAAATGCATCCAAGTGCTTTAAATCTTAATGTATACTTAATGATGGCGCTTGAAATGTGATCCCCATCCTGATTGCTTGTATTGTTATAGATTTTAAGAATAATCGCAACATTTATTATCGTGCTTCAATGTTCAATGAAAGTTTATGCAGTAATTTTCAACACAAAAATGGTGACAGATTACACAGGGTTCCCAGCATCATGGAAAGTCAGGAAAATCTCAAAATATACAGGAAAAGTCAGGGAATTTACAAATAATTTCTAAAAAAGTCATGGAAAACATTTGAGTGAAAAAATGAAAAATGACACAAAATTCATTAAACAGTTGGGAAAAAAAAAAAGATTGAAGTATGATTGCAGAAAAAATTGCTAATTTTGGCAAAAGATTGTGAAAATAAGTATCAAATTTTGCTGTATGCTCGTTTGGTCAGAGAATTTTTCTAGATTTGGTTTGTGAAAGTCAGGGAATTTTTTGAGATTTGGTCATGGAAAGTCAAGGAATTTGCCAGTCATGTTTTGCTGGGAATCCTGTTATTTAAAAAAAAAAAAAAAAAAAAAAAAAAAAAAAAAGAGTGAAAAAGTTTTAGTATAATACTTCAGTAATTTAATTGTTAAAATTATTACTAATAATTAATTTTTGTAAAAGCAAATTATAATGTTTATTATTGTCATAACCTTTTAACCTTTAACCTCATAAACTTTTTGTAATCAATTAGTTATTTTGAATTGTATTTATTAGTATAAGTACCTTGTTTTCAAACATTCTGAACCATATTTCTTTAACATAAATAACCTTGATAATATCCAAAAAACCCTAATAAAATCTAATCTAAAATGTATCCAGATACTTTAAAAGATTGCTTACAGATGGCATACAAAAGCAAAACTAAACTAGTAAAAGTGTATTGCCATTTACGATCTAACTTTATAGATATGACTGACATTGACTTTTAGATAATCCAATTTAATACTATTGCAATATAAATGTTGCTTAAATTGTAGTATATATGTATATATATGCATATATATGTTTGAATTCTATTATTTTCTTCAAAAAAATAAAAATATTTACATAAATGTTGCTGCTTTAAGGGAGACCCGTACCCCATTTTCGGCCAAAAATCATCAAAAGTTCAAAAAAATTTTATCTCAGAAAACGATAAAATACATATTTGCGAATATTGCAAAATTTCAGAACTCGGGGACACTTAGAACAGGTAAGAAATGAGCTCTTTTTAATTGTACTCACTATAGAGTTTAAAGGACTAGCGGCCATTTAAAATGTGTTTTCCTGAAAATGACTTTTTTCATATTTTGCCTAAATTCAATGTACTAAGGCTCAGTGGTAAAATGAATTAGAAACAAAGTGTTGATGTTTTTAGAATCTTAAAACAATTTGCAACAAAAGTAAGGAGAGACATTTTTTTAACTATTTCTGAAAATTTTACATAAATTGGTAAACATGAAAATTATAACGAATTTAAGGAAATTTACCATGCGTATTTTTATTTTTTTTTTTTCTTAGCCGATTAAAATGGAAAATTAAAAATATCTCTCCTTAGTTCTTTTCTATATATTATAACACTAAGAAATTTTAGTAATACCAAAATATCGAAAATTGAATGAGGAGTAGTAATTTTAAAAAGTGTATTTTCCGACAAAAAAATATCATAAAAATCCCCATAAAAAATATACTTTTTAATAAAAAGTGAATATTTTTGCAAATTATTCCTTACAAAAAGATTCTTAAATGGTACACTAAAATTCATTACTTTGAAATCAATAATAAAAATTTTGAGTTTTTTCTTACGGGTCTCCCATAAATTGATTTCTATTGAAGTAAATGAAAGTAATTGCATAAATTAGTATGTTTAACTTAAGATTTATATAAAAAATTCAGTTGCATTTGATTTAATATATCATTCTTCCAGTAATCTAGTTCTATGAGATACAAAATAATCTTTTTAAATATATTTATATTTTCTTTTTATATATTTTTATTGTTAATCTATACTTAATGCAAAATTATACCTTTGTTTCACTGATAAATGAAAAATGTAGGTACTGTGCTTGTGAAAATTAGAAATATGAAGAGTTCTCCAAAAAATTTTGATAAAACCCGAAAAAACCCGGGTTTTTTCAAAAAAGCCTGAAAAAACCCGGGTTTTAGACTACTGGGCCCAGTGGGTTGGGCTTTTTAAAAAAAACCCGGGTTTTTTCAAACCCTGGTACAAAATCAACAAAAAGTTGATAAAATTGTATTCGCACAGCCCCTTTCGTAATCGAACTCTACGCGATACGGAATAATTAAAAAATATTTCATGCTTCAAAATTGTTTTTAAAACCTTAGACAATCAGTAAGGGGCTATGCATCTATAATTATAGTTATACTGCATAAAATCAAGTGCACGTATTTATTTAAAATGTACGTAATATGAATTGTACAGTAAAATACACAGAAAAAGAGAGAGACAATTAATATTTAACATATTAATTGTCTATATTATTATAGTTAACAATTAATTTTTTCAAAGATAATTTTGTATTTCTTTTTTCTTCTATTTTACGAAAAGAAAGTATAGGATTCGTAAAAAGTTTTGACATATTTAGACATTTTAGGAGCCAGAAATCTCGTTTTTACGAAATGTGAGTCTGCGACTCTATTTGCATGTGACACGCATTTCGTGGGTACTGTCACAAGAACTAATGTGCAGAATTTAATATTTAAAATATGTATGTTTAATGTAGAGATTATGTGCAGTCTGTCTCTGATATAAAATGGCGTTGATTAATTTTTAATGTAAATTCTAGTTTTCAACGGATTTACACGTTTTAGGGTCAGATATACCAAAAAACTTGTTTTTACAAAATGGCTGTATGTATGCGACCTAAATTTTGTGGGCACTCTGTCTCAAAAACTAATGCACAGCTTTTCATAAAAAAATATATTCAGATAGTCCTTGTTATAAATTGATTCCGATTATTTTTTGGCATAAATCGCTCAATAAATGGTGCTTCTGTTCTACATTTTTAAAGATTTTTGCAACAACTCTATCTGAATGCTTAATAGACGAATTTTCATCAAATTTCAGATTTAATTTGTCCTTAATATAATTTGGTGTTTTTTTATATTTTAGCGTAAATCGTCCAGCATATGGCGCTGCTGTATTGCATTTTTCATAATTTGCACAATAAGGGGAGGGGAATCTGCATAATTTCCGCAAATTCCAATCTTAAGAACTAACGCAAGTATTTTAATCGAAATTCAGATTCAGTTACATGTTGACACATGCTAATATAGTGTCACCGTTGCAGGTTTCGGTTTAGATCACTAAACAAGAAGCGCTTTTATGGTGCATTTCTTATGAGATTTTACCGATATTCATATCTTAAGAACTAATGCACGGAATTTCATATCATTAGAATCCCCATGATGGGCATGGATTGTCTTTTAATTCTGGTACGTTGACGAATTTTGAAATAGTATGATGTATGATATAGAAGAAAGTTGTGGGATTTGGAGTTGTGTACAAGGTACTTCCTGTATTTTACATTCTTAAAAAACTTGACATTATCATCCAAACTCTTCGAATTTTTTTATGTTAAAAATAAGATATGTAGACTGGGTGAAAAAATATTGATATTTAGTGGAAAAGGGCTGGTAAGATTATTACCGCGATAAAACTCTCAGGTTTTAACAAATTATGTCAAAATTTTCACACATTTTATTTTGTAAAAAAATATTTCTAATTGTCGGAATTTTTCGAAATTTTCGTAGATAATGCAAGTATGGTCTATTGGGGTGCTCTTTTTAGATGTTCAAATACGGAAGTTTAGTTAAATTTATGATGAAGAAAATTACATATAGTAAATAAACATAGTTTCCTTGTGGCGTGAAGTGATCTGCCTTCGCCAGTGTATTTGAGAGTTAAAATTCAATTGATAATTTTGTTAAAATTCTATTAATAATTTTTATACATGTAAATATAAATGGTATTTAATATGGTTTTACGTAATTTTTACAAAATGTTAATATATAGGGGAGAGTGGTGTGAGATAGTAGGAGGAATGGGACAGTAGGTTTTTCTCTTTATGTATCATTCTAAACATTTCATCAATCGTACGCTAGATGAAGCAATGGTAGCCAAATCTTTAGTTGAAAAAATATTGTTGGTCTTTATAAGCTTACAATTGTATAAAAGATTATTTCAAGAATCAAAAGTAAATTTAATTTTTATACATTCTGTATATTAATGATTTGTTATTCATCGGTGTAATAGTTTCATTACTTATGGAACATTATACTGTATATTATTAGTTATTTAAATCAAGTCTAAAAGCAGCACTTTTGTTTACATAATAAGTTTAACACGAAAAAAGAAAGTGGGAAGGAATGGGACATGCCAGTAAAGGGGGGGAATGGGATATGTCTTTCGTTTTTTTAATGAAATGAATGTAAATTCCTAACATGAAAACATATTTAGAGGGTAATATATTAATTATAACATTGATAATATATTCATTTACTTCAAAATGTAAATAATTTGAATTGATATTTTTTAATGTTATCTATGACTAACAATCCCGAATTTCCATTTACGTTATGAAGATCCTGGAATTCTATATTGTGCCACATACATTATAGCATTCTACAATCTTTATTAGATTATATATCTAGCCGACACTTGATTAGTTGCGCCTTATAGCTTTATTTTATTGCAATTCGATATATCTCTGTTAGTGGTGAGTTATGGGGCAGATTTTGAAACTTACAATTTCCTTAATTATAAAATACGTTTTGCATGTTTTGTTTCTATATTGTTCAAGAACATTAAAAGGTGTTTCACCTTGCACTCTATAAATTGAAATTTTTGTTTTAAAGTTAAACAAAGTTGATTTTCTAAGTTTTATAAAAAGTGTCGCACCCCACCCCGATTTCCTCTATAATAACAAAAATTGTAAGTACCCAAACATACTAATAAATGGGCCTGTCAAATGATGGCAGTTTGCATATATTGGAAGGTTAAGCTTTTGTATTACAATCCATGCCTATTGGCATTATTTATTGGGTAAGAAGGCGGATTGTGTTTCAGCATTATTTACTTAAGACATGCCGTCAAAGGACAATGGCAGCATACAATGCTGAAGATTTTTGAATCCACAACGTCAACATTATGGATGCCTTCAGGACATCATTTTAAAAACAGTTGAATAGATTTATTGATATATATTTAGCATTTATAAAGCATATTCAATATTTTTTGTGTTACAATTCCACCTATTAGTGGATTTTTGTATTTTTATTTCATAAGTTACAAGAATGCCAAGCCTTTATAAAAAAGACCTTTTCAATATAGTTTCATGAGTTCATTTTAGATGAAATTAGTAATGAAGAATGAGAGCAATTTACGATTTATTGATGCTATGTCAGTAAATGGAAAAATCTCAGATGAGAAAATCCTATGACTGCGTATGAGACTTTAACTCTTCCAAATTGTCGATCATCAGTTTGAATTTAGAAAGCGTGATTTTTCTTCATCTAGTTAATTTTTAAATAGTTGTAATATTCAATTATTCAATACGAAGATGAATATTGGCTTTTCTATAATATTATGTTCATTATAAATTTTACTAAATTTTTCTTTCTTTTTTATGTTAACTTATCATTTTAGATGCAGGAAGAAACTGAAGTTCAATTTAAAAAACAATGCGAACCTCCTTGACGACGAAAGTAGAGGGAAAAGAAACACTATTATGACTGAGAAAAATCTTGCGAGCCTCATTCTGCAGCACTGAAATTTTCCAATTGCAAGACATCTTTAAATTCATTTTCTGATATTATCTCCAAAAATAATCATTAAAAAGTATGCAATTCATAGGCATTTGTACTAATTATGTAATATTTACAAAATGTGAGTCACATTAAAAATATATTTTTTTTAATTGTAATTAATTAAATAGTTATTTAATAAAATTTATTCATATTTCATTGTATTTTGTTATTTAATCATATTGCATTTATTGGTAGTACAGATATCCATATTACATTTATATCAAAGACGACAGCTCATAATATTTTCCAAATCAATATGTATGTATTTCTTTTTGTTTCCATTCTAGTTTTCTACTTTTAGAAAGATTGCTTAGTAAACTCTGATTATAACATACTGATAAACATTAAAAAGTGCGAAACCTGCCCACAATTACAGTTGATAAGTCAAAGATGTATTTTTGTGCACATATGTTAAGATGTGTATATTATCTCTCCTATATGTAACTATTTGAGTTAAAGATTCTAATTCCAGAGCAATATTAACCAAAGAAGAACTCTACTAAATTCATACATGTTTGACCCATTCTTCCGGATCTTTAAGCCAGTTTAGAGTTTTAAATTTGTGATCCTGTCAATAATTAATTTTTTCCCCTTTAATATTTTAATTAAAAAAAACTCTCAAGCAAATAAAGTATTAAAAAATGCATAATGTATTAAACGTAGGTGGTGAAAGAAATTTGTGAGGAATAAGTCGAGAAAAAAGACAAGAAAAAAATTGAAGGGAAAAAATTCTAGTAATTAGTAAGAATTGTACGGCATATCACCTGAAATAAGAATAAGGTTTAAAAAAATTCTTAAATGTGACTTCAGATAAAGACATTAAATTCTTTGCAGATCTCTTATCTGTTTTGAACCATTGAATTACTTATTGTGTAGTGTTTCAAAAATATGTAACAGAAGACACTTGTTAATGAAATTCATATGACTATAGAACCGAATAAAACACCTTAAATACAAGACTACTATATTTTCACTTCTAGCATTCTAATTTAGAAGCATATTCGGATAAAATGAACGGACAATGTTTTTTCATGATATAAAGATTTTCCAATCATGTATTGGATTAGGTGAGGCTCAGTGCTTTATATTTATAAATTAAGCACTGTGCTTCATCTAAAATCATAATATTTCTTTTAGGCATATTTTAAATCTGTTATGATACTTCATTTGCATTATTGTATCTATTTGCTTTTTTAGTTTAACTAAAGACCATAAGATCTGCTTCAAGTTATCTCCTCATTTAGTGCTATTGTTATAATGTTCATTTAATAAAAAAAATGATTTTGCACCTATTTAAATATCTACAGTGAAACTTCAGTGAGTTTTATCATGCGTAACATTTATGTCAATTGCTGTTATAATACTGAAACACATGTTAGGCCATATTGCTTATTTTACATTGAAATATTTTGCTACATGAGGAAAACTCCACTCTGGATATTTAAAACTGTAAAAATTTAACTTCATATTGAAAAAATACTATAATAACTCCAATTAATTTAAGTATTAGTGTACAAAAACAATTACGTAAAGTCTTTTCGGAATATTGCTGTAAAAACATTATTAATAAAACTGCAAAAAATTGTGCAGTTAAAAATACATTTTGGTAAGTGCAAATAAACTATTTTAAATACAATACTAAAAAAGCATTAACAAATTTACTGTATTAACCCTTGTAATATTGCAAAGAGCTTTCTGGCAAGAATACAAAACGTGGCTTAAATACAATACTAAAACAATTCTGGTAATGCTTTGAACGGCACCTTATTAAAGCTACTTTTTTTATAAAGTACATAAAAGGTTTAAGATGCAAGCATAAAACACCCATAGTAAATGTGCCTTAAAGTCCCTTGCAAAATGTACAACAAAATTCTCAATAAATATACTACAAAATGTTTTGTAAGAATACTAAAAATCATTAGAAAACTCCCTAAAAATTTGTAAGTACGTTTTCTAAATAATCCTCAGTAAATTTATCAAAATATATATAGTTATCAATCTAAAATATCGCTAGTAAGCTTACTAAATAATGTTTAGTACATTTACAAAAACTAATATGAGAACCTCCCATACAAATCATTAGTAAATTTACTAAATAATCAGTAGTAAGTTTACAAAAAAACTTTAGAAAACTTCCTAACAAATCGTTACTGCTTATACAACATAATCTTTGGTAAATTTACAAAAAAATCCTTACTAAACTCCCTGAATAATCATTAGTAAGTTTACTAAATAATATTTAGTAAGTGTACAGACGATTCTTTAGGAAACTCACTAAACAATCGTTAGTATGTTTACTAAATAATATTTAGTAAATTCACTGACGATTCTTTAGGAAACTCACTAAAAAATCATTAGTATGTTTACTAAACAATAACTAAAGCAACTTTTGTAATTGTACATGATTTTCTTCTGTTACGGTTACATGAATAATTCTAGGCATCCCAGTTTCCTAGAAAATTCTTAGTAACCTTACAGAATTTTTTTTACAGTGTACTGGAGCGTTGAATTTAAATGGAATAAAGAAGTCTTTCCTTCCAAATACACTTCATATTATGTTATCATTTATGCATCAGTGATTTTATTCAACAACAAGAGATGTAAAAGTGGATCATAAAAGACATTTCGAATTTATTGTTAAACATATTAATTTAGGATTAATTATTCAACAAAAATCTGTCAGTTAGAACTGATATTTTAAAAGAACAAATTTTCAGATCGATATAAAATAGCAAGGTTTGTAATTATAAAGAATGTACTAAGAATTAAAAATAAATGATTCCAAAATTAAAAATCATACATTAGGATGTGTTTATTTAAATATGCAAAAGAATGATCTTACCAAATGACTATTTAAAAATATTATTAATTTTTTAAATAATGTTGCTAATTATATACATTTTTATATAAATGGGATTAACTGCAATCATACATTTTGGAGTAATAATATGTTACAAGAATAAGTTCAGAGTATGTATACGACAATACATTAAATTCTGTGTGAAATTCTGGTTTAAAGAAAAAAAAATGTGTGTAGTTTTACGATTTGATATTTATTGATAGTTCTTATTTATAAATCCTAAGGAATGAAAAATATAAAATGGCCAAGTAGTTATGTCAATATATGAATATGTTCCAAGATTTGGTAATACCATAAGTTATTTATCATTTAACGCAAGTATTTTGTTAAATGATGTACTATATTGAGACTGATAAACACAGACTATTTAAAATTTAATTAAATTGGATTGAACAATAATGTGTGTACTATTATTTTTACACATAAATATGGGGATGAAAAAGTAGGAATTCCTAAATTTGAGAAATAATTAAATAACTTAAAATCAAAGAAAAAATGTAACATATTTTTATATCAGTTCCTGACAGGACACTGAAAAATGATTATAAAAAATAAAATATGTATGTATTGTTGAGAAGACTAAAAATTTGAATTACATTATTTCTCTCGGAATGGAGTACTATCAGTAATATTCACTAGTCTTTTTAAAATATTTCCCACCAAAAATATAACATATTGCAAGATTGAATGCATAACTGGTAAAAAATTACGAATTCTTCAATAGAACTACATTAAACGAAAGATATTTTTAGGTAGATTTCGTAAGAAATACTATCTATTGCAATCGCACCAGTTTATCTATCTATCTATCTATCTATCTATCTATCTATCTATATATCTCACTTTTTTATGGACACGATAACTTCTATAATTCTCCACCAATCTCCACCAAACTCATACATAAAATAAAAGGGGATAAAATCTCGGCTAAGTTCGTTAATGGGCAAAATTGGACCAAGGGGGTCGAAATAGGGGGCGTTTTTGTGAAAACAGAAAAAAGCCCATAACTTCTTAATGAAAATAGATATCGAATCAGTTTAAAGTTTATATTACTTCTAAATAACGGGCCAAAAGTTTACGCATGACAGATTTTTGATAAAGTTAAAAATGGGCTCAAGGGGCGAAAAAAATAGGGTTTTTGGGAGAAAAAAATCATAACATTGTCAATTCTCAAGATATCCAATCCATCTAATTTTTTTTATAAATATTCTCAAAATTATCTAAAACTTTTGTATTTGCAAGTTTTTGATAGGACTAACTCTTACCGGTAAAAAAAATTAAAAACGAAAATAAAAAGAGCTTTCGAAAAAGAAAAAAATCCATAACTTTGTCAATTTTTAAACTATCAAATCCAATTAAATTTATTTTACATCTTCTCAATAATATCTACAACTTTTATACTGACAAGTTTTTCATAGGATCAATTCTTATAGCAAAAATAAATTAAACAAAAATTGGAGAAAAAACCTCTAATCCAAACTGCTTACATTCTGAATCGTTTTATAAATTCATTTTTTATTTTAAACGCATCCAAACGGCAGATCTTCTTATTTAGGAACTATATTATGGGAAACATTGGCCAGATTTTTGATAAAGACAGAATATATTTCAAAAAAGGCTGCCAAAAAGGGTATTTTGAACAGAATTTCCCGAAGTGACAGTGATAGTAAATTTGAAGAAGTATTCAAATAACAAATTGCGTTTTTCCTGACTCATTTTTAAATCCTTTTTTACTCTCAAACGCATCCAGTTTACAAGTCCTCTTATTTAGGAACTGTATAATATGACGCATTGGTAAATTTTTTGATAAAGACAGAATATATTTCAAAAAAGGCTGCCAAAAAGGGTATTTTGAACAGAATTTCCCGAAGTGACGGTGATAGGAAATTTGAGGAAGTATTCAAATAACAAATTGCGTTTTTCCTGACTCATATTTAAATCCATTTTTACTCTCAAACGCATCCAATTTACAAGTCCACTTATTTTGGAACTGTATAATGTGACGCGTTGGTCAATTTTTTTTTATAAAGACAGAATATATTTCAAAAAAGGCTGCCAAAAAGGGTATTTTGAACAGAATTTCGAGAAGGTGTGATTGAAAATTTTAGGAAGCATTGAAATAACAAATTCCATTTTTTCTGACTCATTTTTTGAATTCAGTTTTGCTCTCAAACGCATCCAATTGACAGATTGTCTTATATAGGAGTTGTATAATGTCCCGTATTGGTCAGTTTTTTTATACAGGCTGAATATATTTTTAAAAATGCTGTCGAATTGGGCACTTCGCGCAAAATTTCCCAAAACTATCATGATTAAGAATTGAAGTTATATTTAAAATTGGTTATTTTATAACTCATTTTTAAATTCAATTTTGCTCTCAAACGCATTCAATTGACAGTCTTTTGTTATTTAGGAACTATATAATGTGCCGTATTAGTTGATTTTTTTAATAAAGTCAGAATTATTACAAAATAGGTTGTCAAAATAGGCATTTGATCCAAATTTAGCTTAAGATGATTCTGATAAAACCAGTCCTTACAGAAAAATGAAATTAAAAATTTTTCAAAAGAGGACAAATAAAGTTGTTTAACTGGGTTTATCTGTAATCAATTTTTTTTTTGTTGTTGAAATGAGCACTCTTCGAAATCTACCTCCACCTATAGGCCAAGCCGGCAGGGATTTTTGAACTAGATTTAGCTATAAACAGAAATATGTTTTCTAAATTAAAAACATATCTGTAACTTTTTAATAAAAAATACTTTAATAGTTGATTAGATAAGAATAAATTTGTTGAACATGCTACAATCTTATTTCGTTGACATAAAATATTTTTAAGAATAGAAAAAAAATTCCAACTACGAAATTACAAATGGCTAGAGTAAGATAACTAAATAAATTATCAATACAAAAATATAGAAGCCTCTAAAATTTATAAAAATGTGTCTCTATAATTATCATTATTTGATAAACGGTTTGGAAATTGCACTTCAAAAGTTACAAATAAGGTGCGTTCGCATTATAATTAATTTTATAAATATTCAGAGCCTGATACTTAGCTGAAAACACTTATGCAAAATTACTTGAATACAAAATTTGATACGATTATATATTTTGGATTCAGTAATACGAAAATAATAGGAATTCATTTTAAATGTAACGTAATCAACAAGACATAGAATTATTACATATCTTAGGATATCATAAAAATGTATAGCTCATTTAAAAACCACTTTTAAGCCATTGTTATTCATACTTTGTAAGTCTTAAAAATTATATTATGTTATACTGTGTATAAAAGCATTTATACATACAACGTAATATAAAAAAATGTAGTTAAGCTTAAAAACTCACATCGCAACTAAAAAGGCCTTTCAAGCAATAAACTATAACTAACAAATTTCTGGTACGGTGTAGTGTACGGTATTTTTTGTAAGTCCCTGTAAATAATGTTAGCGATTTCTATTATACAGGAAGTAACTTATAATAAATTTCAGTAACATATAACCATTTCAATATATATGGAATAATTTAACATGATTGAAATACGCCGTAAACAATGTTTTCCCATGTATCATTATGTAACGCACTTACTTTGTGTAGCTCTGTAAATAAATAATAAAACTTTTTTGAACCACATATTGCAAATAATGCATATTTTAGTACATTTCAGTAAACGCATATTAATTTCATTCTATTTGAAATGTTGTAACACCATTAAAATGAATTTCAAATTATTTTGAATCATTGGCCGTATTGTAATGAAAAACTTTCAATAGTTAGTGTAATTAAATTTCTTAAAATATAAAATTAGACAACAAAATTCTGCAACAATTATGTATTTAAAATTTCAAAGCAATTTGGTTGGACAGTTTTTTCTCTGTTATATGCGGACGGACGAATTGAACGACGATTATAAGGGCTATGTATTTATATAATTACGAACGCAATTAAAAAAGGGCAAAAAAATAAATAAAAAGTATAAACCTTTAGTATAATGTAATTATCTTGTTGTAAAAAGAAACTTAACAGTCATTCGTTTATTGCTACGAACATGGGGAAAACAAAGCTAGGAAAATACAATATTTATTTTCTTAGCTTGCAACATACGAATTTCCAATATCTGTCATTCATTCTCGGAAAAAAATATGTTCAGCAGTATATGTTATGTCTGAAATTTTTGACGTGGTTATTTATTAACTGAATAAGTACAATAAAGAAATTTAAATGAGAAGAAAAAGCTTCCTTTGCAAAAACATGCGGATAATATGGACTCATTCAAAAGTATCAATGTAAATAAACATTTTTGAAAACTACTAAAAAATATATACAACGATTAAAGAACAACCGTCCTACATCTAGGCGAATACTCAGGTTAACGAAACACATAGTGAACATTAGGGATATCAAAACGAAACAAATCACTTAATTTTCAAAACAACATGAAACCTCGATTACCTCAATATGCATCACCGTGAAGCATAAATAACAGGCTGACTTGCCTTACCTGTTTGTTAGTCTTTGAGATGCAGTTACAGTCGTAACCAATGCGATGCAACTTTTATCATCTATGTGATTGGAAATACCTACATTACCGTAATGTAACGAAAACCTTTTGACTGTTACTGCAATTAAATTTTTTTTTAAAATTGAAATTATACATCAAAATTCTGTATGTATTTAAAATTTCAAGGCATTCGGTTGGATGGTTTCTGCTGTGTTATATGCGGACGAACGGATTGAACGACGACTATAAGCGCTACGTGTTTATTTAATTACGAATGGACCTAAAAAGAGTAAAAAAAAATCGTCTTTATAAAAAAATGAAAACCTTCAATCTAATGGAATTATCTTGTTGTAAAAAAAAACTTAACGATCATTCATTCATTGCTTCAAAAATTTCTTAACATAAAGATGAAAATATTGATAACATGAGTAACATGGGGAAAGCAAAGCTAAAAAATACAATATATTTATTCTCTTAGCTTGCAACAAGAATTTCCAATACATGTCATTCATTTTCGAAAAAAAAATATATTGAGCAGTATATGTAATGTCTGAAATTTCTCACGTGGTTACTTATTAACTGAATAAGTACAATAAAGAAATTTATATGGGAAGGGAAAACTTCCCTTTACGGACCCAATCATATCCACAAAATCACATTTAATAGAATCTACATCAGAAATCACTGTCACATGTTATCGCTAAATGTTTGTTAATTAGAATATATTCAGGGTGTTTAAAAAATTACCGGTATATTTGAAAACAAAACAATAAAAACTAAACAGGCAACGATAGAAACGCAACGTTTGTTGCAATATACATGGAACTACAGTAAATTTTCTGGTAGATAAGCTTTCGAAATTAGTTTTCAACAACAGATGGCGCTGCAGTCTGCTATGATATTTTCCATAAATCCACCATGCGCAGCAGTAATAAGGCGCAGTCTCTGAACGAAATTACCAGAAACCTTTGTAAACGTGTCAGGCGGGATGGCTTCACATGCAAAAGAGGTGTACTGCTTCAATTGTTCAATTGTTTCTGGACTGTGTCGGTACACCTGGTCTTTCTAGTCAAAAATCCTCTGTTCTAAGGAATAAACCATTTTTTCACAGCAAGCATGCAATCGGCGAACAGGAGAAAGGCGATTTACCGAATGGCGAACTCACAGACTGCGCTTTCTTTTATATCTTTCAAAACACCTGCACCACCACCTGTTGTTGGAAATTGTAAAATATTTCGAAAGTTTGTCTGCCTGAAAATTTACTGTTTTCCCAAGCATATTGCGACAAACGGCGTATTTCTATCGCTGCCCGTTTCTTTTATTTTTTTTCAAATAAACATGTCATTTTTGAAACACCCTGTAGTAGAATCATGTTACATCGAATGTCTTTTTAACGATTTTTTTTTATTTTAGTGAACCTTATTAGGATTGTTGAAAATTCTACTATCCTACTTCATTACAAAAATATTTACTTTAACAATTTTTTAAGAATAATGAATTTAATGAGTGCTCAACAGAGATTCTTTGTAAGGTGATTTTATTGCAATTGGTCAAGTTTTATAGTATAATACTAATATGAAATAATAATAGTGTAATCCTTTCTTCGTTTAGAATACTCTTTTCTGATAAATACGGAGATAATCGATATGCATTAAAAGTATTCTGTACCGCAAGTAAGCCCTTCTCTGAACATGAGCCCAGTTCCATGTTTGCAAATGTTTCTTTTCATGAAAGAGCATGTTTTGCAAGCTCTTCCCTTCAAGTTTTATTTTCGGATGTTTTCAATACTTCAGTTTTTTTTTCTCGCAGAATATTCCTAAAGTTTGAAGTTGACTTATCTTCTAAGCGACTGAATCCTATGCAATTTACGTTCTTCTCATCATCTCTTTCATTTCTTCTCATTCTTTTTACTCTCTTTAAATTTCGTTGCATCAGATGGCGTATGTTATAAATACTGCACTGTAAATATTTTCTTGATTTATATAAACTGATATTAAATACATATTTATGCTGTAAAAAGTTTTAGAATTTTTGCTTATACATCCTTCATATCTAAATTTGTTATTTTATACAAATTTGTTTCTTTCATTTATTAAATATAACAGCTTCTATAGATGGGAAATTTTAAAATCAAAAAATGTTAAAATTATAGATTTTATTTTGCCAACAGTATAAATCCTGTGAAATTTCACGAATTTCAATTACCCTCTTAACACCACCTTCCCAATTTTCCTTTTTGACAAAAGTATCAATTTTAAGCACTCTTTAAATTTATTAAAGTGGTTTATATTTGTTATTTTACGGTACTTTTATAAAACTGTATAATTTTAATATAGTTTATATCTACCTCCAAAATATATTTCATTTAAATGTTTTGGGTACACAGGACATTTTCTTCTAACGAAATCTTTGTTAAAAATACAAGAAAAAAATCAAGGATTAAATCTTATTCATTCAAAAGCGTCGGTTTTTCGTTCCGGATATTTTGAAATTTAAATTGTATTTCCAAACAGTAACTGTTTCTCAAAGGAATTCATTCTAAACTGAATATATTTTGTGATTTCCAGGTTTTCGTAGCTAATATAAAAAAAATTCCGCTGAAAATAAAATCAGTAATGTTATTATAAAGACGAAGGAAAAATATAAATTCTAAGATTCGATAAATTTTAATAATATTTTAATAATATAGGGTAGGAAAAATTCAATGCAACAACACTGAATAATAAAAAAAAACTATGCACAAAAAGATCTTATTCTATGAAATTATTAAAAAATTCGGGTTTGTAAGAAATTTCAGACGTATTTAAAAATCATAGCTTAAACGTTTACAAATAAATAAGTTTAGTTACACTTTGGTTGTTTGTTCAGTTTTAAAATAGCTTTTAAATCTTCAATATATTCAGTAGATTTCTTATTGATATAAATATTTGTAAAATGAAGCATAATCCACCCAGTGAATTGTTGTTTAAGAATTTAAAAATCGTTTTATATCTGTTACTTCTGTCTACAATGCATTACAACACTGCAATACTGGCGTCTCTCCAATGATCATTGACGGGTTTATAAACATACGAAAGAAGTAATGACAATTTATAAGTTGTAATGAATTACTTGTATAATGCTTTTGTAATTTACTAGTGATAATATTAGCTTATGTTAAATTACCAAAATAATATTTCGAAATGGAATTGACATATATATTTTATAAAAAATTAAATAAAAATCATTTTCGTTTACTTCTACAGAACTGTTAAATAACTAGCCGCCCTTGGCGAACAGTTTGGTGAATTTCAAATTATCCTAAGCAAACTATCATATTACTTTTATTTATAATTCAATTTATTTGCTCAATTATTAGCCAAATCATAAGGTTCTTATAGGGAAATAAAGAACTAATGAAAAAATGTCACAAACACTCGAATGCGAACCGTAAATTTAAAGCCGCCAATTTAAAAGTGCACCAATTTATCTACTATGATATCATAAGAATATTGTCCATTCATTATTGGTGTACTTGCTTTGCGAATGATTGTCTTCATGGTATCACTTATCGTTCTTACCGTTCAGGTGAATAAAACTCTAGTATTTTCTTACTTTAAGAACTGAGAGAGTAAGTTCTCAACCTAATTTCAATTGAAGATACTGTAGAGCAGCGGTTCCCAAACTTTTTGGCTCGCGGAGCCCTTTTTGGGAAGAATTTCTAAGCCGGAGCCCCTGAACCCAACAATACTCTATGGTTTATAAATAAATTTTTATTGCCTATGGAGCACAGAAAAATCTGATGGATAAAAGTCAGAGCCAGAAATGATTCTTAGTTTGGCCCTTTCCTGATACAGAAATTCTAAATTCATATTAGAAATTTTAAAATTCTTAAATATTAAAACAAAATCTTTTTACCAGAGCGGTGTTCAAGCAATACTGTTGCCACGTTTGACACGAAAACTGTTAATGTTCACCAGGGTGCCAGTTTGTGTGTGTGTGTGTAATTTGAATATTTGGAACATAAAATCAATTTTTAATCTGACTCATTTTGCAAAACACAGGCATGAAAGAGTTCCTCCTAAAGGAGGAATTCCGCCTTTTTAAAGCAATTTTGGACGTTCTCTGGATTAATACAAAAATGCAAAGAAAATTTTAGAAGGCTATTAGGGGATGGGGGCTGAAAAATTGCCTGACATTTTGTCGATTCAAATCCTTAAAGTTCGTTCTTGAATTGTTGTGAAAAAGACATAAAATGAAAATATATCTTATATAAGCATCTGAAAGTCAGTCATATAAATGAAGATGTTCAAAATGTCTTAAAGATGATTTTTTTTTTTTTTTTTTTTTTTTTTTTAACACTTTTGAGTAATTTCTGGGATAACTTTTTCGAGATGTATGTCTGAAGCAAACGATATTGTTAATAATTTCTAAGTTATGGGAAAAAAAAAAAAAAAAAAAAAAAAAACAGGAAAAAATGCAGTTACATTTAATTTGATTGTATATGTAGCTATTAAAATGACGCTTAAATTATACGAGTATAGTGCCGCTAAATAGATGAAGAAATTTTTCCACCTTTTTCTTTCATTTCCCAATTTCATGCCTAAACACATAGGGAGATTCTCATCCTTGCTATAAAAAATGATAGCCAAAGCACCCCACGAAAGTTAGTGTAAATTCTTCCATGAGTGGTCAAGGCTTATTTGATAGCCAGCTAAATTTGTCATTTATCATTAAAATCATTTATTAAGATTTATGTTTCTACCGTATAATCTCTTAAATTGGAAAAATTTTAAATATATGCAAGGATGAGCTTGTGAGATTATTGGTTTAGATTTTCTGTCTATTATTTTTTGTATTATTTTATTTTCTATATTTTTGTTTATTTTCTATTATATTAGGTTAAAATTTTTTTAATTTTAATTACAATAACAAAGAGAAAAATGCGGAAAGTATTTCATTTTCTACAACACTTAGCTCATACAATCACACACA
This sequence comes from Maratus speculifer, assembly GCA_964019185.1. Taxonomy (NCBI): domain Eukaryota; kingdom Metazoa; phylum Arthropoda; class Arachnida; order Araneae; family Salticidae; genus Maratus; species Maratus speculifer. The sequence goes on along the minus strand of OZ025289.1, from coordinate 207,709,040 downwards.
TATCAATTTGCACAAACCACGCATGTATGACACATCATATATAAGGTGTCCAATAATCAAACTCAAAACCATTTTCATGTAACTCGTACCGTTTTTGATAGCCAAGGCCTGAAGTATTGAAACATCATGGCTGTCATATCTGATAGCCAATGGCCCAACGGAAACATCACTAGCTTTCACAAATGACAGCCATGGCAGTCCAAGTGTTAATGGGTTCATGACATCCATTTTTTAAATATAAAATATTCTTTTGGGATTTCCAATATGAATTCTGAATTAAAGATGAAAATGGTAACCATGTCTGGATTATGTACTGCATGGGAGCTTACGTAAAACGATTATTTATGGCAAAAACCACACACACAGAAAAAAGGTAAGTTATACAGTTGTTGCACTGTGATACTTCTGTATAATTCCAATAGGCTACTCCCTAAAAAATTAAATGGGTAGTTCCAGTCACCCATGAGAAAATATATAACACGTTTTCGCTAGTACCACCTACCCGTATTAGAATTATGCGATTATAGAATATTTTTTCGTGCTTCTTTAAGTCTCTAGTACTACTTCTAAACATGCAATGAAAATGAATCCCCTCTCAGCTTCTTTTTTTTTATCATTTAAAAAAAATATATTTAGAAACAAGTCATCGTTTTAACATTTAAGTGGGCTTGGAAAAATCTATAAGCTGAATTGTTAGGTGAAAAATTGTTCACTTTTTGGTACTTTATTTAAAATATTTAGTTATTAATTATAGTTTTGAAAGAAACTTTTTTTCGTCATTGTTTTTGCCTCAAAACAGATAAGCAGTTGAAATCTACACATGCTAAACGAACTGCAACTAGTAGAAAAACTTTAACAAAATAGAATGTATGGGTGGGATTAAATTTATATCAGGGCAGGCACTCATTGACCAAACGTCTAAGTAAGAGGTGGAGCTGAGCAAAATTTCAAATTCTTAGTGTGATAACAAATGTAAAGAACCAATATATATTCTTTATATTGCTATTGACTTATTTCTGATTGGAAAATGTGGCAGAGACCAATTAAAAGAAAAAATTTTCAGGGGTTGTAATGCTGGAAAAATGCGTTTTCAGCAATATACATTGCTTCTGAAGTTAAATACAATTATGTAAAATAGCATAGAAAATTTAAAGAACTAAGAAATTATAAAAATAAAACAAACATTAAAGCAATTAAAGTTACGAAAAGGAAAAAAAAACTATATACTCAACGTATATAAATATTAAATGAATCTCATGAGGGATTTGTTAAATGATACAAGCTATTACAAAAAAGGGGAATTTTAAATAACATTCTTTCTAGGGGCATTTTTTCTTGTTGTACAATGAAAAACAGTCTAGAAAGTTTAAATATACAAATAATATAAAACATTGAACTGTTGTTCAAAACTTTACCACAAATCACACAGAGAAGCCGATCATCATATGTTTCAATAAATCTTATTTTATAAGTAATTTTCATCGTATTTTAGTTTTTTTATCGAGATTGCCTTCCCCCCAATGTCTCGGTTCTGTCTTGCTTTGATGACAATACTTGATTTGGGGTGTACGGTACAGAAATAATTTCATTGTCCAAAAGCTCTTTTATTCAATTTCATTGTCCAAAAGCTTATTCAGCAAGCAGAGTTAACAGCGCTGGCGGGACTTTTCTGTTTTGATTGACGTTGTGCATTCGATTTAGAATACTATTTCTTGTAGCCTAATTTAAATTGAATTTTTTAAACACAATAAATGCAGAAACATATAATAAAGCAATTCAAACCAAAAATATTATACAGAAAATAAATACATGTTTAATGCAAACACTTTAATAGTTTTGGGGTGTATTATTGTATTTTCCATCCCAATTAAAGGTATTTTTATTTTTGACACGCACACACACAAATTCCTACATACTTTTGAAAATCTTTCACTTGCAATATGCTAATTTCTTTCATAATTTGATTATTTTCCTGCAACACCGCGGAGCCCCTAAAAAGTTCAGGCGGAGCCCCAAGGGCTCCGCGGAGCACACTTTGGGAACCTCTGCTGTAGAGTATACATTTATTTTAAATGTAAATTAGAAACACTAATATGATGTTTAAATGAAGTATTTTGATTTATGTTGTTATATTTACTAAGATTTTTATCCACATTAAAAATTTTGACATTTTCCTTTTTTAAGCTTGGCATAATTTAGATTTCAAAAAGTAAAATAGGTTGCCAATATGTATATAAATAGCTATGAAAATAAATTTGAAGAACATTATTTTTGTTTATATATGTAAATTTTGGCATATATTTCATATACGCAACGCATTTGGCTCAATTTTTTTCTAAGGAAAATTCTCGTTTACGAATACCAGCTACTCATATATTTTTAAATTATCCTCTATTGATTTAAAAGGAAATAACATTAAATAAAAAAAGTTAAATTAATAATTATAGAATACAAAAATTTATATAATTTAAAAAAGAAAAGAAAAATAAATAAACAACAATAGTCGGGTAAACATATGTGGCAAAGTAATGCCATTTTGGCGCCAGGTAGGTACCCTGGTGTGTATATGGCATTTGTGTCTATTTTTATTTTTATTTTTTAGAGACACATATGTGAATACAATATTTTTATAAGCAAATTACTTCTGTTTTTACATAAAAGCAGATTAATGTCTTCTTCATATTAAATTTTATAGATATGGAAAAATTACTTCTGATATGAAATTGTAAGTAGTTGTAATATGTGTTGCAATTTCTTTTCTTCCCATTCTTTTCTTCATTTCTTTTCTGGGATACACTTTTATTATTTTTCTATTGTATTTAAATTTAGTTAATTGCAAACTGTGTATTTTAAATATATCTGATAAACGTATTTTACATTTAGGTTATTATTAGGTTAGTATTATAATTAAATATTACTGTATTTTAAATGAGTGATACGTTTATGTTTTGAACGAAAATATGACGATGGAACTATATTTGACAATCTATAAGCTGCACTCGACTAACACAAAGCACCGAAATGGCCCTTTTGGCATATGAAAAATGAAATGATCAGCCCGAAACTGTTGATGACAGTCACATGACGTAGTCTTTTATTACAAAGATTGTGTATTAATTGAGTTGAGTGTAGAATGTGTATTTTAAATAGATCTGATAAGAATATTTTAAATTTATTTTAAATTTATGAATTTTAAATTAAAGTTATTGTATTTTAAATTATGTCTGAAATATGTTTTGTTTAAGTTTGATGGTGTTGAAAATGTATATGGCGATCGATATCGGGGGCGCGACTAATTTAAAGCACCGAAATGGTCGTTTTGTATATGGAAAATGAAGCGGTCAAACCGGAGTTGTCATTACCGCTCACATGACTAAGTTTTTATTATATGGATAATAATAATATCATTAACATTTTAACATTTTTACTTACATTTTTTGTACTGTGAAAATTCTGCATTATGTCATCTCCTTGATATATTATAACATGCATTCAGTTTTTTCATATGTAGTGGTTTAATAATTTTGCTCGTTAAAACAATCTAAACTAATTAATGATATATTTGAGTATGTATTCATTTGCCAGAAACTAAATAGTAATCAATTTTTATATCTTTTACCAACTGGCATATTGTATAACGCTATTTATATGGTGCATTGCTGCTTATCAAAATTGTATTAGAATTTGAAATACTTTTCATGTTCTTAATCATATTTAGAAGTGATTCTGTTTCCTCTAAGTCAGATTGTACGAAGCTGAATCAAGTTTCTTCTATGAATTTCAAAGGCAGTGTTTCATTATTCAAAACCATTATAGTTTAACACAAAAATAATATTTTTGTATTATTTGGTAGGGGAAAATATTCGAAGCAGCTAACAGTTGTAAATTCATCATAGTTGTTGATTTAATAATCTGTGTCAACATTTAGAAGAAATGTAAAATTCTACAATTTCAGGAGTGATTAGCAGGAATTGTTTTCTTATAGTATTGCCATTGAAATGTCTTTTATTTAGAATAATTGCATTTAGCTCATTTTTTTACAATAAGAAACTAAATCATGGGCAAGTTATAATGAAACATTTATACATATATACCCGATGTTTGCAGTCGCATGTATGCTTTCGATAATTGTTTTTTTTATTTATTCTAACTATAGCTAGCATTTTCTTTAATAATTCTTCTTGTGTTTTTCTGAATCATATATTTTTTCACTATATACAGTTATTTCTAAATTATCAAATGTGTCTTTGAAAGGCCCATTTAGTTGAGTACTTTAAACTTTAAGGCTTAAGGTAATTTAGCATCTCATAGCGCAAAAATATTTAAGCCATATTTACATGTTTATATTGAATGCCCTCCAAAAAAGCAATGCCTCCAAATTTAAGCAAATTCTCCTTCATTGTGATATATTCAGTTAATGGATAATGTATGAGTCTACTGTCATTAAACATTGACTGATATTAAAAGGCTGATTTCAGTAAATTTACCCAAATATTTTCTTTAATCAAGATCCGAAACATCCAGAAGGTAAGGAAAAAAGAAAGCAATGGATCAAAAACGAAAAACATTTATAATTTATTGCTTCGTAAAATATAAAAACAGTAAGTTACGAGATATTTCATGAATCATTCCATTAGCAGATCGAGAATTACATAATCAAGCTAAAATTAGTCAGCCAATTAGCCCATTTATTTACACACGCAGACACAGATATATATATATATTTATGTATATACTTGTATGCTTAACTGCCACTTTCATTATATCTTCTGACATAAATAGTTTGAAAAAATCAATAGGCGTTTTACAAGAAATATCAGAACCTATAGCACTATGAAAATAAATAACTTTGCTCGAACAATGGCAAATATAGAATTTTGACATTTTTACTTGTACTATTTCCGTATTTCATTCTTTTCTAAGAAAATAGAAACAGTGAACTAGAAGAAGTAAAAAAAACAGGTTACGTGCGCCTAATTAAATTGTGGAGGTTTGCTCCAATCTTCACAACGCGATGTTTTGACAGCATCAGTATAAGACAACAAGTTACTGCCAAAAATGGTAGATCAGTTCCTGTTCCTAAAATGTTTTCACGATTAAAGGGAGTTTGAACTAGCTTTATAGTCGGGACTTGGGAGAAGGAATACAGTATTACCAAAAACGAGGTAAAATTTGTAATTTTGTGCACAACCATTTCTTAAATGTGCGTGAATAAGAGCTATCTGATAAAATAAGAAATATATGACATCGATGCTGTTACAAAAAAGACACAGGGATAACAAGACTGTCGATGACTCCCAAAAATACTGAAACATACATTCGTTCAATACATTCGTTGACATAAGATTTCACAAAAACAGCACTCCTCATATACCGTTGCTGCTTGCACAAAGCTGGTGCCTCGTCCTACTGTCTAGATCATCTCTATTAAATTGCTGATCACTATACACACCCGTACCCCCCCCAAAAATCCACTTTTATAATCATGAACTCACACCATCAAAAATTGTTCTTTCTGTGAATATTGAAAATTTTCAGAATTAATATATATATATATATATATATATATGCAAAGAGAGAGAGAGAGATGCCTCAAGGTGATTGAATTTACGTAAAAATGCCCAAAATAACATGAAGTGTGGTAATTTTTATTATCTACATTAAAAACTATTAATATTAAAACTAAATTCATTTTCAAGATAAAAACAAAAATTATTACTTATCAGCGTAAAAAACAATTTATTATAGATTAAAAATTCCTAACGTTTCGAACTCAATCTAATGAGTCACCTTCAGAGGTATATTTATAAAGGAGATATTTTTAAAGTTTTTATCTTATAATGTTTACAGCGTAAGTCCAAGATTTCATTTAAATTCATTTTCTTTTCTGAAAGCTTCTTATGTAGTGTTTTAAACAAATTTTGTATAAAATATGTTTTTGGAAGAGACAAAAAATGTCACCTAAATCAAGGATATTATGATTTTACAGACATTTTTACTTTTTGTATAATTATGCACAAAAGTAACCTTAAGTAAACAATTATCTTACAATTGGTAATGAAAATCGATAACAACAATTTTTTTTTAACAATCACATATTTATTTAAACATCTTTTCTTCATTCACATATTTCATATCCACTACATTTCAAAAAATGTTTCGCGATTGCATTTTATAAAGTTCCTTTTCTGCATATCTACGACTTATAACAAAAGCTGTTTTCGTCTTTGTTCTTAGTTGAACAATTAATGTCCTGCATCAATACGACAGCTGATGTAGCAACATTAATAGGGCCATTCCATGAAAACAGGTAAATTGATAGTCATTTTTAAAAATTTATTTAAATAAATATTTTTGGTATTTACTGATTGGAAACATGTCAAATTTTATGTTTTGAGTAAGAATGTAAAGTTTATCTTTTGTGGATTGGCAACACAACAGTTTAAAGATGGCTTCCATGTGCAAGCAAGTATGTTGCGTCTTACAATACATTTCGAGTGAGTTTTTTTAATAAAGAAAATCCAGTGAAACTTTAGAAATCAACATTTTAGGTAAGTCTAATATTCATTGTTTATATTTCACTAAACTGAAATATATAAGATAATTTCAAATAATTATTACAGAACACAAAAAGAACTTTGTTTCTGTGTCCCACACGTGACACAAAACATGAACTTTTTTACTTAGGAGGAAAAAGGAACGCATTTATTTTGTTTAATTGGCATTTCTAAAGCAGTTTAGTGTAGTACACTTATCCTATGCTAGTTAAAAATTTGGGTGAAATTTTTATTTGGAGAAAAATATCAAAACAAAATTGTCCCGCACGTGACACCTTATGAGCAGGACGATTATTTTTGTTTTCTGAATGTTAAATAGAGATTTATTATAGCATAGTTTGGCAGTTTAATGATTATTTTGTCCTAAGAACTTATTCTATGTAACTAAAACGAAATTAAGATTTATTTATTTTTTATTTTTATGATAGTTCATTTTTTTTCTTTTTTTGTGATGCTAATATTTTTTATTTTCATTTTTTTATAAAGTTATTTTAATAAAATTTGAACACTTTGATGGTTATTTTTATTTTAAGAACATATTGTTTTCCAGCAAGAATTGATCTACTTAATTTATAGGGATTTTTTCTATACAATAAGAAGAGTCGTGTCTTTAAGAATTTGTTATTATTCTACAGAAAAAAATAATAAAACTTCTTATCTATATTCTGTTTTTCTAAGTTTAATTTTATTTTAAGTTCATTTTTTCTATGAAATTAAGTAAATTTAGACAAAAGCGTTTATAATTGATAAAGTTTTTTTTTATTTAGCTGAAATGGAAAGATCTAAGTCTACTAGTGCTAGAAGAATGAAAAGGATGAGAGAGAAAATGTCATTAGAAAATCCTAATTTCTAAAAAGAAGAATATAAAAGGATCAGAAACAGCAGCTTCTTTTAAGATGGGTAAATGGGTAGTTGTAAAATATGATGGCATTAATTGTCCTGGTGAAATTACAAGCACCCATTATGATAGTGTTGAAGTGTCTGTCATGATAAAAAGTGGTAAATTCTACAGGTGGGCACAGTATCCAGATAAAATTCTATATTCATTTAAAGATGTAGTAAAAAAGATATTAACCACCACTGTAGCTAATAAAAGAGGTTGTTTCAAATTTCTAGAAAAATTTTGAATTTTTGTTTATACATTTACTTTATTTTATGTTTAAAAATGTCAATTTTAACATTTACTTTGTACAAAAAAAAGTTAAAATAAATATTTTTGTATTGTAAAATGTATAACATGCATTTTCTTTTTTTGCATTCCTTTATTTTTGATTTTTGAAAAGATTACTTGAATGATATTTGCAAATGTCCCACACGTGACAACCGTGTCCCGCACGTGACACTATACGTTATATATTTTTTTAGCAATTTAATAATTTTTTTTTCAAATAAGAATGCTTATTTCATGAGCATTAGACCTTTAGCCTCGAATACATATTTTTTGTTTTGAAATTGCAAAATTAGTAGAGCAGAAATGTTATCTGGATCATACAGCAAATTACAAGTGGTTGACTTCTGATGTCCTGCACGTGACGCATGCAAATTAATTAATAACTAAATCAATAAACCATTTAGGAAAAATCTGTCCCTACCTGAGATATTGTTATATCAAATATAAACATACAAAAATATGTTTATTCTTATTTCTGAAAAATCTTAAGCCCTTTAACACAATTTTGGTGGAATTATGGTGTCCGATTGTGCCGCACGTGACAGTGGAATGGCCCAATAACACATACAGAAGGCAAGTTTTTAGCAAATATTGCAGTTTTTTATGAGATTGCATTAAAATTTTATCTTTCACTCGTACCTTTCACTTATCTTTCACTGATGAAACTCTCACTCGTACCTTTTACTTATTTTTCACTGGTGAAACTATCTTCAACTTTAGTCCTTTTAAAAAACATTTATTAGAAATACAGAAATCATCCAATTTGAGAGAAAGTATTTCACACACGCAGGACCTCTCATGTACCAAATTGTCTGCACAAAGCTGATGCCTCGTCTTGCGATCGAGAACACCTCCATTAAATTGCTGATTATTGTACACATGTTACTTGTCTGACGAACCATGACTGAAAAAGAATTCATAATTAAGGCATATACCGCTATATGGATTTTGAAAAATCTCTGAAATATAATTTCTTTTCAAAAAAATTCTTTTAAATTTTATGAAATTTTGTGAACAATGTTTATTTTCAGTGTTTTAAAATTTATTTTTAAGCTTTATGTGTTTATTTAACCGTTTATTATTTTAAATATACCAAATGACATAATTTAAAAGGTGCACGTATTGAATAATTACAACAAAATTTAGATTTTCAAGATTTAGATTTTTTTTAATGTATGGTTGATAGAATACATTTAATGACATATTATTTTTCAAAACTACTTAAAATACTAAAGTCACTAATTACTTAATGAAAAACAAAAACCTTGTTAATCAGTGTAATATGTATCATTTTAAAAATCCAAGTCACTTAAATTTATATCTTCTTAAAAAGACACACAATTAATTTTACAAAATTCGAAATAGATTTCATTTTAAATAACTTCATCTTTCAGTTAATATAAATGCATAAAGATACGAACTAAAACCTTCTTCTAAATGAAATATTTTTATTTTTTTATTAAAATTCCCATTCATCATTCATTACTTTTTCTCAATCTAAAAATTTTAGCTTCTAAGTTTTGGGATTTATCATGGTTTCAGAAGAAACCAGTATTTAATTTTATGAATATTTAGCCAAAGTACTAAGAAATATTCTTCTTTTGTTTTATTTAACATGTAGAAAGCATATGTTTGTAGAAATAACTTGGAAAAGTCAATATTGTTTGAAGAATTATAGTTAATGATTTTGCATTATTTTTTAAACTTGTGAAAAATGAATATATTCTTTTTTTATCAAAAGCTTTTTTCTTTTTTTTAATATATAACTAAGTTTTGAAATATTTTTACTATTATAAATATAAATGGTTTTTCTTATATGTATTAATATATATTTCAAAATTTTAAATACATGCCTTTTTGATTTTTTTTTTTTTTTTTTTTTTTTTTTTTTTTTTTTTTTGTAGGTTTCATAGCTGCAAGATTGAAAAGTATGGACGGTACAGTTTTAAAGATTTGAAAATATTTTTGTTCAATTATTTTTATTTAGATTTTTATTCAAGAACATTATAAAAATTCATTGTAAGACGTTGTGTCATTGGGTAACCATTGTGTAAGTTATTTGTTTTCAAAGTAAAGACACTGAACGAATTCACACATTTTTCGTTAATACGACAAATTTTTACTTAGATCAGCAAGTTTTTCAATGTTATTTTGTTTTTCGTTTATTATTACCTGATAATAGCAATATTATCTATTTGTCTACGAATGTAACTTGGGATCTCATTCCATGAAAACTTTATACAGGTCCCGAAAACTCAAATGTGGTACAGTTAGATAATACTATTTTACAGATAATCATTTTTTCAAAGAATTATTTCACAGACGGTCGTCGCATACATCATCATTTTAGAGCCCAGAGACACGTATAAATTGAATATATCAATTTGTGTTACTCATAAAGTGTAACTTACATATTGCCACGAAAAAAAATAATTTTAATATTAAATTATAATTTAAATTAATAAATATGTAGTTTAAAAATATTTTCATAATGAAAACATTGAATACATTTATGGTATAGATCTCACGGATATCACATTTGAAATTTATTATACTTTGAAACTCTACCAGTGAGAGGTTTTTGTGAAATCATAGTTTAAAATCAATCGAATCTACTCCATCCTCTGAATGTTCTTCGTAAACTGGTATACTATAGAGATTTCCCGTTTATGTAATAGTATAATAAAGTATTCCACAAAAATATTAGTCCGCTTAAATTTTCTGTAATTTTTTAATTGTAATTCTTATATTCAATAAATATTTACATAGGACTATACTTATGAAAAAAATGCAAGTGTCGAGCCATCAACAGCCGTTAATAATTTCACACACCACTACCACATATCTAGATGTTCAGTTGGGATTTCGATCTTAAAACCATTGAGTATCAAATCCCAAGTTAATGCCTGTGATAATTCTCACTATGCCCTGGGGTTCACAATTGATGGAATGGGTAACAGTTTTAACAGGAGCTTTTAATCGTTGTAGCAAACTGTATGAGAAATTGCATGTAAGATCAACAGCTCTAATGGCAATGTTATAAGTAACTTATTACGTATATGGCGTAAGTATTATAAAATTGAAATTATGGTTACCTTCCAGTAAGTTCTCAAAAAAGGGAAAAATAGCAAATGGGAGAAAATATTGAATTCGGTGAACTTTGCAAATAAAAGGCGAAAGGATTTATATTTATGTAATTAAATATAAGACACTATACAATATATAATACAATATTAAATATACGATAATATGCGGAGTAGAATGATAAACGGATTATGAAGGGCTTTTTTTTTGACAGATTTTTCCAGTAAAATTAAAGAATGCGAGCTATCTGACTGGTCATCACAGGGTTTGAAACCGGGAATTTGATAGGAAAAACTATTGGAACCCTAAATAGATTAAATTCCAACTAGCCTGGTCTGGTAAAGTATTCGAAATACTTGTCCAAAAAACATTTCGTAGGCAATAACTGGATGGATTGTGAAGTCACTAATGCACAAGGTAATGTACATTGGCCTGGTTATATTCGAAAATGCACAGCAAAACATAATGAATGATGCTTCAAAATTATCTCCTATATCATTTACATCGTTTTGGCTGAATTCTTTTAATTTTTAATACGATAATGCATCGAAACATTCCATTAACATCAAGAAACAATAATTGTTTACTAAAAAAATGATTACGGAATTCATCAGTATTTTCATCAGGTTTCAATCACATGGAATTTATTTTGAGGGGTTTTGTACACAGAATAAATCATAAAAAATTGAATTATAGTTCAATTATGAAATTAAAAATAGCTATTCAAAATGCGTGGGACAATTTGAAGCAAAATGCTTAAAAAACGTTTTGTGCAACATGGAAGACAGATTATTTTATCTCATTTGTAAAAATGGTGATACAATTAATTCACAGATTATACAGACCATTTAATTCATAGATTATATAGATTTATATTGTAAGCAACATGTTTTACGTTTTTTAACTAATTTCAAATGCTTAATTAATTAATTTATTACAAAATTTTGGGATTTTCAGGCGGGATTTTGAATTTACCCTCAGTTTCTTTCATTTTATGATGTCGTACTATTAATATATTCATGTGAAATATTTCGAAGTATTATTTTTTGGGATGGACCTACACTTTTGTAACACTTTATTTTTCATTGGTGTTGAATTTTAAAATAAAATGTAGAAGTCACTTTCTAAACAATGATGTTTTTTGAAATATCGCAAGAAATACTATACTTTAATGTTATATTTTTACTTAAAATAGCAACATTGCGATACATTAAAATTTTTCATTTTCAAAATTCTATTTAAATATTTCAAAGGTTTTGGATGTGATCATACAAGTATGGTAAACACAGGGGGGGGGATCTCACATGGAGAAATTCATTAAGAACCTATTTTCTTTAGAATAGTTTTTTTATGCAATTTATGAATTTGCAGGTCCACTTCAAAGAAGTAAAGAGATTTCTGCATGTTTTGATGTAGGAAAACTCATTTAAAATTCTAATTATTATGTAAAAAACAGGACAAATGTTATTCTCTGAAGGTAAGCCATTATTTCTTTAGCCATTAATTTACGAAATAAATCAAAATGACTGTTTTACAACATCACAAATTTGTAAGTTTAGAATATATTTTTCTGATATGAAATCGTAATAACAAACATTATTTGTGAAAACAATTCTTTACTTTTATAACATGATTATGCTTGTCTTTAGCGATGTATTGGAAATAACTGCATTTTTTGTAAGTTATTCCATTTCTCGTGTTCCATAATATCATATTCTTTTCTCACAACTGTGAATTAAACTCATTATTATAATGCCGTGAAAAATAGTTAATGTTTGAAATTTTTAATGTTAGGTTTTAGTATTTTATTTAAATTTTTATTCTATGAAAGATTATTTTATGTATTACATACGCTTTAAGAATAGAGTTATATTTATGTTTTAATTTTTAAAATAGATATTCTTTAACTTTTACTTAAATAAATATTTTTTATTTAAAAAAAAATTGTGTTATATCGCTATAATTTCGACACAAATTACTTCACAGAGGCGGTTGTCTTTTAAGAAAATTTCGCCAAGTAAATCATAAGATTGTAATGAAACCAAAAAAGTTGGTATTTAATATACAGAATCTAATATAAATAGTTTCCAATAAAGCTAGCTATGCATAGAAAGGAAGAGATATTATTATAAAATTATGAGGTATAATTGTAGAATATAATAAACTTTAAAATGGAATAAATTAATAGTTGAAAATGTGGTGTATTATAAAATTATACCAAAAAGAGAAAAAACTTCATGCATATAAATAGAAGGCATGTTGTTATGATTATTCAGAATGCGTTATTTTTAATCAATCATAACAAGAGAAGTTTGAGTTTAGAGCATTCAAGAGAAATTCCTGAATAGATTTAGTGTTAGATAGAACTGGGAGACTGTCAGGCATAAGAAGTAGTGATTTTGAATAATGCGTGAATGAAAAATTAATGATGTGAAAGGTTTTATATATATATAACAAAGGTACCTCATTTTCTGGAAAATAATTCTTAGAACGCACCATGGTAATAAATAAATGCTAATAGTATAAGTTGGTATAACCATGATATATTTTACCTATAAGGTACCTGTTCCCAATATGGACACCCTAAGGAAAATGTTTTTTTCCACCCCCATGTACACGTCATAGGACTCCAAAAATATGCGACCATTATCCCTGGACTATTGACTATATTAATTAAAATTAGCGACCTTGTAAGTATTCTGGTTTCCTTAAAATGATAAAAACAAAAAAGTTTACAACTGCCCATATAAGAAACTACCTTTCCCTATTATGGACATGCATGTTCATATTAGGGAGAGGTGGCTCCTTATTGACCTACTATACAGGGTGTATAGAAAAGCCACTCTTCCAAGGGATTTTAGTGGAGAGGGAATATAAAATTATATCTTAAAATTATTTCGGAAGAGGAGGGGACACAGTAAATATCTTCAGAACATGCACTTTAGAAGGGAGAAGCATTCTCGGTTGTGGCCCTTCGAAGACCCATGCAAAGAACCTGAGCTACTACTAAATATTATGAAATAATATTATTGGTTTTGCTTAGCTTTATTGCATCTGTCTGCACAATTTACATATGTCTTTAAACAGTCCTCAGAGGACAGACAAATAAAAGCGTCTTCATCGTAGGCGGTAAATCCCACACAGTCCACATAGACATATCTGCCGCATATAATGCGTAGAGGCATGTCTGCAACAGTATCATTGCAGCATGAGAAGCAGTATCAGCTCTCCTTTGTTGAGGAAGTCATACCGTTTGTACCTGCAGTTTCGCCAACAGATACCCTACTGAGGGGAGACTTGATTTTTCTGCAAGGAATTTTAGGAGGATTTTTTCCTTGGGGGATTGTTCAGATGGCATCTTTTTGAACAAAAATTTTACCACTTTGATGCCTTTTAAATTTATTGCCTGCCGACGTTGTTTCTTCTTCCTTCTTACAGTTGGAGTCGATGGGGACATAAGGTGTCTATATTGGGATTCGGGCGTAGCTTTACTAAATCTTGTAACAAATAAATAAGGAAAATATTTTAAAGCAAAATATGCAATAGCAATCGAAAATATGTGTTATTAGATTTCTACAATACTCCACTTTTCAATATTTAATGTAATTTTACCATAACTAATAAGAATTTAAGTTCACAAGTAATTAAGATCAGCGCACCTCGAAACAACAAGCTTCCTTGTAAATGGAGAACAGCGCACTTTTTTGCACTTTATACCCTTAATTATCTTTTCAACTACTTTTCTTCGTCGACATGCTGAGACAACTCTCGATCAAAATTATTACTTTTAAAAATATTAGGGGTGTCCATATTGAGAGCACTGACCATATAGGGCACAAGTACCTTAGTATTTCTTATTTTTTCTTCCCTTTTATAAGATAAACATATTATTGGCCCAAAAGTGCACATCTATCTTATAAAAATGCATTTTTTACTTGATTACTGTCCGAATTAATTTTTTAAAATATCAACTTACATTTTTTTTGTTTGTTTAAAAGAATATCACAATGAGAAGCTATGAAATATGAAAAACGAACGGTAAGAATGCACATACGTGTACATTCTTACCGTAACATTTGTTTTTTACTATTTTAAAATCTAATAGATTTTATTTAAATAAGAATTATTTAACTTAACATGTTTGAAGCAGCTTTATTTGCACTAGCTTATGTTATATATATATACAGTCAGTACCGGCTATATGGTCACCCGCTTATAAGGTCATCCCACTTATATGGTCAGTTTTCTTAAGTCCCGTCTAACTTAATAGAAAATATGTGTTAAATCTCACCACTATATAGTCATTTTATTTTTCCGCGTATCGGTTATACGTTCGCTTTTTTTCAATCTTTTCAACGCTGTTTTCGGCATTCTTTTTTTAAATAACTTTTGTAACATTTTTTTTTTCAGGTGGGAAGAAACATAGCAGACGACCTAAAAGAAATTAGTCTCTCAGACGCCGGAATGCGTGAACTGATGCCTTTACTTCCCTCCCCTTTCTCAGCCTGATTTCTCTTTTAAGTTGAATCACCCCCCCCCCCACCCTCAATTCTCTTCCTCCCAAAAGTCATCAGATTGATATCTATATGTTTATTGGTTAGAGTTTTCTCTTTGTTTGTAAAGTTTACTAAAATTAAGATGTAATTGAAAAAAAGAAAAAAATTGTTCCATTTGGATCAAACGCGTCAAATAAGAACACTTGTTTTTTATTATGGCTTCGAAAAGAAAAAAAAATATCATTTGCTAAAAAAGGTTGACTGATCAAAAAGTTTAAAATTTCTATCTTTCTAAAACTGCGTTTGCCAAAGTAAAGTAGATATCACTAAACAACATTTTAGCAGCTAATTTTACTCACCAAATGTTCGTAGGTGTATTGAAGAAAGAAACCGTTAGCGCTTGTCACATCGGATTTCACAGTTCACCAATGTCTGAAGAATTATTGGAAGACGCGGAAGAGGATCTCCCCTTAACTGATCTGGCCAAAAAAACTGCGGAATAGATGTTATTCGATTCCTGGCGAAAAATTATATTCAAAGATTGATGAAGACCTTGCTACTAAGAGTAAAGCTTAAAGAAAAGATACAAGATATTGTTTCTAATGTGTTAAATTTGAATGCCGAAGGAAGCGATGATGAAGATGATAGTGGATGTGAAATCAGTAACATCATTAGATGCACTTAAAGCTATCGGTGATTTCAGATGATTTTTATTAATTCCGAAGCAGCAAATGGACATTTAAAAGCTGTTAGAGATTTAGAAAGAGTTCCATTAACAACCAAGAAAAGCAAGTAAACTTGCATAACTAAATATTTTTAAAATGCGCAGTGAATATGGGTGCAATGTACGTATGTGTAATGTACGCGTGCTGTATTCTGATTGGTAAGGTAAGCTAATAAATTTCTCAAGAATTGTGTTTGTTACTGCACTTTTTACTCACTAATTAATTTTTAAAATGTTCTTAAAAGTTTAATTGTTTGTTCATTATAAGCACTATATTCTGATAAATGAATATAATCCTGGCATAATTCAGGGCTTTTACGCTTCAAAAACTTTCAAGCACCTCTTACCTGAATTTTCGTAAAGTAAATTTGTTTCATTTAATGGATCAAAATTCTCTCTTCAGATATAGCGAGCAGTACTCTATGAAATTTCTGGTACTAAAATACTTAAAATCTCTCGAATTCCCTGATACGTACGAAGCCGGTAATTAAATAGTGTAATAATTGTAGTATTGTTTCGTGTATATGGTCACCCCGCTTATATGATCTAATTTTTCTGGACCGCTGAATTTACCGTATAACCGATACTGACTGTATATATATATATAAACACTAGGGAGATGAACATGGTCTACATACATGGGACATGGGGAGATTTCTAGATAGGGTTTTTATTTCTTTTTCTAAGACTATTCTGTATAGGGAGTATCCAGAGTTATATGCTTCTTCTGATATTATTTTAAATTTTCAAAGGCTGCAATACAACTACTTTGAAAATGGGAAATTATTCAGATTGCTCAATTGTTTCAAAATAGAAAATAGAAAAAAAAGAATCTACCTCAAACTGATCCCGCAGCCGATTATTGAGTTCTAGGAATAAGAAACAATAGCTTGAAGCGAAATCGGGCGCCTCTTAGATTCCTCAACCGCAACTCGAGATGAGGGTGAAGTGGCGGGGCGGGAGTAAACAATCTTGGAACTCGGTAGTTTTTTTTTTTTTTTTTTTTTTTTTTTTGATTAGTTAACCCACATGGCCATAAATAAGCTGAATCGCATTCATGATCATTTGGAAGTTATTTTTCGGTCGTAGGGAAAAGCCTCCAACTTCTTCACTGTGATCTTTCACATCTTGGATCATCTGCAAGGGACTTGAGGCTAGTTTGAAAATTCCCTTTCCCGTCTAACAACAGTGTTATACGAAGGAATATCACTTCAATAAGCAGCCAACATTTCCCTGTGAATTTGTGGGCACTGACTGAAGGGATTTGAAGAAGGCAGCTTCTACATACTCGATCGTGGGAGTCACTTCAATCACTTGCTTTCTGAAAACAAACAAATCTAATTGATTACTGCTATTTAAAACATTAGGTACACAAAGATAAATGAATGTGCAAAAAATATTTTTCCAGTTATTTTATATTTTTCCTAGTGATATTTAGAACTTTAACCTTTCGCCGGGCGCGCAAATTTTCATCGCATGAACGGGCGTGCGTTGTAGATTGTACAACAGGCGAAAAACAATCAATTACTGCTGCTTTATTTTACTTTTACAAATAATTTAACTTACATATATCATACAAGCTATGTATGATCACAGTTTATGAAAGGATTCTGCAATACACTTATTTTGTTGTAACATACTAAAGCAAAAGTTTAAAGGTATACGAAGCTACTTGCTACTACCATCACAAAGAATAAAAATTAATAATGAATTACTAAACAATAATTAAGTAATTTCCATACAATAATATAATACAATACAATACAATAATAGGTAACTTTTTTAAAAGCTGTTTACAGATAAACCTTGCGCATTACATGCAATTTTAACAGATTAAAATGACAGGTGCAGCTAATTGTGCAATCTGAAATACAAATAACTTTAGGGAACTGGGTAAAGAAATCCAGTAAACGAATACAAAAGGTTATTAATACCCAATATTGCTTGAATTTTATTTTAAAAAAATAAATAATAATATGAATGTTGTACTTTTTACAACGGCGCGCCCGCCTGAAAATTAGGTTACCCTGAGTATTTATTAAAATACTAAAAAAATTCACAAAAACTTTTTTTAGTAAATCAATTCCATTTCTATACACAGAGTTGTGAATTTTATATGTTTGAATGAAGTGTTTAAAAAGTCTTGTGAAAGAAGGTTAGATTATTTCTATTTTAGATTTAAAATTAATTCATAATACCATTTGAGAAAACAAATATTTTAATAAGTTCGAATCTACGTGAAAACTAATCATAGAACTAGGAAACATCTCAAATATTATTTTCTCAATATATATGACAAATATTATTTCAGAAAAAAATTAAATCTTAGAATATATGGATAAAAATACATGGAAAAATAATACTTAAAAATAAGTAAGCAATCCTTACAAATCTTGCAAAAAATAATCAAACGACAGGAAGTTATTGAAAGTGGTAGTATAAGTACTTCTAAATACAATCAATTTTACATAATACTTCAGATACTTAAATAGCGTATCCAATTTATAATAAAGTTCAAAGATTTAGCAGAGATTCAAGTCTTTCGTTTTTTATTGATTACATGTCCTGGGTATAAAATCAGAAATAAAAATTCAAAGATTAATAGGAATAGTGTCAGTCAATTTTTCTTCCAAAAACATGTATATTTTCAAGAGGTGCTCAAGATTATCTAAGATTACTTTCAAAGTCGAGAATATAGACTACCTTATTTCGAGTTAGTTATTTTTGTATGAAAAATATTGATTTAAAAATTTTTTCTACATGAAATAAATTTATAGAGAATTTTGGAATTAAAATTAAATCCACCTATTTATAAATTCATTTGCATTCAAATAGAGAAAATTACATGCAAGTTTCCAAAAATCTTAAATCGATTCAGTTTATATTAAACTACATGACAAATTATATTTAACTCTTAAAGTATAGCTTATTTTTAAACGATTAAAAAACTTTTTAAAATCTATTACTGTTAAATTTATTTCTTGTTTACTTATTATAATTTCTTAGTTTTGGAGCAAGCCAAAGTATGTCTAAAATTTTTGTTTTCTTTTCTCAGATCGGCAAAGTTTTTTTTATGACCACCCTGTATTTTTATGAGTTAGATAATGTTACATCTAAAATAGAAATTTATATCTTGATTTTAAAGCAATAAAACATATTTTTCTGATAATTTCTGACTATAACATTTGGACAAAATAGAAAAAATCTCGGTACTAGAAAATATCACATACATTAATACAAAGCTATATTATCAAACTCAGAAACCATATTATATATATTACAATTCGACACGTAAAAGGCGATAAGTTAACTTTAACAACATACCAAAAAAATCGAAAATATAGATGTTTGTCAACGACCATTCAATGAAATAAATGGATCAGAACCTATGAGTGTTACAATATAATGTACTGAAAAAACGAATCTTTTAAGCATTTCAAGCAATAAATCGCCATTAGTGACTTATAAGAATGCAAATAACTAAACGATCTCTTAAAATATTTAAAACAAATTAAAAAAATTAAAAAGTCCTCAAACAGGAAATCTTAAATACTTAAAACTTAACGCGACAATTTTACGCAGCATCGATTTTAACCTCATAAAGATTACTTGAAATTATAGATATTAGTTCACGTCTCTGAATCTTTCTTTGTTCCTAGCGGTAAAAAGTTCAAAAAGACACAAATGTGCTGTCACACAGAAAATTTTTTAATTTAACTTCAAATACTTACTCTCTCATTGAAAGCCCAGTGTAATTGTAATGCTTTATTTTTCCTTTCTACAAATTCATCGCACAAATAGACTTTTAATCACAATATGTTCCTAGATATGAGAGTTATAAATTTATACTCCGAATCAAAAACTTACCTACGTATTTTTCGCCATTGAAATTTCCATTCAACAGAGAAGAAATATTAATGTCACAGTTTGTATTCATTTTTATTAAACCGCATAAGCGATTATTTAAAGAACGGTTGTATTAAATATAAATACTAAAATATTTGTAAAATATGGCATAGTTTGCACCTAAAACTTTGCATAAAAATATAAAAAATTATTTAAATGTATTTTTCCTTACAACGCGTATCGCAATTTTCTTCTGGAATTTTTTTTCGTTTAAACACGTTACATTTAATAAAAATAAAAGTAAATTTTAATGATTTTTTTCATCATGATTAATTTAATTTTTCAGGTACCTTAAAATTTTCCCGTCAATTGCAGCACCAGTAATTTCTATGCTGAAAATTTTCCATTTTAAACAATCTGTTTTACTGCCTGTTCGCTTGGTATATGTTTCACCTTTTCATATACCCCATATTTTCTTCAAAACTCGTCTACATCTATGAGGATAATCTTTCTACCATAATTTATTTTTTTAGCAGAATATGCAATTATATGATTAACTGATATATCAAAAGTATTTGTAAATGCAACTGGCAGCTGACAAATGCACAGCATTTTTGAAGTACATTTTTCATAACTTTTGTCTAATATATCAATAACTGTATTAAGTTTGTTCTAATCTTTTGATTGCGGGCTGGAACGACGACTGTTTTTTAAATTTATTCGTACCAAAATTTGCAGATAAATGTCCTTCTGATTGATTTCTCCAAAAATTATTCTGGTAT
Organism: Maratus speculifer; assembly: GCA_964019185.1. Classification (NCBI taxonomy): domain Eukaryota; kingdom Metazoa; phylum Arthropoda; class Arachnida; order Araneae; family Salticidae; genus Maratus; species Maratus speculifer. Next base: position 207,688,380 of record OZ025289.1, on the reverse strand, counting down.
ATGTCCATGAAACAGAATAGTTTTCAAAAAGTGGTGTTAACAGTATACAGTAATACTCTCTGGGGCGACATTTGTCCTTACCCAGTAATCAAAGGGTTAATAAATGATAAATTCTGATTTTTTTTTTTTCATTTTTGTGCAATTTATTTTGAAGAAATACGATTTATTTTTAGAATATTGATTTAATTTGGAGAATATCAATTTAGTTTTTTATCAAAAATTCTTTTTTTCCAATGTAAGAAGTATGTACCGCATTGATATAAAAACAATACATTAACAGTAACTTCATTAATCTTTTGTTCCAACTCCATTCTTTAGGGACAGATGACTCATTTTTTCTTATTGTGTTAATTATTGAAATATTCATTCTCAACAGCAATTGGCAAAATTCCTACTGATAGGTGATAGGTGATAGGTGACGACCATCCTATCAATCCAGTGATAGGTGACGACTTTTCATCGAATACTTCACAATTCTGCTATTCTAGAATATCGCAAGTAATATATTCCTCAAACACCAATCAATATAATAAGTTAAAAAAATTCATATTTTACACCATCATTTGAAAATTGATTATTTTGCTACGTTATTGTCTGATTTTTACATGAACAATTAAGTTAATTTGGCTCTTACACCTTCTTCATCAGACAAAAGGGAATTTTTAATTGATTCTTGATGTTTTTTCTCCGATACACCTTCATATACAAAAAAATATATTTTTTTTTCATTTACGTTATAAACTTTCAATATTTTAAGATACAACAGCGATGTAGCAAACGTGCAAAAAAGTTCTTTTCGACACAAATATTCGAATTAATTCTGATAAATAATCTTTTCCACATCTGACAAAAAATATAAGATTAAAACCTTTTCCAATATCACTTCTTCACCTAAGAATAATAGGGTTCTAACCGCTATTTTATTTTAAAAATGACTTTTCGGCATATGAATGTTATATTTGTATCTATGAATAAAATTTCTGCATTAAAAATTCGTTACATATATTTTTTTCGCTTGCGATAGAGATTTAATATAGTTCTGTTAGAAATTTAAGAAAGGGGTCAGAATAACACAGTTCTATGTGCAAAACAATCGCAGACAGCATATCATATAATATATTGTTATTTTATTTTATAATTTATACGAAAATCTGTTATATTTTAATCCTTGTGTGAAAGAATAAATTCTTTTGGTAAATAAATCATCTTTCGACAAAATATTGAAGAATTTTGTATTAGTAAAAATGATTTTAAATATGTTTTTTAGTAATTTGATAAGCAAAATTAATTTTGCTAAATTTTATTTTATTAGTGGACGTGATCCATGCAAGGAGGAAGTTCTAATCATTATTAATCCACATTCAGAAAAACCTGTGTGGAGAATGGATTACAGAATAGATGAAGTAACTGTTTTAGATATTTTTGTACTAAATCAATTCTTAAAAGATCGGTAAAGAAAATTCCTAAAAGTCAAATTAATAAAAAATTCTAAGAATGTTTCATAAGTTAAAAATATCTTTGTGCAGTTAAATGCATCCTCCTGCCATTATCTTGACCCAAGCTCCGAATAAAGTCGAAAGAGTGTTAATTCTAAAAGAAAGGTTGTTTCGCCTATACATATAAAAACATTTAAATATTGCTTAAGTGCTTGAAAATTTAACTGCTCAAAAGGCGCCTCGAAATAACAAAGACGCATTTATTCAATGTATATTGTAATCTGTAACAAAATGGGAAATATTACCATTGGAAAAATAGCTGATTTCTTGGGTAAGCAAAAAAAGATTAAGCACCAGCATAAATTCCCATAAACAGAAGTATTTTTTTTTTATTTTTTATGAGAAGTGACAGGGTTAGAGGATTAAAAAGGGTATCCATCATTCAGAAACCTTTTTACAGAGTGTATGAAAATAAGGATATTTAATCGCACTACAATCTCATGATCAATCATGTCAACTAGCAATCTCATGAGCAATCTCGCATCATGTTAAGGGTAAAATGAAATATCATATTCAAAGTAAGATTGAGTCTCATTACAACAGAGCAAACACAAAAAAACATACTGAGAATCAGAGTTTAGCTAACAAGTAATGTATGATTCCTACATTCGTAAATGTAGAGAAAACGACAAAGATCCAGTGATATATTTCATTTAATTTCAATATAGCTATTTTTTAAATTAATTTCCATGCTCTCCCTTTCTCTTTCCTTCCCCAGCCTATTAAAATAACACAATAAAAAGAGGATGCTTTCATATTTAACATAATTTAATATATAAGACAGTTTGTGTTTAATTAAATAATATATTTAATTTATAGAAATTCATTAATTTTGCGAAGATAGTATTATTAGTCTGAATAAGTGAAAGCAGCAGTTTGCTGTTATTATATTAAAATGTAGTTAGTAATAAATACTGTACAGTCCACTGATGTTCGTTTGAATTAATCAACAAAATTTTACTTTGTTAAGCAATAAAAAGTTACACAATTTAAGAATAACATGGTCCTTCCATGATAGAATCCTGTTATTCTAAGTATGATACGATGTTTGAGAATTAGACGGTTCTGTCATTTTTTTTAAATAACAATTAAAAAAATCCTATAAAATATTATTTACGAGCTTTGATTTTGCAGAATTTCTGTCTGTATCTACGTAAAAACATATTAATGCATTTTTTAAAACTTTAATGGCTGCACGTACAGAGCATGTCTATTTTCAAAATGTTTTAACTACAAAGTGAGTTTTGGCCAGATAGAACCATCTTATTCTTAGGTGACGACTTTTCATCGAATACTTCACAATTCTGTTTTCTGTCTATTGTTCTTGTCACTCATGAATGCGTTCCACGACTATATTTCATAAATTATCCACAAGAAACTTTTTCTTCAAATAAAGTAGAGGACCGTTTCTTCTTGGTTCAATTTCTATAAGCATACATGAAGGTGCATTTTTCATGCGATGAAAAAAATATTCCTATTAAACTTTTATTTTAGTGCGTGATACATTTTAACAAAAGATACAAAAGGCATAAAACAATGCGAAGCTTTAGAGATTGAAGAGAAAATTATTCCGAAGGTCTATCAGAAGGTTTTCTTGTTTCATAATAAGTTTATTCTAAGTGTGATGAAATATATACAAATATGTACAATACCAGATATTCTGGTATTTCCACTATTATTCAATTAATGTAACATTCCAAAGATCCATTAAATTCAACTACTCTCATAAACTAAAACTAAAAACATTCCAAAACACTGGTCGTCAAGGCAACGAAACTAGTTGCCACTTAGCATCATATAAATACATTATAATTACATCGCTCGATCGCAGACGAGAAACAAACGTCATTTTCATCGGAGGAGATTTCGCAACATCCTCCCCCCCGATGAATACATTCATCAAAATTAAATGCAAACAAAAATGAACAATAATAAGGTAAATATATATAACAAATACAATTATTTTACTTACTTAGAGAAATCATAATATATTAATTAAAGTTCTAACTTATAAATCAGTTGTATGGGTCGTTTTATAAACCCTGATGCTGTCTTCAACATTACACTTCTGACCTTTTCATCTCGTCCCTTGAAAAGTTCGGTGATTTTAGCTAATTTCCACAAATGTCTCGGGACCTTGTCATCACCTACTAAAACTACATCATTTACATTAAATTCACAATTTTCACTTATGGGATGTACATTATATATACCTTTTAGTTGGAGCAGATATTCTCCCTTCCAACGTTTCCAAAATTGGTTCAACAATTTTTCTCTATACAAATATCTTTTCAATAAAAATCTTTTTGAGCTGGAGAAGATCTGCTCATTGTTACGACCAGCCTGGTGGTGAGGTAAGGATGTTATCCTTTCCCCGATTAAAAAATGTGATGGGGTGAGAGGTGATGGTTCTGAAGCATCATTATATACATACGTAATGGGCCGAGAATTCAAAATTGCCTCAATTTCGGTCAGAATAGTTTGTAATTCTTCAAATAATAATAAAGCCCTCCCTAATATTTTCCTTAATATAATTTTAGTCATCTTAACCATCCTCTCCCAATAACCACCCCACCAAGCTGCTCTTTCAACAATATATATAAATTTTATGCCCTTTTTTCCAAAGTAATTTTGGACATTTGGGTCTGCAACGTTCGCGTAGAGTGTTTTTAGTTCATTTTCAGCTGCTTTGAAGGTTTTGGCATTGTCGCAGTTAACAGTTCTGCATATCCCTCTTCGAGAGACAAATCTTCTGAACGCCATTAAGAATTGTTCAATGTGGAGACTACTAACGATTTCCAAATGGATGGCGCCAGTAACAGCACATGTGAAAAGTGCAATGTACACCTTGTCTTTGTCTTTAACATATAAAGGTCCTGCGAAGTCAATACCAGTAACTTCAAACGTTTTAGATTCATAGATTCTATTAAGTGGTGATGGAGCTGTCACTTGACTGCCAGGTTTAGCTTTAAATTTTTTAACAATCGTATCTTCTTCTTCTTTGGCATATTCTTGTTTCGTATGCAAGGCTAACATTCCGTCTTTATCTGCATGAATATGTTCCTCTGAATACAGTTCGGGATGATCATTCATGAATGTCAAAACATACGGATCAGCATCAGTCAGTTCGAATATTTTACTTGACGCTCGAATATGAGCTCCTACATAGACATCATCCGCTTGGTAGTAAACTGGCCGGATATTTGGATCCACTTGCTTCTTATGTATCTTATCTTTTTTGTAGAAGAGTCCGCCAGGAAAACCTGAGTTTGGAACTGATTCTTCGTCAATGGATACAGAATCATCGCTCGGATAAAATGAGACCACAAACTGTCTGAAGTTATCATCTGCCATTAGAGAAACCAATCGAGCTTTAAATCTCAGTACAACTTGGTTTAAATGAAGTTCCTTCCTGAAATCTTTTTTAACGGGCTTTGTAACTAAGGATAAGCAGTTCTGTAGTGAGTCGTCCCAAGCTCCTATTCCTGTATGCGGGGGAATATTCTTAGGCGGAAGCGGCTTCGGTTTTTCAGCTACTGCAATGCTTTCCATTTCTTCTACACCTAGATGGGTTTTGTAATAATGACGAGTGAAATGGTCGCAGTCATAAAGGAATATTTTCTTCCTGAAAACCAAGATGTCTTTTCCAATCCTGAAATTCTTTGGATGAAACCTTTCTACGTCTTCGTCTTTGATGTCCATGTAACTGAATGGGATGTTTTCCGGTAATTCATTTCTGTCTACTGGTATTTTCTGTCGTTTTATGAGAACTTTATAGGGGTCTCGTCCGCTGGTTGGTGGATGGTCTTCGAGAACTTCCATAGTATCATCAGATAAGTAATACTGCAAAATAACTCTCCGCATTTCTGGCGGGTCGTTTAAGACATCTTGCCAAGTTACGTAGAACCTCAATACCCCTTTATCGTATTTGAAAAATGTAAAGAGTTTCTTCTCTTCAAAGCTCTGAGGCACAGTTTCATTTCGAGGCTCCATTGCTCTATGCTGCACTGTATGTGGATCAAGAGGAATTTCTTCAGGATCATTGAGCTCAATGCCAGCATTTATTAGATATTCCCTTGTCCACTGATCACAATCAGTAAGTCGAATTGTAATGCTATGTACATGAATGTCTTGACCCAAATTCAAATATTTCCATAAGTAACGCTGTCCTTTTCCTTTAGGATGAGGAAACATTTGTCGCTTGAAAATGGTTCTCTGGCATTTTGTTGCTGTCGTATTCATTATTTTCAATAATGGACTCAATTCAGTTTTAAGAGTGTCAGAATTATCATTCCAAATTAAACCCAAAATCTTTAAGGACACATTAGAATAAATAGGATCTTCACGACATTCTAGGTTATTATTCTTCCACTGTTCAGTTAAATTTAGTGAATTAGAAGTCCATCGCCTTAACTTTTACGGAGGGGCTGTGACAGCATCTGTCCGGGCTTACATGTATTTTCAGGTAGACACTGAGCGAGCCCCTGCGTAAAGGTTAAATTCATGTTGGCTGCTTTTAAAATAGATAAGGCATCTTTAGTTACCGTAATGGCTTCTTCTACAGTGTCCGTTCCATTAATTAGGTCGTCGACATGTAGTTCTTTCAGAATGTTATATGCCTCTGGATTCGAAGTTTTATATTTTTTCAAATGCAGTCTAATGGTACCGCTCAAAAGGAATGGACTACATTTAACACCGAAGGCTGCTCTGGCGAATTAGAATTCTGACATCACGGCCACAGAAATCGAGATCTTCCCCGCCCTTATACCATAAAAACTGTAAAAATTTCCTATCTTCCTCTACAATACCGACCTCAAGAAAGGCTCTTTGTATGTCCGCGCAAAAAGCAATTCGATGATAGCGAAATTTTAAAATAATTTTAAGTAAATCTGTATTAAGATTGGGACCACTATCTAAACAATCGTTAAGAGAGTGTGCATGTTTATCCTTGGAAGACGCATCGTATACAATCCTAACTTTAGTACTTTCTTTAGAATCGCGCACTACTGCATGGTGAGGCATAAAATATCCCTTATCTTTATCAAGTTCGGATTGACATTCAATTTGTTCAATTATACCCTCTTTTAGCTGTTCCTCAATAATATCCTTATATTTAATGTACAAATCAGGATCGCGACAAAATTTATTGCATAGGCTCATCAAACGCCGTTCTGCAATCTCATAATTACTTTTAAATTCCTTAAAATTTTCCTTCCACAACAGCCTAGTTTCATATCTGTTACTTTTATATAAGGTATTTTGTTCAAATTTATTGATAATGTCTAAATCTGATCGCGACATTTCCTTATCTGGTTTTATTCCTATTGCCTCCAATTCCCATAAATTTTTAACTCTCTCATATTCTAACTCTTCCCTCATAACAATCGCATGATTTACCAAAATATCTCTAGATTCCGAATTTCCTTCCCTACCTTGAACTACAAATCCGAACAAACTCTCTGTTGCAACTAAACATCTACTTAATCTAACAATTTTATCACACAAAACTTCCCATATATAGTCTGAACCGATCAAAATGTGTATATCTTTACTAGTTGCATTATCAGATAATTTAATTCCTTGACGTAGTGCATGATTCTTAACCCATTGAGAAGGAATTTCAATTTTTCCATGCGTAATCTTATCAATCACCATGGCTTGTATTTTGATAGATTCATGAGAATCTGTTATATTTTCCAATTCAATTTCCACTATATCATAACACTGAACTGATTTAGTTTGTTTATCCGCAAAGGAATGGATTCGAAATGTTTCTCTTTTTATGATCTTTAAACCTAACGAATCCACAATCCGTTTTTCAACAAAAGTCCGATTCGATCCCCCATCTAACAAAACACGAACAATTTTAGATTTTTTGTTTCCCTTTGCTATTGCATTGAGTGTCTGCAACAAAACAGGAGAACATTCTTTTCTTTCCCTTTTATTTTTGAAACATCTGGTGGAAGCTAATGACGTCACAATCTCTGGCGTCGAGTCAGAGCTTTTATCATCCGAATTATTTTTAACGGAGGACAGCGATTTGTCGCAAATTAATTCATTGTGACGCAATTTGCAAATTTTACATAACTGATTCCTTTTAAAACAAAATTTAGCGATGTGTTTTCGTTTAAGGCAAATAAAACAACGACCATTACTAAGAGAATTTTTTCTTTCATTTATTGTCAGAGGACAGTTTATACTTGCGTGATTCTTATCCAGACAAAAAATGCAAGTTTCATTCGTAGCAATCGTTAAGACAGCGGCTGAAGAAAGCTTTGAGTTATCATTTCTTTTCTGATCCAAATAATTTTTATTTTTACTGTTTTGAATTATTTCCTTATTACGGAATGTTGATTCATTTGTATTCCCACCCTTAGAATTAGCTAACAATACCGACATTCTACCTCCTTCCTCAAAAATTCCATTAAATTCTTAATATCAAATAATTCACTCGTTTCCCGATTCCTATTATAACTCAAATTTAAATCTTCGGGAATTTTCTGTAAAATTACCGGACATAACAAGTTACTGTATGTTTCAGTTGCAACATCAAGCGATTGTAGTGATCGAATCTGTACTTCAATCGCGTCATACATTTTTCTTAACCCTACTACATTCGAAGAATTCCTTACAGGTTCCGTAAGCAAAAGCTTATTCATATGGGAACTAATTATTAAATCCGATCTCCCAAATCTACTTTTCAATAATTGAATTGATGAATCACAATTCTCATTCGTTAGCGAAAAGCCAGAAACAGCAGTTAATGCTAATCCACCTAAATACGTCTTTAAATAAGTGAATTTCTCGATTTTACTCAATGAGTCGTTGTTATGAACAGCAACCTCATATGAGTTCCAGCCACTGACTACAGTCCCCATAAAACTTAACTATATTCAATTTTGGCAATTTAAGTGTTCTGGTTTCGTTATGCAAGATCGTGGGTGAAAGGTCACTGTTATATATCACTGGCTTATCCTTAGAGGCAGTATCATTAGATTTAATGTCGTTTTCTTTTATAAAACGCGTCATTCTACCTCGATATTTAACTATCTTTTCTATATATTCTTCACAACACGAAACTTCATTTTCAACCTCTTTAATATCCGTGAGCTCAAAAATTTCTTTATCTAGCTCTTTTAGTTCCGAAAATTTTTCATTTATTTGTTCCTGACAATCTTTAATTTCTTCTATTTTCAAAGAAATTTCCATATCATTATTCTTCAAAATAGATTCAATTTTAGAAATTAGTTTCGTTGTACTCCCTCGAACGGAAGTACGTTTCTTTTTTATTTTTTCCAGATCCATATTCAAAACGATATAATAAAATATTTCCAAACGAAACTAAATTTCAATAATCATCTATTCTCAATCCGAGATTAAAATAATTAATTTATCAATTTCGGAACTAAAACAATAAATTTCATAACGAAACCAAAACATTCTATTTATTTATTTTCAAACGATCAGGTCTTGGGGCACCATGAAGAGAAATAATTCCAATATCAGAAGGTTTTCTTGTTTCATAATAAGTTTATTCTAAGTGTGATGAAATATATACAAATATGTACAATACCAGATATTCTGGTATTTCCACTATTATTCAATTAATGTAACATTCCAAAGATCCATTAAATTCAACTACTCTCATAAACTAAAACTAAAAACATTCCAAAACACTGGTCGTCAAGGCAACGAAACTAGTTGCCACTTAGCATCATATAAATACATTATAAATACATCGCTCGATCGCAGACGAGAAACAAACGTCATTTTCATCGGAGGAGATTTCGCAACAAGATATAGTTATCCCACATGCACTGTTAAAAATAATCAACTTCAGAATGAAAATTTCTATGTACTCGCTTGTTTAAAAGTAGAATTGCTTCAGAGACGAGTATATGATAATTTCCAATGATTCATATTCCGGACTGATATATTTTTGCTTTATTCACGTAATAAAAATATCTATAAATATTATTAATATAACGTGTATGAACGTTATAGTGCGAAATATATTTAATTTGTGCATTTTAAATTTATAAACTGTATTTTGAAGAAATTAATTACACAGCGTGAATGATTAAATACATCAGCAGATGAAGTGTATACGTACTCATTCACATCAACACATTCCTATTTTATTTTTCTCACAGAAAAATCTCGACGTGGATTACTTGAAAAAAGGTGAGAAGAATAGAGATTGATGGATTTTTACACGAATATTCAGAGTAAAAAAATAACACGTACGTTTATCAAATTTAAGAATTAAGTACTTCGAGCTATTAAATTTAATGAAAGCATTACTGAAAATAATAGATTTATTTTGTCTCATTTTAACTGTCCATTTTAAATGGTGGGCGTATTTGTATAAAAAGACACTGGGAGACTTTTCAATGCATGTTCTTAAATACTTACTTTTAATAAAAGAAACTCATCGAATATGAAATATTTGAAAGCTGGGTGATATCGGTATGGAGCAATTTGAACGTTTATTTTTCAGAATATTAATCTTCTTTTAATGGAATTTTATAAGCTGTTCAAGAAATATGACAAGAAAAAATACCTCTGATATCACAGATGACACACGACTTTTTTATCTGATACTTTTTTATGCAAATAATTTTTATAAAAATATTTTTTTAATAATACTTTTACGTGAATCTTTACCAGTCATATCATCATGGTCAATGTCTAACTGGTTTCTGCTCGTTTTTTAATACAAGCGTATTACTTCGAAAGATACATGTTTTTCCGAAGCTGAACCACAATTAAATGCCACGAACCCCCCCCCCCCCCCTCGAAAAAAAGTTATATTGTGAATTGACTCAAACAATGATACTTTTTACCACAGAAGTGCTTATTTTTATGATTTATTCTACGGTGCTTCTGTTGTAATATGTATTGCTATTATTTTTAAATCAACTGTACCATTTTTGTGAAGTAAGTATGAGTATACATTTTACAATCTTCTGCGCAGCACCTGAACGTTCTTCAGTTAAAGAACCAGTCTAATTGGAAGAAATTCCAATTAATATCTTTGCGCTTTAACAAAGATGTCTTTTGTAGCTTCGTACATTTATGTTTTTTCCTTATTTAACTCTGGCATAGTACTTGTGATCTCGTATATAAGAAATAAAAGCATTCAAATGACAAAATTATGATTTTGAGTAAGTTGAGTTCAAAGTTGAAAAATCAATAGCTTTTAGTTGAAATAAAATATGAAACTTCATTATTCTATAATGGTATTTGAAATATCAATTGATAACTACACTGTAAAAAATATGGTAACGTTTCAAAAATATTCACGGAACGTTTCACCTTTTTTTAGGTTTTCAATGTACCACTTTCCTGTAAAATCCTGATTTAAATACCTGAAATGTTCCAGAAAACCAGTTTCCATCAGCAAAAAGCGTCGAAAGTGGAAGCCATTTTTTTATTTTGTTGTCCGTAGTTTGCACGCAAGTGTCAAAAACGAATTCCTTATGTGAATGTCAAAAAATCATTGTGAAAAGTGAATAAGTGAACGAAAATGTGCGAATAAATGAATACAGGACAGAATCATTTCTATTTGTAATGTCAAGGTCAGGCCCTTTCAGAGGAAAATGTAATACCTTTGTGACATCGCTAAGAGATTACCCCCCCCCCCGTACCTGTTTATGGAACGTTTAACGAGCAGCACGTGCAAAAAAAGCGCCTACTGTTTTGATTTATATAAAAACTGTGTATTAATTCTAGTCTAACTGGAGATTCTGTGGTGGCTTGATTAATTTAAATGAAAAAGTAATTAATCAGTCATCTAGAACACTCTTTTTGGACATAAAAGTTTTTTCCCCTCATTTAAAGGATTATTTGTTAAAAGAAAAGGATAATCGCAAGAGTAAATGAATATAGATATATGATATTCTATCTTAATCCACTAATATTTTTATATGCTATATCAATTTTAGAATAAATATAGTTTTTATAAATGTGTATCTTCAAGTTATTTATATTTTAACGAGTTTCTATTTAAGAATTATAGATTCATATCTAAGATTTAAAATTAATGTTAATCCATATTTATGCTATTTTTCTTGTAATTAAAAGAAAACAGTCGAAAATAACCTTTCTTTCTTTGTATTTTTACTTTTCATTTTAAAAAATAACTTTGTTGTGCTAATAATCATAAATATTTTAGTAGCTATCTCTCTCCACAAAAATATTATACTATGTTAAAATTTAGCATCATTTAACGTGATAATATCCGTATGATTTTATTTTTATCCTTGTATTTGAAGCTGTCAAATTCAACTTTTGCTGCCAAAAATGTAAATGTATTTATAATTTTTCATTTAATTTTGCTTGAGTTGAAATACTTTTTTATTTAAGTCAAGTTGAATAACGGCTATTCTTTTTCAGAAGCATTTTTTTAAATTCAAACTCATTTTTAAATTATCCAATTTCTTATGTGATTTATTGCTAATAACTTACAATTAATTTACAATTAAAACAGAGCTTTAAAAAATGGTTGTAAATATGGAAAAAAAGAAAATTTATTGTTACATAGTATTATAGAATTAAGATCATAATTAATGTTATACTAAATATCATTTTTTAAAAGACGAATTAACGAATTGAACGAATTAAAGTATAAAATTTTTTCAAATTTAATTATTAAGTGTGTTTATATGTTATATGGAAGAAAAAAATATGCAATGTTTTCATATTGTAATAACTTTTTGATAACATAAACTGCTTCAACTATGTGCTAAAGTAAAGAAAAAAACTGTATATTTTTAAATCTTAAAAATGGATTAATATGTCTTTCATCTAATCTAATGAAAAAAAAAAGGTGTAATGTATGAAATGTACCTCTATTGTAAAAAGAAATTCGAAAATTCTAAGAAATAATGGGCAGATAAATTGCTCATTATTTATACGAAACATTTCTGAAAAATAACAGAAACCTTTCTGAACACGTCTGAAACGTTCTATAGAAAATAAGGTAAGCTTTCTGCGAAATATCAGTAATGTTTCGTTGTCAACAGAAACGTTCCTGGTATTTCACAGGAAGCTTACTGACATTTCTGTGGAAAGTTTTTAAGTTGTACAGTAAACTTCCAGTCATTTTCAAAAAAAATTTCTTGGAAATAATGGGCAACTCAGCTGCCCATTTTTTCCCAGGAACGTTACTGGATTTATTTTACAGTGTAGAAAAAAAAAGCGGTGTAGAGTATTTCTTAAATTTTTAAGGAGAGATTAAAGACGTTAAATACGAGACGAGTTCCAGATAACCTGTGTCTTAGACTTTTCTTTTTTTTCAGCTTTTTCTTTTATTCAGCTTTGCTTCTGGGGTCTACATATCTTGTAAATGACAATGTGGACAAAACGGGGACTTTTCATAAAATAATGTAAAAATATGCTATCTGTGGATACGCTGATAATCTTGAATAGAGATCTACTTCTCGATTTCAAAATTTCTGAGCTATTTCCCGTTGTTTTATAATAGAGCTATTATACATATATATGAACATATATAATATTGTAAATATGCTTTTGGCAATTGTATTATTAAAAAATGTATGTTTAGGTGTAAGGGAATGTTGGATTTAAATTTTTGGCCCATGAGATGTATTTATTATGAAAAAGAAATTTTGATTGAATATTGTTTTGGTAAAACAGTAAAGATTATTTTTACGTACGCCAATCTAATATAATCATAGAATATGGAGATATATAAATCTTTAAACAGTGTATTAACTACAGTCATAGTTTTCCTTGTTTATGCTTTAACTTATTAATTCTAAAATGTACGTCGTACTTTGTTAATTTAAAATATCAAATTTTCTGTTTTTAACGTAAAATCTACAGAGACGGAAACATTAAACAAATAAAGAAAATATTAATCCATTAAATACATTTATACGGGAAAGAATTCTTTAAATTGAATAGCTGTAATAAAATTTTTCTTTTACTTGAATGTATATATATATAAGAAATGGAATATCATATTTAAATTACTCTGCAAAGTTTTAAAGTTTTGAGATAGATTTATATTTTATCACTGGTCTCTTGGGAATTTCATTCTATAATACAGCATGACGCGAAGAATCCTTGGAATTTTTAAAATTTAATTTACAGCTTAAAGTCGCAGAGATATAAAGTCTTTTTATATAGCAAGAGATTGCTATATTTTGCGATTGAAAACTGAAAATCGCAAATTTTAAAATTATGAGTAATCACAAAAACTATAAAAATTTCAAGCTTAATTAATAACTTTAAAAAATCTTGGAAGAAAAACCATATCTCATAAAAATTGAACGTGTAATTCAGCAATATACAGGGTGACTCATAAATATCGAAACAATAGGCTATCTCCTTAAATATTGCCCTTGGACTCAGACTTCCAATTGCAACAATTCGTAAAAGAACTTGAAATTTTTGATAAGACAAATTGCGACTCCATGGAGGGTCTAGTTGAAAAATTTCGAAAATTAAATTTTTATACGCCCCCCCGTAGGATAAAAATTCCAATTAGGAAAACTTTTCTTATTCAGTCCTGAATAAGACACAAAAAGTTGCATCTTCATATCTCTAAAACTCGCAAAGTTATAGCCGTATAAAAAATTCGCCAGGTTTTAAGGAATTATACACAAATTGAAATGCGCGCAACTCAAAAACAATGTTACTTTAACAATTCTAGAAAACGCACAAAAAATCTATTGTTTGAGTTAGAATTTTGATTTTTTTTTTCTTTTTTGTGATGGTTAGCGTTATAATTTGCTAAGAATATCACATCCTAAAATTTCTCATACAATTTATAAAAGTTTCATGAGGTTAGTACTGGTTTAAATGGGACAATCAAAAACCGTTATAAATCGTAACATTATTTATCGGATATCAATTCCTTTCCATTTAATTAAAAATGAAAATCTGATCTGATTAAGATCTGAACTCCACAATTTGAACTCCAAACTCCTAGCTTTTTGTTTTTTAATATTAATTTTAAAACTATTAAAAATATTTATTGAAAAAATGATATAACTTTAAAAAAAATCGTACTTTCAAAAGTAAACATTTTTTTTTCAATTTCGCCGAAAAAAGACTAATGTAAAAAAATAAAAAATGACTTGTTTCAAGTTCTTTAAAAATTTTGAACATTTAATAATTTAAAGACAAGAAACAGTGGGGAAAAATTCATTTTGCAGAAAAGCAAAGTGTATTGTTTAAATGTCCGTCAGTTACATAAAAAAATACTTTTTCTAAGATGCAAATTAAGTCTTTTTTTCTAAGTGTAACTCTGACAACTTCAGGCTTTTTATCGTCCTGGAAAGGATGTTAAAAAATCTATATTATGGGCCCAGGTAGGGCCAGGTTCTAGATGTTACTTTTTTCTGAAGACTCGCCAGGCCGGGCCTAGCGTACTTTTCATAAAGGAGGGGACTGCTTCCTTCTTCTTAGGCGCACCATGGATGAAATTTTCAAACCCGGTCTCGAGAAAATTCGTATTGAAGTCACTGTCTCTGACTGACTTAATACGTGCATAATATAAATAAAATTCGGCTCAATCGATATTTTTAAGAAAAACATACAGATTTTTAAATCTTTATTTAAAAAAAAATTAAATTCATTTCTTTAAATTGTTTATTCAAAGTTCAAAGGCTAAAAAATTAAATACAATAAAACCAGTTAAAAAAATCTGCCTACAGTCTAAAAAATAAATGTGTAAATTAGTCAAATTTACATACATTTATGTGTAAATTTGTAAATTTACACGCTTGCCATGTACTTTACACATTTTTTTGCAGAATTTTACCTGTTTTTATGTGTATTTAACTTTTGAAACTAAGTGTGTAATTTGTTATCACTTGAAAAACATAAATAAGTGTATAAAAGTAGAAAAATTCCTAAACTGACACCGATTGGTGTGTTATTGTAATTTACGCATAGTTCTTATATACAATGATACGTGTGTAAATTTCTAAAATCACCCACTTGTCATGAAAATTACACATTTTGTAAAAAGAATTACTTGTTTTTATGTGCATTTATTTTGTGATATTAAAACTGCAAGTTGTTGTCGGTTGGTTACCCAGACAAATGTGTAAAATTAGAAAAATGCCTGGATTTACATGAACTGGTGTGTTATTTTAAATGTTCGTCTGCATTTTGTATGATAGCAAGTACGCAGGTGAAAAATGAAAATTGAAAACATCTGCTGTATCGTAGTTTCGCCATTTTTAGAATAGAACATGTCAAAAGAGGAAAGTTTGTTCTCCTCTGTTAACTAAAAAAATAAGAATAAATCATTATGCAATTACAAATAATCGAGGAATGTTAATTATCACAGAATGTTTATCTTCATATTTAGAAAAAAATTAACTATCTTTTCTTTTCTATTGTGATTTTACCGGCATGAAAATGTTGGATATTCTATAACAAAGGTACGTAAATGTTTTGTTCTAATGAAACTAAAGCTTTTCAATTGACAACTAATTTAATAGATTTTCATGGTTCAGTTTTTCATATTTAAACTGTAAGTTTTTTGACATACAACCAAAAATTAAGAAATTTAAATGTTATTATAAAGTATTAGCAGCATTATTATATTTAAGAAAATGATAAAATTTCGGTGCTTTATTTTCTAATATTGCTCGCTTCTTTTCTATTTGAATATATCTAATCTTTTTCTAGCTCAGATTCCTTTTATTATGTGAAAGTGTAAAATAATGTTTATGATTTCTGTGTGTTATGAAAGTTTTATCATAAAAAGTGCTATCATATTTCAACTAAATTATGATTATTTTAATGAATTAGTAAAATTTAGATTAGAAAATCTTAATCGTTGTCCGAGTTCCAAAAGTGTCGCAAAAGTGACTGCGTTCCTTCATATTAAGCATACTTATGACCATTTTATGAAAGCTATAATTATGAAGAAAGAGGAGTATACATATATGTATTAGTTATTGAATTGACTTTTGAATTTAAACACTAATTTAACACATTTAGTGAAATACTTTGTGCACTTATTCTAAAAAGAATTATATACATGATATGTATAGGTATACATATATGTATTTGTAAAATGTCTCTTTTTTGAAAAAATGAGATTACTTGTAAAATGATACATTTTTGCAAGAATGAGATTATTTTGGGTTAGAAATTGAATTAACTGTATAAATGAACTTTCTTAAAACTGAGCTCAATATTTTTATTAAATTAGCTAGTGTTTTTAATTTCATTATTTGTGAATTTATTATCTTAAAAATGTAATTAATTTGTGTACATCAGTATAATAATAATAAAATTAAATAGATTGCATTTTTTTTTAGTTAATTTATACTGTTTTGTGTATTTCTGTATTTATAAAAAAATTTTGATACTTCTTAAGATGTATTATATAAACCTGCAATAAATAAATATATATATAGGAATGTAAAAAAAAAATAAATAAAAGTTATGCGCGCATTTTTTTTGGGGGGGGGACGTTTTTTGAAGCAAGCTATTTTAAAGTATTACATATTACACTTCCGTACAGGTAGATGTGCCAGTAATGGACACACTTCTAGTAATGTATCAACAATAAATCACAATAATGTAATCACAATAAATAAATAAATAAATGCAAACTAAGCTTTTATTATTTTTTCATAGGGAGCGAACGATTTTAATCAGCTGACTTAAACCGGTAATTAAATCGTAATTTAAATCAACTTTTTTTTAATCATTGACTAAAATCATAAATTTTATAAAGTTTTAAAATGACAGAAAAAAAGTATTAAAATCTAAGGTAACCATAATTTGGCAAGTTTCTATAGGTATTGACTTTTGAATACACAAAAAAGCTTTAAATAATTATTTCTAAGCTTAATTTTTGAGTATTGTGATAGACTTAAGCATGATAATTTTGTAAAAAGCATAGTTTTTATCTTATAAGTATAAAAATCATTTAATTTAAAAATGATATTCAAATCTGGTATAAATTACAATGTCATAATTTCCTTTTAATAATCAAATTATTGATTCTTTTATATAATATAGGCATAGCAAGTATAATAATTTTTTGCAAATAAACGAATAAAGCAGCCAAATCTTATTTTCTCATTCTGCTTTTGCAATAATAAATTTATAGCAAATATTGGAATTAAAAATAGAATGAAATAATGACATCGGCTGAATCGCTATTGTAAAAGAAGGCATGAGAAAAAAAAATTAATAAAATATTAAGCATAGCAAGATCTTATTCAGTAAAAGTTGAATGTTTTTATTTTTCAACTCATATACACCAAATAAAAAATTTCATGATTAATTAAGGCAGCAAAACTGTCTGAAACACTAAATGCTGAGAACTTCCACTAAGTGCTAATAATGGTGCTGCTTAATGTTTTGAGGATTTCATATATATAATTGGCTATTCCTTATATTTACTTTGTATGTGTGTATGAATGTGCTGACATATTTTGGGGGGTTAATATATGCAAACGTGGATGTAAATTTAGATTCAGGCTATTGACAGATTGCAAAATGAGATGCAAATAAATTTGTTAATTTTGTTAATTGTTTTACTAATTGATGAAATTACTTATTTGCAGTTGTTATTAATTCTGTAACTATTTGCTGTTTCCTCTAATCACTTTTTTAGGGTGGAAAATCTTTCTTATTATGAAATTGGCAAAATGCACCCTACCTTATTAAAATATAATTAAATTCACTTACAGTAAACATAGATTTCTTGTAATACAACCTCCAAAGTACAGATTATTTCTTAATATAAGTTCCCAAGATCTTATGAAAGTGACAGAGAATTATTTCTTTAGAAAAAAATTAAAACATGTTATTATTTAATTGTATTTTTCAATTTGTAATTCATAAAATTATTAAAATTAATGGCACTTTGTTTATCATAATGAGAAACTGAATGCTTTTTATAATTACTAAACATATTACTAAGTATATTTTCCCATGAAATTGTGTATTTTTTGGAACTAGCATCTTCCCCTTTTTTCTTTCTAGAATGAGCACTAAATTGTTAATAATCATTTTAGTAATTAAAATATATTATGTATTAATTAAAAATTATATTATTACTAATTTTATGCTAATTAAAAATGTATATTATGTTCCTAAATACAGAGACAGTTGTTTAATAATTATTAATTTTAAATAGTGTTAATAGTTTATGTTAAATGCAGTTATTAATAATTGGAATAAATGTAGATATCACTAGTATTTAATATAGTTTTGCATAATATTGCATAATATTATTGCAAAATATTAATGTATATAATGTTATTATATGCTACAAAGGAAACTATCACTAAAAAAGCTCATAGTTACAGACATTACAAAACTACTTTGTAGTTTTTATAATGTCTGTAACTATGAACTATTAGTTATGTTAGTTAAAGAATAAAGACACAGATTATGTTAACAATTAGAGGGTATTTTATTTGTTTTGGTAGACTAAAATCCTTGATAGTCATTCAGTATTTGAACATTGGGGACAAAAATCATAAAATTCCAATTTATATCAAAATAATCTGATTTAGTCTTTTCAGGTATGATGTACTACTCATAGTACGTGTCTTTCAATGGGGTATTATTTTGTTTTAAGAAATATTTTTGCTGATATTTACTTGCAGTAATGTTATTATATGTCTATGCATTTACTATATGACTTCATTTTATGCTTAAGCATTTAATAATAATAATAATTATTATTATTATTTGGTTAATTTTCTCTGCGCTGCTTGCGATTCTTTTATTTCAAACATCATATTTCGCTCTTTAAATTTAAAATAAAAGTTACTCTCTTGAAAGAATCATGTCTAATAATGCGCAGAGAGTAGGAGAAAGTTCTAATATCAGTTAAATCTTATTGCAATGCAATATTTTCTAAACATCTCCCAAAATTCTTTTTTAGCCTATGGCAATATGAATATTGAATAATACGCAAAATAACAGCATTCATTATCTTTCAGATTATGAAATATTGGTGAAACACTAATTAATGTACTTGGATAGCTAGTATTAATATTATTAATGTAAAAGTATGTATTATTAATACTATTAATATTAATATTACTAATATTAAAATGTATTATTAATATTTTTAATAATAAATATTTCTGAAAAAATTGCTCTTTAAAATATTAAAAACAATATGAGTTGTTATAACTGTAAATATGAACGAGAGAATTTCTTTTTAATTTGAATTTAAAAGATAGAAATCGTAAGGAATAAAAATTATGCACAGTCTGCGCATAAACTGTAATCTCACGATTGTACGAACTATAAACCAACTCTAAAAGAAATTACAAATTGGTAACTAAAATTTCAGTTTATCATGCTTTATATAAAAACGGGTATATCGGTGATAAGAAAATGATTTGTCTTTTATTTAGTGTGGTGGGAAAATTGCCAAAATACATTGACGGTACACTATTTTCTGGGCATCAAACAGAGCTACCAGAAAATATAATCTCAATCAGAAAATGATATTGTTCTTTGTACATTTTTTTAATCATTAAAACTATCATTATTAATCATTGGGAATTAATTCCCAATTTAAACATACTAAAACATATAATATTAACGCTAAATACATAAAAATATGTCTGCTTGGAATATTACCCAAATATCTAAGTATTTTGATTATTACACACAAATCTGTGTTTTCCATGTTCAGCAGAAATATTTATATGAAGAGAATGCTACACAAAAATCTGTGTATTTTGCATATTATACAAAAACCTGTGTAATTTACATACTACACAAAAAATTGAGTATTTTACATAAAACACAAAAGTATGTGTTTTTTGCATTATATACACAAAAATACGTTTAATCACAGAAAATTACACATATTTATGTGTGAGAATATTACACATAAATCTGTGTATTCTTCTGCAATTTACACATTAAAGTGTGTATTTCAAGACTTATCAAATAACATTTACACATTTGGACTTATCATCAAATTATACTTTAAAATGTGTATTTTCAAATTTACACATTAGGCGTGTATTTTGGAAATTTACACACCAATTTACACGTATAGACATGTCATTCTTGTATCATCGATATACCTGTTTTTATGTGTAAATTTACACATTTTTTTTAGAGTGTATTACGGAATTCACTCTTAAACGAAAAATATGTTGATCCATGCAAAATAAGTACAATAGTACCTGAGAATAAAATAGACTCCAATTACATCTCCTAGGGAGGGTATCTGTCTATAATGTATTTTTCCTTTCCTTTACGATTCCGTCTTAAAAGGTTTTACTGTATTCTCCAACGCATGGTATATCGATTAGCGATATTAAAATATAAGTGAAACATTTACATATGAATAGAGATTCATTGATAAAATAAATATTTTACAGGCTTTGGCGCTTCTTTAATAATATAAATATAAAAAACGAAAAGCTAGAAAAGGAATTTTTGGTCAGAACTCCTCCATATGAAGCAGTTTTATCCCACGCCGAAGTAAAAAACTATGTAGAAATTTGCGGCTGAACCGGGCTATGATTTAAACTATTTTCAAGATCGGTCCGGGATATGATGTTAGCATTTTTTCAGGCCGCGCCGAACTTTTTCCCCTATGTGTCGGTTTGGGACCTGACCTAGATATATCGATCCATGCAAACCTCCAGTGCAGACTACCAACATATTTTGAAAACAAGTCTAGATTTCATTCAATACGCTGCTTTGTTATGTCCAAATGAGAGGCAATGTATTAAATCGATATTTAATAATACACAATTTATGGACGATCCCTCACGTGCTTTGAAAATCAGCGAAAAATTCATCGTTTACATGCATGGTAAAGGGATATAAGTCACGAATTTTGGAGAATTTCGGATTTGTCAGGTTTCTCTGTCAGGATCTCTGTCAGGTTTTTAGATATTTAGATGATTTTTTTTTGTTCCATTTAGTATTGGATAAGAAATAATTTCCTAATTGGGAATTTTGCGCTACGGGGGCCATATAAAAATTTAATTTTCGTATTTTTTTCAAATATACCCTCCATGGAGTTGTAACTTATCTTATCAGAAATTTCACCTTTTTTATAAATTTTTGCAAGTGGAAGTATGGGTCTAGGGGTAATATTTAAGGAGATAGCCTATTGTTTAGATATTTATGACTCACCCTGTATATGCTATAAAACTACGGAAACATATACATACGACTGATTGATATTTCTTTCCTGTTACCTAGTTAAAATTTATTATATTATAAAATGTGTATCGTATAGTTGAACGATTATTGAATTACGAACATACGATTATTGAACTTATGATTTTTGAAATAAAAATTTATTCATATTTCGATTTCCAGTAAAAATTATGAAGACAAGCAAATATTAAAACGAAATAAATAAAGTATTAGTTCCTTAAATAAATTTATGTTTACATAGGCAATAGTTATTTTCAAATAACTACAAAATGTTTTATATATATATATATATATATATGTATGTACATGTATTTTTTTAAGAAACAGAGTGTCAGATTTATATTCCTCACCAAAGTTTTGAAGTTTTGAGATATACTTATATTTTATCTTCAATCTCTTGGTAATTTCATCCTACAATAAGTCCTAGGGATAGATTCCTAGGAAATTTCAAAATTTTATTTGCAGCATAAAGTAGCACATATATAAATTCTTTTTATAAAGAAAGAGATTTGAAATTGCTAATCTAGAATTGCAAATTTTAAAAATATGAGTATTCATGAAAACTATAATAATTGAAATTTAATAATTATTTATTTAAAAAAAATCTTCGAAGAGTATTCGTAGACAATAAATATTAAACGTATATTTCAGATAGGTATGTGACACAAGGCTTCGGAAATATATAATTATACGATTGCATTATTTTTTTCCTTTTTTATAGTTAAAATTTATTACATTGTATGTTCGTCGTATCTTATTAAAATTAAAACTAATTTAACCGTTTAAACGCTGCATTAAAACATTGCATTATTTATAATACAACACATATATTTTCCTACATAATAACGAGGACCTTATTTACTCTATAAAATATAAAATTGATTTGAACTTAAAAAAACTGTATGTTTAAGCATTTATCACAGGCATAAGGAAAATATAAATTCATTATTTTGCATAAAAATATATTATTTGCTTTTACCGTTTTCTCTATATTATTTACATTTGACCGCTAGGAATGTAATTGTTTTGGGAATTCGAGAAATTACTTAAGAACAATATATAATAGTATATAGCGGAAAATAATTTGTTACATTTGTATAGGTTGTTAATGAATAATCATGCTCCAAAATGCTAACACTGAAATGAAAACATCCAAAAAAAGTGCAGAATTTTTTTTTTGTTATTTTCTAAATTTCTATGCATAAATTAAAATATTTGAAACTGTAATACAGACAAAAACATTATTATTATATTACGATATTTATTCGGCGTGTAATCGGTTAACGTGTTAACAGTTTCTAGCTTAAATTGCACAGAAATGCAAACATTAAAACGAAATAAATAAAATATTAAATGCTTAAATATATATTTATTTTCAATGGCAAGCTTAAATAGCTGCAAAATGTTATTTGGATAATTTTAATACATATATATTTCATATTTTTAAGAAATATAGTGTCAGGTTTAAATTTCTTTACACAAAGTTGTTAAGTTTTGAGATAGATTTACGTTTTATCTCCAATCTCTTTGGTATTTCCTTTTATAACACAATATGACACAAAGACCCTGGGAAATTTCAAAATTTATTTTACAGCATAAAGTAACAGAGATATAAATTCTTTATATATAGAAAGAGCTTTCATATTACAAATCAAAAATCGAACATTTTAAAATTATGAGTAGTCATGAAAATTGAAAGTTAATAAATATTCAAAAAAATTTTCATCGAAGAATATTCTTAGACAATAAAAATTCAGCAAGATATGCGATACAAGACTATGAAAATATGCAATAATGTGATTGAATTATTTTTTTCCCTCGTATATAGTTAAAATTTATAATGTTCTAAAATGCACCTCATGACTTATTGAAATAAAAACTTACTCAAATTTGCATTTTTAGTATAAATTGCAATAAAACACGAACATTAAAACGAAATAAATAAAGTATTTATTCAATAAACATTTTTTATTTCATAAGCAAGATTTCTTTATTTTAAATATCTGCAATAAGTTACCGAATTTTTTTGAATACATATATTTCTTACTATGAAATAAAGTGTCAGATTTAAATTACTTTGCAAAGTTTTGGAATAATACAAATTTTTTGGATATTGTACATCCAATATCTTCGAAATTTCATTTTATTAAACATTCGTTTATTAGACATTCATTTTATTAATTATTCGAAGATTCTAAGGAAATTTCAAATTTACTCTACACCATCAATTAGTACAAATATAAACATTTAATATACACTATCTACCAAAAAGTATTTGTACACTTTCAGTTTTTGACATTTTGTCAAATATTTAAAAATATACTGGTCGGATTCTTCTGGAACTTCAGAAATATAAAGATTATGTTTTACTTTATATTTATTTACATTCATTTGTTAAGCGGGTAATTAGGGGGCCGGCAAAAAACCAAAGAATAATAGAAATATTTGGGATCGCCCTGTACATGAAAATGCACGAAACGACTTATCGCATTAGAATACAAATATATGAATACAGTAAAATAGGTACACTAATTTTTGTGAGAATAGCATGTATATTTATGGCGATAGAGCTATTTTTTTGAAAAATTCAAAAAATTCTGGTATGTTTTTTGTTTATATCATGCTGGGTTTTTGACCAAATTTAACGCAAATTTCAGAAAAATTGGCAAAATGCAGTAGAAAAAATGTAGCGCAATTGGAATATAAATATATTAAATATTTTATGAAATATGAGTAGTTGTATAAAATAATTTTTATCTGCGCATGCGCGAACTAGAAAAACATTTTTTTTACATCATTTAATAGTCAATTCTATGGAGTGACTTATAAAAAAAATCCAATCAAATATCGTGAAAATTCAAAAAGATATCATTATTTTAGTGAGATGTTTTTACTCTGCTCTCTAAAAACGGCTAAATCTTAAGGGATTCTCCACAAATTGACATTTTTTAATAACTGACTTTAAAAAAAAATTAGTATTGAATTAATACAATATCTAATACAATATTGCTGCTAATAAGTACTTGACAATTGTGATGGAAAAGAAAAAGAGCTTTATTCGCATTCAGGGCCAAAACTAAGAGAGGGGGGGGGAGAAGGGCATGTGCTCCGGGCGCTAGGATGAAAGTGTTCCAAATGTATCTTTCGTTTGGCGATTTTTTTCATGGCTATGTTTAGCATAATATTGTTAAAATTATTATATCTGGGCTATGCTAAAGCATAAAAAAATCTAATGATGATGGTTTAAGGTCCCTGCCCCTACCCACGAAGATGCTCACGAGCTAATGCTATTCCTATGGGGATGCATTTTTCTAACTCTTTTGCATTTGGACATTTTTAAATAATATGTTTTGCATTGGATAGCGGAAGTCCTTTTCAAGATCGCTCCGTGATTACTTTTTCAATTTTGGCGTAGATATTTTTATAATGTTTCTTTCACTTCCAAAAGCGGTTCTGAAAGTGAAACTAACTTTATAAAAAATATCTATGTCTCAAATCGAAAAAGTAGTCGAGGAGCGATTTTGAGAGGGACTTCCGCTATCCAACGCAGAAAAAAAAAAATTGAAAATTTTAAAATGCGAAAGAGTTATTAGAAAAATGCCTCCCCACAGGAATAGCATTAGCTCAGCAGTGTCTTCGCGGGCAGGGACAAGGGCCTTAAAGATCCTGTTGAAAGTAGATTTTTTTTATTCGGTTTGAAGTATCAAATTGGAGTATTTTAATAAAGCAGAATACGTTATTTTATATTACATATTTTAAGTTTTAAAATAAGTCGGCTATTAATAAATTGGAGAAATTTTCTTTGTAAATATGCTTTGCGAAGGAGGGGGAAAGGGGTACCTTCAAAATCCACGTTTGCCTCGGGAAAAAAAGACTGGTTTTGGCCCTGTTCACATTTAATAATTTGTAGATCCTCCTCGAGAGGCAATTACAGCTGCGACTCTCCTGGGCATGCCCTCAACTAGTCCTTGTATTACATTTAATGGTATTTTATTCCACTCTGTTTGCACAAGACAGGTAAGCTCTTTTACTGATTTTGGGCGTGTGTCACCCGCCTTAAGTCGACGATCCAACTCGTCCCAGAGGTTCTCTATTGGGTTCAGGTCTGGGCTCTGGGCAGGCCACTCGAGTCAATGCACTCCATTAACAGCATACCAATCCATGCTGCACCTCGCTACATGGCAGCTTACGTTGTCATCCTGGAAATAACATGGGTCCAATCCATAGTATTGCCACAACGTAGAAAGTACACTGTTGTCCAGTATATTACAGTAGGCATCGGCATTGAGCTTACCATGAATTGGGACCAAGGGTCCTAGTCCGAACCAGGAAAAACAACCCCAGAACATAATTCCCCCTCCACCAAATTTAACTGTGGGCACAATACATTCTGGTAGGAGGCGTTCTCCAGGCAGACGCCAGACCCAGACTCTACCATCAGAACGGTAGAGGGTGAACCTTGATTCATCACTCCAGAGAACCTGTTTCCATTGCTGTACAGTCCATTGCTGGCGTGTTTTGCACCAACTAAACCGAGCTGCGCGGTTGGACTTGGTGATTAAAGGCTTATGGGCGGCAGCACGGCCATAAAAATTAAGCAGATGAGCTTCCTTACGGATGGTATTCATGGAAACAACACATCCTGAAGCTTGTTGAAATTCTTGGCGTATGTGTAACATTGGTTGGTTGCGGTTCTTCCGAATATCTCTAGACAGAACCCGTCGGTCTCTATCTCCCAGTTTCGTCGGTCTGCCTACTCTGGCCACATTCTGACAATCACCATTCAGCTTCCATTTTCTAATCACATAAGCCACAGTCGTTTTGAGGTAATTAAGCTCGCTAGATATGTCGATTAAAGATCGGCAATTTCGGTGGTACCCGATGATCACACCTTTCTCAAAATCAGACAGCTCTGTTCTTCTTGGCATCATGCATGCGATTGATGTCAGTGTTGTTTTCGACACCACATTTAACAGTGGAGAACTTGACGTATTTCAGGATCGCAGATATCGGCATTTCCATAAGAGCCATTATCAATTATGTATCAATGGGTAGATTTGACACAAATGCTTCGATTTTTTATAATTATTTTTATCCTGAAATAGGTTCGTTCTGGTAATTATCTAAGAAAAGAAGTAAATCACCAGTAAAAAACGTAAATGGAGATTTGGCAATTTGCGTAAAATCTGACGTCATTCAACTGCTTTCAGAGACCAATAGAAAATCAGTTCACTCCTATCCACAATAACTTTCTGAATTTCCACGAAATTCGATCGAATTTTTTTATGGGTAGCTCCATAGAGTTGAATATTAAATTATGTAAAATGATAAATTTTATCGTTCACGCATACGCTGATTAAAAAATATTTCATACAAATACTCATATTTTAGAAAACTTTTAATATATTTATATTTCAATAGCACCTTATTCTTCCTACTACATTTTGCGAATTTTTCTGAATGTGGCTTTATATTTGGTTGAAAATATTGCATGACATAGAACATTTTAGAAAATATTTAATATATTTATATTTCAATGAATTTTGGTAAACTCTCCCCCCCCCTCCCTTTTCTTTTTTGCAAAGAAAAATTTTCTAATTTATTAATAGCCGACTTATTTTAAAACTTAAAGTATGTAATATTGATTAAAGTAGTCTGCTTTGTTTAAAAAAAATGATACCTCAAAATCGTGAAACCGAATCAAAACGAAAAAAAAAATCTGCTTTATGCGGGATCTTTATGCCATCATCATTAGATTCTTCTATGCTTTGGTATAGGAGAAATGCTTTGAATGGGACGATTTTGACAATATCATGCTAAACATAGACATGGAAAAAATCGCCAAACAAAATGTACATTTGGGACACTTTCATCCTAGCGCCCGGGGCACATGCACTTTTCCCCCAACCCTCTCTTAGTTTTGGCCCTGAATGTGAATAAAGCTCTTTTTCTTTTCTATCACAATTGTCAATTACTTATTAGCAGCAATATTGTATTAGATATTGTATTAATTCAATACTAGTTTTTTTTAAAGTCATTTATTAAAAAATGTCAATTTGTGGAGAATCCCTTAAGGTTCAGCCGTTTTTAGAGAGCAGAGTAAAAACATCTCACTAAAATAATGATATCTTTTTGAATTTTCACGATATTTGATTGGATTTTTTTTATAAGTCACTCCATAGAATTGACTATTAAATGATGTAAAAAAAATGTTTTTCTAGTTCGCGCATGCGCAGATAAAAATTATTTTATACAACTACTCATATTTCATAAAATATTTAATATATTTATATTCCAATTGCGCTACATTTTTTCTACTGCATTTTGCCAATTTTTCTGAAATTTGCGTTAAATTTGGTCAAAAACCCAGCATGATATAAACAAAAAACATACCAGAATTTTTTGAATTTTTCAAAAAAATCGCTCTATCGCCATAAATATACATGCTATTCTCATAAAAATTAGTGTACATATTCTACTGTATTCATATATTTGTATTCTAAAGCGATAAGTCGTTTCGGGCATTTTCATGTACAGGGCGATCCCAAAAATTTCTATTATTCTTTCTTTTTTTGCCGGCCCCCTAATTACCCCCTTAACAAATGAATGTAAATAAATATAAAGTGAAACATAATCTTTATATTTCTGATGTTCCAGAAGAATCCGACCAGTATATTTTTAAATATTTGACAAAATGTCAAAAACTGAAAGTGTACAAATACTTTTTGGTAGATAGTGTATAACAAGAAATTGGAGATTACAAACCCAAAATTGAAAATTCTTGAATCATGAGTATTCATGAAATCTATAAGAAATTGAAAGTCAATAAATATTTTAAAAAAAATCATCGAAGCGTATCCGTAGTCAATAAAAATTAAACGTATAATAAATAATGATTTTAATTCAAATCTAAGTTTAGGTTTTGTTTATTTTTTGACGGCTGCTTATCTACTCCAGGGATATAGGTCCAGGATAAACCTAAAGAAAAATATAATAACTCGATTGCATTTCCACCCTTGAGAATAGTTAAAATTTCTTTTATGAAATGTACGTCGTGTCCTATTAAAAAAAACCTAACTCAATTTTCTATTTTTAATATAAATTGCATAAAAATGCAGCCATTAAAACGAAACAAATAAAACTTTAATTCATTAAAAAAATTTATACTTTTATATGCAAAATTTATATATTTAATTTAGCTACAATAAATTATTTCATTTTTTAAATATACATATTTCTTATTTTAAAGATATAGTGTGTCATATTTAAATTACTTTGCAAATATTTGAGATAGACTTATACTTTATCACCAGTCTCTCGGAAGTTTCATTTTATAATATAACACAATGTGAAGATTCCTGGGAAAATTCAAAATTCAATATACGACATAAAGTAGCACTTACATAAACACTTTATATATAGCAAGAAATTAGGGAATAAAAACATTTGAAATATGAACATTCAAGATAACTATAAAAAAATTAAACTCAATAAATATTATTTAAAAAAATCTTTGAAGATTATCGGTTTACAATAAAAACCAAACGTCTAATTCAGCAAGGTATGTGATACAAGAATACAGAAATACGTAACAATACGACTGCATTATTTTTTCTTGTTTATAGTTAAAATTTATTATACTATAAAATGTACGTCGTGTTTTATTGAAATAAAAAAATATATATTCAGTTTTCTGCTTTCAGTATAAATTGCAAAGAAATGCAAGCACTAAAACGAGGTAAATAAATTATTAATTCCGTATATTTTAATAGGCAAAATATATTTTTAAACAGCTGCAAAATGTTATTTCTATTCTTTGAAAAGATATATTTATTATTTTTAAGAAATTCAGTCTCAGATTTAAATTCCTCTGAAAAGGTTAAAAGTTTTGAGATGATTTATATTTTATCACCAATGTCTTGGGAATTTCATATTTTAATGCAGCATGACGCGGAAATCCTGGGAAATTTCAAAATTTAATTTACAGAATAAAGTTAGTAGAGATATAAACTCTTTATGTATAGAAACGGATTTGAGATAAAAATTGAACAAATTAAACTGATAATTATTCATGAAATTTATGAAAAATTGAAAGTTATTGAATATTAAAAAAAATTCGAAGAATATACATCAACAATAAATATCAAATTAATAGTTTAGATAGCGATGTGATGTAAGATTATGGAAATATATAATAACAAGTTTGTATTATTATTTTGTTTTTATTTTTTATAGTAAAAAATTGTTATATTGTAAATTGTAAGTGGTTTTTAATTGAAATAAAAACTAATAAAATTTTCTGTTTCAGTATAAATAGCAAAGTAAAGCAAACATTATAAATAAAATATTAATTTCTTGAACAAATTTATGTTTTCATAGGCAAAGATTCCTTTTAAATAGCTGCTAAATTTTAATTCTATTTTTTAATATATATATATATATATATATATATATATATATATATATATATATATATTATTTTTAAGAAAATAGTGTCAGATTTATATTCTACAGCAAAGGTTTCAGATGCATTTACATTTTATCACCAATCTCTTCGGAATTTATTCTATATTACAGCATGACGCAAAGATTCCTACAAATTTTCAAAATTTAATTTACAAGATAAATTAACAGAGATATAAACTGTTAATTTACAGCAAGAAATTTGAGTTTACAAAACAGCAATTCAATTTTTTTAATTTATGACTATTCATGAAAACTATAGAAAATTGAAAGTTAATTAATATTTTTATAAAACTTCAAAAAATATACATGGATAGTAGACATTGAATGAATAATTCGGCAAGATCTTTGATACATGACTATGGAAATACACAGCAATATGATTTCTTTATTTTTTTTTCCTTTTTATAGTTAAATTTAACTAAGGTAATTACAGTTAAGTTTAAGTTTTTACAATTTCATATTGTAAAATGTACATCAAATCTTATGGATATGAAGACTAATTGAATTTTCCATTTCCAGCATAAATTGTATGGAAATTCAAGCATTAAAACGAAATAAATCAAAATATTAATTATTTAAATATGTTTATATTATCATAGGCAATAGTTCTTTGCAAATAGCTACAAAATGTTGCTTCTATTTTTTGAATACATATATGTCTTATTTTCGGAAAATAACGTGTCAGATTTAAATTCCTCTGAAAAGATTCGAAGTTTCAAGATAGATTTATATTTTATCTCCAATCTCTTGGGAATTTCATTCTAAAATACAGCATGACATGAAAATTCCTAGAAATTTTTTTATTTAATATACAGGATAACGCAACACAGATATAAACTGTTTATATATTGAAATGTGTCTGAGATTGTGTATCAAAAATTGAGCATTTTAAAATTATGAATTTTTATTAACCTTTTACACACCAATGTTCCAAAAATGGAACATCAACTTCAAAAATCTGCAAAAAATATATTTTTATTCATATTGCTTCGTAAAAATTTAGTATTTGTATATAAAGTATGGATTAATTTTTGGCGTTGTTATTTCATTGATAACCTTAATCATGTCTAAGGGAAAGAAATCATAATTTAGGCCTTTTTTTAGACTTTTCAGTGGACGAAATTCACAAATTCATATAAAATTCAAAATTTAACAAATATTTTTATAACTAAGTTTGATCAAGTGAAAATAATCATTTTATTAGTAGAACACAAGTTTTTTTTAAGAAAAAGGTGGATTTATATTGTTTATTTTAGGTAAGAAACTCGCATTTTCCATAAATGGAACATTGGCATGTAAAGATATATTTTTTAACATGATAAAGGTCTTTGGTTGCAGTACATGTAACTATTGATAAAAAGATTCCTAATACGAGGTGGTTTAGCAAGTGTCGATAAAAGATGTTTATGACTTTGATATACTATATTTTACTACCACTCCACACCCTGCCCCTTAGCCCCCCCCCCCCCTCTGTCTCTCTCACATGCACGTTCTCCTGAAGTGGATTACTCACAACTGACGGTGTAAACATGCCTGTTTGTCAGTAGTTAGGCATTGTTTATGACTTAAGCTAGAATGTAGGTGACTTTTAAAAAAACGTGATAAGGAATTTTTATTATTTCGCTTTACTCTGTGATTTTCTTCAGTTAGTTAGGATGCGTCAGACATACGAGCTATCTCTTTCAAATCCGATTCGAACAGTAGAAGACGCACAAGAATTTTTTTATGAGTTATCAGATGATTCTGAAGAGGAATGCATTGGCATATTTGTCAATTAAATTATATTATGCCATCAACACAAGGACAATGTGCTGTATGCCAAAAGAACACTACAAAAAATGCTTGGAGTGTGAAAAAAGACACCATGCGAAATGCTTTCCTAGCTACCATCGATAATAGATCAAATGTAGGACACAAAAATTAAAGACAATATACATATACATATGTATTTTAAAAGTTTTGGTATTTTTTTTCTCTTTTATATTTTTAAAATTTTGATTTATTTGATTATTTTGCCGTGAATTGTAGTACAGAGATTTCTATTATTGTTATTATTTTCTTGTATCATTTTGTACATATT
This sequence comes from Maratus speculifer, assembly GCA_964019185.1. Taxonomy (NCBI): domain Eukaryota; kingdom Metazoa; phylum Arthropoda; class Arachnida; order Araneae; family Salticidae; genus Maratus; species Maratus speculifer. The sequence goes on along the minus strand of OZ025289.1, from coordinate 207,656,178 downwards.
TTTTTTTTAACTTTGATAAATAACTGTAAAGCTGCTTTCATACAGTAATTACTATCCATCATATATGTAATATTTTTTAAAAGTAAGTGGGAAAGCTTTTGTGAATAAGCTTTATTTTAATATTTTTGGTGAAATACTTTTTGGAATCCCGAGTGAAAAGAAAGCTAGGCGGGCGAAGCCCGGCTATTTACGTTCTTTACCTGTGTTATTATTGACAAATGCTTATACATTACCGATAATTGTGAAAAAAATGTGTACATAAATAAAGATTTTAATTTAAATGTTGTTAATCGTATTTTATGAAAACATGTGAAAAAACTAAGTGTTTCCCGCCAATGTTCCATTTTTGGAACATGTTAGAAATCATACACAAAATTTTTTTTGGAGGAAACAAATTTACTCATAGTGCTTATGTTTGAGTTTTAATAGGATTTTTCTAATAAATATTTTGTGCTACCTTTCGATCATAGTGCGACGTTTAAAAGGTTAAACCTATACATAAAAACTAAAACAATTTGAATCTTTGTAATTAATTTAAAAAATATATCGAAGAGTACTTGTAGTCATTAAAAAGTAAACGTATAATTCAGAATGATATCTGATACAAGACTACGGAAATATAGAATAATACAATTATATTATTATTTTTCTTTTTTGTTGTTAAAATTTATTATATTGTAAAATGTATATCGTATCTTACTGAAATACATACTAATTCAATTTACTGTTTTACTGTAAATTGAAAAGAAAGACAAACATTAAAATGAAATAAATAAAATAGTATTTCATTAAATAAATATATTTTTGTAAGCAACAGTTCTTTAATTTAAATTGCTGCAGTAAGTTACTTCTATTGTTTGAATATGTTTTTTTTTTTTTTTTTTTTTTTTTTTTTTTTTTTTTGGACAAAACAGAGTGTTACATTTAAATTACTTTGCAAAGTTTCAGATAGATTTATATTTTATCACCAATCTCTTTGGAATATGATTTTATATTACAGCATTATGCGGAAATTCCTAAGAAATTTCAAAATATAATTTACAGCATAAAGTAACAGAGATATAAATTGTTAATATATAGAAATATATCTGAGATTGCAAATCAAAAATTGAACATTGTAAAATTATAAAAAAATCATAAAAACTAAAAAGGAAAATCTTTATCACATATATTTTTATAATTTTTCGAAGAGTACCCTTAGACAATAGAAATTAAACGTATTATTCAAAAAGATGTGCAGTACAAGACTATCGAAATATGTAATAAAACAATCATATTGTTATTTTTCATTTTTATAGATAAATGTATTATATTGTAAAATGTATATCGTGTCTTACTGAAATACATACCAATTTCAATTTTCTGCTTTAGTGTAAATTTCAAAGAAAAACTATTTTTAAAATGATACAAATAAATTATTATTTTATTAAATAAATATATAGTTTCACAAGTAAGAGTTCTTTATTTGAAATAACTGCAATAAGTTATTCTTATTTTATTTTTTAAATGCATGCATTTTTTTTTTTTTTTTTTTTTTTTTTTTTAAGAACTAGAGTGTCAGATATAAATTACCTTGCAAAGTTTTGAGATAGATTTATATGTTATCACCAATCTCTTTGGAATATGATTTTATAATATAGCATAAGTAGGAAATTCCTAGGAAATTTTAAAATTTAATTTCCAGCATATAGTATTACAGATATAGACTCTCTATATATAGCAAGAAATTTGAGATTGCAAACTCAAAATTCAAAATTTTAAATTTATGATTATTCTTGAAAACTACTTAAAGCTTCTCTTATAAGCTTTTCTTTTTTACCCAACATCTTTTATATTTTAAATTCATAACTGGTAATTTTAATACATGTACTTCCGGGAAATAATCATCTCGAATGTTCGACAACATTCATTTTCTGATGCCATTTCCTTTTTCGGCAATGAGACATACGATGAGATTTAAATCAGTTTTATGCTTAATTCAAAATGCGTTAGTACTTTTTCCCAATTTTTTGACATTGTATCTTAAAATACGTATGAAAATTTAATTTTAATAAATCTTTTTCTCCTATCTGTAACCTTACTGTTACATTGCAAAGAGGTTATCATTTTTTATTTTCTTTTTTTGTTCGTGCTGGTTGGCGATTTCATTTTTACGGCAACCCTCTTTTTTTCCGCTGTTTTTAAAATTATGCTGTACGGAGTGAGAGTGAGTTTTCCCTTGTTTGTGGTTCGGTTATTAAGAAAAATCATCTCATCTTGAAGCAATGAGGGGCGGCATTTTTCTGAATAGGGGTTCGTTTTTGTTTTGCCGTACGATTTAAGTTGAAAATAAAATCGCCTGCTTTTCCATTTTAAAAAAAGAGGGGATGGAGTTTTTTCTGGTAGAGTCCCTTAATATGTCTCCATTACTACTGTTAGCATGTTAGACGAAATTACATTAAACTTTTTTTGAAGTGTTTATTCTTTGATAGAGACATCACTTGCCCAAATGACAAGGGGTGCATGTAATAAAGTGTTTTTCTTTTACGGATTAAAGTTATTCCTGTCTCCTTACAATGATATTTAATATGTATTATCAACCTATTGTACAAAATTAGGAAGTATCTTCAAGATATATTTTATTTAATGTTTTTTTTCACGATGATTTCTATTTATTATTTTTTGTGTGTGTGTGTGTGTGTTCTTCTTCTAAAAAGTAACTTCTTCATGTAGTTGATTACTCAGGCAATACTTTTCCTTTTTTGTGGTTTCTCAACTAAACAAGAGTATTTATTTCAATAAAGTCTATCATCAAATTTCTCTCAGGAAAAAAAAAATAAAACATTGAAAATCACCATGTTTACTGAATAAAAAGCAAAATTGATCCATGGATATATATATATATATATATATATATATATATATATATATATATATATGTATATATATATATACGAGGGCCGTTTTTTTTTCAACCTCCGATGGGCCATAAAAAAAAGACAAGCATATATAGAAAGATAATTTTATTACTAAAAGTTATGTACACTTATGGTTATTTTTCAACATAATCACCTTGTAAATTGAGGCACTTGTCGTACCTGTGGACAAGCTTTCCAATACCCTCTTCATAAAAAGTGTCCGCCAATGAATTCAAATGATTCTTGACGCTGTCTTGAAGCTCCACGTTATTTTGAAAACGCTTCCCTCCTAGCCACTTTTTAAGTTCAGGGAAAAGATGGTAGTCGCTCGGAGCTAGGTCGGGACTGTATGCCGGGTGATCGAAAATTTCCCACTGAAAATGCTAAAGTAGACGTTGGGTTACAGCAGCAGTGTGAGGACGGGCGTTGTCATGGATCAGAACAATTCCAGAAGTCAGCATGCCTCTTCTTTTGTTCTGAATGGCTCTGCGTAACCGTCGTAAAGTTTCACAATAAACAGCTGAAGTAATCGTCGTCCCTGGCTGCATGAACTCAACAAGCAACACACCTTTTTGATCCCAGAACACTGTAGCCATAATCTTTCTGTTGTTGAAGGTTTGTTTGAACTTTTTTGGTCTGTTTGGCGAGTTCGTATGCATCCATTGTTGAGATTGACGTTTTGTTTCAGGTGTGTCATACTGAACCCAGGTCTCATCACCTGTCACAATTGATTTCAAAAAGTCTTCTCCTTCAGCGTCATAACGGGTGAGAAATGTCAAGGCTGAGCCCATTCGTTGTGTTTTGTGGTTGTCCGTCAACATCTTTGGGACCCAGCGAGCACAAATTTTTCTGTAGCCTAAATGTTCCGTCACAATAGTGTACAGAGAAGACCTCGAGACTTCTGGAAATTTTATGGACAAATCATTTATAGTGAACCTTCGGTTTCCTCTAACTTCTTCGTCCACTCGTTGAACAAGGTTGTCTGTGGCTACAGACTTGCGTCCTTGACCTCCTTCATCATGCACATCGGTTCGGCCATCTTTAAATTTTCGGCACCATTCACGCACAACACTATCGCTTATAAAGCTTTCTCCATACACTCGGCTCATTCTTCGAAGAATTTCAGCTGCACTATTCCCTTCAGCTTGCAGGAATCGAATAACACTTCGCAATTCGCACTTGGCGGGAGAATCAATTAAGGCAGCCATGTTTACGTGGCTACAGCTCGCCTCACAATGGCGTCAATGAAAAGGCAGTCAAAGAGGGTGATGTGGGGAACATGCGCCGTCGCTCTATGCGCATACCGACTTCCTGCCGCTCGTCTAACGTTGATGCTGTGCAATCGGAGGTTGAAAAAAAAACGGCCCTCGTATATATATATATATATATATTGAAGGAAAGAGATTATTTTTCAATAGTTTTAGTGGGAGGGTTGTAGTGAATTGTAATTTCGCTTTTTGACAATATTTCTTGAAACTTTCACTAATTGAATATTCAATCTTAAAATCACCAGAGATATAAAATGAACGTCGTGTCTTATTGAAAAAAAACTAATTCAATTTTCTGATTTTAATATAAACTACAAAAAAAGAAAAATTAAAACAAAATAAATATAATACAAATTCATTAAGTAAGTTTATATTTTTATAGGAAAGAGTTCATTATTTCAAATAGCTGCAAATGTTATTTTTCTTTTCTTTTCTTTTTCTCTTTTGAATATATATATATATAAATATGTATGTGATAATAAAAAAATAATTTTCATCATTTTTTCGTTTTGATTTCGGTAAAAATTCTTATAAAATATAATTTTTTTATATTTCAGTAATACGCTAACATTTATTTATCAGCTAAATTCTCCTTTTTCCTTAATTCAGCGTAAAATACTTTTGTTTCTCTAAAAAGAACTCAATTGTATTATTTAAAGTGTCAATCTCTTATTTCGAAATATTAAATCTATTCTATTATTTCATTTCTAGTTTTTAAAATAACATTTTTGTTGGAAGTTTTAATTTTAATATTCTATTAAAATATCGTTTGCATAACCCATAATGCTCTTCGATCTTGTGAGAAATCCATTTGTTTTAAGTTTGCATGCTTCCGGGAGTAAAAAAGAATTTTTAGTCAATCTTCATCATTCGCAAAAAGACGTGCGTCTACAATGAATGTAGCAGCAAGACTAAACTTCAGTCCTGCCGCTGAAGTGAAAACGCGGAAAAAGAAGCAAGCTGAAGGAGCAGCCAATGGGAAAGTAGAAGGCAACAGCCAATCACGGAAGAGCATAAACGAACAAATAATACAATGAAGCAAGAGAAGAAAAAGGTAACAAAGGGAAAAAGTAAGTAAGTAAAAAGTAGAAAGTAAAAAGGCAAGTTAAATGCACATATATATAAAATAATAACAATAAAATTATATTAATAAAATAATAATAATTAGTATAAAAAATGTTTATAGTAATAAGAATACATATATAAATAAAAAAAAATAAACACATTACCAATACGCAAAATAAATAAATAAATCCATAATTAATTACGCTGGTCAACAGCCATTTTGGTGCCTAGGTATTTGGAGCTGATTTTATATGAATTTGATGTCCTTTATTCAAATATGACATTAATGTTTTCCTATCAGCTCAAATTTTTAAGATAAACAACTTTTTGTGAAACATTTGTTGCATAATTTTAAGGTAAATCCATGTATTAAAATATACAGGGTGGTCATAAGAAAACTTTGCCGATATTTGGAGTTATAGCGGCCAGTCCGTTCAACCGATCAAGGTGAAATTTCAGATGTAGCTATTCAAAGGCATGAGCTCGAGATTCTGTGAATGGCAACAAAATGGCGCTCACGGTTACGGTTATAGTTACAGAAACTCGAAAATCTCCAATAGCAACACCCATTTTTTTCATCGTAAACTGCTCTGCATGCGAAAACCCTAAAGAGCGTTGAAACCGTACGTGTATCGCAAAAAACGGACACGCTGTGCACGCACAAAAAACTGCTCTGGACCCTCCCCACCCCCATAAAAAAACACGATTGGGGCGCATGGAGAAATTTGGCATGTAACACAGAGTCAGTACACTAATATCTGATTACAACACAGATCGGAGAAAAGAAAACTTTTTTTATTACACATTTTCCACATGGGTGCCATCACAGGCAATTACACATTGCATGGTGGCGACTCTAGACAATACAGCCGAACATTACTTCGCATGAGGGATGTTTGCAATCTCACGTTTGATAGAATCTTTCAAATCCGGCAAAGTTTGCGCATTGCACATGTACACTCTAGATTTTAGATATCCACAAAACCTGAAATCCATACGAGTGCAGGCGAGGGATCGCGGAGGCCATTCACGTTACCAGTTAAGGTGAAATGTGCCTCGTCCGTTCATAAATATGCGAAGAGGCCGAACGTTATCTCCATCATATTGGATAAGAAATTCATTAACAAAGCCTATATGTTGTTCATCATCTATCATTTCCAATATCTGGGTGCGCTGGTACCGGTAAGGAAACATGCGAATTTCAGAGCGCAGTAACTTTTAGATTATTGATTTCGGTATATCAAAAACACGAGATGCACCTTTTGTAGTTTGCATGCGTCCTCTGGTCACTATGTGATGCATTTCCATAACAGTATCCCCAGGAACAGTTGGTCGTCCGGATCGCGAACTATCACAGGTGCAGCCAGTTTCTTAGAATATCATTACTAATTCACGAACAGCTTGTGAAATGCATAGGCCACGTATTTAGCGATCATTTCGACGGTAAATGCAGCATTCATCTCATTTTCATATTAGTTTTACCAACTCACCACGAACGAAGTCATTTTTTTGGCATCTGAGAGCTCCGACTGAAGAACTAACATTCCCACCCCACTTTTTATCCATTTTCTACGCTGACTATCTGGCAAACGACGTTCCGTGAGTGCTATATTGTCTCTGTCATATTCAAATTTTTTTCGTGTGCCTTGGTCGTGTTTTTTTGGGGCCGTTCGTAGAGTTGATTTTGTGCGAGCATAACGCGTCTGTTTATTGCAATAACCATACCGTTTCAACGCTCTTTAGTGTTTTCGCATGCGCTGAGCACTTTGTGATGAAAAACAATGGGTGTTGCCATTGGAAAATTTCGAGTTTCAGTAACTATAACCATAACCATGAGCGCCATTTTGTGGCCGTTCACAGAATCTCGATCTCATACCTCTGAATAGCTATATCTGAAATTTCGCCTCGATCGGTTGAACGGACTCGCCAGTAGAGTTCCATATATCAGCAAAGTTTGTTTTTTTTTTGACCACCCTCTATATATATAAATAAAATAAACATAGAATTTTTATTTTTATGATCTACAAATATTAGTTTTTATTATTATGATATACACATATTCGAAAAATATATATTTTAAATTATATTAAGCAAATACTTTTACTCACAAAGATAGAGAAAATCGTCACCAATGATACCAATTCTCAGTGAACTCTTCGGAAGCTTTTTTTCCGTGACATTTTCGAATATATTCTAGAATAGTCCCTTTTTAAACTGAAGTAGTAATCTGCCATCATATGCGTATTCCATCCTTCTTGGTAACAATCCTCAATGATCTTAATATTCTGGTAAAATCTCCCTCCCCCCCTGTTCCTCACTTGTATCTTCTAAATTTTCAAGAAAATGCTCTAAATGGCTGTATAAATAGTGATTTTTAATGCTCATATTACACTTTAGATATTTAAAACTATTATGTAATTCATTTACCAGTTCTACATAGTTTTCTGCTTGGTGTTTGCGAAGAAAGTTTTCGACAACTGCCATAAAATAAGTGCAGGCTTTTCGTTCCGCCTCATTCATCGAATTTACGAAGACAGGATAATTAATCAGTTGTCTTACTTGTGGTCCGTCAAATATTCCTTTTTGAATTTTTTGGTAACTCAGTTAGGGAATTTTCTCTTCTATATATGCAAAGCATGATTTTTTTGTATCAAGAACCTTTATAAACTGCTTCATGAGACCGAGCTTGATATGCAGTGGATGAAGTATGAGTTTCTCTTGCCCAACTAAGGGGTTATGAATGACATTTTTTTCCATTAACAATCATGCTGCTCTCTCTTAAGCCATATTTTTCTAATCCAGTGGTTTTTTTTATCACTGCTATCCAAAAAACACAAGAAGCAAGGATATTTGGTAAAACCGCTTTGCTCTCCAAGGCGAAAGTTTTCCAGTTTCTTAAATTCACACAAATTACACATTGATGTTCATAATACTTTATTTTATCAAAAACCAAAGCTAATGTGTAATATTCTTCTTTCATTTTTGTTGATTGAGCAATTGGTATGAAACCATATTTGTTCCCATTGTGTAGTAGGACAAGATTCAAACCCCGCTTTGAGCTGCCGACAAATAAGGGCTTTCGCATACTTGAAAAATAATCCCATTTTTCCAGAAATCCTCTAATTTCACGACAAAATAAAAGATTTCTTGGGAAAAAAAGATAGTAGACACTTTTATCTTGTGCTTTAAAAGGTAACGTTGATTCCTTGTTCCAGTAAATTTTTGTCTTTCAATCTTAAAGCCAGTTATTCAGACCCTTCTTTTGATGGATTGAGATCTCTGGTGATATCATTTAACTCATCCTAGTTGAAACGTTGAGGCATTGACAATATCTCCGCATAATCACCTTCATAACTATCGGAAGGATGCTCAATAGGATAGTATTCATCCTTACTGAGCTCTGGTAATTGATAAACATTGGAATAGGCACTTCTTCTTAGAGAAGATCTTTGCGTCTTGTAGAAATTAAATGAGGATAAGTCCACTGATTAAGGTTATTTAGATTAATTCCAGTAATATTCACTAAGCAGAGATAAGTCATCAAAATGGTTTTGAGGTCCTCCCCAAACCATTAATATGCCGAATCTGAGATTTTTTCTTCTCCCGTCAGTTCACTGTTTATGGTGTTCTGTACAAGTTTTACTGGCCTGATGCGGTTTCATCTTGATCACCAAGTCTAATATCATAATATCCAAGATAAGATCTCTTTACAAAGACAGTAACATATATTTCTGCGCTCTTTTAATGTGTATTCTCCGCATATGTAGCAAAACACATCGTAATATCATATATCTAAAAAAGCAGAGCTGATACAGAAAAACTTTTCTACCAAAAATTGAACCGACTTCAAAAACTACTACAAAGTGAAAAATAATTTTTTTACATAATAGTAATAAGAAATTAAATTAAGAGCATAGTAGTTACCATGGGTATTATTATATTTATGTACATTAATTTGATTTTTTGGAGTCGGTGCCAGCCAAGCCTTCATTCTTTTAGGATTTGCATTGGATACTTAATTTAATTTTTGAAATTGGCTTGGCTGGCACCGACTCCAAAAAATCAAATTCATGTACATAAATATAATAATACCCATGGTAACTACTTTGCTCTTAATTTAATTTCTTATTACTATTATGTAAAAAAAATCATTTTTCACTTTGTAGTAGTTTTTGAAGTCGGTTCAATTTTTGGTAGAAAAATTTATTTTTCTCTTTTTAGTTAAAAGTTAACAATTTTTTGAAATCAGTTAATAAAAATTAAAATACGGAAAAAAATATTGTAAATTATCCTTGGATGTAAATTTTCTCAGGATTGGGGTTCGAACCCACTCTCTCTTTCCAGCACCAGAGCTTAAATCTGGCACCTTAAATCACTGGGTCATAATGACTGCGCTCCAATCGGCGAGCTTATTCAAAGTCCATGTTATTTTTAATTTGCGAAAAATCATCAATTTTATTAAAATTTGCCTAATTTATAAAAGAGTACTCAACCAATTTCAATGAAATGAAAGTGGTACCAATTCGAGAGAGGTCTCTTTTATTTAGCACAAAAACCAAATTAATCGGTTGGATAGTTTCAGAGTAATAAGTGAATATACATAGAAAAAAAAATACGTACGCGTCGAATTGATAACTTCCTCTTCCTTTTCTGAAGCCGGTTAATAATAAGAATTGTAATACGGAAAAAAAATTGTAAAGTTTACATGGATATAAATTATGTCAGGAGTGGGGTTCGAACCCACGCTCTCTTTCAAAAAACCGAGCTTCAATGTAACGCCTTAGACCGCTCGACTAGGGTGTCTACACTCCATTCGATGAACGTATTCAACGCTTTTAATTAGCGAAAAGTCACTAATTTTATTATTTTTTGCCTAATTACTAAAAGAGTACTGAACCAATTTCGATGAAACGGAAGTGGTACCAATTCGAGAGCATCGTCTTTCATTTAAAACAAAAATAGCAGAAATCGGTTAAATAGTTTCGGAATAATCGGTGAACATACATAATATATATATATATAAACGTTGAATTGATAACTTCTTCTCCTTTTTGGAAGTCGGTTAAAAAAATACATACGCGTCGAATAGACAACTTCCTCTTCCTTTTCTGAAGCCGGTTAATAATAAAAATTGTAATACGGAAAAAATATTGTAAATTTTACATGGATGTAAATTATGTCAGGAGTGGTGTTCGAACCCACGCTCTCTTTCGAGAAACAGAACTTCAATCGCACGCCTTAGACCTCTCGGCCATGCTATCTACACTGCGTTCAGCGAACGTATTCAACACTTTAAATTAGCGAAAAATAACTAATTTTATTAGTTTTTGCCTAATTACTAAAAAAGTACTGAACCAATTTCTATGAAACGGAAGTGGTACCAATTTGAGAGCATCGTCTTTTATTTAAAACAAAAATAACAGAAATTGGTTGAATAGTTTCGGAGTAATCGGTGAACATACTTAAAAAAAATACATATGCGTCGAATTAATAACGGTTAAAAACTGATTGCATATTTAGATTCAGCATGCTAAAAATATCTAAAATCAGTTTGTTTGTTTGTTTATTGAACAACCTACATCTGACTTGTGTGCTCGACATGAAGCCTGCTCATAAGTCATCGTCAATATACAGGGACGAGATAGCACACAAGGAAATAATACAACACAGGAGAAGTACAACCAGGAGCTCCAAGCAAAGAGTGTGTGCAATGGAACCAATGGGATTCGAACCCACAACCTCACGATTAGCGGCGTGATGTCTTAATCACTCAACCACGGAGGCCCCTAAAATCAGTTGTAAAATCTTCGGCACCAATTTTTTTTTTTTTTTTTTTTTTTTTTTTGTGTAGGCCTGTGTTATAAGACAGTGCTGAAAAGGTTTTTCCAAACCATAGAAAAGCGTTTTAGAATTAGATTTATCATTAACAATAAATTCACGATTAAGATAAATAGCTAAATTTTCAAGAAAATCTAACTCATAGGTACTATTCGCATTAAAGATAATTTTAGCAGTTTGAAAATTGAAACTATGGCCGGAATCCTAAGAGTGCTTAGCAACCGAAGATTTAGAAATTTCTTGATTATTGACATACCAAGAGTGTTCTTTAAGGCGTTTTTCGATATTTCTTTTAGTTTGACCAATATAAGATAAATCACAGCCATTACAAGGAACATTATAAATACCCCATTTTTGGAGGTCAGTGACAGGGGATTTCATGGAAGGAAATTTGAATTTATTGATATGTTTAAAAATAACGTTAAAACTAAGTCGTTTTAAAACTTTAGCTAATTTAAAACATAAAGGTGGATAAAAGGGGAGGACAACCAAATTATCAGGTTTACTTTTAACGGAATTAGAAAGAGTGGATTTATTAGACGGTCTATTGAATTTGTTCACAGCAGTATTGATGATAGAAGGATTGAAACCTCTTTTGGCAGCGACAGATTTTAAGTAATTCAGTTCATCCTTAAGGGATGCAAAATTGGAACAAATTTTGAAAGCACGATTTACATAAGTGTAAAAAAACACCGATCTTTTGGTTGACAGGATGATTTGAGCTAGCATGGGGGTATTAGAAACAGAAAAAGGTTTTCTATAAACACAAGTTTTCAAATAACAGTCAAATTTGGTAACTAAAACACCAAGGAAAGGGAGTTTATTACAATTTTCTCATTCAAATGTAAACTGAATATGCGAGTCAATAGAATTGACAATTTGAAGAATGGTAGAAATATCAAAAGGATTATCGATTAAGACAAAAGTATCGTCAACGTAACGTATTCAACATTTAAAATTAATCAGATTTAATAATTTTTCCTCAAAATAATGCATATAAATATCACAAAGAATGGGAGATAAATGGTTACCCATACTTAAACCGTCTGACTGTTTGAAAAATTTATTATCAAATTGAAAAGTAGTTAGGGTTAAGCAAATTTTACTTAAATTAACAAACTCTTTGACTTCAATATCAGAGAAATGAAATTCACGTAATCTCTTTTCCAAGCAATGAAGAGCGCCCTCAATCGGGAAATTAGTAAATAAAGATTTGACATCAAGAGAAAACATTGAACAATTGGATGGGTTAATACTTTTTAATTTACTAACGAATTCACAAGAATTTGTTTACAGTATGAAAATTAGAACTGCATAAAGGAGAAAAATGGATGTTAAAAATTTGGCAAGAGGATAAGTAGCAGTACCAATATTAGAGACAATAGGGCTTAAGGGAATATTGGTTTTGTGAACTTTGGGTAAAGCATAAAAACGAGCGCAAATGGGTGCAAAAAAAATAACACAATGTTTAGTGTTGTCAGTTGGAGCAACACAATTTTTAACAGATTTAGTGAGAGTTTCTAAAACACTCTCCATAGCTTGGAAAAACCTTTTCAGCACTGCCTTATAATTATTTATTTATTTATTTATTTTATTTATTTATTTTTTCGTGTTAATCATGTGTTTAATTTTTTTTTGATTTATATATGTATTTTTATTACTATAAACATTATTTTTTATACTAATTACACTGATAAACAAGGTTTTTGTTTCTAACTAAGTATGTGGTGATTTTTATATTTTAGGTGGTGCTGTGAAAGAATATGGCATTAAAAAGTTTCCATCACCCACAGATTTAAAAAAAATTCAAAATCTTGAAAATGTGAATTTTGTAGTATTTATTGAACACATACTTTATAAAATTTATCATTTGGTATTTTAGTAACGACAAACTTTTAAATAAACACTTATAAAGCTTAAAATTAATATTTAAAACACTGAAAGTATGCATTGTTTATAAAGTTTCAGAAAAATATAGAAGAATTTTTGTAAAAAGAAATGATATTCATAAGAAATTTCATACTTTATGTAGCGGTAAATGTCTTATCTGTGGCTGCTCTCTTATAGGCCATTGTTCCGAGTTATTTTGACAATTTAAAGCAGACATTAAGCCACTTATATCATTACAATAGCATAAATCATCTTTTCTTGAAAAAAATGTTGAATATTTCTTTTGTCAATCTCAATAAATATATATTTTTATATTGATTTTCAGGAGATTCAAACCTTGCAATCTTGATCCAAGTAATTCTAAGTTTTTCTTTGATAAATTTAAGTCTCTCACAAAATCATTTAATTTTTTTAGTAATTAGATGTGGTTCATCATTTATGCCAGGAGTATAGTTCATATCAAATGTAGAGGAAGTTTCAATTTCATCAATTTCCGTTTCTATTGCTGCATCATCTTATGTAAAATTCTCTGGAGGCTTTGGTATTTGTAAATCATCATTATGTAATGCTGGTCACACTGCTGAGTCTAAGTTCGGGTACTTAATTTTATGTTTATTTCTTGCAGAGAATCCTTTAATTTTTGTAATACATTAGTAGCAGTCAGTTATATGATCCTTCGGCATGCGCAATATCATGGGCATAGCAAAGGACATACACTTTTTTGTATCTTTCATCCACGCCCGGAGGTTTGTAGAACATCGTGTACAACAAGAATGAGGTGCCCATTTCTTATCTTGTTCACCTACTTTATATCCAAAGTACATACGATAGGCAGTCTTTATTTACGGCGTGAAAGCTCACAGTTAGCTCCCCACATACATAGCAAAAAGAATCGGGTTCATTAACGCATCCTCTAAATATGTTTTACATATTGTACAGGAAAATAGGATAATTATAATCAAAATTTAATTAAAAAGTCTTACAGAACAAAGAAATGGTAATACATTCGCCCCGAAATTTTAAACTGTCATGGATTTGCGTTAAAGTCAAATACTGTGGAGGTGGCTAGAGCTGTCTGTTCAAGGTCGCTAACATAAAATTTATTAGGAGGAAATGTGTTTCTACTCTTGCTGTATCTCCTATCATTGTAATAAAAAAAGGAGTGTTTGTGTGAATCAAATACATGAAAGAGAATAATATAATTATAATGCCTATATGATGCCTACATACTCAAAAGCGTATAAATGAAATTTCTCAAAATTAGAGGGTGATAGAAAATTTTTACAAACATATTCTTTTTCAGCAGCTTGAAATCTTTAAGAAACACCCAACATATATAGAGAAACAGAAAAATTTACAATCTTTAAAATTTGTTTATCAGTGTTATTATTATTTTATTATTATTATTATTTTATGTGTATGTGTATTTAAATTGACTTTTTACTTTCTACTTTTTACTTACTTAATTTTTCCCTTTGTTACCTTTTTCCTACCCTTCCTTCATTGTATCCTTTGTTCGTTTATGCTCTTCCGTGATTGGTTGTTGCCTTCTTCTTTCCCATTGATTGCTCTTTCAGCTTGCTTCCTTTCCCGCGTTTTCACTTCAATCTTGCCGCTGCATTCATTGTAGACGCACGTCTTTTTGCACTTGATAATGATAGACTAAGTTCTATTGTAATGCCTTCCGCAGTTTTTATTTAAAAAGAATTCTGTTGTGACGCTCTTCTTACCGGCCAATGGCGTGGTTGGAAACGACCTCTCTCCGCCCGCTGATTTCGTTCATTGGGTGTTCCATGCTTACTTTCAACCTCATCCCGGGCGGGATTGTATTATGCTGCGATTAAACTCATGTACGTGAGGCTGGAGATCAGAATTTAGCTGCCTTTTCAACTGTTAAAACAAACTCCGCCAAGTGCGAGCTTGATTCGCACGTTTTTAGTCGTCATGTTATTTGAACCTGCGGAGTTTCGAAGTTCCTGTTTTCCCATTAAAAGTACTAGTACATCGAACCCAGGGTTCCCGGGTCACAGAGTAAATGTAATTTTTTTTAATTAAAAAAATCTAATAAAATTTTCCGGTACTTCTAGGTTATCCCGTCGACCAATTTCGCCAAATTATAAAAATCGCCAAACTAATAGCCAAATTATACATGTTGCCATGATTTTTATTTTAAATAAAGAAACAAAAAATTAATTAGTATAAAATTAAAAAAAAATACAAATAAAATGAGGAAGTAAAAATCACTTGATGATGTTTTAAATATGTGCATCGTGTTTAATGTCATTGAATGTGGTCATACACTATTTGCATTTAATCTTACATTTTGGCGTTAGATTTTTTAGGTCGAAAAGATAACCTAGTAGTACCAATTTTCCTACGTAATATGCTTTTTAAACTGCCAACTAATTCCAAACAGCAATTTTATATGTAACATATTAATTATGCAATCATATAAAGCTTTGTAAATTATCGGTACTTCCGTATTAGACGCAAAATAGAAGTTATTAGCCAAAAATTTTTCCAAAGAATAAAATTGCATTCGTTCAGTTTTTAAAACCGACTAAGAAAATATGACACACTGCTATTCTTTAAAATACATTTTTGTACATGTTAATTAATTTATCTTTAGTCAAATAAGTTTACAACAAACTAATAAGTCATTAAATTGATAGATAAAAACGAAACAAAACCAACAACATTCACCCGGTTTTATAACCGACAATATTTTGTCATAACAGGTTTTTAATTGTTTTTTTTTCAGTTGCTATGAAAAAATGGTAACTAAAATAGACAGTGATCTGTTATTTTCCATGGAGATAAGAGATAGATGGAGGTGCAGTATGCGATTAAAACGATTTAATGGGCGTTATTCTTCCAATTTAAGTCTCTTATTCGGCCCAAACAAAACAATCACGTGGAACAAAAACCGAATTCTTTAACATCATTTTTTCTCTAAATGAAAAGATCTGATTATATTTTAGCATTCTAAAATAGCATTTCATTGTATTATGAATTAAAACTGTATCGCTAAATGTTTTCCTTTTTGCGAAAGCACGCAGTTATGTTTGATGCAATGCAGCGAGTTTCAGGGTTACATTTTTGGTGTCACCTCCACCTACCAAACTGCGTCTATATTCTTTTTTTAGTCTATGGCTATTTTTCCTTTATTTCCGACATCAATGCGATACTCAAGTTGCCACTATTAGAGAAATTGAACTAAAAACTACAAAAAAATTAATAACTCAAAAACAAATTGAGATACACTTTTCAAACAAACTGCATTTAAAAGTGCATTTTTTTCTCTAAACGATGGTATAAAGGTTGAAAACGTGTTATGTCTAAAAGTTTAAAAATTTGCAATAGCGAAAATTGCAAAAGCGAAATTTCATCGAAAAGTGTTGCCATTCAAAACATGACGTATGCGTTACGCACAGATACGTTTGGCCTTTATTATATAGATTATGACACGGATTTAGAATCAAGTCGTCTAACTGTGATAATGGATTAACTACGAAAATAGAAGGATAAAGAACATTTTCGTATTTTACACTCAAGAGGTGATTTGATTTATTCCATTTCGTGAGTGGCGTATTAGCGTTTAGATTATCGTTTGGAGTGACTTTGTAAAATTAGAAAACAATAAAGATTTAAGAAACTTATGTCTGGATTTCTCGTAAAAGAAATCACTTTGCATTAAAACTCCATTCTGCCAGAATTCATTGATAACGATCTGTATGGAAGTTCACTTTTCTCAGCTGTGATATAAGTTTAGAGATTAATCATGAACAGCATGTGTATCATCATTTTTATTACGTTATATCATCGTCGTTCTATGCTCAATTCCTTCTTTGATATCCTATATATTTCTTATTTTTAAAAAAATTGGATGTCAGATTTAAATTACTCTGTAAAGTTTTATAGTTTTTAGATGGATTTATATTTTATTAAAAATCTCCTGGGAATGTCATTTAATAATACAGCATGGTATAAGGATTACTGGTAATTTTCAAAAATTAATTTACATCAAAAAGTAGTAGAGATATAAACTCTTTATATATAGAAAGAGATTAGAAATTGCATATCTAAAATTGAACATTTTAAAATTATGAGTATTCATGAAAATTATAAAAAAAAATAAAGTTTATAAATATTTTTAAAAACTGTTATCAAAGAGTATCCATAGCCAATAAAAATGAAACATATAATTCAGAAAGATATGTGATATAAGATTACGAAAACATATAATAATACGATTTCTTCATTTTCCGCCTTGTCTATAGTTAAAATTTATTATGTTTAAAAGTGTACATCGTGTCTTATGAAATAAAAACTAGCTCAATCTTTTTTCTTCTTTTAGTGTAAATCGCATAGAAACGCAAACATTAAAAGAAAATAATTAAAATATTAATGCATTAAAAAGTGTATTTTATTTTCAAAGGCAATAGCTCTTTACATGAAATAGTTGGATAAAGTTACTTTTTTTTAAATATATATATGTATTTCTTATTTATAGGTAATAGAGTGTCAGATTTAAATTCCTTTGCAAAGCGTTGAGTTAGATTTCTATTTTATCTGCAATCTCTTGGGAATTTCATTAAAAATCTCTTGATAATTAAATTTTATAATACAGCATATTATGAAGATTCCTAGGAATTTTCAAAAATTAAGTTACATTATACGGTAGCAGAGATACTCTTTATATACAACAAGATATTTGAGGTTAAAAATCAACAACTGTAATTTTTAGATTTATGAATATTCATGAAAACTATAGAAAATGAAAGATAATTACTATTAATAATATCGAAGAGTATAAGTGAACGATATAATTAATCGTAGAATATAACAAAGTATGTAATATAAGATTATGGGAAGATATGACAACGCGATTGAATTATTTTAAGTTAAATTTTATCATAAAATTAATACTAAGTATAAAAATAAATGTTTAAAAAAAGTTGCTAGTGCAAAAATAACTACAGGTAAACAATTTTCACTATATATATGGACATATATTAGTAAAACTGATCCAGTAGAGAGTAGACATATCTACATATGAACTTCTTTCATAAAAAAAATAATATATATTAGTAAATATTATCCAATAGTAACCTCAGGGAAGATGATTGAAAAAACAGCCATTTTTTAAATATATAGATTTAAACAAACGCAATATTATCTCTGTCGGAATATTGTATGCTGACATTTTGGTATTTTAGATTTGAAGCACTCGCCGAGATTTTGGCACCATGGATGCCAAACCCATTTTTGTGATTATGCGACAAATAACTTAAATACTATCGTATTAACAAATGAATAATTTTTGCACGGAAACTAAAGCTGTGCTCCAACAATTAAATCAAAAGTAAATCATTAAATAGCATATTACATAAAACAATGAAATGAAATTTTATATAAAACTAATATTTCTCTGAGATATACCATACACTGTAAAAAAAAGAAAAAAAATCCGCTAAATTTACGACACAGCAATGTTGTCATCAGTTTTTTCCGTAAAAATTGCAGTAAAATTACATGTAATAAAAAAATACATCTAATTTTGACGTAAATTTGACTGTTTTTTTTTTATTTTTTTTTTTATTTTACTTGACCTTGAGCCTTGAGCTGCTATCCCCCAATTGGTGTACGTACTTCCGTTTCACGTTAAAAAGCATTACTTTAACAATTTACGAAACTATCAGTCATCTTTATTTATTATTGATTATCAGGATCTTACTTGAGTATCAAAGATGTGTTAATGTGATTTTAAATTCAAACGAAAATATTAAATCGAAATTGAACCAATAAATAACATATAAATATTACATAAAATTTCATAAAAAAAATTACATGAAATTTCACCAAATATCAAATTATATTTTTCGATTGTGCAATAGGGTGGATCAAAAAAAATTTTTTCACAGTGTCAAAACCTACCTATGCGGAAAAGATGTTCTCTTGGATGGAGATTAAGGGAAAAATAATTAAAAAAATTAGTTTAAAATTTTACTACTGCCACAATGAGGTTGAATTTTGGAAAAAAATGAAAAAAGACCTAATTTTGGCTAGATGATTTTTGATTCTAAATAATAGTTTAAAAAATTATCCAAAACCTGCCTAGGCGTAAAAAATGTTTTATTATATGCTAAGTATGAGAAAAATAATTCAAAAAAATAATTCCAAAATTTAAATCTGCCGCAATGTGGCTCAAATTTATGTATTTGAACGTTTTTAAGGTAAAAAATCAATGTTTTTTTTATAAAATAATATATGAATTTTAGAATTTTTAACATTTATTGCAATTAGGGGATATTTATTTGCTTACAAGATTAAAACTTTATTTTCTTATTTAACAGCTTATTTATTATTAAATCAAGAAAAATTGTCAACATTACAATTGGCGATAATGACGTTTGGTATTGAAAATCCGCATGAGATTTTGTAATTTAATTCAATTTTTATAAAACCGTCTCTTATATATTGCCCATACACATCAGAAAATGCTTCCGTGACTATTTTGATTATTAGTTTTGTAGAATGAGCATTGCTTGAATAGATATTATTGATAGTAGATGGCTGATATTGATAGTTGCCACTGGAATGATTGCTGGATTTACTATTGCTTTTGAAATCATGTCGTTACTAAATCCCTCAGTTAGTGGAGGTTCGACATATTTTCCTATTTAATTAAATCTATGTAATCCGTCGCGAAAGGTCAAAAGCTGGTAAATGGAAAATATAGATATTATTTAATGTAATGATTAGGATTACAAACCATTTAATCTCACTCGTGCGCTTTTAGAATTCATCTACTGACATTAATGAACATACAAAAAGCTTCTCACAAGCAGCGAATATTTTTTCTCCACCATTGAAACATTTGTTCCCAACCACGGTTCCATCCACGCTGCGAAAAGATGACTTAGTGGAACCTCATTGGTGTGTAACTAGCACAGAACAAAATCCATTGTAGTGGACGCTTGAAGATCACTTCCATATTTCGAATAAGAAATTCTTTAACATCTATATTAACAGGTATTCCGTCACAACCAATCGCAACCAACTTTTTTATATGCATTTCATTGATAACACATGACAAAAAAAATGTACGTCGTGTTTTCAAATTGTTTGGCACTCTCCCAGAATTTACATATATGTGGCCCATGTATTCGGAAACAAATTCTTTTTTCAAGCTCAAGTCTGCTTCTATTACGATTTTTCTTCTGTTGTCTTCTAGTGATGTTGTCTTGTCTTTACACTCATCAAAGTTTAAAGAAAACGGCCATGATCATAATCTTTTACAAATGACTAGAGGGAATGACTAAAACGATAGAGTGGTCTTTGGTTTGTTTTGTCATGCCAAATTTTTTTCTGTCAATAGCATTCGATTGATAGTTTTGTGAGATAATGCCCATATCTTGAAGTGCATCTGACCCGAAGGCAGCGCCGGCTTGGTCGGAAATGCCCAAACTGTCCAATATTCTGGCTGATTCCAATTTTCGTCACTACAGGTGGTGTGACACCTAGCTTGTCAGCTCTTTGGCTTTTCAATGATAGCTGATGGCGCAGAAAAGTGAGTTTGCTCGAACTACGTCGGTTTAGTTTCCACCCAATATTCATATTCATACTCAAATCTATTGAACTGAAAAAAATAGGCAGTGTTTACGGAAATGATCCACAAGACTGTAATAGCTTTCAATATCTTATTTTGTCTTATAAGAACTAAGAAGAGCGCAATATTTGTTGTGAGACAATCTTTCTTAAAATGCTGCAGTGGTAAATTATTGAGATTGAAACTCATTTACAGATCATTTCTAACTTATTAGCAACTCCTTCTCACTGGCAAGATATAAATAGATGTAGACCGAATCCTTGCTTTGGTTATTTTTTAAATACCAATGTATAAATTTTATAACGTTTTTGTAATAGGAAGCATATTTATTGGCATATCAAAGCCAGTAAATATGCTAAGCCAAATAAGGGGAAATTCATATATATATACATATATATATATATATATATATATATATATTATTTTTATTTTAAAGCCATGGTATAGTAATATTTAATGTACACGAAGCTACACAATACACAAGTAGACAAATCATTCACTGAAAAAACTGGAACTGCCAGTTTTTCGTTACTTTAAACCACTTGCAGCAGTATTAAATTTCGAAATTAGTTTTTTTAACTTAATATCACTGCAATATAGTATCTCTTACGCAAAGGTAGGTTTTGATTGATATTAAAATGATTATTTTGCGTGAAAAAAATTCTAACCAAAATTAGATCTTTTTCCATTTTTTCCAATTTTTATCGAATTTTCAACTTTTTTGTGGCAGTATTAAATTTTGAATTTATTATTTATTATTATTTTATACTTAACCTCCATACGATAAAACATGTCTTCCACATTGTTGGATATTAAAAATTATTAAAACAATTACTTTTTGACGAAAATCATCTAACCAAAATTCGGTCTTTTTTCAAATTTTTTCGAAAATTCAACCTTTTTGTGGCAGTATTAAATTTTAATTTTTTTTTTATTATTATTTTTCCCTTAATCTCCATACAATAGAACATCTTTATCGCATAGGTAGGTTTTGATGAATGGTAATTTTTTTTACGCCATAGACAATCGATCCACCCTATTATGCAAGTCCCTTTAGCCTCTTTAAAAACAAACAATGGGTACAGATGTTTCACTACTCTTGGTAACAAGCATTGACTCAAACAATTTGGGAACCCATTTGTGACCTTTATTTATTATTATTTATCAGAATAAAAAATGCATTATTGGTGTTTTAAAATAATATATATATATATATATATGTGTGTGTGTATTAAATTGAAGTTGAACCATTATCTAACATATTACATAAAACCATTAAATGAAATACTACCTAAAACCAACTAAACAAAATCTTGCCTAATTATATAGAAGTTCAAATATCAAAGAACTGACTAGCCTCCCTGTAAATCAACGATTTATAAACATATAATGAAAAAAATATTCAATGAAATTTTTCTCTTTTCTTCCGAATAATTTAAGACAACGAAAGCAGAAGAAAGAATTTTGATTCCGTAAATACCTTTCTCTGAGGAAATCAAAGACAACTTCAAGCATTTGTCAAAAAAGAAAATACTCTTTTCATTTTGCAAGCAAGGTTTTGTTATTCAAATTTATAACAATGACAGAAACAAATCACATTTCAAAACACTGCAGAAACAGCCTTTAGAAGAAGCAAATCATTTTTATTTATTGATATTGAATTGCAAAAATTCAAATTATATCTACAAAGAGAAATATTTCCAAAAAATATAGGTTTGTATTTTATTGAATAACAAATCGAATTTTAAAATAAAACAGCAAATTGTGTACTTTTTTATATATGTTTAGATAAATTAATTTTTTAATATAAAAAGTGCATTAAATATTAAAATACCAAGAAAAAGTTAACGTAAAAAAATGAAATAAAACAAAGGTTTTGTAAAATTTCATTAGATTCATAACATGAATATAAATTGTAAAAAATGTTAAAGCAAAGTTGAACCATTAACTAACATATTACTTAAAACAATTAAATGAAATAGTACCTAAGAACAACTAAAGAAAATCTTGCTAAATATATATTAATTACAAGTTCAAATATCAAAGAAATAAAAAGCCTCTCCGTAAATCAATGGTTTATAAACATATGATAGAAAAATTATTCAATGATTTTTTTTTCTGATTTCTTCCAAAAATATTATGGCAACAAATACGGAAAAAGAATTTTGATTCTGTAAATACCTCTCTCTGAGGAAATCAAAAACAACTTCAAGTATTTGTCAAAAAAGAAAATATTTTTTTCATTATGCAAGCAAAGTGTTGTTATTCAAATGTATAATAACGACAGAAACAAATCACATTTCAAAACTCCGCCGACACAGCCCATAGAGAAAAGGAATAATATTTATTTCTTGATATTGGATTATAAAAATTCAAATTATATGTGCAAAAAGAAATATTTCCAAAAAGTATTAATTTGTATGTTATTGAATAACAAATGGAGTTTTAAAATAAAACTGCAAATTGCATATTTTTTTATATATGTTGAAATACGTTAAATTTTATTTATATGAAAAGTGCATTAAATAGTAAAATACCAAGAGAAAGTTAACGTAAAAAAATAAAATAAAAAAAGGTTTTGTAAAATTTCATTAGATTCATAACAGGAATTAAAATTGTAGAAAATTTTAAATCTAAATTGAACCATTAACTAACATATTACAGAAAACTATTAAATGAAAAAGTACCTAAGACCAAATAAGCAACATCTTGCCTAATATATATTAAATAGAATTTCTAATATCAAAGAAATGAAAAGTCTCTCCGTAAATCAATGGTTTATAAACATATGATAAAAAATATATTCAATGAAATTTTTCGCTTTTCTTCCAAAAAATCGAAGGCAACAAAAGTAGAAGAAAGAATTTTGATTCTGTAAATACATCTATCTAAAGAAATCAAAAACAGCTTCAAGCATTTGTCAAAAAAGAAAATACTGTTTTCATTATGCAAGCAAAGTGTTGTTATTCAAATTTATAACAATGACAGATACAAATCACATATCAAAACGCTGCGGAAACAGCCTATAGAAGAAACGAATCATGTTTATTTATTGATATTGGATTGTAAAAATTCAAATTATATGTACAAAGAGAAATATTTCGAAGTAGCATAAGTTTGTATTTTATTAAATAAGAAATGGAGTTTTAAAACAAAACCGCAAATTGCGAATTTTCTTCAAACATGTTTAAATGAATGATTTTTTTTTTATGTGAAAAGTATATTAAATAGTAAAATGCCAAGAAAAATGTAACGTAAAAAATAAATAAATATTCACATATTATGTGAATATTTAACTCGTGATAATCAGTTTAAAACAGAATTTTATACAGTTATGGAAGAAAATGAACATGTCCTTCAAAATACTCATATTTATTATTACATTCAGTAAGGATAGATTGGAGGTACCTAAACGGTACACTACAAAAAGTGTCTTACAAATGGTTTCCGTATCTTCATATGTTAAGTGTTATCCATTTTCATATATGCATATATGTTGTTAAAAACATGCTTTTCAACTCGTGATGATCAGTTTAAAACAGAAGTTTATACAGTTATGGAAGAAAATGAACATGTCCTTCAAAATACTCATATTTATTATTACATTCAGTAAGAATAGCTTGGACGTACCTACACGGTACACTACAAAAAGTGTCTTACAAATGGTTTCCGTATCTTCATATGTTAAGTGTTATCCATTTTCATATATGCATATATGTTGTTAAAAACATGCTTTTCAACTCGTGATAATCAGTTTAAAACAGAAGTTTATACAGTTATGGAAGAAAGTGAACATGTCCTTCAAAATACTCATATTTATTATTACATTCAGTAAGGATAGCTAGGAGGTACCTACACGGTACACTACAAAAAGTGTCTTACAAAATGGTTTCCGTATCTTCATATGTTAAGTGTTATCCATTTTCAAGTATGCATATATGTTGTTAAAAACATGCTTTTCAACTCGTGATAATCAGTTTAAAACAGAAATTTATACAGTTATGGAAGAAAATGAACATGTCCTTCAAAATACTCATATTTATTATTACATTCAGTAAGGATAGCTTGGAGGTACCTACACGGTACACTACAAAAAGTGTCTTACAAAATGGTTTCCGTATCTTCATATGTTAAGTGTTATCCATTTTCATATATACATATATTTTGTTAAAAACATGCTTTTCAACTCGTGATAATCAGTTTAAAAGAGAAGTTTATACAGTTATGGAAGAAAATGAACATGTCCTTCAAAATACTCATATTTATTATTACATTCAGTAAGGATAGATTGGAGATACCTAAACGGTACACTACAAAAAGTGTCTTATAAAATGGTTTCCGTATCTTCATATGTTAAGCGTTATCCATTTTCAAATATACATATTTGTTGTTAAAAACATGCTTTTCCACTCGTGATAATCATTTTAAAACAGAAGTTGATACAATTATGGAAGATTTTGATATTTCAAATAAACATTAATTTTTGTAGCAGCAACAAGTGACAAGTGATCAAGAGTGGACAACTTCTCATGAGCCTTAATAACAAATACAGGGTGTTCCAGAGAGTGCTCCCCAACTTTGAAATGGCATAACTTCGAAACAGTGACAGATAAGAAACGTGAAAGAAGTTGAATGTTAGACAGATAGGTGTAGAATTTCTTATACACTAATTCGAAAAAATAGTTCCAATATTGGATAGTAGGTGGCAGCAAAAGCACATGGTCGTTTAAATTGTACTCAGAAGAACAGAAATTTCATTCGTGCGTCTGTTTCATTGCTGACACGTGTAAAAATGTTATATAGAGTTAGAGAATAATTCGTAATTCAATAAAATAATGCCATAATACTTGAAATAACGAATTTTTATTGTATTTGAATACCATCGATTAACTCGATGTCCAACGATGAGAAAGCGAAGCTTTCAAAAATGAAAAATGTATAATAATGTTTAAAAAAGTCCAGACTTGTAAACAATTCGCAATTTATTCAAGAAGTTTGAACCGACGAGCAGTGTGGCCGATGATTTAGCCAAAAATGCGGGATGAAGTCGATCAGTCATGACAACTGAAAATGTGCAAGAAGTCGAAGAAATTGTTAAACGTTATCCTTGAAAATCCATAAGGCAAGTCGCTGCTAAAGTAAGATTGTAAAGTGATACCACCACGCACAGTATAATGCGAAAAGGCCTGAAGCTGTCCCATATAAAATACAGTGCCATCAAGCGATCACAAATACAGATATACAACAAGAGAAGTTTTTCCAAATAAGTTACTTCAGATGATAGATGAAAATAAAATTGATGTCGGTGATGTATAGTTCACCGATGAGGCCCATTTCCATTTAGAGGGATTTGTGAACAAACAAAACTCTCGAATATGAGGCGCTGAAAACCTATTTGTGAGTCTTTCAAAATCACTGCACTCACAAAAAATTACAGTGTGCGAAGGACGTTCCAGTACAGGAATCGTCGAATCTTTTTTCAGTAGAGACACGATTACCGCATCTCGATACATTGAAATTTTACAGCAGTTTATTGAAACATTTCAAGCTCTAGAGGATGCACCACAGATCCCATGGTTCGTGCAGGATGGGGACTATCCATACCGTACTACAGCAGTGTTTGAGTTTCTCGAGGAATACTTCAGTGCGAGAGCCATTGTCTTAAACTTCACAAAATGACAGGTATTGTTATAGATTGGCCACCATATTCTCCGGATCTCAATCCACGCGAATTCTTTTTGTGGGTTTGCTTGAAGGACGCTGTTTATTCTAAGAATCCCCAAACGTTGGAAAAGCTTGAACAATTCATCTGTGAGGCATATGCATCAATTTCAGTAGAAGTATTGCAGCAATTGATTACGAACTTTAGGTTTCGTCATGTTGTTGCTGAAAAAGGTAATCATATCGAAATATTGTAATGTGTAATTTTATCGCAGTTCAAACAGCTCACTTTGAGGAACTATTTCAAAGACAGAGCTCATTGCAGTGCCCTCTCGTATCCAATATTGGAACTATTTTTTAAATTTATGTATAAAACATTCGAGACCTATCTGTCTAACATTCAACTTGTTTCACATTTCTATCTCTCACTGTTTCGAAGTTATGTCATTTCAAAATTGAGGAGTCGTTTCTAGAACACCCTGTACATGCAAAAATTATTTTTGTTTAAAATTGTTACACAAGATGGCTGCACAATCAATGTATCTCCAAAGTACGCCACCTTCTCTTACTCCACTTCTAAAAATTAAGTCCAGCATAAATATACTATGGTGGACATAAAAAATACTTAATCAAATATTCATAAAAAAGGAAAATAAATAAAATTGTGTGCTTCAAATTCAATTTATATAACTATTAGCAAAAATAATCGATTGCAGAAGCACATTTATGACATGCTGAATTATATTGTAAGTCAATTTATTTTTACATGTAATGAAATATTTTTCTTTTTTTAAGTTCTTATTATTGTTGCTTAATGTCTTCACAAATTCTTACTATTATTTAGCTTCTAATTCCATTTTCTGACTTTTATGTGTTGAGTTATATTTTATGTCATTTTTTAAAATCTGATATTAAGACTTTTACAGTCAAATTCATTTAATGAAAGTATTAGACAAGTATTAGACTAAGACCTAATGTTAGCTTTATTGAATAATTAAAAACAAGTTAAATATTTTAAATAAATTAACATACGTATGAATGCTGTATTCTAGTCTCCTAAACCAATTTTATCTCATTTGCAGTAAAGTATGCGTGAAAAATCCAATCTTGGGTCCAAAGGGATCTACTTCCTTTAAACTGACTTTGAAGAGTAACTCATTCATTCTCTCGTTTGTAACATTTTAAAATGTTTTAGATTAATAGATATTTAGGAAGCGATTTTGTATCAACTAAATTTTTGTAGAATCTTTTGAAATTCTAATTCGCAAACATGTTACTGATTAAAATTCAGATCAAATATATTGATACTAAATTATTCAATATACCCTAAATCTATCAAGCAGATGAAGATTTCAACATCAATATGTACTTTCTACTAAATATATTTATCTTAAATTATATATTCTTTCAAAAAGACCTATTTCAAATATGCAGCAGTCGAAAAATTTGAAAAGATCTATCTTATCCTAGAAAATTTTACATGCATTGTAAGTTGATACATTTATATTTTTTTAATAGTAATAAATATTTAAATGGCTGTATTTATGTATGTTAGATATTTGGTTTTATTTATGTAAATAGAATTTGCCCCATATTGTCAATTTACATTATTTAACTCTTTGTACAGCGGTTATCATATGACATGACAGCCTAATTATAATTTAAAAACTGACAATCAGCACCAATAATATTTAAATATAATTTTGATTTTACAATGGGAGTATGGCCAAGCAGATTCATATAAT
This sequence comes from Maratus speculifer, assembly GCA_964019185.1. Taxonomy (NCBI): domain Eukaryota; kingdom Metazoa; phylum Arthropoda; class Arachnida; order Araneae; family Salticidae; genus Maratus; species Maratus speculifer. Next base: position 207,628,202 of record OZ025289.1, on the reverse strand, counting down.
CTAAGAAATTCGTCTCTAACGCTTGGTGTCAGATGAATTTTTCATGATTTTATAAACAGAATTTTTGCCCCTTAAAGAGATAAAACGAAAAAATATAGGTATCTCTACAAAATGTAATTTCTTACGTACATAATTTTTGCAGTACATTAATATTTAAGATTGAAGCAGTTAAAATTATTATGAAATTAAGATTACAATTATAAGAATTATGTATAATTAATTAAAATGAAATATTTAAATAATTCTTAAACGACTGAACTTAAATCAAGTTTCTAACTTAAAAAAATTATTTAAAACTTGCTGACCTGCCCGGCGTTGCCCGTCCCTTGATGTTATTCAGTTTTCAAATGTGTTATTGTTTTCTAAAAGACCCTTAAATTAAACTCAAATTTCTATGATTTTGTATCTTTAAGTCCATTTTGTCTAAATTTATATTTTTAAATGGAAAAATCGCGAAAAATTATTGAATTTAAAGTACATGCTGTTTGGTATTTTATTCTCCATGTAATTTGATTTTTTGGAATCTATGCTTACCAAAAACGAACGAAACCGCGACGGAACACTCAGGTTTTTACTGTATTCATAAAAAAATTCATATATTTTATTTTATAAAGAAATATTTTTATCCATGCGAAAGTTCCAAAATTCTTGTAAGTAATGGAAATATGGTTTATTGAAAGCCTCTAAAAAGATTGTGCTAAAATACCGACATTTAGTTATTTTTAGCGTAGGAAAAATTCATTCTCTATGAGACGGGATGTGATTCGTGTTTGCGGTGTCTTTGAACGGGTTAAATCTCGTATTTTATTTAAACAAATTGCACCATAGATTATAAAAATGTTTTAGCTTTAAGAAATTATTTTCGGTTTTTTAGGACGTATGCAACTGCGCCATGCAAAGGCAAAACCGCAATGAAACGATCTGGTTTTTATTGTTTTCGCCAAATTTTTCGCAATTTTTATTTGTAAAAAATATTTCTACTCGTCCGTATGTCTTAAATTTTTTAAGAGGGTGTAAATTTGGTCTATTGAGATGCTTCTAAAAGACTGTGCTGAAATATGTATGCTTAGATTCTTTTAGCGAGGAAAAAATAATCTATTTGTGTTCTGAAAAGTGACCTCCTTTTGCCGGTGTATTTGAAAGGGTTAAATCTTATATTTTAAAAACCGATTGCATAATAGATTATAAGAATGTTTTTAAGCTTTAAGAATATGTGTTTTGTTTGCCGGTACCTATAGGATTGCGCTTCGCTAAGGCAAAACCGCAAAGAAAACGATCTGTTTTTATTGATTTCATCAAATTTTTGCACATTTTATTTTGTGAAAAATATTTCTATCGGTCCGAACGTTTCGAATTTTCTGTACTGAGTATAAATTTGTTCTATTGAGGAGATTTCAAAAGATTGAGTTGAAATATGTACGTTAAAATAATTTTAGCATAGAAAAAATATACTCTCTGCGAGTCAAAAAATGACCTTCTCTTGCCAGTATATTTGAAAAGGTTAAAATCCAAAAATTTTAAATCCAATTGCACCATCGATTAGAAGAAAGTTTTAATTTTAATATCTTTTATTTTGTTTGCTTACATTTTAAAAATTACACCCTGGAAGAGCATTGAAAAAAGTGAGAAAATGGTTCTGGAAAAAACGACTCTTTTTGAATATTTCTTTTTAAATCGTTAACTGTAACATTATTTCGAACTGATTATAGAATTTGAGAGCTAAAAGTATGATCTTTTGAAATATGTCTGTTAAGTTTAACTGCGCTGAGCAGTTCGGTTGATTTGGATTTAAACAAGATAATCCAAAAACAGAAATAAACGCCGATAAATGCTTCTTCTTCCGTTTAGGTGCGTAAAAGGCTTTCTGCGCATGTGCAAACGATTTCTTTCCCCGAACATTAATAAAATGACTTTTTGAAGAAAGTGAGTTCCACTTCGTAACTAATATATCTGAAATAATAAAATATTACAATTCTGAGCTTCAGGTGCATCAGGAGAGATATTGGGTTACTCTCATAAAAATTTTGAACCTCGTACGTCCCATAGATTTTGCTAGCCATCGCAGACACACACACAGAGAGACAGAGCGATTTGTTATTTTAATATTATACAGATGACCTACTATTAACATTTTCTTGAACATGAGATCTACCGTAATGGTATTCTTGTATCTGAAAATAATAGAATACGAATGTTAATTAAAATCGTTAGAGCAATTTTCTAGATAAAATTGGCATGACCACACTGATTCAAAAATGAACTACTAATCGATTTTTTTCGAACATAAAACCGAGCCTAACAGATTTCTCTTGCAAAAAACGGTCAAACATAAAAATTAGTTAAAATCTGTTGAACCTTTTCAAAATATAATTAGCGAGACCTTAACCCATTACGATTCAAAATGACTCACAAATAAAATTATCTCGAACATGTGACTTAGTCCAAAGATCTCCTCGAGACGAAAAATGGTGAAATGCAAATATCGCAAATTTTCGCAAATATCGTTAAATCAGTTTTTAATACAAAATTTACACGCACTTAAGAGTTGCTCATAATATAAGATAACAAACTTTACTTATATCAAGCAATATTACATGAAAATGAAATAATTAATGTAATAATGATGTTATTAAGATTATAGCCTTTTATATAGCATTTTTTAAGCAATGTCTTCTTTTACGATTTTAAACACATTTTTAAATTATTTTAAAGAAAAGTGTGAAATTTTTTTGCAAACATAGGATATTTTTATTAATTTCTTTCAACGCACTTATAATAAAAATGCATAAATAAAAATATATGTATATTAGTACAACATATATTATCATGAGCTAAAATTATTTTAAAGAAAAAATAAATTGTGTAATGATTGTATATTTAAATGGATCCGTATTCAAATATAATTAATATTTATCTTTATTTGAATTAATATTAATTATATTTGCTATATATCCTTATACTTGTTATAAATTTAACAGAAGATTTTCGTTTTAATAATTTTATATTTAAGCGTACCTTTAGGTTATCTTTTAGTTAATTTTTTTTAACAGCTATATATTCAAAAACATTTCTCTAAATTAACCAAATTGATCATTTCACTTGTTTCTAGCGCACCTTTTTTCCTTCTTTTTTTAAACTATTTTGAAAATCTCTACGCAAACTTAAAGAAATTGTGGGGAAGAAATTGCTGCAGAAAACACATTGAGAGGAATAAGGAAAATAACGTAGCAATTCAGAAATAAATATGATTTATAAGAAATTTCTTTTCTTGAAAAATATTTGTATATGTACATTTTTGGAATGTGAATTAACATACTCTTTGTACAATGTAAAACGGTAAAATATCTAGTTTATTCCATCCCAAACATCTTTCTCAAAACTTGAAAAAAAATGTTTTTGATCAAAAGATATTTTAAAATAATGTGAAATCTTCAATGAAATTTAATTTTTTCTAGCATCCTTTTGCACAGTCACAGTCGGGGAAAAATAGTAAAACCCTCCTACTAACGGCTAAACAAATTATCGTAAAAGAAAGTGACTGATATCCATCGATTGGAAATAAAGTCTACTTTTAAATGATTTATATAAAATTTTCTGACGGGAATATTTACGATTTAAATAGTATCCAAACATCAATTTTTCTTCTATAGCAATTCCCGATTTTAAGAATTATTTGAAATCTTCGGTTTATACTATGTCAAAATACGGAATTTCATTTTAATTATACGTATTTGAATAATAAACATTCAAAGTTTAGTGCTTCTATTGCAAAATTGCATTTTCATACTTTTATTAATATCTCCTGAAATTATGATCCTAACGTAAAAAATTGTTTATGCAGTTATAGCACTAAAAAACCGAAAAATAAATAAATATTTTTTTATTAAAAATTTTTATGATATAAATTATGAATTATAAAGTTAATATACGAAAAAAAAATTGTATTGTAATCTAAAATTTTTTTGGTGGATTTAGATTTATCAAGTCCTGCTTCAGGGAAATCTAAAATTTCAACTTTTTTATTCCAAGTAATTTTCAAATTTTATTTAAAAAAAATAGCAAAATGATCGTTTTCAATTTAACGTCTACGGTAGGGGTGACTAGATATTTTGAAATTTACGCTATTTTGTCGCTATTTTGAATTCTAACAGAATACAATGACTGTTAAAATGATACCTAAGGTGTTTTCATCAAGAAGAGAGCTCCCTCCATCAACATTCGAACACGGAACTTCAGTTTGGATACAATCCCTAAAATATGATCGTTTTGAAATAATTAATTTCTCGGAAACTTATAGTATAAATTGCATGAAACTTTTTTGGGGGTTAACTGAATATTGTAGAGTTCATTTCTGCTGTCAGAATTGGGTATAGCTATTCAAAAGTTCAAAGTTGAGGATTGTTTTAATATGTAAATGTCCATAAAGCAGATTTTATATACATCATTAAAAAGTACATTCTAAAAAAAATTTGGAAAATTACAAAACATTTTTTAGTAAAATTGTATTCCAAGAACTTTTTACACAATGGCAACAATAAAAATGCATGTAACAAATACAGATTTGCACTTTGAATAAAAAAAAAATAAGGTTAATAAGAAATTCTTTGAAAAATCGGATTCCTAGAACTTTTTAAGTGACTGTAACGAGAATTCTTATAACATTTTAGCAAAAATACCAAAATTTTAGTAGATTCTTTTGTGAAGTGCCACATGTCTCTAGTTTTGCTTACACGTTTTGTAGATTGGCATCATTTTCTTGACAGTGCACATGTAAAAAATTAGTAATCATAACAGATTTCGCTTAAATTAGATTATTAAGGTTACAGATTTTTTTACAGAGTAAACATTGTTTCCAATCGTTTAGTACCAATAACTTTCCTCTAAGTTAACATTTTGTAAAGTTAGTAGGGGGTGTTTACTTTTTTTTTTTTCCACGACTGTGCATTGCTGTTAACAGATATACGTAAAATCGTTCATTAAATTAGCATATAATTTGGATTTGTTTCAAATTTACTAGTATATGTGAGTTTAGAAAATTTTGCTAAAATGAAATGGTGTATTCAATTTTTACAACAGATAATAAGTGAAAATATAGGTGAAGAATAACAATGAATGTCAATTTAAATTTTAACTATTTCTAAATCATCAGTTTCATTTTTATGCAGATTTATTGGTGTTGTAAATAAATCGAAACTTTTCCTAAGAAGGTCTCCAATGAAAAGAATTTATAATAAAGTTGTTGTTTTTCGGATACACTGTTAAAAATCTGCAACGTTTGCTGTATCATCACTCCATCGCTTGTATTGAATATCTGTATTATGACGAGAATAAAAATGCTCCATAATATAGTCAAACAATCGTTTTCTATAAAAGCGGTAGAGTGACTGTGCAAAAAAAGTTAAAGATTTTGAACAGTGTAGTTTTGTATGAAAACTAGTGTAAATGACCGTCTTATATAGGACGGTATGTAAAAATTGGGTTTTTCACTTAAAATTTGAAAATATATATGTAAATAATTGACAATAGGGAAGCGTTTAATCTATGAAAGTCATCTGGTTTATGATGTAATAAACATATTATAAGTATTTACAATAATTTGTGTAAATTAGGCTTTTCCGTTAATATGACCTAAAAAATAAAAATTTCTTTGAAAAATAATAATTATGCAATGAAATTATGTAATAAAACTATCATGTAGTACTAATAATTAAAACTATTTTTTTAGATAATTTAAAATTGCATTTTAATTGTTAATTACTCCTCTCCAACTAAATGACATATCTGTATATTATTAATAAAAAGGATAAATTTTAAAGAAAAAAAAGAATTTCACTGTATTTAAAATATAGCAATATAATTTTTAAGCAAAAGATTAAAATTATTTTTATTCAAGGATAGGTTTTACAAAAGACTTTTAGTGTTTCGTAATTTTAATTCATATATATATATATATATATATATATATATATATATATATATATATATAAAGAAGAATCAAATATAGGTAATTCCTTTTAAAAAATTCCGTTCGTAATTATGTAAATACGTAGCACCTATATTTGTCGTATATAGTCCGTCCGTCTGTCCGTCTGTCTGCATATAACAAAGCAAAAACTACTCAACCGAATCGTTTAAAATTTAAAACATGTAATTATTACATAATTTTGTCGAGTCATTTAAAATTTTATGAAAATCGGATGCATAGATCAATTACATCTTTTTTGTTCCAAGTAATTTCGTAATGTTTCATTGTGTCTAATGGGTTATCGTGGCATATATCTTGATACGGTACAAGATTTCCTTCATCACTTTCAGGACATTCTCCGAAATTCCCTAATTCTTCTGAATTACAAGCGGCACAATATCATTATTACATCATACATGTAATAAAATAAATTTCTCCTGGAGACTTTGGACAATAGTGTGTATGAAGGACAAAATACATAATGAAATATTAAAGATAAGACTTAACTTTACTTTTCTACATAAGTGTCAAATGAGTTGAGACATTTGCGTACCCATTTATAAGCTTCAAAAAAACCTCCAGGAAAAAGGTCAGGGCTTTACGTATGAAAGGAGCATAGCTTCAAAGCTGTAGCCAAGCATTGCTTTGGTCTATAGTGGTGATGCACGCCCATCCAGATCTCGGTTTGTCCAACACTTGTTGATGCCTCTTTGTGGAAGTCTATGGGTTAGAAGTGATTTCAAAACAAAAATTGAGGTATATGCCACTAGTTCAGCGAGGGACAACATCAAGGGTTGGACAGGCCGAGACCAGGACAGGCGTGCACGGACAGAACTGATGAAAGAAATGCCTGACTACAGCATTGGAAGCAATGTCCAAATCACATAAGCGGTTTAACGATTATCTTATATTCAAAGCTCTTATTTTTTTCCCTGGAGGTCTTTTTGAAGCTTATAAAGTTGTATGTCAAAGATCTAATCTCACTTGACATTTATGTCGAAAAGTAAAATTGCGCCTTTTAATGTTTCATTATATGTTTTGTATTTCACACACACTGTAAAAAAAATCTGTAACCTTAGTAATCTAAATTAACCGAAATCTCTTACGCTTACTAAAATTTTATGTGTACACTGTACAAGAAAATGATGTCAATCTACAAAACTTGTAAGCAAAATTAAAACCATCTGTAACTTTACAAAAGAATTTACTAAAGTTTTGGTAACTTTACTAAAATTTTATCTATAATGCTCGTTATCGTCACTTAAAAAGTTCTTGGAATACGATTTCCCAAAAAAATTCTTAGTAACTTTAAAATTTGTTTGATTCAAAGTGCAAATCTGTATCTGTTACATGAATTTTTATTGTTGCCGTAACATAAAAAGTTCTTGAAATACAATTCTACTAGAAATTTTTTTGTAATTTTCCCAATTTTTTTTACAGTGCACCTATGGCTACAGTCGTCAGGGGAAATTTATTTTCGGACTCATTTTAATTTCGAATCTTCGTTAATCCATCATTGCACTGTTTTTTTCATCCACAATTTCAGAACAGTTTATTTTTATCAAACGTTAAAAGATTTTTCTCTGCATATCACAAGTATCGTTGTCCTTTGAAAACATTTCAATTTCTACAGCTGATTCCTTTATGTGATTTCTTAAGCCTGATGCTTTTTACTAATTTCCATTCAGCAACGAGATAATAAATTGCATCTAAAACTGGAAATTTTTACCATCCAAGTTATACGAACCCAAGTAATCCAATACCGGTTTTTTGAGATTCCATTGTAATATGATATTTAAAATACGCTTGAAAACATATGTTCCAGTCAAATCAAACCGCAATTAATCTTTTAAAGTATTCCCTTTTTAAAAGGATTGCACTTTATATATCTTTATCATTCTATTTACATTCATCGTAAAAAATAATATAAAATCTGCAATAAAAATATTTGGAAAAAAATAAACTTTTCTACCAAAAATTGAACCGACTTCAAAAACAACTGCAAAGAGAAAAATATTTTTTTCAGATAATATTTATAAGAAATTAAATTAAGAGCGTAGTATTTACCATGCGTATTATTATATTTATGTACATTAGTTTGATTTTTTGGAGTCGGTGCCAACCAAGCCATGTTACATGTAATTTTCAATAGTCTCACATCCAAGTACCTACGAGTTTTTTTTTTACGCTTAATATTTAGTTAAAAAATTTAACTTTATTCTTTTACGATTTGCATTGGATGCTTAATTTTAACTTTGAAACTGAATTGGCTGGCACCGACTCCAAAAAATCAAATTAATGTACATAAATATAATATTACGCATGGTAAATACTACGCTCTTAATTTAATTTCTTATTACTATTATCTAAAAAAATTATTTTTTATTTTGCAGTTGTTTTTGAACTCGGTTCAATTTTTGGTAGAAATTTTTTTTTCTGTTTTTAGTTAAAAGTTAATGATTTTTTGAAGTCGGTTAATAAAAATTATAATACGGAAAAAATATTGTAAATCATACACATATGTTAGAAGGGGGTTCGAACCCACGCTCTCTTTCGAAAACCAGAGGTTAAGTCTTGCGCCTTAGACCGCACGGCCATCGGACTGCACGTATACCTTCCTGACTGCACTCCCGTCGGCGAGCTTATTCAACGTCCATGTTTCTTTTAATTTGCAAGAAAATCTTAATTTTATTCGTTTTTGCTTAGTTACTAGAAAAATACTGAACCAATTTTGATGAAATGGAAGTAGTACCAATTTGAGTAACCACCTTAATTTAACACAAAAACCAAATTAATCGGTTGGATAGTTTCGAGGTAATCAATGAACATACATAAAAATATATATACATATGCGCGTCGAACTGATAACCTACTCGTTCTTTTTTGAAGTTAATAAAAATTATAATACGGAAAAAAATATTGTACATGGATGTAAATTATGTCAGGAGTGGGGTTTGAACCCACGCCCCCGTTTGAGATCCAAAGCTTACATCTGGCACCTTAGACCGCTCGGCCTTTCTGAGTGAAATTTTATTTTGTGTAAAAAAAAAAAATGTAACTAATTTTGTTTACAGAGATGTATGATTTTCTGTATAATTAATTGTTGAGCAGTCATGAGGCGCCAAGCTGGGGAGCCCATACAATGGGGCTGACAGTATACGTCGGCGATAGTTAATAGCCAGTCACAAAAAATATTTATGACAGTCCGCAGGACTGCGCCCCTTTTCTTACCCCCTTGAAGGGGCCACTTCTGGGAAAATGTTGGAGGCAAGGGACGTCGGGGCAAATGTCAGCTCAGCCGGACCAGGGGAGGAGCATGTAGGACCCTTGTGCAAATAGCTTTGTTCATGATACTAATCAGATGTGGGGCTAATCACAGATTGGCTAAGGGGCTTTCCGAAGGCCAGAATGATGCCCCCCCCCAAAAAAAAATCTGAATATGATAATTAGAAGTCCGCCTCCAGTTTTTTTTCCCAGAGAAGTTAGTCAGTTGTTCTTGTTGGAAGAAGAATGAGAATGTTGGTGAGTTCTGTACGTAAAAAAATAGTCAGTGATAAAAAAAAGTTAGTGGATGTTCCATCTTTGCTGATGTAAAAAAAGAGAACAGGTAATGCTTAATGTATATTGTTGTTCCCATATTTATATTACATGTTTTGTGATTAGGGATTTTTGTACCCAGATGAGGAAATGGGAAAGTGAGTAATGTATAACTTTAATATATGTAGCATCTGTTTCTAGATTAGTTTAAATGATGCTTAAAATAAATTATGTAACATTTAAAGGTATTGGAAATTGTATGTAATTTAATAGAATTGCAAATAAGTTAATTAATTTAAAATTCCCTTTTATCATTCTTCCTAGTAAAATGAGTGTAGTTATTCTTTATATTTTGATGATTAAACTCTAAAGATTTTAAGGGAATCCTATAAGCTAGAATGTCTACTAAAAATTCACAACGCTTTGGCGATGATTAAGTAAAATATCGCTCCTTAAAGTCCAGCATAGGACCTATCATTCTAGCTAGGGATTATATATACGATCACGTAAAGTCACTCAGCTAAGAAAAATATATATATTTAGAGTTAGAATATGAGTGGTTTGTGGAAAAGCAAGTGCCGATTCAGGAAATGGATAGAAATCTACAAATTGGGGCAACTATACATATCGATGTGATTGGGCGATTACCTCTGACACTACGTAAAAATTGTTTCATATTTACAATTGTAGATGCGGGTTCACGATTTTTAGAGGCAGTTGCGGTACGGAATGTGGAATCGCAAACATTGTTAAATATTTTAAATAAATACTTTGCTTCTTATGGATTGGTGTCGGAAATTGTCGCGGATAATGGGAAATATTTTAGGTCGGCGGTGTTTACGGAATATATGCGTGCTCTTAAAATAAATTTAAATTTTACGAGCCTGTATAAGGCTTGCGCAAACGGTTTAGTAGAGATCACGAACAAAATATTAAAATCATCTTTGGTAGCTATGAGCAATTCGACATTAGAATGGGACACGCGTCTCGACTATTTTAAATTACATTACAATACATCACTACACAGGGCTACCGGATTTTCACCAGCTAAACTATTTTTCGGTCGAGAGATAAGAAATCAGTTTACGATTTATAATTCTCCCGACGAAATGTGCACACTAACATATGTTAAGAATAGGCTAGAACATATGCAGGAAGTGTACAAACAAGCATTAGCAAATCAACAAAAAATGCTGCGCGAATACATTAAAGAAGATGATTTCCAGAAGACTACAAGTTTAAATCTGGGTCAAAGAGTATTTATGAAAGTTATTGGCAAACCCAGAGCACTTCACCCGCGATTCGAAGGGCCATTTATAGTAGTAAAAGTAGTTCGTAACAATAATTATGTATTACAGGATGAATTCAATAAAAATGCGCCTACGATTAGAAGACACATACAGCATCTGTATGCGCCTAAAATGACAAGGAATGTCGAAAAACTTTTAGAAGATTGGGATAAAACGGGTTCTATTCAGTAAAAACACTTAAGTACACGATGGGTTATCAACTTATACGCCGAACCTTGAATAAATATGTATATATATTTTTTTTTCCTTTGTAAATAAATGATTACTGTTTCGAAGATCTTACTAGAGGTACTAAAAAAAAAAAAAAAAAAATGTTAATTAGGTATAAATTACTCTGTTATTTGAAGTAGCAGAGGTCAGCATTGACAATAAAGGCGATTTGTTGGGACAGTTTTTTTTTTCTTCGGCGGAGAAAGCGGTTTTTTTCCCCGTAACCCATTCGGAGGCGAGGGCTTTTTTTTTCTACCGTAACACACTGCTTTCTCTCCCCGATGAGAAATAGGAATGTTTTTTTATGCAAATGAGCTACGAGTGTCGGAGCGCCGTTTTCCCCTCCCTTTTCGCTTTTCGTGGAGAGAGGAGAAATGCGCTGTCTAAGTTTCTATGCTACGATGTAGTAGGAGGGTATGGTGACGTCATACTATGTCTCTCTCCGGGGTCAGTGTATACAGGCGTAATAGCCAGTTCGTGTATGCTGTTGTCGAGAGAGAATTTCTTTCTACGCTAGCTACATGAAGAAACTGGTTGCTAAAGTTTCATTTAAGTACTTTGAGCGATAACACATAGAGAGAATTTCTTAATACGGGACAATTCACAGGGAATCGTGTTTTGCAGGCGTGCAAGCATATAGCTAAATTAAGTAAGCGCTTATTGGGGTCAGTAATGATAATAATATGAATAATACCGGTTTTTTCACTTTAACGTGATTCACACACACATATGGACAATCTTAATAAAAAAAATGGTCAGATTAAAATAAGCAACAAAAGAAACAAAAAAAAATATAGACATAATAAATTTTTAGGTTTTCCCTGTCCCCAGACGAAGTTTTATAAGCTCACTAGGCATGGAGGTTATCTGCAGTCCCGGTTTATAAATTTAACAAATTAAATATTAGTTATTTACAAATTTTGAAACACGTTTCAGTTCATTACAGTACGAACACAATATATTTAAACTTTGTTCTAACAATATAAATAATTAAACAATCAGCTGGCACACTATATAAGTAGGAGCAGTGATACAATAATCACAATATATACTTGAAATATAAATAAATAAATTAAAATAATGCATATTATAACAATGAAACACAGTTTATACAGGGCAAATTTCCACGAGTAAATATATATATGCATACAATATAGTAAAACATAATAATTAAATAAATTTCTTTGTGACATACAGCTTCTTCTTCTGTCCTGAAAACATGTTATAATGACAGATAAAATTCATAAAAAAAGAAATAATAATATCATGCAATCTCACTTTATAGCTTACAATAAGATTCTCATAAAAAAAAAATAAATAAATAAATAAATAAAATAAGTGAATAATAAAAAAAAAGAAAGACAGCGTGCAAACGCAAGCTTGAATGACAATTCTTCATGCTTCTTCATGCAATTAAAAAGAGGGGAGTGTCAATGTTGGGATTGATGGTTTTCGGTTCTTCTTATGAAGAGATGTGTGTGTATCATGATCAAATTGCAGGATAATTGAAACATAGATATTAAACATAATAAAGAAATATATGGTTGGGATCTAAAAAAAAAAATTATTGTTGTTGGTATCTAGTTTATTTTCTTTTCACTGAGTTATAATAATAACTTTGACTTAGAAAGACTTGATGCGGGGATCTCGCTTAGGGATTCGTCATGTAATGCATAAAAAAAAGGACTCAGAGTGAAACGATTACTCGTGATATTACGACACTTCTGGTCCCCTCACTGACTAGGTGTTGGTAAACAAACGGAGATATGTTTCAGTGGGATTGGTTGGATCAGTTGAGTCGCTAGAATGAGGGGACGGGGGGGGCGTCAACAGGCAAGGAAGATTGGAGGTCATGCTTACAAGAGAGACTTACCTCGTTTTAGCTGAGGAGCCTGCTTCGCTTTCCGATCTAGCTGAAGGGTCATGCTTCGCCTTCCAGGAAGTCCACAGTTGGAGAAAGGCCATGGCTGGGCAGTAATATCTTCAGTGGGCGCTGAAATAAACCAAACAGATTAGATCTCAGGAATAGTGTAATAAAAATAAGATATATGTATTGCTAGTACTTAAAGTTCCCATATAAGTTGTAAAAAAAAAAAAAAAAAAAAAAAAAAAAAAAAAAAAAAAAAAGAATCACTAAAGGTACGATGGCAAAATTGGCAAAAACAGCACTTTGCGAGTAATTCTGTGGATCTATCATTGAAAACGTTTTTAAATGCAAAAAAAAGGGGTATTATAAGTTTAAAATTAAATAAAACATAAATTCGTTAAGAGTGGGAATGTTCAGTTTCTTAAAAGTGCAAGGGAAGTAACGTCGTTTAATTTCCTATGGAGACAGGATTAAGTGTTACATGGTAGGGCTAAAATAATAATAATAATAATAATAAATTATAATAATGAAATAATAATAATAATAATAATAATGTTATCTTATTAACTCTCTTAAAACATAATAACAACAATAAGCTTCAATTCTATGTCAAAATTTTAAAATACAAAAAAAAATGCAAATACCAAGCTCCAGGTTCCATCTAGAATTGGTTTTTCTGCTTAAATTTAAAAAAATAATTATTAGGCATTAAATACGTAAATTTTTCAGTTTAAAAAAAAAAAAACATAAATAAATAAATTAAGATAAAAGCAAGGATGAGTAATGAATCATTATAATAAGATGGTACATACTTTTAACATAAAAGAGGGGTTGTCTCGATGCGTCTGATGTGCAGACAGCTTCGCAGGCGAAGATCTCTGCTTCCGGCCGGCATCAGATCATGGAGTCTCAGCTTTTCTGTTATTCACCTGTTAAAATAAAAAAAGGGAAGAACCGAGCTATTGTTAGTATAGTGAATTTACAATATATATAGATTTAAGATAATAAATAAATAAACATATACATAAAATGTATGCATAGAAGAGCGTAGTTAAATTTCGGCTTATTTTGAAAATTTCATTTTAGATGTTTTAAAATTTTAATACTATTTGGAGCTGCAGTTAGAAAATAAATAAATAAATAAATGGATAAAATATAATTATCAGGACAAAGTTTAAACTATTATTCATTGTTAGCCTTATAACCCTAAGCTGCATAAAAATTACATGGCAGTAGCATGATTAAATAAATAATTAAAAAAACTGTTCTATACTAGCACGATGAGTCGCTAACTAACCTGTTTGCGTTGTGAACCGGCCGTTTAGGCAGATAATAGGTTTATCTTAGGCAGAGCTACTCTGTACACGATGTAGCATAAAAAAAAAGAGAGAAAAAAATTAATAGGGTGCTTACAAAGCAGGCTAGTTGATTTATGTTTCACTGAGGATTTAATAGATCAAAATAATTGGCTGTATGAAGTTTATAAACATAAGATAGCATCAAACACTCTACAGCAAAACTGTGTGTCATGTCTGGCTCTCTGGATAAAAGTGAGAGGCCAATGATTAAGGCTATCAACCATGTTGTCTAAAGTATATAGTAAATAATTCAACTTTTGCGAGACACATAAGGCAATTAATATACGGGAATGATTACTGTCTCTCTCTTATAGGCTAAGATTAAAAGAATAAAGCACACTGTTTCACTTAAGTTATACAACATATACAGAGATATATATGTACTTACTTTGTATGAGTAATCCTTCCGATGACACTTTGAGCGGTCAGACGCGTTGTATTTCTCCCGCGTCGGCAGAAGTCTAGGGTCAGCTCATTTGTGGTTCTTTTAAAGGGGTGTGACGTACTAATGACACTTTAATCGTGGGAAACTGGATTCCCGTCCCTGGCTGTCAGTGTTGGGGTGAAAAGAGGAATATATTTTGTTTCTCTTTTCACGATTTCGTCTTCACATAAATTCAGTTGTCTTGAACGGGTGGTGAAAATTTTTTTTTTTCTCTCTCGATGACTAGGTTTTGAAAGGGAATTGAAAGAATGTAGGGATCAATATAATCGGTATAGATTTTTATATATAGTCTAGAATGATTTTGCTGCATACGCGTGAACTTTGTTCTGTCCGCTGTAAATATTTTTTTTTCTGGCGTATGTGTTAGTATAATATATATATTTTTTTTGCATACATTGAATCCTCTTCAGGATGTTATATATATATATAATTGAAGATATTGTCATAATGTGGGTATGAACAAATATAGAATTGATTTTGAATCGGACTCTTGCATATTGAAGTGTGTTATTCTTGTTTTGTTTCTTTATATACTATTGTCATACATCAATTTTATAAGTTGTGTGTACATCATATTTGAAAATATTAATTATATATATTAAAATGCCATTCTTCAGTACAATGATGTAAATTTAGCCAGAGTTTTACTTTCTATATTAGATGCTAACAGAGTTTGGTTTAACATTTGGTCTAGAAATCTGAGCCTATGTTTACAGGGCTCATCTACCAAAATATTCAAAATTTTGGGAACAATGATAATAATCATTACCATAGTAGTTGAAGCAAGAGTGACTTCGAAGTTATATTACACGAAAAGTTCTTTGAATAGGCCATTGCTTGAACTAGAACAAAAATTTGCTAAATACCCAGTCTCTAGTAAGCCTGTGAAGGACCGGGCGAGGTCGGGACAAAGTAAAAAGTCTCAATTACGGCATAGCAGCTAAGCATTTCTTTCTCTGCTGTCTGAAGAGCTGTATCAAAGAGGTTGGCTTCACGAATTCCACGGCTGAAAATCGGATTGCGACACAGCAAAAGGACACTTATACTTGTGCTACAGACTGTTGCAATACAGTAAGATAGACTGGAATACAGCTGAAGGACACTCAAAAAGGTGTCACAGACTCTTGCACCACACTGTAATGGACGGTAAAACTTTTCAGAGACACTGATGACTGGGCCACTATGATCAATGAACTGGATTCTTCAGCGGTGCGTTGCAATAAAAAGCAGCACAGAACTCATTTTTTAACATTTCACACACAACAGAACTTGTTTTTTTTTATTTATCCAAGGGGGGGAAGATGTTGTAGTGAAAGTAAAATTTTGTGTAAAAAAAAAAATGTAACTAATTTTGTTTACAGAGATGTATGATTTTCTGTATAATTAATTGTTGAGCAGTCATGAGGCGCCAAGCTGGGGAGCCCATACAATGGGGCTGACAGTATACGTCGGCTATAGTTTATAGCCAGTCACAAAAAATATTTATGACAGTCCGCAGGACTGCGCCCCTTTTCTTACCCCCTTGAAGGGGCCACTTCTGGGAAAATGTTGGAGGCAAGGGACGTCGGGGCAAATGTCAGCTCAGCCGGACCAGGGGAGGAGCATGTAGGACCCTTGTGCAAATAGCTTTGTTCATGATACTAATCAGATGTGGGGCTAATCACAGATTGGCTAAGGGGCTTTCCGAAGGCCAGAATGATGCCCCCCCCAAAAAAAAAAATCTGAATATGATAATTAGAAGTCCGCCTCCAGTTTTTTTTCCCAGAGAAGTTAGTCAGTTTTTCTTGTTGGAAGAAGAATGAGAATGTTGGTGAGTTCTGCACGTAAAAAAATAGTCAGTGATAAAAAAAAGTTAGTGGATGTTCCATCTTTGCTGATGTAAAAAAAGAGAACAGGTAATGCTTAATGTATATTGTTGTTCCCATATTTATATTACATGTTTTGTGATTAGGGATTTTTGTACCCAGATGAGGAAATGGGAAAGTGAGTAATGTATAACTTTAATATATGTAGCATCTGTTTCTAGATTAGTTTAAATGATGCTTAAAATAAATTATGTAGCATTTAAAGGTATTGGAAATTGTATGTAATTTAATAGAATTGCAAATAAATTAATTAATTTAAAATTCCCTTTTATCATTCTTCCTAGTAAAATGAGTGTAGTTATTCTTTATATTTTGATGATTAAACTCTAAAGATTTTAAGGGAATCCTATAAGCTAGAATGTCTACTAAAAATTCACAACGCTTTGGCGATGATTAAGTAAAATATCGCTCCTTAAAGTCCAGCATAGGACCTATCATTCTAGCTAGGGATTATATATACGATCACGTAAAGTCACTCAGCTAAGAAAAATATATATATTTAGAGTTAGAATATGAGTGGTTTGTGGAAAAGCAACTGCTGGTCTATTTCACTCCAACAACTCCATTCGGCGATCTTATTCAACGTGCATGTTGCTTTTAATTTGCGAAAAATCACCAATTTTATTAGTTTTTGCCTAATTACTAAAAAGATATTGAACCAATTTCGACGAAATAGAAGTGGTACCAATTCGAGAGTAAGCTCTTTCATTTAACACGAAAAACAAATTATTCTTTTGGATAGTTTCAGAGTAATCAGTGAATATACATAGAAAAAAATACACACGCGTCGAATTGATAACCTCCTCTTCCTTTTTTGAAGTCGGTTAAAAATTATAACACAGAAAAGATTATTGTACACACGCATGTCAGGAGTGGGGTTCGAACCCACGTTTTCATTCAAGAACCAAAGTGTAAAGCAGGCGCCTTAGACCGCTCGGTCATCCTGACTGCATTCCGTTCTGTGAACATATTCAATGTGCATGTTACTTTTAATTTGCGAGAAATCGCTAATTGTATTAGCTTTTGCCTAATCCAAAGCTGCTTGATCAAAGAATTAAAATCTCATTTGCATATTATGTTAGTTAATTACTAAAAAAGTACTGAACTAATTTTGATGAAATGGAAGTGGTACCAATTCAAAAGTACAGTCACCGCAAAAAAATCTTGATACTTACGATTTTAGACGTTTTGTTAAATATCGAGAAATATACACAAGGAACTATTCTGAAACTCCAGGTGTGTAAATAAAATAGTAGACGTCATATATTTTCGCGAAGAGTTTTCCCCGAAATCCAACAGGGGACCGTCAACAAATTGAAAAAGGACGAAGTTCTTTTAGATAACCTTGTCAAAACTAATAAAGCAAAAGAGTTCAAACTGCAGATTATTATTAAGTGGTTTATTGTAATAAACAGTGTTCCTTTTTAACAGTATAGCATGTGAACTCACAGAGAAATTAAGTTTTTTATAAAAACGGCACCAAATTTTTCCAAATTTTTTTGATTATAATTTTCAGAGTTATTCATATAGCACAATGTTCTTTTCAGAAAATATGACAATCAAAATTGTACATAATACCCTGTTATCAGAATTAAAAAATAATAAAAATTGTATGACAAATAAGCAAGTTTACTAAATAATTTTTTACTGCGCATGCGTCAAAGAATTAAAATCTCATTTGCATATTATGTTAGTTAAATGTATAGAGCAACTTTTGTGAAAGTCAAAAAAATATAGCTTGAAAATTCTGGTAATTATCGTCAATACAATGAGATCAAAATCGTTATCCCCGAAATAAAGCAAAAAGATGAGGAGCTGTATCCATATACCACTGATTAGTGCCTACACGTTATTGCACGTACAAATATATTTGGATAAAATCCCTGATTTTTTTTTGTTTTTGTTTCCTTTCGGGAATAACGGATTTTGAGTTGATTCTATGGACTCATCATTTTCAGAATTTTCAAGCTATGTTTTTGAAACTTTTACAGAAGTTGCTCTATACATTTAGCTAACACAGTGTGCAAATGAAATTTTGATATAGTTAACGCATGCGCAATGAAAAATTATTTACTAAACCTACTCATTTTTTCATACAGTTTTTATTATTTTAAAATTCTGATGACACGGTATTGTGTACAATGTTGTTTGTTACACTTTCAGAAAAGAACATTATTTTATATTAAGAAACTCTGCAAATTATAAGCAAAAAACTTTAGGATTGTTTTTATAAATACCCTAATTTCTCTACGAGTATACATGCTATTCTTATAAAAATAAACACAGTATATTACAATAAGCCACTTAATCATAATGTGCAGTTTGAATGCATTTTCTGCATTAGTTTTGACAGGGTTATCCAAAAGATCTTCGTTCTTTTTCAATTTGTTGACGGTCCCCTGTTGGATTTCGAGAAAATCTCTACACGAAAATATATGACGTGTACTATTTTGTTTACTCAATTGAAGTCTCAGAATAATTTCTTATGTATATTTCTATATATTTAACAAAAAGTCTAAAATCGTAAGTGTCAAGATTTTTTTTGCGGTGACTGTAACCTCTTTCATTTAACAGAAATACTAGTTTAATCGGTTGGATAGTTTCGGTGTAATCGGTGAACATAGAAAAAAATCATAGAAAAAAATACATATGCGCCGATTTCATGATAACCTCCTCTCCTTTTTTAAGTCGGTTAAAAAATGTACAAAGCAGAAAAAAAAGGGAATGGGGTCTGTCAGGAATGGGGTTCGAACCCACGCTTTCTTTCGAGAACCAGAACTTAAATCAGCCACCTTAGACCGCTAGGCTATTATGACTCCAATCAATTTGACAAGCTTATTCAAGGTCATGTTACTTTTCGCAAGTCTATTATTTTAGTACTCTTTCACTGATAATGTATTGAATCGATAAAAGATCTATGGTACTATGTGCTAACATTTAAATACAAAATAATCTTAATAGAAAAATTAGTATTTAATTTGTAAAATACATATGTAAAAATTATAATACGGAAAAGTTTATTATATACCCGTATGTCAGGTGTAGGGTTCGAACACACTCTCTCTCTTCCGAGAAGTAGAACTTAAATGTGGAGCCTTAGACCGCTTGACCAATTTGTCTGCACTCCATTCCGCGAACTTACTCAACACTTTTAATTAGAGAAAAATCATTAATTATATTAGTTTTTCCCTAATCTATACTAATAAAATCCGTGCGCCTTTGTCTGTCTGTCTGTCTGCTTGAAGCCGATTACAGTTCGCAACGCGGGAACTGTAAGTCGCGAGTTGGAAGTCCGGAGAGGTGTCTTTCGATTCGAAAAATTCCGGGAAAGTCATTTCGGGCATTTTCGAGACCGTGGGACCAAAATTAAAAAAGTTATGAATTAAAAACCGGTCGGGAATCGGAACGGAAAACGTCTAATTTCCCAAACGGAGCTCAAACGGAGCTCTGAGGCAGAACACTGCGCCACCTTGCGGTGAACGACCTGAACTTTTCCCCTTTGGCTAAAAGAAAAAGCAGCCAAAAACCTCTTTTTTCTCCCGGGAAAACGACTTTTTCCTTCGTTTCGGTTCTTTGAAAAAGAACTAATTGGTAAAAAATGTTAAACACGGTTTATTTTCATACTTTTTCATTTTGGTAGCATACACGAATATTGTGTAATCTAAGATTTACGCGATTAATACTAATTTTTGTTAGTACAAACGCAAAACGAGCTACCAAAATTATTTGTTAGTTATGTTGTTTGTGATATTAATGAAATTACTTATTTTTTTTAATAGCAGTCTTTTGCAGTTTTTAATACGGAAACATTTTTTGCGCGTTTTTTCTTAAACCATCATACAGACAGTTTTTAAAGTAGATAAAACTGATTACATATTCAGAATCTGCGTAAAAGTCTGCTTCTGATGAACCAAAAAATACGAGAAAATGTCTTATGGGCGCGCAGCGCCAACCGTGCAAAACCAAATATTTTTGACGGGATGATGGCGACCATGGCGCGTAGCGCCGGTGGATGGTAGGTCAGTGGGCCGCCTTTGCACGGTGGGCACGTAGCGCCCACTGTGCGAAATCACATATTTTTAACGGGATAATGGGCGCATAACAACCATAGCTCTTTAATTTACTTTTTTTGTGCTTGAGGATTCGAACTCCAAGACTTGCTTATTAAATGAATTTTTTTGCTTATTATATACTGCTTAATATCGAGGTTCGTTTGGAAAAAGTGGCCCAGCTAGCGGGCGTAGCTCGCTAGTCTATACTAATAAAATCCGTGCGCCTCTCTCTGTCTGTCTGCTTGAAGCCGATTACAGTTCGCAACGCGGGCGAGTTGGAAGTCGCGAGAGGTGTCTTTCGATTCGAAAAATTCCGGGAAAGTCATTTCGGACATTTTCGAGACCTTGGGACCAAAATTAAAAAAGTTATGAATTAAAAACCGGTCGGGAATCGGAACGGAAAACGTCTAATTTCCCAAACGGAGCTCTGAGGCAGAACACTGCGCCACCTTGCGGTGATCGACCTGAACTTTTCCCCTTTGGCTAAAAGAAGAAGCAGCCGAAAACCTCTTTTTTCTCCCGGGAAAACGAATTTTTCTTTCGTTTCGGTTCTTTGAAAAACAACTAATTGGTAAAAAATGTTAAACGCGGTTTATTTTCATACTTTTTTTTGGTAGCATAGACGAATATTGTGTAACCTAAGATTTACGCGATTAATACTAATTTTTGTTAGTACAAACGGAAAACGAGCTGCCAAAATTATTTGTTAGTTATGTTGTTTGTGATATTAATGAAATCACTTATTTTTTTTTAATAGCAGTCTTTTGCAGTTTTTAATACCGAAACTTTTTTTGCGCGTTTTTTCTTAAACCATCATACAGACAGTTTTTAAAGTAGATAAAACTGATTACATATTCAGAATCTGCGTAAAAGTCTGCTTCTGATGAACCAAAAAAATACGAGAAAATGTCTTATGGGCGCGCAGCGCCAACCTTGCAAAACCAAATATTTTTAACGGGACGATGGCGGCCATGGCGCGTAGCGCCGGTGGGTGGCAGGCCGGTGGGCCGCCTTTGCACGGTGGACACGTAATGCCCACTTTGTGAAATCACATATTTTTAACGGGATAATGGGCGCATAACAACCATAGCTCTTTAATTTACTTTATTTGTGCTTGAGGATTCGAACTCCAAGACTTGCTTATTAAATGATTTTTTTTTGCTTATTATATACTGCTTAATATCGAGATTCGTTTGGAAAAAGTGGCCCAGCTAGCGGGCGTAGCTCGCTAGTTAGTAATAAAGTACTGAACCAATTTCTATGAAACGGAAGTGGTACCAATTCGAGAGCAAGCTCTGTCATTTAACACCAAAACCAAATTAATCGGTTGGATAGTTTCAGAGTAATCGGTGAACATACATAAAAAAATACATCATATTTAAAGCTGTAAAAAGAAATCACTAGCTTATGTTACACTTATTTAATCAATTACGTGTTACGGCTTGTGTTTGATAGCATAAAAATGACAGTTCACAGTTCACAATAAAGTAAGGCATACAGTGTCTCACAAAAGTGATGGGACACTTGTGCTTTATAAAAAGAAACTGCAATAAAATAAATAAACAAACATGTGCAAAAATTTTTTGGGTGTGTTTCATATTTAAAGTTAGTAACAATTATTACATAACATACATTTTGTCAAAATATTAAAATATTAATTTAGTAAAAATACGAGTTCAGAACGGAGCAAAAAATAGCTCACATAAGTGATGGGACACTTACTTTTCCATCAAATATTTAACCAAAAATTTTACTTTTTAAAAGGTTTTAATATTTTGTTGGATTTCCTTTTACTTTTAAAACATGATTTCATCTTTTTGGGATGGATTCGACTAATTTTTTTGTGATTTCTGGAGTGATTTTACCCCATTCTTCTTGAAGCACCGATTTTAGTTGTTGTTTTGAAGAAATGGTGTGTTTGCGAATTCTTGATTCTGATTCTTGCCAAATATTTTCTATGGGATTTAAGTCTGGAGATTGTGGTGGTGTTTTTATTATTTCAGGACAGTTATATAGCAGCCAGAGTCTAACGTTCAGAGCAGTGTGCTTGAGGTCATTGTCCTGGTAGAATTTAAAATCGTTATGAAGGTTCAATTTTCGTGCTGAAGATTTCAAATTTTGCTTTAAAATATCAATATACTTGTACTGATCCATTATACTGTCAATAAAAACAAGATTACCAATTCCAGCAGACGACATACACCCCCATACCATAACTCCTCCTCCACCATGTTTTACTGTTGGTACCAAGTTCTGTTTGCGAAATTCTTCCCCGGGTTTTCTCCACACCAAGATTCTACCGTCAGAACCAAATATATTAAATTTACTCTCATCAGCAAATATAACTTTATTCTAATAATCAGAATTCTTCTTTATGTTGGATTTTGCGAAAGCCAGTCTGAGTTTTCTGTTCTTTTCACTTACGAAGAATTTTTTCCTGGCTACTCTACCGTGGCATCCAGCAGATCGAATTACCCTTCTAATAGTCTCAGGATTAACAATTATTCCATATAATGCTTGTACATCAGCAGCAACTTTTGAAGCACTATTTCTTGGATTTTTTTTTTTAATATTTCGAACGATAATTCGCTTTGTTCCATTGGATAGCTTTGATGGTCGGCCAGGACTTCTTTTATCCTGAATCATATGATTCTTTTTATATCGTTTAATGATATTGGAAACTGTTGAACGACTCAAGTTAACTGTTTCAGGAGTTTTTCTAATAGATTTTCCACGTTCAATATGGAAATTAATAACTAATTTTCGAATTTCAGGTGAAGTTTCTTTTCGTTCAGCATTCATGGCTACATAGAGCTAAAAAACACAAAAATTCCAAAACACACTGGAGAGAAATACTGCAGACGATTTTATAAATTATTGCCAATTGCCTTTAAGTGAAAATAAAACCCCAAAAAATATTTTTATTGCTTATTTCAGACGATTTTTGTTGCATATATAATGGTGTCCCATCACTTATGTGGGCTATTTTTTGCTCCGTTCTAAACATTTGTATTTTTGTTAAATTAATATTTTAATATTTTGACAAAATGTATGTTATGTAATAATCTTTACTAAATTTAAGTGTGAAGCACACCCACAAAGAAATGTGTACATGTTTTTTAAATTTATTTTATTAGTTTCCTTTTGTAAAGCACAAGTGTCCCATCACTTATGTGAGACACTGTACATATAAGACTTTTTTCTTACGAGAACGCTCGAACTCCTATCTTGTTATTGATGTTCTTCATACACAATCAAATAATAGTGCATAGTCAATATATTATAAAAATATATTGCTTCTCTAACTTTGTTTACTCTTTCAAGATATGCATGGGAATATTGCTTTTAAATATATCAAAATAACTTTCAATTACTTTCGAATATATTTTTATGTTACCTCGCCCCACTTTTTCAAAACTAAAATCTTTTACATACGCTTTGGGAACATGTGCCAAAGAAATACATCACAAAATGTATTTTTTAAAATAGTGTTGCAAACAGTTTTACAACTATTTGCCTCTAATGGAAAAATTTCGGTACCCCCACATATTTCATTTTAATGGATTCAGATATATTTACAAATGTAGTTGTTTTCAGTATTTTTTTTTCTTTCTTTTACTGGAGAATCTAAATGAAATAATAGTTTTTATATCAATCTAAGAATGACTTATCCTGTTGTACAATCGGTAATTAAAGCATTTTTTTTCATATATATGCTCCTATTTCAGGATAAATGTATTTGCACGCGTTCTGTAAAACATGTAGCATTTTTAGCAACTGATACTCAACGTTACTTCCGGTAAAAAAAAAAAGCTTGCAATTACTTATAAACTATGTAAGATAACTCGGTTCTATGAAATGAATGTTTTAAATATTTCATCAAAAAGTTTATGCTGACTATTTGTATTTAGGTTTTTACTATTAATTTAGAATTATTAGTGATACGCTGTAGATGTAATTTTATAGAATTTAACAAAATGCTTTTAATTGTTGAACAAATCTAGATATGTATATATATATATATATATAGTGCATTAGTACAACATATGATATTCAACAAAAAAAATTCACAGAATTAAATTTCAAAATCAGTTATATTAAAAAAATTTACTAAAATCAGTTATGTTATTAGTATTTTCGGACAGAAGTGCCGTAACGGTAACTGACCTTTGTGGTGAAGTTATCACCGGCCCGGGTGATTTACCAAAGAAAAAGGGTGCACACAAAAAAAACTCCGTAACGTGAAACTTATAAATTTAAGCACGCATTTATTAGTGAGAGAGTTGAGACAATGTAAGTGCCCCCGCATGAGGGGGGGGGGATTCTCAGAGCTCGTGCGAGCTACATCTTGGCGGTTCGGTGATTAACAGTCAAGTGACGAAATACCGTCATATCGGTTATCACCAAGAGGTGTAAACAGTTTTTCATACAAAGATTTTGGCAATAGAAAATATGGTAGACCACACTTTCAGAAATACGCTAAGGATTTTGTGGTTGGCTACCCAGACATTTTATCACACCCGCGAATATCTTTTAGGATTATAGAAATATTTTAAGTCTGGGAAGTAGGCAGAGATAAGCAAGCTGTTACATACATTGGACTTTTTCTGACCACAATTATGTTGTCCAGATGGGCAATTGAACAGATAACAAGGCGCCGTCAACAGGAACAAATATAAAAAGTATTTCTAACTCTAGGCATTAATTGTGAGATTAAAAACAGGGTGTGAAAGGCAGATGTTAGCAAAATGTAACGGATAAAAGATTATGATGAACCAAGCCCAGAATTTTCTTTATTTTGTTAATAAGTGCGGTATCTGTCGGACAGATGTTTTTCGAAGACATACCAGAGCAATTCGTGAGAAAGGAAATTCTGTTATTATTTCTTACAGAGACCTCTAAAAGTTAATAAATTTTAACTTCTGCGATAGTCTTCGCTACAACCTTTATCTAAATATAACTTATTTCACTGATTAGAGAAATTTTAAATATTCTACATAAATAAACTATATAAAATCTGATAATGATTTTATTGATTTATAATTTTTTTTTTAAATGTTACATTCATTTCTATAATCGCCATAAAATAAATCGTAATCTTATTGCTGCATTATGTATGAAGCATTTTTTGTCTCACAGTAATTGTAAACATGAATATTCAGTAACGTAATATTTTTTTTTTTTGAATAAATACTTATTGAATAAATAAAGTTTCTTTTCATTTATATATTTAATTCTTTTATTTATAAGTAAACCTTTAAATAAGCTGATTATCAAATATTTTAATTACGAAAAAGTAATAACGTTAATTGATTTCTTTCTCATTTTACACCAAGGCAAATAACACTCTTTACGTTTTTTTTTCTTTTTGACATGTTTCGATTTTTTGAACAAACTAAATGATTACATTTTGTTAGCTTTGTTTTATGTTACATAACATTTTTATTGAGTATAATTAGAAATAATATTATCTAGATAGGGATAATTTCTGTGAATTTTTTTCTTGCCGACTTTAGCCAACTTTGAGACAGATTTGCCAAATTTCTGCCAAGCTAAAAAAAAAAAAAAAAAAAAAAAAAAGTTGAGTTTTTTTAAAACTTTTATAAAAGAACGACTTTTCCCACCATATGTAAATTATTAAAAGACAAGAATTATTAAAAGACTATTTTATCTATATTTTTAAATTCATAGTTTACAAAAATCCTGAAACAAAGTTTAAATTGGATATTCCTCTTTAATTAAATGGGGAAAAAAATTCGACAAGCAATATTTCGATGTCTAACAATTAAAAAAAATATTTATTATTATTTAATTTTTTTTAAATTTATGAGAAATATTAGGGTGTGATTTTGTTTGCAAATTATATGGTTAATTATAACAAAAAACCCTCAATCATTATATAATTTGCATTTTTCCTGGAACTCTTAAAGTAACTTTTGTATATTGAACTACATGCATTTCAGTCTGTGTTTAATCGCTTAAAACCTGGCGAATTATTTAAACGGCCATACCTGTGTGAATTTTGCACGTATGATAATTGATTTCTTTGTGTTTAATTAAGGAATCGATAACGAAACTTTTCCTAATTCAAATTTTACACTACAGCAGCTGTATAATAATTTAGTTTTCGTATTTTTTCACATAGACCTTCCCCCGTGGAGTAGCAATTTATCTCATACACCTTTTTTTACATCTTTTTCATAAAAGTAATTATTAAAAGTGTGTCTAGAGTTTAATATTTAAGAAAATTGCCCATTTTTTTTTATCTTCATGAATAACCTTGTATACATTGAGAAATGTGTATGAAATTAAAGACTCCCAAGTGTTTGAGAAGATGCCACATAGTTTTACATCTGCTATTCATTTTTAAGGTTATACTTAGTAAACAATGAGAAATAACGAGAGTTAAACAGATACGTGAGTTTTTTTACACGATTTAAACAGAACATGGTAGAATTGAAGTCTTTAATGGATAAAGTTCTTTTCTTGAAATATCAAATTTCGCTTTTATTATGAGGATTATTAAGTGTTTACGAAGTTTGTGGAAACTATTCTTGAAATTATATGCTATGATGGAAAGCGCGAATAAGTTTGCTTAAAGACTATGTCGTCAATGTTTTATTAAATGAAAACATTTCCAAGAAATTCCCTTTTTTTGTGCCTTACCACCATGTGCCACTTGTGTCGACTAGTTAAACCTTCTATGATCGAGTGCTCTTGGCAAATCATATATCAAGCATTAGTCATTACATATTGCATTGTTATACACGCGCATTTCACACACACACACACACATATGTATGTATGCATTAACTCAGAGAAGCTTTTAACACATTTTTGTGTAAAAAACTTTAATTTACATTTACCAATTACAGAAATCAGCTAAAATTAATGAGTTAGTATGTAACATTAAATATATTATTATTTTATATACTTTCTTAAATATTTTTATTATATGGTGTCAAAGGTATTTAAATTCACAATTACTGATATGGTGAAAATCCTTTACAATTAAATACAAATGAAACATACAAATGTCATACAACGTTGAAAGACACATAATAATAAATTGTATTGATTCGATGAAATATGTTCAGTTTACTAAAATTACAGTGATCTGATGAGATATTATCAGATACTCTAAAGGGATTTCAAAATACTGATATAAATTTCATGAAGTTACATGTAGTTGTTCGCTTGTAATAAAGTAACGTGTCTGTTCTATTATAATTGAGTCAGAATTTGCAATAAAATATTACGGCTAAGGCGCTAATGGAAATTTATTTTAAAGCAGCATAATGAAGTACGATAGAAACAAACTGTTTTATATAATTTTTACGATATATGAAATTTTTTAAAGCATTCGGCAAAATATGGTTTAAAGATAGATCAGTTCACAAAAGTTAGATAGATCAGTTCACTTTTGTTCAGTTTACAAAAGAAATGCTTGTTTCACTTGCAAAAAAAAAAGTTTGTAATGGTTACTAAAAAATTCTGTGGAATACAAATTTACTAAGACATTTTTAGTAACCTCTTGATTTTTTTTTTACATTGTAAAGTGATAATAGGCATATATATGCACGTGTGTGTGTATATATACAGAAATCGATTTCTAAAAGCTTAAAATATCTAACATCAAATTTCAAACATATTGCGATAAAAATTATTTGAGTTGAGTTTTAAAAAAAATACTCGATTTACAATCAGTTTTATTACGATTAACAATGAATTTAAAATTAGGAGTTCCAAACTATAAAATTTCATAATTTCTAAAATAATTGGCCAAATGATTAAAATACTTTTATAATTAAAAATAAAATTCACTATCATAAACAAATATTACGTCAAAATTATTGGTTCCTATTAAAATTTTGCACAATTCTGATAAAAAATTTAATGAATAGAAAGAACAAGTAATTTACCGTCGAATGATTATTTTTTATGTGTGTGTATGGAAAATGCTGTGCCTATTCAGCACATCTTAAAACAAGATAAAAAACTAATAGATATCATAAACTGAAACATTATGTACAAAGATTGTACTTATTTTCTATAAGCATTAATCACTATTTAAGAAAAAAATACTATTATAAAATGAACATAAATTATACAATTATCTAATAATGTTTAAGATTTCAGAAATGAAAAAATATTTCTAAATGCCTTGTAGCACATAAATTTAAAATTAAAAGTCCATGTAAGAAAAAGTGTGGAATAACGTCGCATCAAGATGCGTTGATGCACAGAAATTATGTAATAGACATTAGCATTTTCTAGATTAAATTAAAAAGTAACTAAGTTTTTTTTTTGATAATTCAAATTAATATTTTAAAAAAAAATCGTATGATAATTTTACCAATCAGTTTGATTGAGTTAAAATTGTATTTTATTTAAATTTAAGTTGAGTTCTTCAGTGCTGTATCCTATGTTAAATGCGTTTCCACCGCTTAATTTTCTTTATTTACATATTTATGCCAGGTTTTCGGCTTTAAACCTGCGTAGTAAACTGCTAAAATTATTTATATGTTTACATTTATGTATATATATTCAAATTGAATGCATAATTTATGCCAAATAAGCAGATATTGCATGCCAAAACTTATTGCAGCTGTTTACTAGTTTCTTGTAAAATACAAATTTGTTCTTGCCTTTCATTTGTGTCTTTCACATGAAAAAATGGGCAGTGAGACATCTTACATGCCACTTTGACACAGATGCCGCATTGAGGTTGAGGAAATATTTGACAAAAATATTTTTGTAAATATTATGAATATTATGAATTTATTGAACAGTTCAATAAATTCATCACTACAATTCAAGCACAATTATGTGTAAACGAACGTATATTTAACATAGTGCTACTTATCAAACGATTCTAAGAAAGAGTGTTATTTCACCATGAGTGAATAAGGAAAACATATCACTTTTACAATTGTCACAATCTAAGCTTTTAAATAAAATGCATCTTATTCCAATGATCAAAATACCTATGCAGCCAAGCATGATAAAACTAATGGCGAAAGAAGAATGAACGTGTATTCAATACATTGTGCTGCTTATGAAATTATTCTGAGCAAAAATGTCGGTTCATCATGTGTAAATAAGGAAAACGTAGGTTTTTTACGGTAGTCTCTAAAAGTTAAAGTACAACATGCTTTCCAAAGCTCACCAGAAAAAATATGGCAATCAGATTAAACTTCATAATTTATATGAATGACAATAATAAGCTTTAAAAAAACTTACGCAAAAATTACAGCCACCACTTTTATTTTATAGAAAAGAATAGGTATTTGTGAATGAGAGAAAAATATGCTATTACGAAGCTTTCGTAATTTTGCGAGTAAGTTTTGTTGTATTTGAACAACTGTTGCCACTTTTGTTCACAACAACTAGTATAGTCTAGAAATGTCTAGAAGAAGTTTTTTGCCCGATTCATTAAGTTGACGGGCGGTAGGATGGATGGAAACGGGGTTATCACAGGCTGATATTGCTAGACGGCTCAATGTGTCTCTCATTGTACTCCAACGACTCTGGGATCAGTATGAATCCGAAGATTCTGTATCCAGAAAACATATTTCAGGCCGCCCATGTGTTACAACACCTGCATAAGGCGAGTTTCTAGCTCTTTCGACCCGAAGGAGAAGACGCACTACTGTGCCGCAACTTTGCAGCATCAGGGAGAAGAATCACCACTACTTAAAAGCTAAGTAAAGGAAAACAAATGATCAAAGAAGTAGGAAAGCCAAATCAAAATAAATTAGAAAGCGTCAAAGAAAGACAGCTGCATGAAAGTAAAATGTGTAAAAATAAGGGATGGGAAAGTTCAATTTGAAAACAACTGAAGAAACAAAAAATTAGTCATCATCAGACAATGGCGAAAGTGTTGCTCGAATGGATTCTGATCGCATATTGGATTACAATTTCATCAGTGTCTATGAAACAAATTATAAATTGGACTGAATTCAGTGGTTCAAATGCAATCGAAGGTTGCTTGAAACATGAACATGCTCATTTTATTCTTACAACGAGATGTGCACATGGTTCTGAGAAATGGAAATACAAAATTAAAGAACGATAATACAAGACAAAAATAAAAAAAACTAGAAATTAAATAGAAAGGAATTTATACTTACATTATGAGTAAACTGCAATGTTCTTTGGCTTGCTATGTTTCTCTTTGTAATTATGTTGTCTATTACAGTAAAACCCCGATAATTCGGATTAATTGGGACCAGACCCAATCCGAATTATCTGGAGAATCCGAAAACAACGAAATAAAATAAAACATTTTTAGAGAAAGTCACCTTTATGTTAAACTCATTGAATATTTATAAACAATAAAAATGTTTACTTAGTTTAATTCTTCCAAAAAGATTTCAGAAAAAGTTCAGAACAGTTCAGAATACGACGATGAAACAAGTTGATAATAGAGAAATTAGCCAATCACTTCTCAAACTTGAAAAAAACATGACCAAGTTGATCCAGATTATACGGAGATCCGGATTATCGGGGTCCGAAATAGCGGGGTTCTACTGTATTTCTAGTAATTATGCTATTCATTCATGTAAATTTAAATGTTTTTTTATTATTATTATTACCTTTTTTGTGTTTCTTTATGTGTTCCTTATTAAGTTTTTCTTTATGAACTTAAACTTTTGCATTTTTCTTAAACTTTTCACAATCTAGTGATATATATATATATATATATATATATATATATATATATATATATATTGTTACGAATTTTGTAAATAGTTAGTTTTTGTACTGTAAAATAATGCAAATAATCTTATTAAGCTCCATTCCTTTACTAATATTAGTTTTTGTTACATTGTCTCTGTTATCAAGCAAACTTGTCTATTATTTTCAGTGTATGTCTACGGCAGATTGGCGAAATAATAAAGGTATCGCCAAGTTGGCGTCACTTTTAGCGACTAATTTTGGTCGCCAAATTTGGCGATATATCGCCAAGTTGGCGACAAACTTGGCGATTGTTGGCGATGGTAACCCTTCCCTCTCAATGGTAACCCCCCTTTAGATATACTGATACATTGTTTATTGTTCCGTGGATTTTTCGAGTAGGTTCTAGAAATTTCCAGCACATGCTACGAGCCTATATAAGGGGAGCAGTATGAGCTGTTGTTGTTATTATTTACCAGTCAGTCATTGAGTGAACAAGGCGTTTGTTAGCAAGTTTGCTTGAGTTTCATTTATGTTGATTTGAATGTTATTAAGTGTTGAGACGTTGTATAAAGAGTCTCTGGGATCTAAAGCTATACTTGTACGATAGATTTGAGCAGTTATTTTTGAATATCAAGTAATATTTGTGAGTTTCGAAGACTCCGTTGTTCTGAAGATCTGTAAATAAATTATTTTCTACTTTTCCAAGAGACAAGAGTTTTGAAGTTCTCTAACCATAAGATCAAAAGAACCCTATACACGCAACATTTGGTGTCAGGAGTCGGGATTTTATGGCGAAAACAAGAGGCATGGACGGGCAATTGAAAGAACTATTAGATGCTATTAATGGTATAAAGACAGAATTGACGAATAAAATCGATAAAATTGATAAAGGCCAAGAAGAGTTGGCGGAAAAAATGAATAAAGGCCAAGAAGAGTTGACTGAAGAAATGAGAAGAAGCCAAGAGAGAATGGAAGAATTAAAGGAGGAAGTTAATAAAAGCCAAGAAGAAATGAAGAAAACTTTGGAAGAAAAGTTCTCGTCGGTAGAGAGAAGGATAGATTCGGTAGAAGAGAAAATTCAGAATGAAGTTAGAAATGTTGAAGAGAAAATGGAAAGGAAAATGGCGGAAGTAGAAGGGAAAATTCAGAATGAAGTTAGCAATGTTGAAAAGAAGATGGAGAGTAAAACAGGGGAAAGAATAGAAGATATAGAGAAGAAGCTTTCATCCTGCAGTGGTAATTATGAAGAATTTAGGAATCCGCCTGCTTCTCCCGTGCACATCAAGCTGTCGACATACGACGGAAAGAGTTCCTGACAAGTTTACAAAACCCAATTCACCATTGTAGCCGAAGCGAACAAATGGAGTGACGAGGTGAAAGCTTGTCAACTGGCAGCATCTTTGAGAGGAGAAGCCGCCGACGTGCTGCAAACATTGCCCGATATGACGCAACTCAATTTTGAGACTCTAAGTTGTGCACTTGAAATGAGATTCGGCGAAAAATTCTTCAAAGATTATGCGAGAATACAAATGAAGAGCCGCCATCAAAAGTCGAATGAAACCCTTCAAGAGTTTGCCTCGGAAATAGAACGACTGGCAAATTTAGCATTCATTGACTGTCCAACAAATGTACGGGAAATGCTCTCACTGCAATATTTTGTAGACGGAATAAAAGATCCAGAAGTGCAGAGAGCGGTACGAATGGCAGATGTGCAGGATTTAAAGGCTGCATTACTATATGCCTTAAAGTTGGAAGCAGCTCACACAAGCCAGCCGAAGAGATCGTCATTCAGTCCGAGGGTCAACGGTGAACAAAAGCTTAGACACTGAGATCGACTTCTTGAAAGAAATTAGGAAAATAAATCAAGAACTTGAAGCTTTAAAATACGGAAGTACAAGTTCAAGAAGACAGAATCTCACGTGCTAGGGATGTGGTGATACAGGACATCTCCGAAGAAATTGCCCCAAAATCCTCGAACGTGAGATAAATTCAAACATTCAGCAGGGAAACTAAATTTTGGCCATCTCGCGGGGCGGAGGTTGCCAGAGAATGAAAAGCCCCATCTGAAAATCCTCCAGATATCAAAAATGAGCGGCGGTGATAACGAATTATATGTGATAGGCTTTATTAACGGAATTCAGTGCCGTATGATTGTCGACACAGGAGCCAATGTGACAATAATAAGAGAAGATTTGGCTCGAAAATTGAAATGTAAACTCATCTGGACTCCACCATGCGTTACCCTGCAAACTGTGACGGGCGACAAGATTGGCCTATATGGAAAGGCCAATTTAACCATACACGTTGGAGGACCGAAATATTACCATACGGCATATGTGGCTGACATAACAGATCCTTGCTTAATCGGGCTAGATTTTCTGAAGAAGTTTGGCTTCAAGCTTGATTTCAAAAATAACAAAATGCTCTCAAAATTTGAAGAAATAAGTCTTTTTGGATTAAATAATGAAATTGAATGTAAACAAACAGTAATAGCCAAAGAAGACATCAATCTAGATCCAAGAACAGAATTTTTAGTTCCAGCTGAAATTAAAAATGAAACTAATTACCGATTTGGCCATATTGATTATCCAGAAGACAATAACACACAAGCAGGAGTATTGGTGGCTTCTTCTGTAGTAGACCTCTCGAAAAAGACCATTCTAGTCAGAATTGCTAACATCAGTGATAAGACGAGAATTGTCAAGAAAGGAGAGGTGATAGCATCATGTGCTCCTGTGACGTGCATAAGTCAAAATTCCTGTCACTCTGAGAAATCTTCAGATAATTTAGTCAAGGATTTGTTACAAAATACGAACTTAGATCCAAACTAGAGAGATGCTGCTGAAAGTTTAATTAGAGAATTCCAAAGTTTATTTTCTCAAACATTTGAAGACTTTGGACGAACTAAAATGGCACAACACCGAATTGACACTGGAGATCACTCTCCTATTAAACAGCACCCTAGACGATTACCTTTTGCCAAGCAAAAAGAGGTGCAGAATTTAATTAAGGATATGGAAGAAAATGAAGTCATCAAACCATCGACAAGTCCATGGGCGTCTCCCATTGTATTACTAAGAAAGAAGGATGGTTCTACAAGATTTTGTGTAGACTACCGCCGACTGAATGACGTCACCAAAAAGGATAGTTACCCTCTGCCAAGGATTGACGACACTCTTGACACACTTGCGGGCAACACTTGGTTCTCGACTTTAGACCTGAAGAGTGGTTACTGGCAGGTAGAGATCCATCCGGACGACCGCGAGAAGACTGCCTTTACAACGGGACAATGATTATGGCAGTTCAAGGTAAAGCCTTTTGGTCTATGTAACGCACCTGCAACTTTCGAACGGCTTATGGAAACGGTTCTCCGGGGGCTGTCATATGAAGCATGTCTTGTTTATTTAGATGATATCATAATCATAGGAAAATCTTTTGATGAACATCTGAACAACCTCAAGCGGGTGCTACAAAAATTAAAGGAAGCTAATTTGAAGTTAAGCCCTTCGAAGTGCAGTTTATTTCGAAATGAAGTCGCCTACCTTGGACACATCATTTCGGCGGAAGGAGTTAGGACTGATCCGGAGAAGATATCGGCCGTGAAAAATTGGAATCGTCCAGCAGATGTTCACGAACTTCAAAGTTTTCTAGGATTATGCACCTATTACAGAAAATTCGTCAAAGGCTTCTCGATGATTTCAAGACCACTTCATAAATTAACAGAAGCCAATCAAAAATTTAAGTGGACACAGGAATGTGACGCTGCTTTCGAAAAGCTTAAGGAGGCCTTAACATCCACTCCGATTCTGTCATATCCTCAAATCGATAAACAGTTTATACTTGATACGGATGCAAGTAACGAAAGCATTGGCGCTGTACTGTCCCACGAAATCGACGGCCAGGAGCGTGTTATCGCCTGTTTCAGCAAGTGCTTATCAAAGGCAGAGCGAAACTACTGCGTCACAAGAAAAGAGCTTTTTGCTGTAGTGAAAGCCATAGACCATTTTCATCACTATCTTTACGGTCGAAAATTCCTGATCCGAACTGATCATGCTTCTCTAACTTGGCTATTGAATTTTAAGAACCCTGAAGGCCAGATAGCCAGGTGGATACAAAAGCTTCAAGAGTACGATATGGAGATACGCCATCGAAAAGGCTCATCACATGGAAATGCAGATGCTCTCTCAAGAAGACCCTGCTCAGAGAATTGTAGATACTGCGACCGGGTTGAGAAGAAATTTAATGCCAAAGGTCCTATAATAAGACAAGTTATAACTGGGTCTACATCATCGCAAGATCCGTGGAGTGACGAGAGCCTGCGTAAAGATCAACTTGCTGATCCTGAAATTAAGCCAATTCTAGAGCTGAAAGAGGAGTCCAACAGGAAGCCCAGCTGGCAAGACATAGCCCATTACCATCCTACGACTAAACGTTATTGGGCTCTCTGGGATTCCTTACATTTGAAGAACGGCATCTTGTATCGAAAATGGGAGTCTGACGATGGAAAGACATGTAGATGGCAACTACTACTCCCTAAGTCGAGAATTTCTATGGTCCTTCAAGAACTGCATGGTAGTCCCACAGGAGGTCATTTTGGTGTAATGAAGACCCTGCAAAAGGTTCGAGAGCGTTTCTACTGGAATAATGTTCGCAGTGATGTGGAGAAGTGGTGTCGAACTTGTGACACCTGTGTAGCACGTAAAGGTCCAAAGAGGCGCACCCGCGGACGATTGCAACGTTATAATGTAGGAGCTCCTTTCAAACGAATTGCTCTAGACATCCTGGGTCCACGTCCTAGGACATCTGATGGCAATAAGTACATCCTCGTTGTCATGGACTACTTCACTAAGTGGCCTGAAGCCTACGCCATTCCTAATCAAGAGGCGGTAACCGTAGCAGACATACTGATTCAACACTGGGTTTCCAGATACGGAGTTCCTCTTCAGATCCATTCCGATCAAGGAAGAAACTTTGATTCGGCTGTGTTTAAGGAAATGTGTGGACTACTCGGCATGGACAAAACTCGAACTACACCTCTACATCCGCAATCGGACAGCATGGTGGAGCGGTTCAATCGTACAATGTTAAATAGCCTCTCTCTCCTGGTGTCTAGAGACCAACAGGACTGGGACAAGAAATTACCTCTTTTCCTGCTTGCCTACAGGAGTGCCACTCATGAGGCCACTGGTTACTCCCCTTCTCAAATGCTCTTTGGTCGTGATCTTCGTCTGCCTGTGGATCTTTTGTTTGGCCGTCCTCCTGATGCTTTTAGTGGATGTTTGCGTATTATTGAATAATTAACGCGTTTAAAACAACCACATAAACATTTAATAATACATTTCACAAGACTCACAAAAAATAATGCATCAAGATAAAGAATAATGAAAAGGTAAAGATAACATCGTTTGTTGCTATGCAGTTGTTGTTGCCATGCGGCTGGTATAAATTCTTTTCTTTCAAAATAGCGTTTCCTTCATCAATGGAGTGATAATTAGAAACGAAACACGCGCGCGAGAATAAATTAGAGAAATACTACATGAGTATCCCCCCAGTGACTAAGGAACGATACAACAAAAAACAATGTGAAGTATAATACATATATAAATAATACAATATATTTATGAAGGAAAGTCAATTATATGAAATATAGTTTATTTCGGTTATTAGTCTTTTAGGAAATCTTACTTGTCTACCTGATCTGGTAGGTAGTGGTTCTGATTTTATTGGCTGGCTATCTGCTGGAACACTTTTAGTTTCAAAATTATCTGCGTTATTTGGTAAATCATTGAACAAAAATGCAGGTTTAACTCTGTCAAGTGAGACACAACTTTTCTTTCCATTTACAATGATGGTTATGTTCTTATCATTTCTTGATATAACTTCATGAGGGCCAGAATAAGGTTGAGATAAAGATGGAAGGATTTTATCTAATCGGAGAAACACATGCGTGCAATCCTTCAATTTAGGATGAACAAAAAGTTTTGAATGCCCGTGAGTAGATGTAAATGTAGGTTTTAAACTATTCATTCTTTCTTTCAATTGTTGAATGAAATTATTGTTACAGGATACCAAAGATGGGATTTCTGAGCACATTTCAGCCGGTAGTGTGAGTGGAATTCCATAAACTAATTCAGCACTTGAAACTTTTATATCAGGTTTTACAGCAGCTCTTATCCCAAGTAGAACTGCAGGCAAACTCTCGGTCCACTTATTATGTTCGTGAGCTTTTAAGGCGCTCTTTAATACTCTGTGAAACCGCTCAACTAAACCATTTGCTTGAGGATGAAATGATGTCGTTCGTATGCGATTTGTACCCAAAAATTTTGTCATTTCTTTGAACAGATTTGATTCAAATTGACTACCTTGGTCGGTTGTAATTATGAGTGGACAACCGAATCTAGATATCCATCCATCAAAAATGGCACGACAAACTGATTCTGCAGTTATATCTTTTAAAGGTACTACTTCTGGCCATCTTGTAAATCGATCTATCATTGTTAAACAGTATACATTTCCATCTGATGGAGGTAATGGACCTATCAAATCTATGTGAATGTGTGAAAATCTAGCATCGGGTAATGCGAAAGTACCTAGAGGCGTTTTGGTGTGTCTGTGTATTTTTGATCGTTGGCAGGCACTACAACTTTTGACCCATTCACATAGATTAGAGAAATACTACATGCTCCTTCATCGTCTGAGGAATATGTCGATGAACTTCAGGCGCGGATTGAGGAGATTCATCGTCTAGCGAGGAACCGAATCGGACTGGCAACGGAAAAGATGAAGACACGGTACGACACAAAGGCAACAGGACATGAGTTCAACGAAGGCGACAAAGTTTGGTTGTGGAATCCGATACGTCATAAGGGACTGTCGCCAAAATTACAAAGAAACTAGGGCGGTCCTTACACAGTCGTCAACAGGCTGAATGACGTCGTTGTACCATACAAAAATCGCCAGACGCCAAACCCAAGGTCGTACACTATAACCGGCTAGCCCCTTATTTTGGCCAAAGTGATTAGAAATTCAAAACTCGAATTTCAGACCATGGTCATGAAAGTCACTTTTTGTAAATATGTTAATAGTAATTAGTTCTTATTTATGTAAATATTATTATTATTATTATTTATTTATTTATTTATTTATTTGTTTATTTATTTTAAGTGTTTTCCTCTAACTCAACTATTGCACTGCCCGGGACGTGCAGTCTTTGAAGAGGGGGTAGTGTTACGAATTTTGTAAATTGTTAGTGTTTGTACTGTAAAATAATGTAAATAATCTTATTAAGCTCCATTCCTTTACTAATATTAGTTTTTGTTACATTGTCTCTGTTATCAAGCAAACTTGTCTATTATTTTCAGTGTATGTCTACGGCAGATTGGCGAAATAATAAAGATATCGCCAAGTTGGCGTCACTTTTGGCGACTAATTTTGATCGCCAAATATGGCGATATATCGCCAAGTTGGCGACAAACTTGGCGATTGTTGGCGATGGTAACCCTTCCCTCTCAATGGTAACCCCCCTTTAGATATACTGATACATTGTTTGTTGTTCCGTGGATTTTTCGAGTAGGCTCTAGAAATTTCCAGCACATGCTACGAGCCTATATAAGGGGAGCAGTATGAGCTGTTGTTGTTATTATTTACCAGTCAGTCATTGAGTGAACAAGGCGTTTGTTAGCAAGTTTTCTTGAGTTTCATTTATGTTGATTTGAATGTTATTAAGTGTTGAGACGTTGTATAAAGAGTCTCTGGGATCTAAAGCTATACTTGTACGATAGATTTGAGCAGTTATTTTTGAATATCAAGTAATATTTGTGAGTTTCGAAGACTGTTGTTCTGAAGATCTGTAAATAAATTATTTTCTACTTTTCTAAGAGACAAGAGTTTTGAAGTTCTCTAACCATAAGATCAAAAGAACCCTATATACGCAACAATATATATATATATATATATATATATATACGATATATTTGATTAATGATTTCTGGAATTTAATTTGTTGTTTTTCATTTTATTGTACATTTTACAACAAGAAAATTATAACTACGGCAACTGTTCCTGCTTTCCCACTAATCTATTATTTTCTGACAAATATGCATTCTATTTAAAAGATTAGGAATTTAATGGTTAAAGAGATTTCGACTATATTTCCTCTTACATTAACTGTATCTGGCAAATCCCTAATAGCTAGAGTTTTCTCAGAAATTGCAAACATAATTCTCTTAATTCCTTAGAAACTGTAGGGAAATAAATTTCTAATTTGTTAATGGATTACTTGAATGTATGCTATTTGCTCCAACTTCTTTAATTCAGTCATTTGCGCTGTTTTCAAATGAAAGGCTAGAGAAATAGCTAAATTACCAATTAATGATTGTGGAATTTTATTTGCTAAATTTCATTATTTATATTACTAGTTTAACCAAACATAACAGTTACATTGAAAGATATAAGTTATCATAAAATTTTCAAGAAAATGTGTATGTGATGCAAAACTCACATAAATAGTTATGTTCAAATGTAAGTTTAAAAAAATAAAAAGGTGTTTGATATAACTTTGAAAATGATAGATTTACCCATGTCTTCTGTAGTTTTATTTTAATAAATCCATTCATTAACTTTCAATTTTATCTAAATCCATCATTACAACAAAATTTTGAATTTTCATTTAAGTATTTTAAGTGTATAAAATATAAAATCAAATAACAACTATTTAAAAATAATAATTAAAATTTATTTCTTTTATTGTAACTTTTTTTTATTTATATGTGCGTAAAAATATTAAATATTTTTTATACCAATTATATGGCAGCAACAAAATGGGTTTTTAAATACCTCTTGTATCGATATATAAGGTCTGTGAGATTCTTATTATTAATTATAATTATAGAATAATATTCAAAAAAGCGAAATCAAAAACTTTTTATAATTTAGACTATATTTTCAAGATAAACAAGCTGTTTTTTTAGCATCGATTAAATGTTATATAATATCCATAAGATTTATAATACCGATTTTTTAACACTTGCCAGAATATAGAAATATTTATTTGATCAATTAAAAAAATAAATAAAACCGAGTCTTTTTTATTTTTAACGCTAGTTTCAGTAGGATAAAATAGTATTTTCAAATAAAACAGTCTTGAAAGCCGATTCGAAAATAGAGAATTCCTAAAAGTATGCATAAGATAAGAAATTTGAATGAGAATAGTGATTTGACTTTGAAAGATTTCGGTGGAAATTCTGTTGCTGTATTTTAGGCTTTCAAAGATAATTCGGCAAGCCTTTATTATTCTTAACATAAATTTACGATACGTTGTGCACTTTTTGCTGTGCAATATTTTTTCGCGTTATACAAGATGTTCCATAGACACAAATTCTGTATTTTCCTTATCGTAATTTACAAAGGCTTCTCCTAATCTATATATATATATATATATTACGCTAACGTACGCGTCACAAAAATCGCGGTTATTTGTTTATTGTTTAATGACAACATCCAAATGAAACACATCTATGGGTTACTATGTAAACGTCCTTTGGTAAGGTTTAGGCTGTGGTAAATTGGATTTATTTATGTTTTATTCGCATGCTGCAATTATGAAGCTTCAAAATACCATTATTTCTATTTATTTATTTGTTTTATTTTTATTGTATTTTTATTTATTTATTTATTTATTTTTGCTCTTTTTACTTAAAAAATAAATAAAAGTTATGAATTTAAACTTTTTCAGTTTCATGTTAAAAATATTTTTATGACGCTAATTTGGCGAAAATTACGTTTTCAAATATTAGTTACATACATATTTTTAAATTAATGTCTATTATTTTAAAAGAGAAATAATAATTAAGAAAATTTTAGATATTAATTATATAATAAAACAATTTATATCATTAAAAAAAAGAGAATAAAAGTAAACAAACAGTTTATTAATAAATAAATAACAATAGCCGGGTTAGCATGTGAGGCACATATAATTGACATTTTGTTTCAATAGCGCCAATGTGGTGCGCATATGACATCAGTGTCTGTTTCTCTAGCGGGATTTTCTAATTTGGCAAAAAAAATGTGCAATTAAAATAAATTATGTATAAAAGCATTATGATTTAATGCTTAGTAGCGCATTCAAGGGAGACCAAACTGGTGGCCAAAGGCGGCTAGTATATTTTAATTCCATTTGAAGTAAAGTTTTTAGCAACTATTTTTTGCACTATTGATATTTTTTTATTATTATTTTCACAAACATTGATTTCTGGTTTTAAAAATAAATAAATAAATAAATAAATAAATAAAACAAAAATCAGTCAATTTCCTTATTGTTCCTTTTTTTAACATAATCCGGAGATTTATATTGTTTTTATTAAAAGGTATTAAAAGGTAATTTTATTAAAAAACCTACCATGAAGAAGAACGCCTTTTCAAAAGAAGTCGTTTCCATAACAACCATTGCCCGAAAAAAAGATTTTGAAAACAAGCGAAAACATAAAAATTAATATTTTGCGTACTAATTATGGTAGAAATATGATTTAAACGCCATTCCAAACATATAAAAAATGCAATAAATTTTGAAAATGAAGATTTTTGTATTTCGGAGCTTTTATTATAAAAAAAAGAAAATTACGAATAAGAACCACACTCACAGATTATGTAATTCTAGATAAAATTAAGATACACAAGTTACATGGTTTGATAATAATCTTATATATATATATATTATAAATGTGAAAGTGTGTCCGAAAAGTTGGAATGATATTGGCTTCAAAACGGATGGATTAATGTCTTTGAATCTTTGCATAAAGATAAGTTGAAACCCGGAAATGAACATAGGCCAATTTTTAATTGATTTATTCAAATATATTTTTTAATAATTCAAAATTTCATTCTTTTTTATACTGAATAAATGGACATTTTTTAGAAAAAATTTAATTAATTTCCTTTTCCGTTGCCAAGAAATTAAAATCGGAAATAATAATTTCTAATACTGCGAGATAATTTGTTTTGTATTTTTTGAACTCTGTTAATGATGGCGCCCTTCTTTGTTTATCCTTAGCTGAAATGTACCCTTGCTTAGTGAAAGGCTGGACAGGCCAGGTATAGATGATATAAAAACCTGATTAAAGTAACTTTTCTTAAAATTAAAAACATATTTTAACATGTTGAAGCTTCATTAATGAACTTCTTCCACGAAAGGGGAAATCTTAAACTAAAATGCACCCTGTTATTACACACTGTGAAACATATTCAAATTTATATGCATCTACAAATTGCACTAAAATATGCATTTTTTAAAACATGCATGTGAAAAGGACACTTATTCATTTACACGGTCACACAGAAGAATTTTATTGCATAATAATAATGGGAGGAACAGTTTGCGACATATTTTAATTATGGTAAATGATTTTATGTATAATCAAATTGATATACATTGCTGAGGCATAATGTGAGTTATTTGATGCATAAT
This sequence comes from Maratus speculifer, assembly GCA_964019185.1. Taxonomy (NCBI): domain Eukaryota; kingdom Metazoa; phylum Arthropoda; class Arachnida; order Araneae; family Salticidae; genus Maratus; species Maratus speculifer. Next base: position 207,585,446 of record OZ025289.1, on the reverse strand, counting down.
ACGAAGTGCATAGCATTTACAGGGACACACAAAAGATTTCAAATAGTATATATTCTATCCGAAGGATGATGACTGTTGCATGGATGAAATGCATTTTGATTTATAATATGTGCTTTTAAATTTCACTAAATGCATGCATATTAAAAAACGTGTATAGATGCTAATAGTTACAAAATTTAGATATACAGGGTTACACAAAAGTACTCGGAAAGGTTACTGAATATGAGCGTAATTTACATAAAGGTGGTTTTTAAATAAAATATGCATTTTTATTTTGAGAAGTCATCATCAGAAGTTTTCATCAGAAGTTTTTTACTATAAATAGCGAAAAAAGTTAATAACACATGCTTTTAATCAACGAATTTTTTGCTTGATTGATCGATTAATTCTTTTTTAAATGTTATGTGAACGAAGTCAAGGGTAACAGCTAGTAATGATAATAAAAAACAATTTGTCTCTGTCGGAGGAAAACCATTCTTAAGAATTTTTAATTCATCTTAAAAAAATAAGAGCTTTCACGACTAAATTACTTATACTTTTTAATTTAGAAATAAACAAACGAAAGTAATGTTAGCCATAGAAAAGGAATTAGGAAAGTAAAGCCATAGAATCAGTTAATATATTCATGAAAATGAAAAAAAATTATATTTTGTGTACGATTTTTCAAATTCAATACTCGCTCAGTTATCATTTTGAATTTAAATTATTAAAAAAAAATTAGTTACAACACATGATTATTGACAAATGTGTATAGCATTAATTTTTTTTATACTAATGATTAAAATATTACTTCATCTCCCAAAATTATATTTAATTCATAAATCCTGTATATTACCGTTTAATAGCATTCCCAAATTAGGCATTTAATATAGAACTTCTAGAATAATTTTGTAGCACAAGGCCTAATGCAGCAAATAATTAGATAATGGAAATATTATTAAATCAATTTTCAGCATGTAGATGTCAACAGTGATGCTTTTTAACAATAAAGTTAGATTTATTTTTGCAATTGTTACTACATTACACTTTTTGTTTAGTTTTAAAGCTTACGAAATACCCTATTTTGTTTTGCAGTAAGAAAGTAGAATTTATTTCTTATTACATCCCTTTATCAAGGAACATTAAAATTCAATTTTGAAAATTCAGCAATTTAAGAGTTAACGTGATGCGTTTTCCGTTTCTTTTCTGAGTTTAAAAAAATTCATTTCATTTGTAGATTCTTCCTGACTAACTAACAATATCTAAATTCACATTAAGCACTATATTTCTTATAGATCTACATTAAACTAACTTACTTTGTCTATCTATTAAAGCATTAAATAAATCTAAAACTAGAAAAATAAATTTGCAATTTAAAAATAAAAATAAAAAATCTATAAATTAAATTTAATTAAATTTACAAAGACTAATTTTACAACGAGTTACATGACAAATGGAATACATATTGACAAATGAACAGATAGACAATATATAATAATAATATTGGAAAACATAACTGTCAAGTAGCGATGTACATATTTGAGATTTATGTTATTTAAGGAAGCACAAGATCTTAAAATTTTACGAAACGACAAAAAAAATCGCTTTTTTTATGTATCAAAATAGCAATAATATTGATTTAAGATATTTTCCCCCATTCTTTCAAAAGAGTATATTCTTAACAATATTACCTAAAAAAGAAGTATTATGTTTCAAATATGACATTTAAATTTGAAATTTGAAATTTAAAATTTCATCTCACTAATACATGATTTATAATCACTAGGTGCTGAGCGCATGATAAAACTCTAAATTATGCACAAAGAAAACAATTAAAAGTGTAAAAAAAATAACCAAAATATGTGAATTTTTTTGGTTTTAACATGACTGTAAAGAAAAAAAAACTGTAAAGAAATACGTATTTGGTTATTTTTTTTTATGTTTTAGGACATACAGTTTGTATGTAACACTGTTCAAGAGCTTCAAATTAACTAACCTGATTAAACTTTTGCAAAAGTTTCACTATTTATGTTTTTTCAATTATACTTACCGCCCATAAATGATTATGATTCCAACAATAATGTATATTTTCAATTAACATTTTTGAATACTGTTGAAAAATTTTTAAAACTGAATTTTTAAAAGTTTAGTGGTCCTGTGCCCCCTTAAGCATAAAATGTAAATTTGCACAAAATTTCTAATTTTTGTTATAAAAACTGAAAGAACTTACTATAACTTAGACGGTGGAAGTTTTTCCACCGTCTACTTAAAATATTTAGATGTTGCAGATCATGTTGTTGACATGTTTTAGGAAATGTTATACTGAGAACATATTAATTTTGTAATTCATGTGGTATTGTAATAAAACAAACTGACAATTTATTACGTGTAGCAAGCTAATCGAAAACAAAAATCCTTAAATTTAATTGAATTTTTAACTAAATTATAAAAAAAATGTTAAAGAGTCCTATTGTTGCCATAAACAAATAGGAGTGCATAATTTATACAGTTCTGGGTTACCAGGTAATGAGTGAGGAATTGATTGCAATATATCATCTTTAAATTAAAAAAGGGGACTTAATAAAATTTGACGTGATAAAATAGTGCATTTGTGAAATTGTTTTGTTAAATGTAAAACTTAATGTGCATTTTCAATATTTCTTGCAAATACTATCAAAATATCACTTTAGAAATGTAGCAAAAATATCACAATTTATTACGTGTGACAGATTAAATGATAAAAATCCTTAAAATTAATGAATTTGTAACCTATTTCTAAAATATATTAAAAAGTCCTAGTGTCGCTAAAAATGAATAGGAGTGCATAATTTTTAGAATTCTAGCTTAATAACTTATGAGTGAGAAAATGGTTTCAAAATTCCATCTTTAAATTAAAAAAAAAAGAGTGATTTTAAATAAAATAGTGCATTTATGAAATAGTTTCGTTAAATGTAAAACATTATTAACATTTTCAATATTTCTCGCAAATATTATCAATACCATATTTACTCGTGTATAATACGCACTTTTTTTTCAAAAAATAGGGCAAAACTCCTAGGTGCGCGTTATACACGGAATATTTTTTTTACTGCTGCATGTCATCACACGATATACATATGACTCATGAAATGTATTCAAAGAAGGCATAATCACTCGGAAAATCTTACTTAATTGAAGTATTTCTGCATCTTTTTTTTCACTCCTTGCACATTTTTTATACAACAGAGCAAGTAACATTATATAAACGCTTATTAGCAATTCTCACTGCAATCATTCAGTCCTTACCTGATGTTTAAAAATGTATTTTCACCTTGTTTTCAGACTGGTGTAATTGTTTCGACTTTCTTTACTGATATTCATTTTGTTATTTATTCATTTGTATATCAAATTTACGGAGCGCGTTATATACGAGATTTTAAAAAATCGCCATTTTTAGAATCCAATGCACTTTCCAGCAAAGTTGAAAAGTGCTTATGCATTCGGTTTGTCTGGCCATCTGTCCGTATGGCCGTCTGTGCGTCTGGCTGGATGGTGACTTATCCTGTCCGCGCTCTAACTCCCGTAATTGTATTCAGATTGCTATGAAATTTTTATGAGTTATTGAGGTTTACCGTAGCAAGAATCCTATTGAAAATGAAGTATCTACCATGATTAGTTTATCTACAGAGAGAATCAAAAGTTTCCCATTACATTACAGACTATGGGGAAAAATCATTAATATACTCGGATTGCCATGAAATATTAGGATATTATTGACGTTTACTCTAGCACAAGTCCTATCGAAAATGAAGTTTCTACCATGATCAGTTTATCTACAGGGCGAATCAAAAGTTTCCCATTACATTACGGCCTATGGGGAAAATAGTTTCAAAGGAATTTTAAAGATGTTATACCCTGTCAAACATATTAAAATATGCATTCTATAAAATATAAGGTGAAAATGTAGCTATTATTCATTTACAGGGCCACACAAAAAGATTCCTTTAAAGGGAATTGTGTGTGACACATTTTAAATATAGTAAGCTGTTTCATGTATAATAAAATTTATATATGTCACTGAAGCTTAATATAAATTATTCGCTACTGTCTTGCATAATATGAAGTACATAGCTTTTACAGGGCCACACAAAAGATTTCAAGTAGTATATTCTTTTCGAAGTACCGTATATGTGTCCGATGATGGCTGATGGAGGGATGAAATGCATTTTAATTATGATATGCGCGTTTATATTTCGCTAAATATATGCACATTATATAGTGTGCATAAATGTTATAGTTGATATACAGGGATACCCAAAAGAGCTCACCAACGTTACTGAATATGAGAGTAAATTATTTAAACGTGGTTCTTAAATAAGTTATGCATTTTTGCGCTGAGCTTCATTCAATTTACTGAAAAATATTTGCAGAATATAGATAAAAGGATGTACAGGGCCACGCAAAGAATTCGGTACATGGACGCCTATGAATGATAATTTATGAGAATGTGATTTCAGTTGTTTTAAAAGTGTTTTAGTTAACAATAAATTTTAGTCTAATGTTGACGCGTAATAAAGGTACAATGTAAACTACAGGGCTGAACAAAAGTATTCAAGTATGTTTCCATCTAATAGTATGAATTGCTGAAAAAGAAATTTCAAGTTACTGGGTATTTTCTTGCTAAAATGAATTTTCCCATTATATCAATTGACATATGAAATACAGGGCTGTTTAAAGTTAGTGGGATACATATTTGGGTATGTTTGACAATACACTATTATTTCCCTAAATAACAAAATTTTGTTAAAGATTTCACTAAGTGTTGCAAAGTGCTTCATAATCTATGCTTAACGCATGATTTTTCTTACTTGTTTGTAAAGTACTGGGTGCGCGTTATATACGAGGGCACAGTATACACAAGTAAATACGGTATATCAATTTAGAAATGAAGCAATAAATGCCAATTAATTACTTGTGACAGGTTAAAGGAAAAAAATTCTTAAAATAAATGAATTTTTAACTAGTTTCTAAAAATATTGAAAAGTTCAATTGTCGCCAGAATCACGAAATTGTGAATAATTTATAATAATATAGCTTATCAAGTATAGTAAATGTTAAATGATTTGTAAATATAATTTTGACACACGAAAAAGGGATTTTAAATAAACAAGGGCATTTTATAAATTGTTTTGTTAAATGTAATACATTATGGTATTTGGTACTACTCTATTATCCCGTCGACCAATTTCGCCAAATGATACAAATCGCCAAACTAATAGCCAAATTATACATATTGACATAATTTTTATTTTAAATAACGAAAAAACAAATAATTAGTAGAACATTAATAAAAATGCAAATAAAAACTCGAAATAAAAATCACTTAATGACATTTTTAACACGTAAATCGAAATTATTGTCATTGAATGTGACATTTACGATCATCCATTATTGGCATTTAATGTTATAGTTTGGCGATAATTTTTTGGTAGACGGGATAACCTAGTAGTACCTGGTATTTTTAATATTTCTTACAGATATTATCAATATGTATCAATATTAAATAATTAAATTTTAGGAATTGCAAAATTTGATATATTTTTTTTTTCAATGTGGAAAAAGAAAACAAAATGGACAACTGAATTTCTATATTTACAAGATTCCATTTCAAAAGTAATACAAACATATATTTTCATATATGCTTAATTACCAAAGAAAAATTGAGATATAATATTATATACAATTTTGCTTCAAGGCAAAACATCTAATTTAGTTAAAAGCATAAAATAATACATTTATTAAAAATATATAAAATATATAAAAAAAACTTGTGAGGGAAAAAAATCTTGATTGTGAGTTCGAATCCCACTGGCTCCATTGCATACATTTTTTGTGTGAAGGTCCGGACTGCATTTCTTTCATGTTGTAAAATTCCTTTGTGTTACCTCGTTCTTGTATATTGACGATGACATACAAGCAGGCTTTCATGTTGAGCACACAAGTCAGATGTATGTATTCCTTAAATAAAATAAATAAATAAAAAGTTACAACAGTTTTGTGCACGTAATCAGGAACAGCATTCAAGCTCATTTGAGGTATTGAAAACAATCAACCTTCAAAATACGGATGTTACACGATATTTACAATAATATTGTAAAAGGTGTCTCACAGACTTGGATTACGGGTTTCAAAAAAGACCTGTATATATTTTTGAAACATTATGCATTAAAGAAAAAGAAAGGTGGGGGGGGGGGGGACTTCGGGACATTTTTTTTTTTTTTTGATCAACAGATATATACCGCTTAGGATTATATTTAGAAACAAATTTATGAAGCATGAAATATGTACGATGGTATGTTGCTTTCAAAAAATTCATAAATATCTCGGATCTTGGCCAAATAAACATTCTGATTTTCAACCAATAATTAATTAAAATATTTTTTTTTTAAATTTAAATCAAACAACTATATATTGATTTACTTCTTTTCACTTTAAGATGGAGAATTATAACTATGAAACATGACTGATCCTATGAAATATATACTTCTTTAATGTATACAGTAAGTTACGTGTAATATTTTTAAAGGATTACAAAAAAAAAAGTCTGCTAAACTTTCATGCTTCAAAACAATCTCACCTTGAATGAAAGTTGTATGATTGATATTCCATTTCATTCTTCTCAAAAGAGTTGTTGTTTTATTTCATGCTGTGTATCCCAAGAGACATTTTTGTTCCTGTTTTTTCCCCGGGAAAACCCTGATGTCATAAAAGTTATGTTCTTCCTGTAAAAAATCTCTACAAAAAAGAATTCATATGACACGCACGTTGTATTTTGTATAAAAATGGGATTTTTCATACACAGGTTTAAAGAATGATGATTTATTATTTTTAATTCATTCTGGCTCCTATCGATTTTAGAAACAGTAAAAGAAAGAAAATGCATATATGTAAAGTAACTTTTTTAATCAAAGTCATAAACTTCCTAAAAAAATGGCAATTTGCATTTAACTTAAATGGAACAGGATATTATTTATTCATCGATTTTTTTTTTCGAATTTCTGTTTACAAAATAGAACAAAAGTGCTATTTTCAACTTTAAAACATCTAACAAATTCTCTATTAAAAAAAGAATTAAAGCAATAAATAAAGAAAAAGACAAGAGATGGTGCTGCTGCTACCACCGTCACTAAATTAAGTGTAACCGGGTATCTTTATCGGCTTATATTTATATAGTTTTATAGAGAAATGTGTGATAAAGACAGTAAAACAGATATATTTTTTTTAATCAAAGAATTATTTTAAGCAATATTTTACGTTAAAATACCTCAAGAAATTTCCGTTACGTAAAATTCAAAGGATCAAAATGTATGCATAACACTTTAACTATATTTTTGCAGGCATATGCAATTCTGGCTTGCACTGCGTAGAGACCAGTCATTTTTTTATTTGTCTATTTATTGACTTTTTTTTTTAAATTTCAAAATTACTTGATCTGAATAGAGACTTGTTTCATATTTCTAGAAAGTAATTTATTGGCATGTTGTTATCTAAGTTTAAAGATAACCAAGGAGTATTTCAAGACACCTTTCAGTTTTAAAATATATTTACACATTGATATTAGTTAAAAGATAATTTTAGAATAAATAAATACTTACATGAGAAAAGCATTAAATGAGAGAATTAAGTCACATGTAAAATAATATTTTTAAAACGTCATATTAAAACGTTTCCCTTATAGCTTTACAGAAAAAACATATTACGATTTTTTTGTTCTAGACGTTATTGGGAAAGTTCGGGTGATCTATTTTTCAATTAATCATTTTGTATATGCCTATATACAAACGTATGTACATTTTACTTCATTATTCACGAAAACAACTGGCATCAGTTTGACAGTTGTGGTTGTGGCTTTGGAAATTAGCAAATCTCTTTAACAATTACAATATCCCTTTAAAAATTTTAATAATGTTAACCCCATTACAGGGGTACGTCACTCGTCGTGATAACATAAATTATTTTTTCACACTTGAGTAATCTTTTTTTAAAAGAGTAGTTGAACATGTTTCTTTAAAAACATTTGGGTCTAGCCGAAGGATGCCGATCATAGTTTGGAGGGGACAGAGACTCTTTTAATATAAATAAATCATAAAGTGCGAAAAATAATTTCCCTCAGACGGTTCCGTAGAATATACATAAAAAATATTAACTGTATTATCTTATAGAAAAAAACTTTTCTAAAAGAATATTAAAACTTAATAAAGTTATACTAAATATGATGGGGTATAATTGTATATACCAGAAAAGTATGAATGTCTATATAATAAAATTCAACGATATACCCTGAATAACATTAGAAATTGCTATTCTATATAACTATTTTTTAATATTTTTTATATAATTTAATTCGCTACTGACTGTAAAAATAATGTACAATTAAACTGCGTTTAGCATTTCATAAAACTAAATTCAACATAGGAATAATCTTTTGTTTTTACATTGTAGTTAAAATAAAACCTTTGTTTAGTTTAAACTTTTCATTGTGCTATAGTGTGATTCGAAAGCATGTTGGAAATTTTTAACAACGGGATGGTGTCCTCCACATTTTCAAGCTATGTTTTTACATTTAAAAGTCCGAAAGTTTTATAAAAATATTTCACACGAGAATTTTGATCTAAAATAATTTAATATTTTTATTTAACACTTTTCTTCTTTGTTTCTTTTATAATTTTTTGTAATAAAGTTTCTGGTTTGAACCAAAATATATTCATATAGAAGCATCTTAAATGTCCGCTTATTGCCATTCTACGGTTAATTAGCTCTTAAAAACATGGAAAGTGTGTTCTGGGATCCACTCAATACAAGTTAGTCGTGAATCTCACAGTATTTACCTGATTAACGTATTAACACGCTGTAGGATATTTTTAGATCACAATAATTAGTAACAAGAAAGCGTCTTTCTCTCAAGCAAATATGAAGATAAATATATACCTTTTTCACAAAAAAATATCCTTGATAAAATAACATAAAAATTCTATTCTCATGAAAGTGGTGTCAAATTTAAAATTATGATTTTAATGAGATAATTCTAACTAAGCAAGTCTTTTTGAATAATTTGATGTTTAAGAAAAACGGTTTTAACTGGTATTAAAAGTCGAACTGTTATATAAAACTTCTTAAACACACCATAATTTTTTAACATTAATTAATTTCGCGCATTTTAATGTATAAATAATATATTTTAATATATTTTATGCTATGTTTAAGAAGTTTTTATAACAGTTCAATTCGACGTTTATTGATTTTGAACTGCTATTGGGAATTGCATTACACAAATATATTAATTATAAAAATATATTTTGATGAGTTAATTTTAATTAAATTAGCCTGTTTTTAATAATTTGACGTTTAAGAAAATAAGTTTTAACTGATGTTAATCGAAATGTTATAAAAATTTCTTAAATGCACTATATGTTTTTTAACATTAATTAATTTTGCGCATTTTAATATATTAACAATATAATTTAATATATTTTATGGTGTGTTTAAGAAGTTTTCATAACAGTTCAATTTAGCGTTTCTTGCTTTTGTACTGCCATTTGGCATTGCAGTAAACAAATATATCATTAAAAGTTATTATCTAGGCGTTAATCGATGGTACATAAAGTACCTTTACATAAAGTATCATATGCATCATCATCACATATACCTGTCGCGTCTGTCATCATTTATATCCAAATCGTCCGTATCTTTAAAAATTAGTGTCCCGCCTTATTTTTGGCGATTCTTTTCAAAAAAATTATCAAAAATGTTTTTTTATAATTTTGTAAGCATAGTACATAAAAAAACGTTTGGTGTATATATATATGTGCATATATGATGCAGGTATCAATTTTTCGATGTTCTCAATGGAATTATAAATACAAACATGGAAAAATGGTATTTGTGGGAACCGCTATAACAAAATAAAACATATTTCTGATTAGCATCGATTGTTTAAAGATACTGAAATTGCGATATATGAGTAATTTCCATGAGATAACTTATGCAAAATTGAGATTATTTCCATTATCTTATCACCAAGTTAATTTTTGTTCGCTTGTTTTACTCGTTAAATGAAAATTATTGAGGCCACTATTGCCAAAATCTGGAACTATTTAGAAGAGAAGCCGGCATCAGAGACAGCTACTTCGCCGAGTCCATAACTGAAATTTGAGGATTACTCAAAACTCGATTCGCATATTAAAACGCAATCGGTCTGCAAATTCTTATCTTGATGAAAAATACCTAAAAACCCGATTTTAGCGAATAACTCGTAGGTTTAATATTGTGTTTTCCTGTACTCAAACGTATGAAAGCATGAAAGATTAAGAGCAGAAAAAGTTATTTACTTACATGTTGCTTTATATTTTTATAAGGGAAAAATTGTATGCTCCTAATGTAAAATTTTCTTAAAACCATCTTTGATTACATAATAAACAATATAATGTTATTTTTTTTTAAGTTTGGCTTTCTTTTTATTTTCTTTCTTGGATTTCTTTCCGTAACATATTTTAATTTCATTAAAGCAAAGTAAGTGCATTTCAGTTAAAGAAAATAATTTTTTAAAATAACAAATGAATAATCCAATACAAAAGGATTTAAAAAATAATTTTATGTTAAAGAGAAATTTTATTATCCGAAGAATAAAAGACTTTGACAAATTATGAATAAAATGCTTGAAAATTTAAAATTCAAAATTAATATCATAAAGCACGATAATTCTGCTGAATAAATTTCACATGTTTTCATTTTCTTTATTCGTAAAAAAAAAATTATTACATAATCTTTGACTTTGAAAAGCATTTTACATTAAGAAGATATGTTTTTCAAAAGATATTATTATAATGGAGTTAAATATTAGAATAGAACTTTTTTTTCATTCCTCTAATGACTTCATATCTATTGGTTGTATTCGTAAAAATGCACAAAGGAATCGAAGTGATACTGTCTTTCTTTAGAAACATAGCTATACAATGTCGGAGAATTTACCATATGTTTAACATTTACATTATATTATTTTAAATTTTTATTAATATTTTTTCTTCAATTCAATGTTGATATAATATCAAAAAAATACTTTGGAAGATATTTAAATTATTTTATTTCCTTATGTGCTCAGATTCTTTTTAGACAATTCCCTCTTTTTAAAAATAATTCTATTTTCTTTTTGCTTTTATGTATGAAAAATAACATATTACGTAATAAGAATACAAAAGGTATTGCTGTAATCCTATAATTTAGAAAATTTATCTTAGAAAAAGACGCTTTTATTATAAACAGTATTTTTTTATTGTTCTATTGAATCAGCCTAGAACAATTTTTATAAAATTTAATTAATATTATTTTTTCTATCTTTATTTGCTAACAATGTTATTTTAATAAATGTAAGTTATTTTAAAAGTTCCAGATAAAAATAAATCTTTGACCACGAGCATTCTGTGTATGAAGTAATTAGAATTAATAAATAAAGCACTGAAAATTAACGTGTTCACAAAATTTATTTTGTCGCTTCCAAAGTATGCAATAAAGAGACCAATAATCATGTATGTGCATATATATATTTAAAATAGTAAGTAAAGTTATATATTTTTATAAATGGACATAAAACGTACATTAAGATGTTCTGTGATCACAAACAAAATTTATGCATTAACAGATTCCTGTTTAGTGAGGGCTCGTATTCTTTCATCTTTCTTTTTTTCCTTATATTAGTGAAGAACTATATAGTATAGATATCTTTCAGTTTGTGAGGTAAATTGTTTTTAGATGTTTCTCAATTAATACACAACGCAGAAAATGTTTTTTTTTCCCGTCAACAGGTATACTTTCAGCAGTTGTAAAGTTTTCTCTTAAATAAATTAAGAACAAAATTGTATAAAATGCCTGACTTTATTTGTAATACAGTATCAAGTAATGCATTTAGTAAATGTATTTAATAATATTTTGGTTAAAAAAGCGAAAATTCTTCAAATAGTCGCACAGGAAAACACAAATATCGACAATCGGTCGTGAGGGAAAAAACTAGAAATTCCTCGATCGATCACTTAAAAAAATCTGCAAATCAGCGGAAGGAAAATATCACAAAATCCATCGACTGCGAGAAAAGAAAAATGTAATATTCTTCCTCAGATTCATCAGAAATAAACACAAAATTTGTAAACCATAACCTGAGATAAATAGAAAAAATGTCAATCAGTCGCAGGAAACTCGTTTTAAATAGAGATTCGGCCATGGAGAGAAAATCATGAAACTCTTCTATTAGTTCATGGAAAAAAAATCGGTAAAAGGAAACTATCGCAAAGCTATTCCAGTGTAGATGTAGAAAAACGTTTGCAACATTTTTGAGATTTGTTCATTTGAAAAAAATGCAAAATTTACAAGTTAATCGTCGAAAAAAAGAAACCAGAATTAATAAATAAAATACTGAAAAAATAGTCTGTTCACAAAATTTATTTTCTCGTTTCCAAAGAAAACAATATAGAAAACATTAATCATGCAGATACATTTTTATTAAGCTCATTGAGATACACTGTAAAAAACAAATCTATAAAACTATACAGATGTAAAGTTACCGAAAACTGTATGTTTACTAAAATATAACCTGTGCACTGCGGAAGAAGATGTAAATCTACAAAAGAAACAGCACAAGATGTAAATCTACAAAACTAGTTTTTGTATAGTTGTAGAGTAGATTTCTATAGCCTTACAAAATAATCAAGTAAGAATAGAGTAATCTTACTAAAATTTTATCGGTTACCGTGTTGCAGTTACATAAAAAATTCTAGGCTCCCTAGTTTCTTCGGAGATTCTTAGCAACGTTACAGATTTTTTTACTTACTTTGAAAATGTCTATTTTTTACATGAATTTATATTTTTACTGTCACATAAATAATTTTAGGAGCCCCAAGTTGATAGAAAAACTTTAGTAACTTTACATATATGTAATTTTTTAAATTGTAAGTTTTCAACCTCCCTCGGCAAATATTGTTGTGTGATCTCAATCCACTTTATACGCCGTTTTTGAATTTCGAATTTTATCTTTGGAAACATAACGAAGTCACACGAGAATACTTTCGAAAGAGACTTTGAAAAGTCACACAAGGTCATATCAGGGGAGTACCATGCTTGATCGGTGATATTTGTTCTGTTTTTGTCAAGAATGTCTTAACAGCGATGACTTTGCGTGATGGTGAATTATCATGGTAAAAAATCCATGCTAATTTTAAATTTTACATACAAAACATTATTTGAAAGGAAAATTTAAGCAAAGTCCGTCTTTTTTCCATTAATTTCCTAACCGTTCAAAACTATAAAATACTGAAATGCAATGACTAAAGAAAACAGGTGTAATCCACATAGTATTTCTTAAATTGAGCTCAAAACCCAATTTATAACACCGTGAAGTTGTGCACTCTAACATAAAAATTAATATCTGTCTACATTCCTTTTTTATGAATGGTAAAATCAAGAACATTTTATATAGAACGTATATTGCATTTAATTACAACTTGATTAATTAAAATTCACACATTCGGAAAATTAATTTACAGAAAAATATTAATTTTTTATTACTTTATTTCAAATAGCAACTTTGATGATTTCAAATAATTTTTAAATATTTTCAGTTCTAGAAAATATGGTTTTAGCATCTAGAATCTGAATTGTGGCTTGAGAAAATAATAGTTCTATGTCATCCCTATAAATTCTAGTTATATCTGTTAGAGAATTCTAGACTTTTCTAATTGAATTCAAGAGTTTTTATATACATTCCCGGGGTGAAGCTTTTTAAAAATACCCGTAAAGCGATGTTATCGCAAAAGGTTAGTTTTAGTAGCTATAATTCTAGTTTATGAAACCATTTCTGAAATCAAGGGAAAGTTTTTCGATACTGAAGTGATTTATTATCGTCTCGTAGCCTAGGAAACAAGACGCTGATAATTCTATGTCATTTTGCCAATTCAGCTTAATTACTTACACTATTTGCATAGCTCGGAATTTTTATATTTCTAGACAGGGGATTCATTAAATGGCTACCTACCCATTTTAAATCAAAGTGTTATTTTATATCTCAGTGTGCATTATGCTAGTACTTATTTAGTAGACCATCGCATTGTTTTTAAATTTTAAGTTTCTAAATTTTGTAAATGCGTTTTTAAAATAACCAAAATTTGAGTGTTTCAATATATAATTCTTTGAAATATTTTGTTTATTTATAAACCTATGTATCTGATTTTGAGATAAAATTCATACATATACAAACCAGTTTTCATTTTTTTGCAAAATAAAGGAAAATCCCGACAAAAAAAGGAATATGCATATAGTGGACACTCTCTACACTTTTTAATGAGAACACCCCGGTATTATGAACATATTCCGACGTCCTGGCAAAACATCATAGACTATTCTGACTCTCTATTCTGAACACACTCTAACCTGAACACTGCGGTATAATGAACACTATATTTGATTCCCATTTCTATACCACCTCTCTGTCAACTGAATATGTGTCTGCATTCGAAATTCCGAGGATTTCCACATCATGAAAATTCAACCATTCTCAAAAAAAAGAAAAAAAATTAGCAAACATTATTTAAAGATAAACACGCAGAATTACTGGTGAATTTTAGCATCGACCCGATGTTTCAATTTCTTTTAATTTTTCAGATAAAAACTTCAGTTAACGAAACAAATAAGGCATTTGTTCAAAAATAAATAAAATGACATAATATTTTTTTCAAATATGTATCTGTTTACCGTGCAAATTCTAAATTTCAACAAATTAGAAAATTCTCATTTCTTTTTTAAATAGTGGATATTTAAAAAAATCCAGATATAAAACTGTTGCTATTTAAAAAATGGTAAATCATTATCATTAAATAAATAAAATGAATAAGATAACCAATATTTATGCAAAAGAGATACAACAAAAAATAATGAGAAAATCAAGTTGCCTCTTCCCCAATCTCAGTTAAAAATAGTAAGATTAAGTAACAGATATTCCCGGCCTCCAGTGACAGATAAGAGACAACAGACATTAGAATGGTGATAAAAAATATTATGTTTCCTTTTCCATACACTCGATTGGATAGCATTATCACTTCTGTTTCTTTTTTTTCTTTTTTCTCCGAAAAGATAATATTATTTTTCACCATTTCGCTATCGTTCCAGGGAACTAATTATAGCAGTCACACAAAAAAAGTCACAAAAAACTAAGGCGTCGGGAAAATATGCATTTGTTCAAAAATTAAAATAAGAAGTAAGTCGAAAAAATTGA
The DNA here is from genome assembly GCA_964019185.1 of Maratus speculifer. Lineage (NCBI taxonomy): Eukaryota > Metazoa > Arthropoda > Arachnida > Araneae > Salticidae > Maratus > Maratus speculifer. The sequence goes on along the minus strand of OZ025289.1, from coordinate 207,570,175 downwards.
ATCGCAATTTACAACTTTTGTAGGTGAAGTCAACGCCATCAGTAAAAAACATAAATAAATTATAACTGCTTTTGAAGAAATTACACTTTCTCCAAAGTATATAATTTTTAAAAAGATAACGGTAAATAAAAACGTAAATAATCCCATCTGGAATAATTTTTGCAAAATGAGTAAGCTGCTACGGATTTTACAGAAAAGGAGAAAATCGCGGAATTCAAAGCATCGGAAGTGTGGTTGACTTGCTTCAAAAATCTACATAACATAAATTTAAAAAAATCTTTGATGAAACTGAAGACGCAAATATCGACGCTGTGGATTAATAGAAAGTAACACTTCTAAATAGAATGTAGACATTCGACATCGCTGAAGTTTTCAATACTGAAGAAACTTCTCTGTTTTTACAGTTCTTCCAAATAAAATCATAACTGAAAAAAGCGAGAAATGCGTTTCCGAGAAATTTTTTAAAGAAAGACTTGTCATCATGCACTGTGTTACGTTTGAGACGACCACGTCACCTGTGATCGGAAAAAGTGAAAAACTTTACGCTTTAAAAATGTGAAGATTGCATCACTGGCTGTACTAGGGTGGTCCAAAAAAGGTCGATTTTTTTAAAGTTTTTTACTGGTGCTATCCTCTTAAATTGTTCATTTTAGTTAAAAATAAATATTATGAAGTTTGAGCTTAAAATTTTAATACTTAGAGGTAGCTCAACACTCTTAAAAATTTCCTTTTTTTTTGTAAATTCACAATTTAAAGAATTCAACTGCGACTAATATCTAAAAAAGATTTATTTGGGTAAGAATCTGAGAATTCTAAGTAATTAAAGTACATTTATATATTCAATATATGTTATAAATAATTAATAAGTAAATATACCCCATTAATATTTAAATAATCATGTATTGTCAGTACTTTTCAAAATCTGTTTTATGCAGTCAGGATATGTTCTTCAACCACCTGCAATAAGTATTGTAGTTGTGTTTCACTGTGCGTTATTTTTCAAGAAAACTCTTGAATTAGCGCTATATCCCTGTCAGCTTGATCATTAACAACCTTTATTGTTTTGACAATTTCTAATGCTTTACAGAAAGTCTCCTGATCTTCCCAGTTTCTGGGTCTACTTGGAGGAACTCATCTGGTAGACACATTTGTTGGAATATTAAAGCTGATCACTTCGTTACAAAGTCTTCAAATTTCATGTCGACAAAATTTCAAGTGTAATGTTAGGACGCTTTGTGGGTTGTTTTTTACAATTAACGTCTTTCATGGCCTTTAATATGAGACTTTTAATAAAATGAGGCTCTTGATTGTCGATAAGAGCTAAAGCGACAAGATCCTCATATAAATATCAAAGGTGTTTAGCAAGCTTTTCTGATGCTGCTTTAGATATTTCATCATCAATATTCTTATACTGTAATACTACACTTCTCATTAAATTGAAATCATCGAAAGGTGCACTTTGTGGCAATGGTGCTGTCATCCAAGCTTTCAGATATACTCGTACCACAAATACACATATTTCTTGCAATCCTTTTTTTTCCTCTTAAAGTAAAATCAAACTGGCTACTAAACATCCATATTTCTAGAATATACAGCACCTTGGACTTTCAGCGAGCATGGTGCATGATTCCGGGTGTCATAAATATGACTCCTCGAGAAGGGGTTTCGCCTAAAAAGATTAAGATAAGTTCAAGAAATTCTCTATAGTCATCTCTTCGTTGTTTATTTTTATCTAGTAGTATTTTTGAAAAATTAATTATGTCATATTTTATGTCTATTATTTGATTCAAAATTTCTGTATTACCAACTTTCATATCATACTTCTCTTTGTCAATAAAATTCCAGTTGGGTTGGAATCTATTAAATAGTGGTACCATTGGTGATGAAGACAATCCTAAGCTTTTTGCAAAAACTATCGTAATAACCAATTCTAAATGTGGTGGCGACATGCCTAAGAAAGCTGCTCTTTATTCATTTTTTTCCAAGTAAGATAGAAATGCCTATAATTCAACCAGTATTGACACTTGTTGTGTCAAAGCACATGGCACTTACTTTATCATCTTCACCCCAATCCTAGAAGGTCGCATATATTGCGGCAGCTTAACTTTCTCCGTCTCCTGATGGAAGCTTGAGCACAGAAAGCACCTGAGATATTCCTTTTCCAGACACAATTACTGGCAGTCTATCAACTTTCTCTTTCAAAGTTAAGTCTTGTAACAGTTTACCATCCCAGTGAACTGTAAAATTAACATTTCTCCAAATGCGGCTTTGAATTGCTCATACATTTTAGACCGGAGTCTAATTCTTTCTCGACGAATGAATCTTCTACTATGAATTATTTCATCTACTTCACAAACCAAGCTCTTTACTGTTTCGGCAACGACAAACACAGCTTTTAGGTCAGAAACTTTTGTCTTGTCTAAAGCTGCAACCAGATTTTGAGTCAAAATTCTTATTCCTTTTCTTTTCTGTTTGGAGAGTGGTTCGTTTTTTTCTCTGTTACTGGCAATGATGCCTGTTCGACTTCATTTTTAGCTTCGTCTGATTCTTCTGACCTTAACAGATAAACTGTTGCTTCCGCTTCTTTGCAAACTGCATTCATTCTTTGATTTCTTTCCGAGACATCTTTCCTTCTTAAATCTGAAATATTCTCTTTCTTCTTCAAACATTTATCCACACCTAGCAAAGAACACTTTCTCCCTTTTTTATGATGTGCTAACAGGAAGTTTTTATCCTCAGAAATTTTATCATCTTAAAAGAATTAGCATGCGCAATATCAAACAGATCCTCAAATTTCGAAATATATTCATCTTTTTTTATCTTTTGGGTAACTGTAATTCTATTTTTAATTTTATTCAATAGCCTACACTTCTTAAACAATTTTTCCAGCTTTAACTGACTATTTCTGAGCTCTTGTACTGGTATTCTAGATTTCTGCCAAAATTTTGTAATTTATCTTATTGTAGTTGCTAAAGACTCCCTTATAGTATTGTTCATTTCAAAATGGTGATGTAAAAAAAGACCCAGTGACATTCGTATTGAAGGTAGTTTAATGCCAGTAAGCTCAGTTAAAGTAGAATCAAGGAGATAAATGTTTGTTTTTGATCTTGTTGAAGTAGGTGATTTTACCATAATAATACTTCAAATAGATCTCTAATAAAAATAATCTGATAAAAAGTTATGGTTTAGAAACAATCTGATAAAAGTTGCAGTTCAAACGATGTTTACTCAGTGGGTGCCACTGTAGTACAATGTTGCAAACTTAAATTACATTGAGCTACCTCTAAATATCACTGAAATGCTCTCAAATTTGACCTGGTTTATTTTTTAGTACATTAGAACAAAACAGAAGGGTAGGACACAATAAATTTTCAAATTCCAAATTTTGGACCACCCTACACACTGGTAATAAAATTCTGGATAGCATTCGCAATTTTTTTTCAGTGGTTGGCAAAAACATTAACTAGGTAATAAATAGAAAAGGAAAAAAAGCTTTTTTTGCATAATTTCGAATTATACACAAACATCCTGCTGAGGAATATGTCTCTAAGCCCCTGCAATCGAAATGTCCTTCTATAATCCAGCCACATGAGAAAAGAGTAACCCAACCATTTAAGATTACTACCGAATCCAGTTTCTGAAGAAAATGTCCCTGGTGATGGAGGAGACAAATTCGGCAGTCCATTTAATAAAGAAGGTCAACGCCATGGATGCTGTCAATCGGATATCAATAAAGCAACTCCAAACGTACGCCATCCAAATAAGTTTCTACAAAGTTTAATTCCCCTCTGAGAATGAGCAATCAAGATAAGAGGACCAAAAAGAAAGAAATGTAAGTGACTTTTGGTCGATTCTTCAGGAGCTTTATGTTGAAATTATACCTGGAGCATACGCTGAAGCCGATGAATCTTGTCCGTTTGCAATAACAATATTGTTGGAGAGGAAGAAGTAAGTGAAAGAGAATCAGAACCATAAGAGACCAACGAAACAAGACGAACGATGATTAACCTCAAGCAATGTAGCCAAGAGATTCATTCAAGTCATGTGTAACTATGAACATGAATTGGAAACCTTTCCATTTCTTAAAAGCTATACAATATGTATATGATATAGTGTATAAACACACACAATGCAAAAACAGATAAAAATTACTAACTTTTTAAAGTAATGTACCGATTATTTTTTCAAGTAAGTATTGTATGTATGTAATTGTATATTTCGTAAAACTTTTATAACCCCCCCCCCCCAACCTTCAAAAAAGATACGTCACAGGACAAACTAAATTTAGTTTGGCATTGCACAATGATATGGCTAACCAGCTAAAAATCCGGTACAATCAATAAACTCAATGCATTGTATTAGTAGTAGTAATGTATTTCCCAGTCTCACAGTGTAATGAAAACCCCCATAATGTGTAAATTTCTGGTCGGTTCCATGAATGTTCCGACTATGGATAGTTCATTGCATATATCTATTAATCAGGTATTAATTTGAATCGAAAATATAAAAAATATGTGCTAAATTTTTACTACACGTATTTGTAAAATATGCAAATTTCGCTTATTACAGTTTTGTTTAACAAAAGTATTTAATTTATTTATTTAATTTAATAATATTTAATTTATTATACGTAATTTGCATTGATGACAATTTCTTTTACTTGATAATTTTCTAAAATATTAATTATTTTATAAAAGGTATTCATATTCAAATTCTTAAATTCATCAAATTCTTATTACTCATTTTAAGGTTATATATTTTGATGTTTTTGTTAGAAGAATTCGATCAAAATTTGATCAAACATTATATGTTTGATCAAATATATAATTCATTGAAACTGAAGATCATCTTGGAAATGAAATTTCATATATGAATGCAAAATTTCTGTGATTAACATACGCCTTCCATTTAATATTAATGTGACAACGAATAATTTTAGTTAAGCTATAGGTGAACCAGGAAGCTAAAAATATTTATGTTATCGAGCAATTTAAATATAAAGAGACTTGATAACATTAAATTTTATATTAGTATTTTAAATCTGTAGATTTTTTTAAATGTTTAAATTAATGCAATATCTTATAAGTAAATTAATGCATTTTGATTGAAATACACGCTGTTATATACATTTCTTAAGTGCAAAAATAAATGAAAATAAAATCTACAGATATATAAACATAATAATTGATTAAAATGAGATATTGATGAAAACCAATTAATAAAGTAATATGTTTAAATTTTTCATCAATAAAATTAAATGTAAATTCTAACAGTCTTACTTGTATTATTTTACAAGATATCCATATATATTGCGCTATTCATTTTGCCAACAATTTCGACTAAGTGACTGGCACTTTTTCCAGGAAAAGATCCCCAAAATACAACAAGTCCTTCTCCATAGTTTATTGGAAGAAAAACTTATTTCAAATCATGTATTTTGATTCTAGTTTTGATTCTAGGCGTAGTGTAATTTAACTAATAATTAGCGAAAATTTAACTTTGATTCATCGGAAAATGGTACTTTTTTCAATTTTCAAATAACCAATGTTTGTGTTCGTTGGTAAACGCCATTCGATTGTCTTTTTTTTATTGTTTTACTTATTTATGCATTTCTTTTAACACCGACGGTTCTATAAGTTCTACATCATGCAAACATTTTGACTTGGTATACCAACTTATTTCAGAATTATTTTTTTTTCGAAAATGGCGGTATACTGAAACAAAATTTTTATGCGGTCATCAATTTTTTTTTTCTTGTAATTTCTATCCACATGAATAGTCGTCTTCCAAAGGTATGACTCCCGGACCATACCAAATCCTAAAGGTAATAGCAATCTTTATATTTCCTTAAAATATTGCTCAAAGTAGATTTTCTAATCGATAGCATCGTTTTAATCTCGTGTGAGGATTGGCAATCGAACGAGAAATAAATCCCTTATTTACGAACAATAATTGTTGAATTTCAACTACGCTACTCACATTGATTCATTCACAATCACGGCCAAAAAACCATAAGCCCAATGATGAATCATATCTATAAACACTAATTCATAACTATATATAAAAATCCAATATTGGTGTGAAACAGAACACCGCTCTTAGTCCTCCGTTGGATTTTTTGCATAAATGACGTATTGCTGGCCTTCTAGTAAATCTAAACATAACATTTAATTATGAATGCAAAAAGAAAACATATACTGTTTTAAACTGTACTCGATTAGGATGTACAATCTTTATTTTCTTACCTTTGTTTTTAATTTATATTTTTTTATATAAATGTGCTACTATGACTCACATTTAGCTTAATTACTTTCTTTGCTGTAATATAATATTTTCGAAATTAAACTCATAACTGATAAAAAATTTTTTTTATTTTCATATAAATACCGTGTTATTAATGACTGAGTAAAATGAAACTGATAAATCACACAATTTATAAACATGCGAGCAATAAATGAAAGTTCTATAAAGAAGTGTCTTTGAAGATGAAGAAGCATTGCTTTTTGCCAAATAATAATAAAAGATTTTAATAGAATGCGATTTATTTCAGATCGTATACAATAATGAACATTAGATTAATTGATAAAGCAACATTTAATTAAACTATTGAATTTCTTCTACCATAAAATTTGAGTTCATGGTCTTAAAAATTCCAAAGAAACATACAGTCTATATGTATGCATTGATCCCACTTAAACTTTTTTTAATATTTTCTGTCAATTAGTTTCTGTCAATAATTGCACAACATACAATGCATTTCACTAATATAGTATAGAAACTTTCTCGAGAGTTTCTACCATGGAAAGAGGAAAGAACCAATGATATTCAGTTAATCCACCGTCACATAATATGTAGCGATATATTTATGCTATTATGATGAATATAATATTTTCTTGCAAATCACAGTTTAAATTGTCTAACGTCATGTAATTATAATGCGTATTGTCTAATGTTAAATTGTCTCTTTCTATATTGTTTAAATAAAATATTTGAAATTTAAGTCTTCATTTACTGACAAATATTTTTGTCAAGATTTTTTCAGGATGAAATTTACTGAGTATTCAAACTCAGCAGATATTTCGCATTCGGTCCAAACTACGCAAGGGTGTTTTAAAAACATTTTAGACTTACTCTTTCGCCTTGTTTAAGTGAATAATTGGCACATGATGAATGGAATATGTATAGAGACTACATATATATACTGGGTGTCCCAAAAATGACTGATGGATTTTAAAATTCAATAACTTGCAAACGGTGACAGATATTTAATTTTCTTTTGCAGGAGGATTATGTTTAATGGCAGGAGTTCTTTTACCGTAATTTTTTATTGTAGTTTGCATCTCAAACAATAGGTGGCGCTAACGGCGATTAAAGGCCAGGTGATCAGTGCTGAGTGAAGCGTCGATCTGGCCTTGAATTGCCGTCAGAACCACCTATTATTTGAGATGCGAACTAAAATAAAAAATTACGGTAAAAAACTCTTGATATTATACACAACCCTCCTGCAAAAATTTTTTAAATAGCTGTCACCGTTTGCAAGTTATTGAATTTTAAAATCCATCAGTCATTTTTGGGACAGCCGGTAGCGATGTTACTTATGTATATGTATATGACAGTAAATGAACAGATTGCAATTTAGAAATGTAATAGAAATGTGTTATTTACCACTTAAGTAAAAATAAATATTTTGTTTAATATATAATTTTATTTACACCAATTAAAAACTTTTTTTTACGTGGAAATAAAATTATATTTGTACATTTATTTTGAACTCTGATTTCATATCTAGTGTGTTTCAGACATTAAAATGGGATGGATAGTAAGAAAAAAAAATGAAATTTTTTATCAACAGATCATCTTTTCTATGCCGAAAACATTGGAGTTATTACCTGAGCCATTTTTCAGCCATCATAAGATCTAAAATAAACGTGATGTTTACTTAATCACTTTTCCTTGATATTGACCTTGCTTTTTTCTATTTTATATGAAAAATGGATTTTTCGACACTTATTTCCTTTCTTTTGTCAACGCTTCATTTCTGTTACAATCATCATAAAAATACATTTTTTCAAATGTATTTCAAATGTATGTTCAACTGTATTTCAAATAATCTCTGAAGGGTTTTATTCTACAAATATTTCTGTTTTCGCCAATTTTATTTTTAAAAATATACCTATATATATCATTCTGTTATATTTCTACAACTATTGTATTTTTCAAAATATTTCTTTACGAAGCCAAATTCGATAATTTTATGTGCTAGAATCATGTCCTGTTTCCATCTTCGTTTCAAATACTTTTTTTTTCACTTAGATTCCAGAAATTGTTGCTATGGAATTGACAGAAAAAATTTCGAAAATTTCAGAGTAAAGAAAAAAGTTAACATTCGGAAATAAAATTTACAGATAATAAATATATTTTTTCAAAACATTACTCCAATTTGTTAGAATGAGAAATTAATATTTCAATTAATAATTGTATTTTTTTTTTACTCTTTGGAAATAGAAAAGTATCTAATGTTCCCTATGAAAGCATATAGTTATTTCACAAAAACACTCACATGTAGAATAAATTGTGGTATTAAAACAAAAGTACTTAAAAAAGTAAATGAACTGCGTGAAAAAAATTTTACATTTTTGTACTTTGCAAAAGATATTTTACAAAGCTTAAATCGATAGTTTTATATGTTTTAATCATGCCCTATTTCCTTATACCTTTCAAATACATCTTTTATTTTATTTTTCACATAAATTGAAGGAATTGTTGTAATGAAATCTACAGAAAAACGTCAAAAATTTAAAAGAATAAAAAAAAATAAACATCAAGATTCGGAAATAAACGTTAAAGACAATAAATTTATTTTTTTTAAAAATATTATTCTATATTTGTAGAACGAGAAATTTATATTTGAATTAAGGGGACAGTGGACATTAAAAAACATCAAATTCGATTATGAAATTCATTTTCATTTTTTACGAATAAAGTCAAGTATGGTTTATTTAAACGTATTATGGTTTATTTATGCGTATAGAAAATGTTGTTTGATTAGAATGTTACTTTTTAACTTCTAAAATATAGTTTTAAGTATTTATATGTACCTTAAACACTATTTTCTCAGAATTCAAAATTTTACACATTTCTGAAGCTTAAAATGTTCCTTGCGAATTTCTTATTATCAGATTCTATTAAAATTTTTACTGTGCCCTCCATCATATAATAAAAATAAAAGTAAGCATAAATATTTCCATTTAAGGACCATTTTAATGTTAAAGTTTGTTATATAATGTAAAAACTATCCTTATTTTACATTAAAAATGAGTGTTCTTATAAAAATTTTTTTCTTTTACACGTTCAGTGAAATTTTACAATTTATGATAATTTTCAATACAACAGCACATAAGTACCTGATCCAAAAAAAATCATGTTACATTCGAAATAAATGTGCACGAGGCATTTAAAAATCTAGCAATAATTCGGTATTTTAAATTTTTGAATTTTAATAATTTTAAAACAAAAGTTTGAATTAAACAGTTTGAAAATGCCAATGCCAAGGACTACTAATTTTCAAATGAATCTGTTGAAAATTAAAAGATTTGGTTTTTAATATCCTTTATAACCTTAACTATCGTAATTTTAATATTATTATTTTTATTATTACTCTTTGGAAATAGGAAATTGTTTAGTTTTACCTAAGAAAGCATCTCGTTATTTCATAAAATATGCTCACATGTGGAACTAATTGCGATATTAAAACAAATGTATTTAAAAAATAATAATTAAACTGATTGACATAAATTTTACTTGTTGTTTCTGGTGAATATTTTGATCTTCTCTTTTTTTTTAAATTTATGGATCATACAAACATATCATTGTTAAGAGAATTCGGAGATTTTACCTTCCCGCCATTAAAACGCTCTTTCTGTATTAGAAATAATGCGCGAATAATGATGTTTATTCTATAAAAAGTTATTTCAATAACCTATGTCTTTTTAAACAATTGATTATGGAGTTTTTATTTTAAATCAACGAATATATTACCTAGTTCATTGCCCAAATTATTTTCTATATACTGTGTACCTTCGGATTGGTTAACAACCTAGCCTTTTTAGTATATTCTGAAATAATTTAGAATTATAAACTGAATATTGTTTCTAAAATTCCTTTAAATAATGGTTTTATTACATAACGTGTCCAAGGGTAATAACACTAGAGTGGGTAGTAACGCCAGGGCGGATAATAACGCCAAATGTAAATGTTACGCTTAATTATGAAGCAATCAATTGTTTTGAGATCGCACTTACTGGTTCGGCGCAGAAGGTCTTTGAGACAAGTGAAACACAAAGAACCGTTAAAAATTAATTTTTCCATTTATAAAGATTATCGGTGGAAGGGGCAACGTGAGAATCAATGTTCGATCTAAAATTTGCAAGGTAAGTGCTATGATCTGAAAACTGCATATTATTAGTAAATATTTTAATTTGTATTGTATTTAATGTATTTTCAAAATTTTGTGGAAGATTTTGTATGTGATCGCGAGGTAGATTGTTGTTTAAAATGTACTGCACAATGTGTATACCGGAATGGTAACGCAACGCAATACACTAGAATTATTACTCAAGTTGATTTTCGTGAATGCTGGAACAATATCTGAAAAGGATCATTTTTTTATTTTACGCAGAGAGACTATTAATGTCATTGTTGAAAGCCATAAAAAATAACGAAAAATTTGGTCAGAAGTATAAAAATTCAAATAATTATTGCTACATCCTGATACCGTAAGTAAGATAATTTTTTCAATTTCTATGGCTGTACTGATTTTGTCGTTAGAATTTTCAATTTACATGTCATTATTCAATTTTATTTTACAGTTTCTTTTACCACACACTTACGTATATGGAAATAAATATTTCACTAAAACGTTGGTTGAAAATCGTTACTATAAATGCTATGCGTATATAAACAATAAAATTCTACAAATAAAGTAGCATTACGAAAATTTCTTAAATATTTTGAAGAATTCATTATATTAGCATGAATATATGAGTTTAAAATGACAAAAATGAGTTTAAATGACAAAAATGTTTTAGAAAATCCATATATTTAGTGCTACAGATGGATGTCATACCGTTTGTTTTCTGATGACAGTTTGTTTTTTGTGTGATTCAAAATATTTTGTTATCGAAATTATTTAGTTCCCCTAATTGATGTTCTCTGCTTATTTAATCTTTGAATGTAATTTTTGGTATGCGATATAAAGTTTTCTAAAGTATTCTAAAATTTTAGAAGTATGCGTCAAATGTTTCATTATTTGTTCAACAAAACGAATGAAAAAGAATGTGTATGGGAAATTGTGACCATATAGTTGGTAGAAAATCGCAAAGCAATTGCTTTAAGACGTACTCTTTTTTTTTAAGTGATTCAAAATATTTTGTTATCGAAATTATTTAGTTCCCCTAATTGATGTTCTCAGCTAATTTAAATATTTGAATGAAAATTTTGGCATTCGATGTAACGTTTAATAAAGAATTCTAAAATTTTAGAAGTATGCATCAAATGTTTCTTTATTTGTTCAACAAAACGTATGAAAAAGAATATGTACGGGAAATTGTGACCATGTAGTTGGTAGGAAATCGCAAAGCAATTGCTTTAAGAAGTACTCTGTGTCTGATAGAGTTTTTCTATTTTGGGTCAGGTTTTGCACTCTAAACTCTAACATTTCTGACTGAATTAACTATCATTTTTGTGATTCATTGATTGTTCCACAAAACATTTTTAAAAATCTGTTTATACTGACTGTTGCGGTTATATCTTTCAAAATAATGATAATTAGGCATTGGTCTAGCTAGTATACATAATTGCGGTAGAACTAACTCTTAGTAGTTAATTAATTTGGATTTGTGCACCGACGTGTTCTATACTTATGCACACGATGAATTGGCTGAATATCTGTCTTGAACAAAAAGCTATGGCGAAGAGTTCTGACAGTGTAATTGGCAGTTGTGTTTCATGTTTACAAAATGAATTTGAATTCAGTTAGTTCTCATTAACAAGGATATTGACGTGTTTAGAGTATCACTTCTTTAGAGATATTAGAATAATTCAAGTAATGTTTCGTAATAAGTTAATAGTGTCTAATTGTTGTTTCCCCTTTCAAGTTCACTGGCTGAAGTATACGTTACAAGTGTACCTTCATGAAAATAAAGCTACTTTCCAATCAGAGGTCATTTAATTTTCGTCGAAGATTTTCCATCCGCAAATTGAGGTTGGTAGCAGTGTTGAAACGGGAGGGTGGTTATGTAGATGAAATGAAGACATAATTCTAAATATAGGATAAAATCAACAGTTTATTTAAACCGCTAGGACTTCGGGGAAGTGGAGCTTCAGTTCAGGAATTTCGATAACTAATCACAATACCAAGAGATTAAATCGAAACTATACTCACAACCTCGGTCTAGGCTCAGTCGGGACACTTCGAACCAGCTTCTCATTCAGACTTCGGCTAAACGCTAGATTAAATCTTTATAAGACAGCCCGTGGCTGCAAACATTCTTTATTGCTTAAAATAATCAACGTATTAAACTATTCCTTACCACCGGCGCTCTTCTTGGGTAGCTCCGCTCGTGATAAACTAACTCGGCGCACGCTGTTTGCTAGCTCACTCCAAAACATCATCTAATTCACTCATCTAATTCACCATCTCTTCATTTCTAGATATCTATCTCTGCGGGCTACTGCCGCTTCATCACACTGGCTGGCTTTCGCCACCTTCTCACCTCACACTCAAAGCTTTTATACGTTGCAAACTGAAGACGGCGCTATGAATTTGCATATTACTCCTTACCGCGAATTAACTGTAGAACCGAGGGCGACACACACGCTCTGGAAAGTTAAAGTTCAATAAAGAATAGATGCTGCTTTCACGCTACACATGTTAAAACATTGACGTCACGATCTCACTAAAATGCTAGAGTGCCTTTATCACAAAGGACACTCCCACACAGTGTGTTAGTGTGTTTTGTAAATAAATACATTCTGGAAGCGTTTTTTAAGAATTACGGACAATTTAACAAGTAATTCTAGAATTTTTCACTGAAAATTTTGCCACTTTCCTGAAAAAGATAAATAATATTACTGTTAGAAAAGGCATGTATAAAGGCGTATTAGCAGGACAATTATTACTACTACGTCCGAATAGCATTCATTGATTTTTGTTAAAGGAGAATATTCTGTAGTTACTCTTTCAGAAAAGAAAATTGAACTTGTCAATTTATTTGGTTATTATACATGTATATATATACATATATAATAAACAAGTATATATATATATATATATATATATATATATATATATATATATATATATATATTATATAAATAAATAAATATATATATAGATACATAAAAACGCATTAAAAATGAAAAACAGCCTTGTTATACATGAACCATTACTCATTTTTCTTTTCTCTTTCCCTCTAAATTTTTTTATTTGCTGCGATATTTCCATTAATATAGTCATGTGTGCTCTAGTTTAGTTTTCCTCCGGATTATATTGAAATAAATTGTACCATATGAATTTGTAAATATTAAATAAATATGACAAATATAATGTATATATATCTATATGACTCTGCCAAGTTGGGCATTTTTATTCCTGTAGTAAATTTTCTCAGGAATATGATAGAGATTACAGTACGCACTTGTCGATTCTCAAATAGATGGTTTTAACGGTGCAAGTAAAAATTGCAGTTTTAGAGGAAAGATAATAAAACTGTGTGAGCCTCTATTTTTTTAATCTGAAAACAGGCTGTCTTCCTGTCGAATCAAATTACCAATAAATGTGTTTTTATAGAGTAAATTAAAAGTTTTAACCATTTGGTTTTTTGCAGTAGGTACAATTTGTTCAAATATGCCAAATTTGTCTTTCTTGCACTGTTATTATCATTAGTAGAAACAGTTCGTTATCTTTTATCTTAATACAACAGTCCGTTTTTAACAGCCCTCGATTATCATATTTTGATTTTTTTCATGTGCAAATATACTGATCTGACCATAAGAAGTATTCCGCTCGCAACAAATAAAAGAAGTAAAATATTTCAATAACACATTTTATAGAATAAACATGAATTTTCTTATATTTTATTTTGTGATTTTATTTGTAAGCAATATTCAGGGCATAGTTTTTCAAAATAATCAAAGACAAAAAGCTTTTAAGAATCCGTAATTTTCGTAAAAATTGTGTGCTATGCGGCCTTATTGGTACTTAATTAAAAGTAATAGCGAAAATTAATTTATTGAAGTCAGAGAAAGTTTCAATTCAAAGAAGAAAGAGCAAGTTAAACAAATGTATTTAATAATACGTTATAGAATTAAATATCAATAAAACCAAGTGACTCAAATAAATCAGAGTTTTTTTCACTATTTATACAAATCATTTTATAAAAGAAAAAATAAATAAACTTTCGTTACGTGCTTCTGAAAATAATTGAAATTAACATTTATTCATTTAGTCATAAAAAAATATATTATTTTATTGCTGCGGTATAAATGAGACATTTTTTTCTGTAAGTAATTATTTCTATGATTAAGCAAAATATTTATTAACAATAATGATATCTCATTTTCAATTATGTATTATAATTTGTTTTTTAATAAGTAACCCTTCAAATGAGCAGAGTTTATTAAATAGTATAATTAAACGGAAGTAGCAGTAATTCATTTCTTTTTATAAAAGAGATGTAAAGGATTCAATTATTTTATTTTTTTTTTTGTCTTAGTTAGCTTAATTCATTTTTTAAAAAGTTTTTAAACGTTGTTTTATATTGCTGAATAATTTTTCGCAGTTAAAAAGTAATAATTTTGTACTTAATAAAATAAAACACTATAAGCATTTTTGTTTTTCAATCCTGTTTATTTGGTACTTTAGTAATATGCGATGGTTTTACTCTTACAAATCAACATTGCGCATAAAAATTCAATATAATGTATAAATCAAATTGTATATAATTCTATGTCACCAATCTAGCGTTAATTATAGCCAATGGAACACTTACTGGAAAGGAACTTCATCATTTAAAAAAGAAATAATTTTATAAAATGAGCGTCTACAGCTGGAAAAGTATTCTGACCTTATTTTTTGGATTATGCAGTGAGGTATATATATATGTAAATGATATATATGCATACATATTAGAGCAGTTTGATATCACCATGAATTTAAAAAAAGTTGCGGTTAGATCACACTGTTATTATTATGTTTTTAATTTATTACTATCTACGGCAACATTCATTGAAATTGCAGACGATACTTTAAATACATTGAGTCCTATTGGGTTCAAAAGCAAACAATTGGTGTATTTGTCTGTATTATAGAGAAAAAAGAATTTTATGTTTTGATAAGAATCAATTTTGCGCGAAAAAACAGTTACCGAAACTGAAGAAAAGTTGAAATAATATTATGGGGACTGTGCTTCATCACATGGTATGGTTTACAAGTGGTTTACGGAATTTTGTACGAGCACGACAGATGCAGAATGTTCTGGATATCCATTTGATATCACAACTAATGAAATGGTCAATAAAATCCATGATGTCGTTTTAAAAGATCGCCGTGTTATCGTGCATAAGATAGCTAAATACGTAAACATCAATATCTTGCATGAATATTCTTATCTTATTAATTTGGTCATGAAAAAGTTATCAGCGAGGTAACTGCCACGATTTCTGACACTGGGTCAAAAGCAGACTCGTTTAACCATTTCATATCAATGCTTGGGCAAGTTCCAACGCAGGGGTGATTCTCGTCCGAAAATTCCGAAATTTCCGAAAATTTAAGGCATCCAATTCCGAAAATTTGAAATTGGGTTATCAGTTCCGCATAGTTGCCAACTTGTACGGTTTTGCGCACGGATAAATGCAAATTTCGTGAAAGGATCGCCGAAAAAGCACACATTTCGTCAATATTTCGTGGAAAAACCACGATTTCTTCAATGTTTTTATCAACGAACTTTGTCAAAAGGTCTCTGAAAATCGCGAATTTCCTGTGCGAATCGCGGAAAAAACGACAATTTCACCAAATATCGCAGATAAAACGCTGATTTCGACTAAGAACTCGGGAAAACGTCGATTTCGCCTAAAGATTGCGGATATAACGCCGATTCCGATAAAAGATCGCTTAAAAATATTTTGTCAAATGAATATTGGGGGTGGAAAAAAAGGCCACGGGGAAAAAAAGATCACGGGGAAAAAAAGATCACGGGGAAAAAAAAAAAAACTCCGATTTCGTAAAAACATCGCTTAAAAATATTTTGTCAAAAGAATATAGAAAAAAAACGCCGATTTTATCAAAAGATCGCGGAAAAACGCCGAATTCGTCAAAAGATCGCCTAAAAATATTTTGTCTAAAGAATATTGAAAAAAAAAACGCCGATTTCGTCAAAAGATCGCGGGAATAAAACACCGTTTTCGAGAAAAGATTGCGTAAAAATGCAAATTTTGTCTAAAGATTGTAAAAAAAAAAAAACGCCGATTTCATAATAAAAAAAAACACGAAACAATGCCGATTTCGACAAAAGATCGCAATAAATTGCTGATTTTGCTAAAATATCTCCGATAAATAGCTCATTTCGTCTGAAGATCGCGGATAATAGCTGTGGAGAGGAGGTAACTTACGGAATAAAACGCTGATTTCGTCTAAAGATTGCGGATATAACGCCGATTTCGATAAAAGATCGCAGAAAAAAACGCCATTTTCGATAAAAGATCGCTTAAAAATATTTTGTCAAAAGTACCTTTGAAAAAAAGGCCGATTTCATCAAAAGATCACGGGAAAAACGCCGATTTTGTCAAAAGATCGCGGGGATAAAACGCCGTTTTGAGAAAAGATCGCGTAAAAATGCAAATTTTGTCTAAAGTTCGTCCAAAAAACGCCTATTTCATAATAAAAAAAAACACGGAACAACGCCGATTTCGTCAAAAGATCGCAGAAAAACCGCCGATTTCGACAATAGATCGCAATAAATTGCCGATCTTGCTAAAATATGGCAGATAAATCGCTCATTTCGTCTGAAGATCGCTGGAAAACGCCGATTTCGTCTGTAGATCGCGGATAATCGCACGGGGAGGGGAGGGGGGGTAACTCGCGGAATCCCCCCACTCCCCCGCCGATTTCCGAAAATGCGATGTGAATTTCCGAAATTTTTTTTTTCACTCAGAATCACCCCTGTTCCAACGCACTTCAAGCGAAGTTTAGTGGCATTATGTTACAGTTGATGAAATATGGATATACTACTACACACAAGAAACGGAAGAACAGTCTAAACAGTAGACTTACTTTAAACAACGTGCTCCGAAAAAGGCAAAAACAGTTTTATAGGCTGGAAAGAATATGACCAAACTTTTCTGGGTCTCAAAGGGCGTAAACCCCATTAAGTATATGAAAAAAGTAAAAACAGTTACTTGACAGTATTATGCTGACTTATTACACCGTTTTAAAAAATATTTAAAAAGAAAGCGGCCCCATATGTCCAAGAAAAAATGCCTTTATCATCAAGACAACGTGTCAGACGTCTGCAATCGTAGCCGCTACATTGGTTGAAAATTAATACAAATTACTTACTCATTGCATTTCCTCTATTCTCCTGACTTGGTCCCCAGTGACTTTTTTCTCTTTCCAAATAAAAAAATCCGACTTGGGAGAAATAGATTTCTTTCCATTTTGAAGATCATTAATGTCACAAATGTCCATTTTGTGGAATTTGAGAAATGTCATTTTATGAAGGGATAAAAAAGTAGAAACATCGTTGAAAAAAATGTAATATTATAAAAGAAGATTACATTGAAATATAAAATGCATTTTGGTATGTATAGTGGTTTTTGCCCTTCAGAATCATGGACTTATCAAACTGCCCTTGTATACAGTTAAGCATACCATTGGGAGCTAAAATTTAAATTACCTCCAAAGGGCATAAGATAGTCGGAAATTCGTCTTTAGTGAATTATACTGAATTACACGGAAATGCATACGAATGAACTTTTATTGTCCTGTATATGATCTACAGATTTTTATAAATCCCTCATCTAATACTAAATTTTAACTCAGGTCAAAAGTTTAAAGCAATTGAAAATGTACTTTCAGAATCTACTGCCACATTGATGGCAATATGTTTCAGCTTTAAAATGCATAAACTCAGTTAAATAACATCCTTAAGCAATTCATCTTCATGGAATCTATTGCTTACAAATTATTCTGTGCAGTCCTGTATACGATCTGTTAAATTTATATACAACTTTTAGTATCTAAACCACCTGCTACACCGAAAAAATACACCTTTATTTTATATATTTTATCGATGATACTGTAGACGAAATATTTTGTGTGCCCCCATAAAGAACGATATCTGTTATGCCGTATATTCTACGATAAACATCGTTTCGAAAACTAAGGTGAAAATATTTCATTTATAAGTAGTGATTCTCTTTGAGTAAGGAATACTGATGCAACTGGCAACTAAAAATTGAAAATGGTCGTATTCGAACAGCATGAGAATTCGAACATATTCTTAGAATGCATGATCAATGTTTAATTGTTACATTAGTCAAGTATGAAAATTTTACTTGAATAAATTGCTATTTTTGATACCTTATTTAACTTAAACTAAACGGGTACTTTCAATAGAATATGAATACCTGTTAAACAGAATACGTTATGCATAATAATGCATAATTATATATTAATAATGAATAACAATGATAAAAATTTTAAAAGGAGGGGATCATGATCTAACCTCAAATATTTCTCTCAAGCTGTAATGTATAATATTGAAATTTTAATATTAATAGATTCTTTGAAACAGAACATAAATTGCAATTTTATTTAATGATCTGAAAAAATTCTACCTTTATCAGGCTTATTTCTAAAACTGCATAATATTTATAAAGTTTAAAATAATATTTTTTTAGAAAATCTTAACATGAAACCATTGCCGTAATTTACAAATCTCCCGCGGTTGAAATTATGTAAAAAGCGAAATACTTTACAAAATACATGGTCGATGAAATTCAACAGTGATTTTAAAGATAGCAAAAGAGAATTGTAAATTTTTTAGCCTAGAAAACAGATTCTAAAGCCAAAAGTCGACTTTTAGGAAATATGCGAAAGATACGGAGGTTCGAATAAAAATAGTGATTTGACTTTAAAAGATTTTAAGTCCCAGTGTGCCGAGAATAATGGTTTATAGATGGAAACATGAAAAAAATTTATTACGTACCATAAGATAAGAAAATTTGTGCTTGCTATTTGCTATGCGCTTTTAGTTGAAAATTATGTCTACATAAAAACGGTATTTTTTGTTAATATTAAATATTTATACATGACATTGTACGCAATTACGATTTTATGAGGCTAAATAAAATAATCCCTTCGCATAAAACTAATGTTAAAGCAAATAATTGAGCTTTGTAAAAGCAACACTTAGTATACTATTTCTCGTGTTTTTTTAAGAGAAAATATTCTTTTAGCGAGCGAAATTTATTTTTATTTGTATTTTCAAAGAAATATGACATGTTCTGATAATGATTGATGTGTGTCATGGGTATTTTTTCATTTATGCATAATAATGAAAACAGGACGACATAGTAAAATTAGATTTTTAAAAGTACAGGATCATAATCTAATTTCAAATATTTTTCTCCAGCTGCACTAGTATTTAATAGTGAAATATTAATATTAACAGGTTCTTTGAAACAGAACAAAAGTTACAATTTCTATTAATTCAATCTTTAAAACTCAATCTTTATCAGATTTATTTCGAAAACTGCATAAAATTCATAAAAGTAGAAAATAATATTTTTTTAGTGAATCTTAACATGAAACCATTGCCGTAACTTACAAATTTCCCCCAGTTAAAATTCTAAAGAGAGCGACATACTTTACAAGATATACTATCGGTAAAATTCAACAATGATTTTCAGGCTAACAAAAGAGAATTGTAAGATTTCTTAGCCTAGAAAAAAGAGATTCGAAAGTCAAAATTCGACTTTTAGGCAATATACGAAAAATACGGAGGTTCGAATAAAAATAGTGATTTGGTTTTGAAAGATTTTAAGTCCCATTGTGCAGAGAATAATAGTTTCTGTACGGAAGCATGAAAAGAATTCATTTTGTGCCTTAAAATAAGAAAATTGATGCTTCCAATTTTCTATGCATTTTTAGTTGTACTTTATGACTACATAAAAATGATGGTTTTTGTTAACATTGAATATTTATACGGGACATTTTGCATGCAATAACGATTTTATGAGACTAAATATTAAAAAAAATCTTTCACATAAAACAAATGTTAATTAAGTAATTGAATTTTGTGAAAGCATACTATTTATCATGTTTTTTTTTTTTTTTTTTTTTTTTTTTTTTTTTTTTTTTTTTTTTTTTTGTACTCCTCTGTTATCCCGTCGACCAAAATACTATTGCCAAATTATAAGTTTAAATGCCAATAAGGGATGATCGTGAATATCAATTCAATGACATTAAATACGATACACGTGTTTAAAACGTCATTAAGTGATTTTTATCTCGACTTTTTATTTGTATTTTTATTAATATTCTACCAAGTATTTGTTTTTTTTATTATTTAAAATAAAAATTACGTCAATATGTATAATTTGGCTATTAGTTTGGCGATTTGTATAATTTGACGAAATCGGTCGACGGGATAACAGAGTAGCAGTTTTTTTTTTCATTTTTTCTAAACAGAGAATATTTTTGTAGCAACGAAATTTACTTTTATTGCATATTCAATGAAATAGGACACGTTTCTAATCATTATTGATATGTTTTATGGGTATTTTTACAACAATGAATAGTAGTGAAAGCAGGTATATTTAAATATATAACACTTTAACACGTTGTAATAATATACTTCTTTCAATTTCTAAAACGTGTAACATAAAATATTTAAGGACAAGAACAGTATAATAAAACTATTTTTATTTTTATTTAAGTTTCCATCTATGTTGGAAAGAAATGTCAGAAATTCTATCGATATTTTTTTACAACATAGTAAAAGTAGAGTTTTAAATATACAGGATCATGATCTAATTTCAAATATTTCTCTCCAAATGAAGCGTTTAATACTGAAATTTTAATATTAGCAGGTTTTTTGAAACAGAAGAAAATGTGGAATTTTTTTAACAGTGTGTTAAGATTCGACCTTTGTCAGACTTATTTCTAAAACTGCATAACATTTATCTTGTTGAAAATAATATTTTTTTAGTAAATCTTAACATGAGACTATTGCCATAACTTAAAAATCTTCCTCAGATAAATTTCTGAAAAAAGCGGAATATTTTACAAAATATATGGTCGATCAAATTCAACAGTGATTTTAAAGATAACAAAGGAGAATTGTAAGATTTCTTAGCCAAGAAAACAGATTCGAAAGCCAGAAGTCGACTTTTAGGAGATATGTGAAAGATAAAAAGGTTCGAATAAAAATAGTGATTTGACTTTGAAAGGATTTTAAATCCCATTGTGCAGTGAAGAATGGTTTGTAGATGGAAGCATGGAAAGAATATATTTTGTACCTTAAAATAAAAAAAAATTGATGCTTCCAACTTTCTACGCTTTTTTAGTTGTACATTATGACTACATAAAAATGGAAGTGTTTGTTAACATTGAATATTTATGCATGATATCGCATTCAATTACGATTTTATGGGGCTAAATAAAATAATTCCTTCACATTTAAGGAATTAATTAAGTTTTTTTTATGAAAGTAACACTTTGCATATTATTTCTCATATTTGTCCCCCCTTTTTTTAACAGAGAATATTTTTATAGCGAAAGAAATTTATTTTTATTGCATATTCAAATAAATATGACATGTTTATGTTCATTATTGATTTATTATACTAAGTATTTTCCCAATGGTGAATATTAAAGAAATCAGGGTGTATTTAAATATGGGGGAGATTCTGAACTAACCTCAAATATTTCTCTCCATCTGTAGTATTTAATATTGAAATTATAATATTAACAGGTTCTTTGAAACAAAAAAAAATGCAAATTCTATTAATAGTGTGTTAAAATTCAAACTTTAGCAGACTTATTTTTAAAACTGCATAAAATTTATAAAAGTTGAATAAACTATATTTTTAGTGAATCTTAAAATGAAACCATTCCCGTAACTTAGAAATCTCCCGTAGTTAAAATTCTGAAGAAAGTGAAATACTTTATAAAATATATAGTCGAAAAAATTCAATAGTAATTTTAAAGATAACAAAAGAGAATTGTAAAATTTCTTAGCCTAGAAAACAGATTCAAAAGCCAAAAGTCCCCTTCTAGGAAATATACGAACGATACGGAGGTTCGAATATAAATAGTGATTTGACTTTAAAGATTTTAAGTCCCTTTGTGCAGTGAATAATGGTTTGTGGATGGAAGCATGGAAAGATTTTATTTTGTATCTTAAAATAAGAAAATGAATGCCTAGTATTTGCTTTTCATATTTAGTTGTACATTATGTCTACATAAAAAGATGGTAGCTTTTGTTAACATTAAATATTTAGACGTGACATTGCACGCAATTACGATTTTATGAGGCTAAATAAAAAATCCCTTCACATAAATCTAATGTGTCTAATCATTGTTATTTTTCATTCTTTATTTAACCTGAACTAAACTGATACTTTTAACAGAATGCAGATTATACAGTTTATGTTATGTATAATATTGCAGAGTTTTATATTAATAATGAATAATAATGAATAAAACTTTAAAAATATGAGATCATGTTCTAATCTCAAACATTTCTCTCTAGCTGTAGTGTATAATATTGAAATTTTATATTAACAGGTACACTTTGAAACAAAACAGCGTGTTAAAATTCAACCTTTTTCGCAAACTTGTTTTTAAAATTGCCTAAAATTTATAAAAGTTGAAAATAATATATTTTTAGTAAATCTTAACCTGAAACCATTGCCATAACTTACAAATATCCCTCAGTTAAAATTCTGAAGAAAGCGGAAAACTTTATAAAATATATGGTCGATAAAATACAACAGTGATTTTAAAGATAACAAAAAAGAATTTTAAGATGTTTTAGCCTAGAAAACGGATTCGATAGTCAAAAGTCGACTTTTAGAAAATATACGAAAGATAAGGAGTTTCGAATAAAAATAATGATTTGATTTTGAAAGATTATAAGTCCCATTGTGCAGAGAATAACGGTTTGTGGATGAAAGCATGAAAAGAATTTATTGTCTATCTTAAAATAAGAAAATTGATGCTTACTATTTGCTATGCATTTTTAGTTGTACATTATGTCTACATAAAAACGGCAGGTTTTATTAAATATGTATACGTGACATTGGATGCAATTACGATTTTATGAGGCTAAATATAAAAATTGCTTCACATAAAACAAATGTAATGCAAATAATTGTGTTTTGTGAAAGTAAAACTTTGCATACTTTTTCTCGTGATTTTTGTTTTCTTTTTTTAACAAAGAATTCTTTTTAGAGAACGAGATTAATTTTTATTGTATAGTCAAAGAAATATGACATGTTTCTGATCATGATTTATATGTTTTAGGAGTATTTTTACAGTAATGAAAAGTTGAGAAAGCAGGGTATATTTAAATATATATCACTTTAACATATTGTAAGAATATACTTCTTTTAATTTCTAAAAATTTTACGAAATATTTAAGGGCAGGGACATTTTAATAAAACTATTTTTAATTTTTTTAATGTTTATTTATGTTTTTAAAAAAATTCTGAAATTCTATAGATTTTTTTTCGCAACATAGTGGAAGTAGAGTTTTAAAATTACAGGATAATGATGTAATTTCAAATTTTTCTATCCAGCTATAGCGTTTAACACTAAAAATTTAATATTAACAGATTCTTTGAAACGGTACAAAAGTTACAATCTCTTTTAATTGTATTTTAAGATTCAACCTTGAACAGACTTATTTCTAAAACTGCATAATATTTATAAAAATGAAATTAATGTTTTCGTTTTCGTAAATTTTAACATGAAACCATTGGTTTAACTTACAAATCTCCCGCAGTTAAAATTCTGACGATGGCGGAACACGACACAAAATATACGGTCGATGAAATTTAACAGTGATTTTAAAGATGACAAAAGAGAATTGTAAGATTTCTTAGCCTAGAAAACAGATTCGAAAGCCAAAATTGGACTTTTAGAAAATACGGAGGTTCGCATAAAAATGGTGATTTGGCTTTGAAAGATTTTAAGTCCCATTGAGCAGTGAATAATGATTTGTGGATGGAAGCATGAAGGGAATTTATTTTGTACCTTAAAATAAGAAAATTGATTCTACTATTTGCTATGCATTTTTAGTTGTATATTAGGGTGGGACGAAAGTATAGGGAAAAATATTTTCTTCAGCAAATAATTTTCTAATAGTAATTAATAGTTGTCTTTGTATGTTAACAATGAAACAACGAAGTTTTTTCGTTCTAAATTTATATTTTGAGGTGCCGCAAGAGCCTTAAAAATGAGGATTAAAAAAAAATCCAAATTTAACATAAAATTATATTTTTCACTATTTTATTTTTACATTTTAAATATCAAATATTGTTTTTAATAGCAATCTATAGATGCTTCTTTACTATAACAATAATAATATTGAGTTCAATTGAGGTAAATTTATGCACTATTTTTTTTTTTTTTTTTTTTTTTGCAAAAGTCAAATAAATGAGCTTTTTAAAAAAAAAAAAAAAAATCAAAGTGTAATAGGAGTTTGAATTTAATTTTTGTAATTACTTTTTGCTTACAAATAGTTGTTCAAACACAGTTTTTTTAAATAATATGTAAAACGTTTTAAAATAACTAATTATTAATAAAAATAAACTTATGAGTTATTTGGGTCTTTTTAAGATTTTTTCGAAAGGGATTAAACACAAACATGCAACATAAACAGTAACAAGTCACTCACTATATTTGAAGAAAATAGAACTATTGTCATGACATAATTAATAACCAGTGTTATTGAAACAAAACAAGCATTAAAGAATAATTAGAATATTCCATTACATTAGTACTTTCACATTCATTTGGTTTTTAAATTCTCTTGATTATTAGACTCAATTTTAGGCATCATTTTTTTTGCGAAGCATTTTTTGCTTTAATAAAGTCTTCTCTTGCTTCAAGACCACAGACACTTATTGACGACTCTGTCACAAGCGTATTAACTATTTCCACTCATTGTGTATTACAGAGTAACCCGCCAAATTCATTAGTGCCCTTTGTTTTTCTGCCTAATTCACGAAACAGATGGCGCAATAGCAATTCATTTAAGTGAAACAAACAAATCAGCCATTGCAGTGGTATGTTCAGATCTTTTTTCCATTAAAACGATTACACCGTTATTAACTCCAGTGTTTGTGGCTGTCCCATCTCACCCAACAGCAGTTACAGTTGATATGTTCAAATGATTGTTACCATTAAAGTATTCTATTATGCTATTTTTTATAGCTTCGACTGTTCCAAAATCAGAAATTACATGCCCTAGAAAGGAAGAATTGGGCCCTTTTACTAAAGAAATATGTTCTTCGATGACCGTCTTTTTGTAAAATTTGTTTCCATTTTTATCTTGCACAATTGTTTTATCTTTTCTTCCATCGAAAAACAAACTTATATTTTCTCCAACTTGGTTATGGTTTCTTACTATCTCTTTTGTCCGATTCTTGGCTCTCTCTCTTCAAATTTTCATCCTATCAATTATCTTACCTTTGTTCTCCTCTGTAATCATTCCAACATCTTTAAGAACAGCACTTGCGATAGTTGCAGCAACTCTCTGTGAAACCCCAGTTCGGTCACAGGTATTTGCTACTATTGGAAGTTCTACTCGCTTTGCTCGCGTGCAGTTGTATCCAAAAAAGAAGTAGAGTAATTTTTAAAATTGTGTATGTTAACTTTCCTTTAGATGTTTTCTCAGGATCTGATTGAAGGGCATAATTTTCAGCTTTTCTAGCAGCCTTAACTACTAATTTCTGATTGTACTTGTACTTTACTTGTTTCTGTATTACATGTTGCTTTTTCTATTCTCATCGTGTTAAAATCATAGAAATAACTTTATCGACTCCACTTATACTCATTTTTCTCACAGTTCTTCGGCCAATAAAAAAATCTTGTTCAAGTTTAGGTACTTACAGACGAAAAATTCTTTGCACTTACAGGCTGCTACATCAAAAAGACGTTTCTTTTCATTTAAAACTTTGCTGCAATTAAATCATATTTTTCTGTACCTTTTCTATTTTTCTATCTTAAAATATTTCTTTATTTTACGTGATAGGTTTTCCCGTTTGCAACATGCGAGTGTGAGATACTACAGGAATAGGTGCTTTCGACCAATAAGATTCAACTTTCTTAATAAGAATATCAAATATTTCATTCACTATTGGCTCTTTTGATGCTTTTCTGGTTTCATCTCATGTCAAATATAAAGATAAGATTTTATAATGTCATAATAAGTTGGAAGATTTAAAATGCTTAATTCTTTGGGATACCCACAAATTGGGTATTCTTACTTTTGTCTCGTTTGAACTGACGCTAACATCACACTAGTGTTAAAGTATTAACTAATAAATTATTACACTAATATTCAAGCTGACATATTCATAAACAAAACAAAATCCAGTAAAGAACAGCATAAAAACATTTGTTACTCAAACGATTCATTTACTCGCACGGACTAACGGCAGAAACATGTGATCAGACCATTGCTACAGCTACATACATCCTTTACTCATTTGCCACCCAACACCAGCCAATAATATACCGCCTGAATCAATGTCACTTCAAACCATGTACTATCCTCCTTTTGACTATTAATTTTCAGAATTAAAAAATGTTTTGCCGCTTTTAAAAAATGTTTTTAAGTTAAAAGTAAGGTTAATCTTTTCTATTACGAAATACTGTTGAAATCTAAAGAAATGGAAGTTAAAAAGTGCAAGATTTAGTAGCACAGAAAAATAAAGGCATGCAGTAAAAAACTATAAATATTTACTGTAAAGTAGTTTATGTGTATTATTTAAAAATTGAAAAAGGGCATTTGATATTTAAAATATATTTTTTTACTAAACCAAATTTATCAAAATTCGTAAAATCTGCTTAAAAATCATATATTCAAGTCTTTCGCGGCACCTCTAAATATATTATATTTGATAAAGTATTTTAATACTGTCTTAATAAAGGCATTAGGCAACTTTTTATCTCTATTACATATTGAAATTAAAAAATATTTTTTTAGTTCCTACCTATTATACATTATGTCTTCATAAAAAAACGGTAGTTTTTGGAGGAAAAAAATATTTAGATGTGCCATTGCACGCAATTACGATTTTATGAGAATCAATAAAAAATCCCTTCACATAAAACTAATTATAGAGCAAATAACTGAGTTTGGTGAAAGTAACACTTTACATACTTTTTCTAATTTTTTTTTCTTCTTACTAACAGAAAGTAATTCTATAGCGAAGTTAAAATTTTCATCTTTACAGCAAAAAAAATATATGAAATTCTATAGATATCTAAATTTACAGGAATCTGTATGTCTATTAATTTTTTATCGGTACACAGAACAGGAAAAATTGTTAATATATAAAAATAGTTTTTTTTAAACCCACAAAATTCTGAAGTAAACCATCTGTTAAAATTACAGTAATTTTACTAAAATTGTGTTTGTAGCCCGGTTTATAGTTACATGAATGTTTTTAGGCGTCTCAGTTTTCTAAATAAATTCATAGTAATCTTACAGATTTTTTTATTTCTGGTGCAAATGTTCATATGTTGCATAAATTTTTACTTTTGCCGTTAATTAAAAAGTTCTAGGAATACCAGTTTCCTAGAAAAATGTTAGTAATTTTACATCTTTATTTATTTATTTATTTATTTATTTTAACTGTAAAAATAATCATTGGGGATTTATTTTAAATAGATGTCAAGGAAAATATGATACATAAGTATCAACAATTTCTGTTTGAAAATTCACATGAACAAAAAGTTATTTTAATATTTCTAAGTAAATTACTTGATTTAAATGTCTTAATATTCTTTTGCATAATTTGAAACAGATTTATTTACAAATTCAGTATAGGTTTATTTTATATTCATGTTGCAAAATATAAATTAAAAATTTGATTTTTAAATTTACAAATAAATAATTATTTAATTTTACAGAATTAGTTGGGTCTGCCTCCAAAGAGCTATGCTCATCAACCCATGTTGAGACACAGAAACTCTATTATTAAAAAGAAATGGGGCGAAGAAATCTCCCTGTAAATAGGTTTATATTTATTTCCTATTCATTCGGGAATTCTAAGATCTAATCAGCTAGTGTTAAACATCTACTATCTCTTTACATGTTTGATTAAACAAGATCAGTTTAACAGTGAAATATACTAAGTCTTTGCTTAACGGTTTTTTTTAACTGCAGTATAAGAAATAAAATATGTAAGGAATTTTAAATATATCGTTTTAATCTGATGTCATTTTCACGAAATTTATCTTACTTTATTTAATATTACATGAAAGTACCGGGTGATCCAAAAGTTTCGGGAGTTTTGAAATGTTAATAATTTGGAAACTATGTACAATACAAAGGTTCGGTTTTCAGATATATGCTCAGAAACACGTGGGATTTTGTTTAGCATGATTTTTTTTACATCTATATAGTTACAATTTTTAGCAACAGGTGGCGCTGCTGTACAACACTGGATGTAACTATAAAATATGCTTTATAGACACATGAGTATGAGTTCATTGCGAAACATCTTTTGTAGGCTATTAATGAGATTTCGTTTTAAGGGTGGTTTATGTGCAATCACTTTTTTTAAAGTGGTTGAAATTGCATTGAAAGGGAATTTTTATACAAAATTTGATCAGTAACTGCTATGTTTAGACATGCTTTCTTTGCATGTCGAGGTGTGTTCTTATCGTACAATACGGAAGTTAAAATAGAAAAAGATTCGATGGCCATTAGAAATGTGAAATGCCATGGTAAGAAAGGTTTGAGAAAAAGTCTAATTGAAAGATCGAAATAGAAGCAGAAGATCCCAAATGTCTGTTGCAATCGTAAATGAGGTAGAATTTGATGCCAATACTCGGTGGAAATCATTAGCTCATAATGAATCAGTACACTTGTAATATCACGATAAATTTAAAATTTCATCTGGAATTTCTTTCTCCTTTGAGGATACTGTGCACGTTGTTTTGCGTCGGCTCACAGCGGTACTTATAAGCTATGGGCGTCATAATGAAAATTTGTAACTCTTGGACACTAATTCTTTCTTTTTAGCGAGCTATATCATACCATAAAAATAATACTGTCAATTTTAGCGCCACCTGTTGGCAAAAAGTTTAACTAACATAATTTGTTTGTTTCATCAAAAATACAAATCCCATAAGTTTCTAAGCATTTCTGTGAAAACCGCATACTTCTATTGGTTATAGTTTGTTAATTATTAGCATTTGAAAACTCCCGGAACTTCTGGATCACCCGGTATTTTTGTTGTTTGAAAGGAAATATTATTTGTGCCGTCTTAGAATTTATAACAATAGTTAAAGGATCATATCAGAATATGAAGTAATGATCTCGTCTAAACGTATTTTTAATTTTAACTTTTCGCAATATTTTTTGGTCATTTTAACTATGACGTAATTTCTTTTACTTGCTGCTTTTAAGATACGTTAATGAATTTATTATTTAAAAGTATTCTTTTTTTTTAAATATTCGCGTGAAGATATTTTCATTCTAAGAATGAAATATTTTTATTTCCGCTACCTTAAAATTGGAAATAATTTTTCAAATCATCTTTTAGAAAGTGAAATTTCGCACTTAAATATATTTTTTAATTTGAACTTTTTGCAATATTTTTGTTTTGCTATTTTAATTATGTAATTTTTTCCATTTACAACAGTTAAAGCATTTTAATGAATTTATTATTATAATATTTTCTTTCTCCTTTAATAATCACATGTAAATGTAATTTTATGAGGCAATTTTCAACAATCACGTAATTATTAAATTCTCATTTGAAACTGTTTTTTCTCTTTGTAGCAATCACGTGTAAATATTTTTATTAATTTGATGAAAAAAAAACTGCTTCGATCATATGGCACCAATTTAAAATAATAACCTTTTCTATAAAAAAGAATGAAGAGAGAGACTAAAAAGAATGAGACTAAAATGTAAAAAAGTTTCCAGAAATACTGAAAATTTTGAATTTAAAATGGAAAAAATACTCAAAAAGTAAGCCAAATTAAATAAATAAATGCAGTTTGCTCACTGTAAACTTCTAATGTATAAAGTGATTTAAAAAGACTTATAATTTTAAGCATTATTTTTTATCTTATAAAAGTTTTTAAATAAAAGGATTTTGACTAAATTTAACACTGAATATCATTTTAAATAATTATACAATTTAAAAACTGATTGCATCAACATGTTTATCGAACAATTTTTCTATAATAGTACTCAAATTTGATATTTTTTATGCAACAGTTTTCTTAATATCAGCGAAGAAATATTCTAAGTCACAAAAAAATCATTGTCAGCGGTGGTGATAGCGTTAGTTACTTTTTTTTCTAAAATAGAAAGATTGTCATATATTTATCTTCCTTTCAATTATCATTAACAAGAAAGAAAAACAGAGAATCACAAGTAAACTTTCAAACACTATATGGGTGCATATTATGAGATAAATTTCATAAACTAAAGTTTCCTCACAAATATTGTACTTCCAGAATACGTGGTAAAGATTTGTTCTATCTAATATCATTAAATTTGAAGCGGGAAGATAATCAATTGTAAAGTTTTAAATCTAATCATTTTTACTAATTATAAATAAAGAAATTGGCATTTTCGGATACGAATTTTCGAAAGACAACTTCGATAATTTTTTAAAAACCGCACTAATGCATTTTTTAATCTATTAAATTTTGAAGGCATTAGGGACGTGCAAAAATAATTTCAATTAGAAAACATTTGCACTTTTAAGTTTCATCCTGAATATTCGCTGATAACGGCATTAAGACATTAGATCATTTAAAAGTATACAATGCACATGCATAGCAGTGGATTTTTGTGTATGTCCCGTAGCTAATTAAGCCACGTGTACTTATAAAACGCGATTAATTATTCCGTATAATTTAAAAGATTTAAATTATTTGGAAAACTGAGAAATTTATTGTATGATTTAAATTGAAATTTTTCATGCGAATTTAAAATTAGCATCATCAAAAGTTTACCTCTTCTATCTCCACGGAATCTTAGTAAAAATTTGAATCGTTTTATTATGTATATGCCTCCCTACGCAAATTTTATATGCATCATTTAAAAGAAGACTTTATTTCCAATCGTTTGGTACCCGTAACTTTCTTGTACAAAAATTTGTAGAGGAGTTAGTAGAAGGTGAATTTTCTTTTTTTTTCACGGCTGTACCTCGTACTTATATATAACCCCAGCGAATGAGTAAAAGAGTGTATAAATAAGATAAACCAATGACAAATTAATTCCTAAACTGTTTATAACTGACAGTTACAATCGTTAAGACGAAAAGCATACCAAATTTCTAGTGATATAGAAGTAGTTTCTTTTATGTATAGATTCCAATCCAAATGAAAAATAAATTAAATAAAAAAATATAAAGAAAGAAATAAAAGCGTTCAAGTTATAAACTTAAGTTGTCTGTTATAATTTTCTTAAAATTCTCAAAAATTGTTCAGCGATTTTTTTCTGTATCAACATTAGATAATCACTTTGCAACTTTATTTATTTATTTATTTATTTATTTATTTATTTTGCCACTTGAAATTTCGATCCGTGCGGGATCAAAAGTAGCGAAACCCTTCGTGACAAATTCTCTTTTCTTATTTTTTAATCTTTTACTACCAGTTCTTCAAAACAGATTTCTTTCAATAACTCAATGGCGAAAATCATATGATTAATTAATGTAAAATTTACAATAAAAAATAACTGATATGAATAATAAGTTATTCTAAGCAACTTAAATGGCACGTATACCGGTTGCTCGACCTAAGTTTTGCTTTTTCATGTGCGGAAAAAAAAAACATTAATGAACTTCATTTAATATATTTATCTTGAAAATGCTATATTTTCGGGGAATTTCAAATTAAATGCTTAACAATAAAATTATTAATGAGAAACTTCATTTTCAATTAATATAAAAAACCAACGTCGATAAATACACAATTAATACATGAAGAAGAAGCAAACAGCCATTTCGAATCTACTACCGAGATTCTTCTGCAGTGCAAGACACAGTGGGCTAAAAAAAGCAAATCTGGGCAAAGCCTGAGAGAGGCGCAGGTTTTTTACCCGTTAGGATCAGTTAATAAAATATAAATTTATGTTCAGTGCAAATGTTTAATTATGGTTTAAAGTGTACTATCTTAAAAACAAAATTTATATAGATATGTGAATTAAAAAAATAATAATATTGAGTTTCAAACAGGAAGATATGTAAGGTACTTGTACCCAATATGCACATCCTAAGGAAAATGTATTTTTTTTTTTCATCCCCATGTACAAATCACAGGACTCCAAAAATATGTGACTACTATCCTTGGACTATGGACTATCATTATTAAAATTAGCGATCTTGAAATTATTCTGATTTAAATTAAAAGATAAAAACAAAAAAATGCTTACAAGTGTCCATATAAGGAACTACCTGACCCTATTATGGACAGGTGTTTCCTTATTGACTTTCTACACAGTGTGTATGGAAGAGCCACTTTTCCAAAGAATTTTAGAGGAAAGGGAATAAAAAAAATGTATTTTAAAGTATTCCGAAGAGGAGGGGGACAGTAAATATCTTCAGAACATGGATTTTAGAAAGGGGGGGGAGGCATTCTCGGTTTTTACCCTTCGAAGACCCATGCAAAGCCCCTTAGTTACTAGTAAATATTATGAAGTAATATTGTTGGTTTTGCTTAGCTTTATTGCATATGTCTGCGAATTTACATCGTTATTACTCAGTCCTCACAGCATGGACAAATAGAAACTTTTTCACCATGGGCAGTAAATCCCACATAATCCTCATGAACATATCTGCCACATGTGATGAATGGCCGCGTGTTTGAAAACGCATCAATACTGCAAAAGAAGCAGTACCAACTCTCCTTTGTTGAGGAAGTCATACCATTGGTACCTACGATTTCGCCAACAGATATCCTTCTGGGGGGGGGCCTCTTTTTATTTTTATGCAAGGGTTTTTTGGAGGAAGGTTTTGGGGGGATTGTTCAAATAGCATCTTCTTGAACAAACATTTTACTACTTATATGACTTTTCAAGTTATTGCTTGGAAACGTTGAATTTTCTTCTTTCTTACAGTTGTAGTCGATTGTGACATAACCTGTTCATATTGGGAATCGGGCGTAGTTTTACTAAATCTTGTACCAAATGAATAAGGAAAATTATTTTAAGCAAATTATGCAATAGGAATCGAAAATATGTTTTATTAGCTTTCTAAAATACTCCACTTTTCAACATTTAATGTAATTTTACCATATCTAATAAGAATTTAAGCTTACAAGTAATTAAGATCAGCACATCTCGAAATAACAAGTTTCCTCCTAAATGGCGAACAGCGCGTTTTTTTACACTTTCCAGACTTAATTATTTTTTCAACTGCTTTTCTTCGCGAAAATGTTTAGCAATCTCTCGATCAAAATTATTACCTTTAAAAATATTAGGGGTGTCCATATTAAGAGCCCTATCCATATAGGGTACAAATACCTTTTTAATATTTTCATTATTATTTAAAATGTAATAAAAGTTTTTTTCGCGTTTAAAGAAAATAATAAGTAAAGATAGAATGAGAATCTTTAATTTCCATCCATGTATTAAAAAAAAAAAAAAAAAAAAAAAAAAACTTTTTTTAATGTTAACAGAAACTTAATCCTTTAAAATGGAACATTCTAGTTTAGTTGATATAAGTTCAGTGTCATAAATGTTGTGTTTCGAACAAACTTTGCAAAATAAGATAACGTTCCTTTTCTAAAATAGATTTCACAAATAATCAATAGAAATCATAATAAATGATGTAATCCATTTCCAAAAAACTTTCCTTGTTCAGCAGTAGGTTTATAAAAATAAAACATGACTGATCTTATGATAGATCAAGCTTCAAAAATATCCCAACTGACATTTCGAAAGGATTACAAAAGAAAAAGAACCGTCATGGTTAAAATGGATGCTTCAAAACAATCTCACCTTCAGTGAAAGCAGTATGATTGATATTTAATTTTATTCTTTTCGGAAAAAAAATCATGCATTTAAATCCGAACTCTTGATATATCATGGAATTTTTGCTCTTCTTATTTAAAAAGTCTCTGAAGATGGAATTCGTGTTATTCCAAGGCCTTATCTTTTTATTCAACTGATTTTTTTTCAACGTTAAGTTTTGGAGGAAAATGTCTGATATTTTATTCATGTTTTTGATTAATGATTGAACAGATATCACAACAAGAAGTATACATATATATGTAACTGTTTTAAGAAACATATTTTTTTTCCTTTGAAAATTCATTTAAATGTTATAAGAAATTATTTGCTGGTAAAAACATTTAAAAATAGCTTTTCCATTCGTATTATTTATCCTCTAAATGAACAAATGTATCCTCGAACACATGTTTCTTTAAGACAGTTTTGAAACAGTGTTTTTAGCTCTCAGGCTATCAAATCCTGAGACCTTATGCGCCCGCCGGTTCTATGCGTGCAGACACATAGTTCACGTATGCACACGTATGCAACGTGATAAATCATGATAAAAGAATCTGATTTTCTTTAAATTTTGAATAAATAATAAGCCATATCCCTGATGAGCTTTGGGCGTTCATTGTATAAGGGGTGAAACGAGGGATTATCTCCCTTTTATTTAGATAAATGAGTTTTTGAAGCAGGATTATCAGATTTCATTCAAATTTCAGATAAAAGATTATTCTGATGAGGCGCCTCCATGATTAGTTTTGGGCGTTCATTATTTAAATATAAAGACAAGATCAGGGGTGCTACCCTTCTTAATTTAGGTAAACGGGTTTTAATGCAGATTGATTATTCATCGATTATTATATCGATTATTAAATTAATCGATTTACCTTAACTTTTGGACATAAGTTCAAACAGGAAAGTCGCTTCCCTGATAAATTTTGGTTTTCTTTTGTTAAGTATAAAGATGAGAACTGGCTATTACCCACCCCCTTAATTTAAATAAAGGGATTATTATGCAGAATTATCGGATTTGCTTCAAAATTTGAATGTACGTTTGTTATGATAAGAAGTATCCCTTGTTAGTTTTGGGGATTCAGTGATTAAGTATAAAGGGGAAATGAGTGAGCTAAGCCCATTTATTTTGTTTTTGAGAACATTATTCCTAGAAAAATTAGGCTGTCTGGGGTCGCAGCATCTCTAAAATTTTCGCCCTTTTCTACCAGTATTTTAAATAAAAAATCTTCGTTTCAGATTCTTTTAACATCGACAATAAAATTTTACAACAAATATTTTCGTTTTAAAATTCTGGTAGGAAAGTGTGAAAATTTTAGGCAGACTGCGACCCCTGGGCTGTACATAAATTTAGTGTGAATAATATGTGAGCTAAGTGCCATCTGTTTAATTGGGTCACATCTTTTATTCGTGTGGTTAATAGTGTTATGTTTGAGCAGACGCTTTGGTCAGGGCATCAAAGGAAATATAATGTTATGTTTATTTGAAAGTGGAAAAAGCACTTTTTATTTGCCTCTATCCACAATTAGGCCAAAGTGATCGTGATAATGACAGCACATCGCGGAGAATGGGGGCCTGCAAACGACCCACGTGACCATCCTTACTTCACTTAAAAAACAATAAAAATATTCTTTATCCATGATGACATAAAATGTCATACATAAAGTTAAAAAAATATAAAATTGAAAAGGTAAAAAGGTTACCTGTCAAGTCCTTGGATGTTGATGACAAATAAATCCAGACAATAGGCACAATAAATTATTATGCACACAAAATTTGAAGAAAAACTATTTTTATTTCATGAAGAACCTGTTTTTACTTTTTTTATGAATAAATATTTCTTCACATATTTATATTATTTTTGACTCGTACATATTAATCTCTCTCTTCACAAAAAACCATATCATAATATATGCTAATCACAACAATTGCTATCTCTAAGCAATAAAAATTCTTTGTCAATAATATAATTTAGATATCTCAACAGGATGTAAATTATAAATTTTCTCATGACATAAAAGGAGAATATAATATTATTTCTTCTTGAAAAAGAGCACTTTCATAATATGAACTTTCAAAAAAAAACAAAATATATTATATTTCATATTGCATAGATACAAACCAATATTTTCTTCATAACGCCCCGTGAGTAATCAAAAATTATATATATAAAATGGGCCAGATAACGACATGAAGGAACTTTATGTAAATAAATATTTGCATCTCACGAAAAGAAAAGATTTTCACCTCTGCTTGTTTGTCAGAGGACTGGCATCACATAAATATTTGACGAAAATTTTGGACGAAAAGATGAAGAATAAAACCATTTAGAATAAACATGTCGACAACCTTCTTTAGTTAAAAGTGGCATCAATAGAGCAACACATAAAAGGCTTCACGACGTCACCTTTTTTAATACGCATATCCAAACAGAGTACACAACAAAAATACTTTCAGGATCCTTTGAAACCAAAGGTTTGCTCCTCGTTGCTTAACAGAAATCAACATCACTTTCCTAGATGCATTTTGAGGGCAGCACTTTTTCTTTGCCGCACTTAAAAATCAGCATCGTACTAATATGAACATAACAAAAAAAAAACGTTCCATCCTTCGTTAACGGGGGAGCACCTCTGCCCCGAAATTACACTAAAAACTTTCAATCATACGACTGCATCCATCACAGCAGGTGTCTATCGGCGCAACTCACGCAGGTGGCCGCGAGCCCAGGGGAAAAAGAGAAAGGGTTATTGTAAATGCAAAATACGCCAATTTGGCAGAGAGCAACAGAGGGGGTGAGGAAAAACTAAGCCAAATTACAATATACAGTATGAAAAGATATGTAACTAATAAGAATAAAATTGATAACCATCTTAAGAGGGGAGGCCAAAGCCGGTGGCCATGTACTTAACGGCTTGAAATACGTCACCTGTGAAATTTAATTTGATAGGTTAGGGGTGTGTCCGAATAAACGGAAGTTCCACCCAAAAGAACTAGCGAGAATGTTCTCGAACAAATTTAAAACCGGAAGGAATGATTTCAAACAGAATTTTACCGGCTTGGAACATTCGAAAGCTAAGTAAGAAAGAAAACATTACAGGCGACGAAATGAAAATAAACGAAACCGAAATTAAATTTAAATTGAGAACATTAATAAAAAGGAAGGTGATATGAAATAAAATGGCTAATAAAAATGAATTATACTAAACATATGGGGGGGTTATGGAGTAACCACCACATATTACCCAGGGTCCCCCAAAAGAAAATATTGGTGAGATGACAAAAATGACAATTTTTCATCGAGACAATATTTTCTAACACATGTACAAATATACTAAATAATTATACAAAATAAATATCAGAAATAGTTATAAAAATATACATAATTGTTGTACATGATAATTAAATAATAATAAAATAATTACTGTTATGATAGTAATCCTTATGAAAATATACCAACTGTAGTAAATGTTAACATGAAAGGTATATAAAGTTTCTTTCAGAGGTATCTATCATATAAAAAAAAAATTAAAGTCTATGTGCAGAAAAACAGTCCATAACCTTGAAGAGTCTCTTGTTAGGCTGTGCACAATGCACTTATAATAGTAGAATGCTTTAGCAATGTCAAAATATTTGATTACA
The DNA here is from genome assembly GCA_964019185.1 of Maratus speculifer. Lineage (NCBI taxonomy): Eukaryota > Metazoa > Arthropoda > Arachnida > Araneae > Salticidae > Maratus > Maratus speculifer. Next base: position 207,532,262 of record OZ025289.1, on the reverse strand, counting down.
CAATAATATGTATATTTATATTCTCAGTTGTGAACAAAAATGAAATATACTATAACTGTATATGAATCATGTTATAACTATATATAACATATATGGTTTCAAATAACACATAATAAATTAAATGAATTTGTAAGTTGAAAATTGAACAAAAATATATATATAAATGGTGTAGAGAGATTAGTTATGCTCTCATAAAAAATATTTACTTATATCACCACATAGCCTTTTAAGCTTTCAATAAATCTTAAATGAATAACCTTAGTATTATTCAATAACACACTTTCGCAGAGAATAAAATAATAAGTTGCAAAAAGAATGGTAATAAAAGCATGATATTATTTTCCAATAAAAATATCTTCAAAGTGAATATAATAATTTTCAAAGAGAGAATTTTTACACTCTCATAAAGGAATATTCTTAAACATTTTCAATATAAATTGACAATAATTGCATAAATACCTTTAATACTATACTTCATTCAAAATAAACATAAAACATAAGATGTTTAATATTCTGAAAAAGGAAGAAACTTATATGAATATGTCAATCTTATATATGACTTGATAATGTCAACTTACAAAGAAAAATCAATTGTGTCAAAATTTCTATATAGAAGATATCTAGAACATATTTACTTGTAATTTTCAAACATTTTTAAAAAAATTAAGTAAGTGATCACTTTTGCATTTGTCATAAATCAAGAATTTGCTTTATATAAATATATATAATGACTCATTAAACATCTTTGGATCCAAAGTATAAACACTCAAAAGTATACAAAAAAAAATATTATATACTACTTATGGTGAGTCATTCACTTTCTATATTTCACCAAGAAGAGAAGAAATATTAGTATATATAAGTTTATCATGCACTTTCTTTTCTCTTTTTCTTTTTTTAAAAGAGGTTAAATGTTAAAACATGCATGCATTGTAAGGAAAAGACACAATAGGGAAAATAATTTGATGAGTACTCATCTTTATGTTTACCTTATATCAATTACAATTTCTCCTTTTTACTAGAATGAAACATTTGTCAAAATAACTTTAAATAATGACATAATATTATAACAAGGATATAAAAGACAAATTTTTTCTCAATTTTTTTTGTATCAACTATTGTAATTAAAGACTTTATAAAATTTAAAAGTATGGCATACATGAGATTATATGTATATATTGTAAAAATTATGACTTATAGATAAATGCAGTAACTAATAAAACTATTAAAATTCATACATACATCCCGAGGATGACCGTTGAGTTGTACCAGGGAGAAGAAGACTTAAATAAAATGAAAAAAAAAAAAATAATAACAGCTGCCTGCAGCCTGGAGAAAAGAAAAAAAAAAAATTACATAGCGATTCTTCTTGCTGGACTATCAGTGCGGCTAGCTTCGACTGAATATATTACAAAGCAAAAGTCATCCTGTAAAAGGAAAAAGAGAGTTAGTCTATTTTTTATGTAGTTTATGATTGCGAGGACGAAGATCATAACTTCTATATTGAGTGGATTTGTTTTTAGCACCAGTATGAGTGCTATCAGGAGGAGCTTGTGACAGTACCGATTTACTGGAACATGAAGATGTTTGCTGGCATTTAGAAGAAGAAAGAATTTGAGGAGAAGTATTACAAGCTGCATCATGATTTGAAACTTGAATAGAAGAGTGTTGTCTCACAGGAGTGGAAGATGCATTATCAACAGCTGGTTGATCATGTGATGCACCTTTTGAAGAAACTGAAGGATGTTGCAGTGCTTCATTTCTCTTTTGAAGCTTCAAGATTCGATTAGTGTGAATCAACATTGGTGAAGCATGACTATTATTGGGATCTTGAATTTGAATGAGCACAGGAGAAATTATTTTCTTGACCACGTATGGGCCTTGTATCTTTTTGTTAAACACAGTAGGAAATTTTGCATAAACAATGTCATTAACATTGATGTTGGAAAACTTTAATTTTTCTCTGGATTTTTGGTACACCTTTTGTCTGGATGATTCGTTATTCTTGTAAGCTTGATAGTATATTTTTTCAATAACATCCATCAATTTATGAATTTCATATGCAGTGTTGAGAATTTTCCATGAAACTTGAGATTTATAATTGGAATAAATATCATTTATTTCTCTGCCAAAATGAAGAAGATTTGGGGAGAACTTTGTAGCTGGATGAGGTGTAGCGTTATATATGGATTGATGAATTTTTAGAGCAGTGGGTACATCACATCCTTGTGAAGCCATTGTGTTCACAGACGATTTTATTTGAGAATTGACACGTTCACTTAAACCGTTAGCTTGGGGATGGGCGACAGAACTATGTTCCAACTTAATGCCAAGCTTTTTGTTAAAATATGCAAACATATCACTAGTAAATTGAGAACCATGATCAGTAAGAGTTAATTCAGGTTTTCCATGAGTGGAAATATAATGCAATAAAGCCTTTGTAACTGACTCAGCACTGATATTATTCAAGGCATATAATTCTAAATGACGAGAAAAATGGTGTATCATTGTTAACACATATTGACGATTTCTCAATGGGCCGAGTAAATCCATAGAGACCTTTTGATTGGGAGCTGTTGGGATTGGTGCAGGTAGGTATGGAGCAGTGTTTTTTTTATGATTCTTATTTACTAAACAAATTTCACAAGAGTTGACATAATTAATGGTATCAGAAACAAGGGTTTTCCAGGTAAATCTTTTCTTTAAATTAACAATGGTTTTATGAATTCCAGTATGAGTAATATGAGCAATTCTTAAGGCCTTTGCTCGAAGTGATAGAGGTAAAACAGCTTTGTGTAGCTCGATATCTTCTGAAGAGAAATGACCATTATAACAAAGTAACTCATTACTTGGATTAATATAGTAGCCATTTAAACTTTTAGATTTTTTGTTATTTTTAAGATCTTCATAAATTTGTTTGATTTTTGGGTCCTTTTGTTGTTCAGAGAAGATGGTGTGATCAAGAATTTCTAATAAAGGATCTTGGTTATTATCATTATTAGAAGGTGAAGAATCACTTTGAAGATGACATGTATGGTGGATTTTGTCAACTAAACCACATGGAAAGTGAGGAATGTCATTATGTAAATCGTTTTGATTATCAACAATGGGTAGAGGTTCTTGTGAAGAAATAAGATCTGGATTATTATTGAGATCTTCAGTAGGAATGTGAGGAGTTCTACTCAGAAAATCTGCCAAGACATTTTCTTTGCCTGGAACATGTTGGAATGTGTACGAGTATTCTGACAGTTCTAACATCCAACGAGTAGTAATATCAGCAGGTGATGTAGCTTTTTTATAATTATTAAGTGGTTTGGCATCAGATAGTAGAATAAAGGGTCGACCAAAAATATAGTATTTAAAAGCAGTTATGCCTTTGTAAATGGCATAAAGTTCCAATTTGATGGCAGGGTAGTGTCTTTCTGATTGAGATAGAGTTTTAGAATAATAGGAGATAGGTTTTAGTTCACCATCAAATTTCTGCATAAGAACAGCTGATATTGCTGTTTTTGAGGCATCTGTATTAACATAAAATGTTTCATTCCAGTTAGGGAGATTGAGCATAGGTTTATGAAAGAAAATGTCCTGTAATTCTTTAAATGCATTTTCTTGCTCAGTTTTCCAAGAAAATTTATTTTTAGGTTTGGTGACTTCGATGAGAGGAGCAATCAATTTAGAAAAATTAGGTATAATTGATCTATAAAATGAACACAAGCCGATAAAACTCTTTGTTTGCCTCTTGGTTTTAGGCTTTGGAAAGGAGGTAATTTTTAAAATATTACTTGTAATAGGAAGGATTTTATGATCTGTGAGTTGGAAACCCAAAAAGTTAATACTAGTTTGCATAAAGGTACACTTTTCAGGAGACAGAGTAATGTTATTAGCAATGAGAGTGTCTAATAGCTTTGTGAGTTTCATGGACATTTCTTCAAATGAATTAGCACCCACTACAATATCGTCTTGATATGCATAACAGGAATCAATTTGAGATAATTGAATAACAGAGTCGATTAATTGTTGGAAAGTGCTGGCGGCCGTCTTCAGGCCAAATACTAGACGCAAATAGGTAAAAATTCCCCATGGAGTAGTAAAACTAAGTTTATCTTGCATATCTTTAGGTACAGCAATCTGCCAATATGCAGAGGGTAAGTCAAGAGTGGTATAATATTTAAATTTTGACAACTGCACCAATAGATTTTGAATTCTAGGAAGAGGATATGAAGATGGAATTATTATGGAATTTAACAATCTTAAATCAAGAGCCAAACGATACTTTTGAGGCTTAGACATATCAGTTCTCTTTTTTTTAACAAGAAGCATGGGACACGCCCAAGATGAATTTGACCTCTCAATAATACCAGCGTTCAACATTTGATTAATTTGGTCAAGAGCTTCTTGCTCGAGTGCTTGAGGTACAGGAAAAGGTAATGTTTTTACTGGATGAGAATTTAACATGGTAAACTGAGGATTGACCAGGTCAGTATGACCTAAAGTGTCAAGAGATTTCGAAAAGGCAAGTGCTTTACTACATAATAATTTTGTTAAAGCTTCCCTTTCATGAGGAGGTAAATGTTTAAGATCAAAGTCATTTGGAGATAATTCTTGAATACGTTTTCTCTTAATCTCTTCAGATGGCAAAATTAAAGTACAATATTCGTTTTCAAATTCTAAATCAAAAGAGTATTCTTCAATATCTTTCTCATCTACATTGATACATTCGCCAATAATTGAATTTTTATTTAAATGAATATCGAGCTTTGAAACATTCTGACATACAACCAAAAATAAATCATTTTGAATGGAAGATTTTGAGTGTAATGATTCATGTAATACCAGACCCTTGTTTTTTAAATTGGGTTTAAAAAGAAAATATTCAGATGGAGGATTCAGATACTTCACATGTAAATAAACAAATGAATTAGGAGGTATTACTTCTCTATTGAGTAATTGTACCATGTTAGAACTCACCAAAACTTTGTTACCAATACTTAAATGAGTTTGCTTTTCACCAAAATAGTTACCATCATTAGTATTCTCAGCTGAGAAATTCTTGCTAGGAATATTATTATCATTAGTAGACACATAATTCACCACATTAGCATAATCAGTTGGAAAATAATTAGAAAAATAAGTAGAATGACCATCAATATAAGGATTATGAAAATTCATAGCAGAATGAGCCATATTATTTGTAAACAAACCATTATTTTGAACATTATAATAATAAGGATAGGTTGTATAATTGTTGGACAACTGCAAACTTGAATTATCACAATTTGCACAAGTATTATCAATGTAAGTATCACTCGTTAGATTATTTGATATAGGCCTTTCATAAGAAGGCATTCTGTGTGCATCAAGAGAATATGGTACATTTGAATTCACATAATTATATTCAGAATTCATAAAATAGCAAGTAGGAGATTCATTATAACTTTGAAAAGGAATGTGTTTGTCCTTAATTAGGATAGACTTAAAACTTGGAGAAATAGTAATAGAATGCTTGTTAATAAACTCAAAGCCAAGTATGGCTTGAAAGTGAACATTTTGAATTTTTGTAAGGTAAAATACATGATGAAAAAAATATTTATCAATCTTAAAAGCTATCTCTATGCATCCTTTGAAGAAGACCTTAGAATTTATGGTCGATACAGATACATTTCTGGATAAAAATTTGTAATGAAGCCTGGATTTAATGCTATTAAAGCATTCTTCATCCAAGAGAGATAAACTTGATCCAGTATCTATTAATGTGGAGATTTCATTATGTTGAACATTTATTAGGATGCATGGAAGAACATAAGAGTTGTTAAAAGAACTGCATATGACATGATTTTCTTGTATGTCATCGTTGATTTGAAAATTTTGTTTGGAAGGCAAAGAATTATATGAACAAGAAGATTTGTTAAATTTAGATGTCATAGGAGAAGTTTGGACAGCTGTGGATGACACTAAAGTGACTGACGAGCGTTTGCCCAATTGTTGATGTTTGTTGTTGTTGTCAAAGTGTACTGACCCTGAATGAGAATTACGGGAGAGAAGGCGGTCAGTAGAACCAGTCTCCCTTATTTGTTTAAATGATAAACATTGTTATTTTCAGAAGAAGAAGAGGTGTGGCTTTTCTTTCTGTAAGGGTGAGACGAAACCTGAGTTGAAGAGTTTTGATTAGAATTACCAATAATGTTTTTGAATTTGTAGCATGAGTCCATACGATGATTAAATTTCCCACAGAACGCACACTGCACAACATCTCGTCTGTGATAAAAGGATGTAGAATTTTTTTTGTGAGAATATTTGTCAAAGGTTGGTTGATAAGGACGTTTCCGGTGAAAGTTTTGATGACGAAAATTATTGTTACGTTTATTTGTAGCCTCTTGTCTCGGTGGAGAAGGCGAAAATGTCCTAGGTCTTCTTTGAAAATTACGAGAAGTATGAGAACTGTCCTTTTGAGTTTGTAAAGGAGAGTAGTTGGTTTGAGAATTGTGATAAATTTTATCCTTCATATGCTTTATAGGAGTTTTATGAAGAGTATTACTAGAATTATCGTGGACATTTTCAGAATCGATACAATAGGCTTGATTAAAATTTTCATAAGATTTTTTAGGGGGAGAGTCATAAATATTTTGAAGAAAAGTTGCTCGTTCAAGAGCTAATTCGAAGGACGTAATATTTTCTTCTAAGATTTTACGTTTGATTTGTTTAGGTAAAGCCTCAAGAAAATGAGTAAACTTTAATGAATTAAGAGCAGAAAGATCCAATTTTGGATAAGCAAGTCGAAGTTGTTTATCCAGCCGAAAAGCAAAATTTTTAACTGATTCATTTGAATCTAAGGTCAAGTTCTGTAAAGATTTTAGAGAAACAGACTTTTTTGTGGGTAAGAAATAGTCTATAAATGCCTTTCGAATTTCACTAAAATTAGAGTTCTTGAGCTGTGACTGAGTTTCAAGAAAGAAGAGTAAGGCGGTGCCCTCAAGTTTTGATTTAAAGAGAACAAAAAGTTCCTTGTCTGTAAAGTTATTTAGTTCCTGTAAGTCAGATAATTGATCGAAGAAAAATTCTACAGTCTGAGGGTTACCGTCGAAAGGTTGGATTGCAATATTTAGTTTGGCTTTTGGAGGCATGATGAAATAATTAATATAAGAACTCAATGTATGACATGATAAATTTGGTTATTTGGCAGGTCCTATGATGAACAATATATATAAACTGACCCGTTACTTAAAATATTGATGACTTTCATATACGTCATAAACCATTTTTATATATTAAAAAAAAAGAAGAAAAATATATACTAACATATTAGTATCATATGAAGAATATAAGACCTAAATATTTTATGTAAATATTTATATATAATATGGCTCAAAACATAAATTATTATATGTATGACAAGAAGAATAATTTATCTTAGCATGAACAATAATTTTTACCAGTACCTCCGTTAAATAATGCATATATATATTAGTTGCAAAATATAGCAAGACAAGAAAAAATATATATGGAAAAATTATGTTATATATATATCATGCACTGCTCCAGAAAAATATTATTTCAGTATAGAATCAATATGTTGCAATTAATTACTGCACCACTCTCAATAATAATATAATTACTAATATTAATGTATGAAGAAAATAACTTGAAAAATAATGAAGAATTAACTGAAGATAATGACGACAATATGTATAAATATAACAAAAATATGATGGTGGCAAAGGAAAAATGGATGGTCATGGAATGTTGGATACGCTTTGGTGACGGCACCACAGGAAATTAAGTGTGCCGTGTACAAAAAAATAATTGTAATTGTTCAAGCGTTGGTCACTGCACCAAAGGAAATAAAGTGTGGTGTATGAGCAGACGCTTTGGTCAGGGCATCAAAGGAAATATAATGTTATGTTTATTTGAAAGTGGAAAAAGCACTTTTTATTTGCCTCTATCCACAATTAGGCCAAAGTGATCGTGATAATGACAGCACATCGCGGAGAATGGGGGCCTGCAAACGACCCACGTGACCATCCTTACTTCACTTAAAAAACAATAAAAATATTCTTTATCCATGATGACATAAAATGTCATACATAAAGTTAAAAAAATATAAAATTGAAAAGGTAAAAAGGTTACCTGTCAAGTCCTTGGATGTTGATGACAAATAAATCCAGACAATAGGCACAATAAATTATTATGCACACAAAATTTGAAGAAAAACTATTTTTATTTCATGAAGAACCTGTTTTTACTTTTTTTATGAATAAATATTTCTTCACATATTTATATTATTTTTGACTCGTACATATTAATCTCTCTCTTCACAAAAAACCATATCAAAATATATGCTAATCACAACAATTGCTATCTCTAAGCAATAAAAATTCTTTGTCAATAATATAATTTAGATATCTCAACAGGATGTAAATTATAAATTTTCTCATGACATAAAAGGAGAATATAATATTATTTCTTCTTGAAAAAGAGCACTTTCATAATATGAACTTTCAAAAAAAAAAAACAAAATATATTATATTTCATATTGCATAGATACAAACCAATATTTTCTTCATAACGCCCCGTGAGTAATCAAAAATTATATATATAAAATGGGCCAGATAACGACATGAAGGAACTTTATGTAAATAAATATTTGCATCTCACGAAAAGAAAAGATTTTCACCTCTGCTTGTTTGTCAGAGGACTGGCATCACATAAATATTTGACGAAAATTTTGGACGAAAAGATGAAGAATAAAACCATTTAGAATAAACATGTCGACAACCTTCTTTAGTTAAAAGTGGCATCAATAGAGCAACACATAAAAGGCTTCACGACGTCACCTTTTTTAATACGCATATCCAAACAGAGTACACAACAAAAATACTTTCAGGATCCTTTGAAACCAAAGGTTTGCTCCTCGTTGCTTAACAGAAATCAACATCACTTTCCTAGATGCATTTTGAGGGCAGCACTTTTTCTTTGCCGCACTTAAAAATCAGCATCGTACTAATATGAACATAACAAAAAAAAAACGTTCCATCCTTCGTTAACGGGGGAGCACCTCTGCCCCGAAATTACACTAAAAACTTTCAATCATACGACTGCATCCATCACAGCAGGTGTCTATCGGCGCAACTCACGCAGGTGGCCGCGAGCCCAGGGGAAAAAGAGAAAGGGTTATTGTAAATGCAAAATACGCCAATTTGGCAGAGAGCAACAGAGGGGGTGAGGAAAAACTAAGCCAAATTACAATATACAGTATGAAAAGATATGTAACTAATAAGAATAAAATTGATAACCATCTTAAGAGGGGAGGCCAAAGCCGGTGGCCATGTACTTAACGGCTTGAAATACGTCACCTGTGAAATTTAATTTGATAGGTTAGGGGTGTGTCCGAATAAACGGAAGTTCCACCCAAAAGAACTAGCGAGAATGTTCTCGAACAAATTTAAAACCGGAAGGAATGATTTCAAACAGAATTTTACCGGCTTGGAACATTCGAAAGCTAAGTAAGAAAGAAAACATTACAGGCGACGAAATGAAAATAAACGAAACCGAAATTAAATTTAAATTGAGAACATTAATAAAAAGGAAGGTGATATGAAATAAAATGGCTAATAAAAATGAATTATACTAAACATATGGGGGGGTTATGGAGTAACCACCACAAATAGATGTAACATCCATTTAAAAAAAATCTTTAATAATATTTAATTAGTATGTAATAATGTTAAATTATTCCATAATCGTCACAATATGTGTGGAATAAAATAATTGGTACTACTCTGTTATCCCGTCGACCGATTTCGCAAAATTATACAAATCGCCAAACTAATAGCCAAATTATACATACTGACGTAATTTTTATTTTAAATAATAAAAAAATAATTAGTAGAATATTAATAAAAATACAAATAAAAAGTCGAAATAAAAATCAATTAATGAGATTTTAAACACGTGTATCGTATTTAATGTCATTGAATTGATATTCACGATCATCCATTATTGGCATTTAATCTTATAATTTGGCAATAATATTTTGCTCGACGGGATAATAGAGTAGTACCAAACAGTTTTAGTAATACTATTTAAAACGTGTTTTTTACATCAATTTGTTGGAATTAAATCAAGATACTTCACCATTCAAATACTATACTATTGTTTTTAACAATCATTAAAAAGTTGCTGAAGATATAATTAAACATTTATTCAATCAAAAACAACCTAGAAGACATTTACTTAATTTAAAAACTGTATATTTAATACGTTTTCTGATTTACACTTGAATAACTATTGTATTTTCGGAATTATTTCCCTGTCACACTTGAATCGATAATTTTATCTGCTCCTGTCATGTCCAGTATTCCGCATCTTTTCAAGCCTGTCTGGATAACCTCAACCGGGTATTTCTGCGAAAAAATACGTTATTATCATTCGAAATTGAGAAATAATTCAAAAGGAAGAATTATAAAACTTGTACTAATAAATAACTTGTAAAAGAAAACTATTTTAAATGAAAATATACCGATATAATGATGAATAAGCATAATGCACTCAATAAATACATATAACAGGCAATGGCATGCAAATTCAACGTTTACTGAACACCGTAACGTAAATAATTAGACAAATAATTTTTAAACGGAAAATAAAATCTATTTTTCCATCTTTATTGCAGTGGTAGCTACTTCTTGTGCATCAACTTATGTTCTGAAGCAAACCAGATCCGTCGAACTAGTATTTTGGGGTTATTGTTATGCATATTCATCTTAAATCCCATGGTTACCCGTATACATCGTTTTGATGCGCAAAAAAACTTCAGTTGTTGAAACAGTTTACGTCATAAGAAAAAAAATGAAATTATTGGAAAGAAAAACATAAATAGCAGTTAGGATACATAAAACAATTAATCTTAAGTTTATGGGTAGAAGTAACGAATAACAGTAATGGAAATTAATTTTTTTGTAATTACAGACGTATCCAAATAATTAAACTTTCTTCAATCAAAAACAACATAAAACACTTTAAATTAATTTTAAATTTATGCATTTAATATGTTTCCTTATTTACACTTGAATAACTATTGTATTTCCGGAATTATTTCCCTGTGATGCTTGAATCAATAATTTTATCTGCTCCTGTCATGTCCAATTTTCCGCATCTTTTCAAACCTGTCTGGATAAACTCAACCCGGTATTTGTGCGGAAAAAATGCAATATTATCATTCGAAATTGAGAAATAATCCAAAAGGAAGAATAATGAAACTTGTTATAATAAACAAGTTGTAAAAGAAAGCTATTTTAAATGAAAATATACCGATAGAATGATGAATAAGTATAATGCACTCATTGCAATACACGTAAAAGGCAATTACATGCAATTTAATGTATACTGAACACCTTAATGTAAATAATTAGACAAGTAATTTTTAAAAGGAAAACAAAGTTTATTTTTCCTTAATTATTGCAGTGGTAGCTACTTATTGTACGTCAACTTATGTTCTGAAGTGAAACAGATCTGTCGCACTAGTATTTTGTAGATGTCCTTTACTGTTATGCATATTCACCACTGAATCCCATTGTTACCAATATTCGTCGTTTTAATGAGAAAAAAACTTCAGTTTTTGAAACATTTTACGCGTTAAGAAAATAAATTTTTAAATTATTTAAAAAAGAAAACAAACATATATAGCAGTTAGGATACATAAAACAACTTATCTAAAGTTTATGGGCAGAAGTAACGAAAAACATTAAAGAAAATTAATTTTTATAATTGTAGACATTTCCAAATAATTAAACTTTCTTCAATTAAAATCAACATAAAATACTTTAAATTAATTTAAAATCTATGCATTTAATACTTTTCCTTATTTTAACTTGAATAGCTATTGTATTTTTGGAATTATTTCCCTGTTGAGCTTGAATCGGTAATTTTATCTGCGCCTGTCATGTCCAGTTTTCCGCATCTTTTCAAACCTGTCAGGATAACCTCACTTGGGAATTTGGGCGGAAAAATGGGACACTGTCATTCGAAATTGGGAAATAATTCAAAAGGAAGAATGATAAAACGTGTAATGGTAAACAAGTTGTGAAAGAAAATCTATTTTAAATAATAATATACAGATATAATGATGATTTGCTATAATTTAGGGTATTGAGAGATACTTTTTACAAAAGTAGGGAAATCAGCTTTGTCAAACACGAAAACAAGAATTTAAATTTATAGCATTCATGAAACTTCTTTTTCATTATGAAATAATTTTTAATCTCTTTGAACAATATAGAAACATAACATGCAAAAGCTATTTTTTACCAACTTTAAAAAAGAAGGAGAAGGTTATTAATTTGACAAGTATGTATTTTTTATGTATGTTCACCAATTACTTCGAAACTTTCCAACCAATTAATTTGGTTTTGGGGTTAAATTAATGAGGTTACTTTTCAATTGGTACCACTTCTGCTTCATCGAAATTGAATCAGTACATTTTTAGTGATCAGGCAAAAATTAATAAAATTAGTGTTTTCTCGCAAATTAACTTTCATAGTTGTAACCGTTTTCCCAATCTTAAACAGAAAACTATATATTTATCTTCGTCAGCGCCATGTTGTCGCCAATCTTGGCCGCATTCAGATAAGTCTCGCCAAATTTGGCGACCAAATAAAGTTGCCATAAATGAAGCCAATTTCGCTGTAGCTGCTTTACTTGGCGACGTTCCTATTCAAATTCAATAATGGATTTTTCCAATCAGTTTCTTCGAACTTGTCAATGGCTAAACATATTTACAGTTTTCAAAGTCTAATCTGATTTAGAATGTACATACATTTTTACATACATTTTTTAAAATATTAAGTAATACAGAAGCAAAACTAAATTAATACAAATCAATAATGTAGAATACGATTTATTGAGCACATAATACAGCAAAATTATTGCAATAAACCGTATTTATATTTGTGCGGATAGCATGTTTACTCGTAAAAAAAAAAAAATAGTTTTTTTTGCCAGTGAATCCTAATTCACAGTTTGAACGCTTTTGCTACTTTAGTTTTGACAGGGTTAAGCAAAAGATTTTCGGTATTTGTTATTCAATTTGTTGACGAGAACCTATGGAGGTTCTGGAGAAAATCTTCACGGAAATGTATGACCTGTACTGTTATATCCACGCGCTTAGAGGTATAGGATAATTCTTCATGTATTTTTCCATATCTTTAACAAAATGTCTAAAATCGCAAGTAGCCGGTCACCTTTAGCCATTTAGTGTATATATAAATGATAATAAGAATAAAGGGATAGAAGTGATAGGTAAAAAAATCTCATCCTTATTAATTTCCACTAAGACAATAAAAAGTATCATTGTGATGATAAAAAAATTTGACAACCGTCAGAGATGTGGTATATAGGTTTGCATTATTAAAAGAATCTTTTTCGCCATAAGAAGAATGTCAGAATTTAAAATATAATGTGTGGTTCATTTAGTGAAACCTTTGCCACACGGTTTAAAATTATTATGTAAACATTTTTAATATTATCTATAACTTTTATACTAACAAGTTTTTAATACGATGCACTCTACTAATAGATGATGTTACCAAAAAAATTCTCCAAGGCTAATAAAAAAAAAGTTGAAAAATAAATTAGCGCAATAATGTAATTCTGATACAACCAACTCTTACAGAAAAATAAATGCAAAAATCAAAAATCAGCTTGATAAATTTATTAAATTGCGTTTATCTTTTATCTAGATTTAGTTTTTGCAAGTGATATTAGCATTTAACTTCGAAATCAATCTGTACCTGTATGCTAAGTCGGCAAAAATGTTTTTTTTTCTTTTTTGTTTACCGATTCCACTAATTTCATTTTTATCCCATTTTGAAAGAAACTGACAAGCAGTACTGTAATAATTTATTTAACTGGAATGGCTGTTAAAGTTACTCTTTTTTCAAATAATTTTATCTTTTATGTGCATTATTGAGTTACTATTCTTGCGCTCGAGGAATCTAATAAAGCTACATTTTTATCGTTAATCTTCACGTTTAAGCATTTTTTTCATTTATTGATTGTTCTGAATCAAAGATTAATTTTGCTTTAATAATTTTAATGGACCGCCTAAGCTATTTTAAAAAGTTTTTTTCCTTTTGATCTTCACGTATGATAAAAATTTCATTTTGTACAAAAAATATTTTTTTATCTATAAATAGAGTGTAGTACATTTTTAAATTGCATTATCTTTTGCATCTTCCTCAAGATGAAGGAATACAATTTTAGAGCTTTCAGAAGACCTTTAAGAATCTTTTTTTTAGAATTAGAATTATATTTTCCATAAATCACATATGATATATACATATATTTATCAGTTATTCTCATAAAATTTAAAATATACTACTAAATACAATTTAAAATTTTAAAACAATTCTTTCTATTATAATAAGAATTTGAGTCTAGCTCACACAGAATTTTATTTATTATCAAACAAATTACTTTCTAAAATGCTATCTCAAACAGCATAACTTTGTTATATTTAAAAAATAATAACATTATTAAAATACTTTTTTCCACATTTAAAACATTTAATATAAGTTTCAAATGTACATAAAATAGTTTTTAACAAGCTAAGTTATTTCATATAAAAATTTACATGATATTTGCATAAATATATAAATTTATGTATATAACATAACATATGTAACATATGTTTTGCATAAATAAATTTAGAAAATATTTTTTTTTCTAAAAGCATGTGAAGTTCTTCATACTCAAAATTCCGTTGGACTCGGTCCTGCGTTTTAAAAAATTGTATCAGTCTATTATTTTAAAGGTCATTGCGGGTCAAGCCAGTTTTATCTAAAACATAGTTTAAACAATTTTGAATAAACTTTATAGCCATTTTTGATTACCAGAAAATGTTTGTGGAAGTCTCATGATTGATTAAATTTGATTTGTGAGTTATTTTGGGTCTGTAAGTGTCAATGTCAGTAGACCTAAAAATTGGCCAGAGCTGATAACTTGGCGATATTAGACAAAATATTGGCGACATTTAGCCGAAAGATCGACTTATGAGATTGCGAATACCAAAACGCCCACTTGGTGCCAAATGAAAGAATGCCACCGAATTCGGCTTTTAGAATTTAAAACAAATTTTTGACATTCTCAAGAGCAATTGAGATGCTTAATTAAATCAATCAAAGACGAGTTAAAAATATTATTTGGATTGATGTCCTTTCGTTGTAAATGTGTAAAAAGTGTAAAATCTTTAAACATGTATGTACATACATTGTTTTCGTATTCATATTTTGCAAATAATATTGTTATAAATAACATGCTTTATAATATTAATACAGAGAAAATGATAGAGTAAGAATATTATACGGAGTTATTCCCCTTCCCTCCCCCCACTAGTATATATAGAAATCATCCTTTTAAAAGAGAGTGGTCTTGATATCTGGGGGTCAAGATCGTTGAAAATACACCAAAAATTTTCGGATATATTTTCCTCCGGGCAGCTACAATAGGTAGTTTTTTTTTTTTACTTTTTGTAATTAAACCTACCTAAAATATTCTCAAAAACTTTAAATTGTGTCTTAGTGTCTTAATAAAAAAATTTCATATGTTTGTAAATTTTACTGAATTGTAATTTAGTAATATCAAAATATCTACAAATGTATCAAGTACATTCAATTATATGCTATTTTTTACAGTAAATTTTTATGTATTTATAAGATTTTACGTTAAACGGTATTCTAGAAGTAGTCATGTATCATTTTTTTAAATATTTTATTAATCATTTTAATGATGCATAAGCATCCTACACCAATAATTTTCGAGAACTCGGTCAGATATCACCAATATTTAAGTATGTTATTACTGTTATTAATTGGAATGCCATGTTTTGGGATCCTTTTAAAAATATTTAATAAACAGAAGAACCAGCATATACAAAATTGGATCTAAAATTGCAAATCCCCTTAAAACATCATTGTTCAATTCTGATGAATAGTACTATCTGGAACGATTGTTAAATGATATTACCAATTTATTGTGTGTTGTATTCGGGTTGCTGTCCATGTACTGGGAATTTAAAGTAACATTTTTTCTTATTTGAAAGTTAATCGATTTAGTTTGAGTTAGGTAGTATTAAATGAAAGAATGCATTATATTAATAGAGCGGGGTTTCTCTTGCCGTTCAAAATTTCTGCACGAGATAAAGCATACAAAAGGATTCACCTACAATCTAGCAAGACAAGGGGAGGTGGGAAAGGTGATATTTTGAAATTACTGGGCACTGGTGGCAGAGAGGTGTCCCCGTAGATTCTGTTTGCGTGAATTTAAATAGCTAACACAAAATCAGTTCTCGTGTGTAGACCAAAGCATGTCGGCACTTCTTTCTGAGAAGAACTGTCACACAGAGCGTGACTTTTGTGAGGATCTTGGAGGATAGAGCTGATGTACTAAGAGATTAAGAGTAATATCTGACAAATCTAATTTAACTAGTATTGTGTTAGACAGATATAGAGTAATTTAACAGTCCTCAGAAAGTGTTAGTTGTATTTAACTTAATGTCGGACCGGACCATAAAAAGTTTACGGGTACTTCTATATTATCTCGTCGACCAAAAATCTATCGCCAAACTATAAGATTAAATGCCAATAATGGATGATTATAAATGACACATTAAACACGATACACGTGTTGAAAACATCATAAAGTGGTTTTAAATCCACTTTTTAAATGTATTTTTATTCATTTGTTACCAATATATTTGTTCTTTCGTAATTAAAAATAAAAATTATGCCAACAAATATAACTTGGCTATTAGTTTGGCGAATTTTATAATTTGGCAAAAATGGTCGACGGGATAACCTAGTAGTACCAGTTTACGAATACAAGGTTTTATCTGATTAGAGAAATCTTTCACTTCTGTAAAAACTTTTATATTTTGCGATTTTTCTGAAATTTTTACTGCAGTTTTTAGCAGTTTTACAAGTTCCAAGGCATTTTTTGACATTCAAAAAAAGAGTCTGATTTCTAACTTTCGCCTTAACGTATTAAATTCCCTATTTAAATTATTGCCATTGACATATTAAATTATTATCATCGATGATTTTTTAGTTTTAATGATTTTTAATGTACTTTTACCAGCTTCTCATTTTTGTTCATGCTTTTCATCTTTGTTGAAGCTAGGCTATCAATAAAAAAATTTGCTTAACATCCTGATAAAGTATAATAAATTGAAAGGAATAAAAGTACTAATATAATCTAAATATTTAAATGCATTTCTATACAAAATGGAACAGAAAAAAAGTAAGCGTAAAAATATACATAGAAATTAAAATTAAAATAAAAAATAAATATTTTTAAATTTAGTACAGTGTTAAAAATAAAACTGAATATACGAATTGTAATTTCTACATAAAATTATTTTCAAAATAAAAAGTGCTTACTTTTAAGTCAATAAATCTTTTCAGTAATCAAAAATTAATTTAACAAGTACTCAACAATATTCTCATCCCATGTTATATAACAATGTAAAAGCATAATTATATATTAAATTTTTATTTTATCCTTTAAATGTATCTTAAGATATAATAGTATTTAAGGTACACTAATTTTAAATTTTTTTTCATATCATTCATTTTTTAATTTAAAAACTAATTATCATTTTAACTTAAGATAATAAAAATAAATATAAATTCATTTGTTTCCTCATCTAATGTTTAGTTTTATTGTTTTATAAAAAATAAACGTTAAAAAATTACTAAAGATTTCACGGAGAATATTTCATGTAAATTTCTAATTAAAAATGCATTTAAGTATATTTTCAGACTGTCTCGGTTTAAAAAATAAACATTTTATGTGATTCTAATACGAGCCATCAAACTTCAAGGTGTTTACACTCTTAAAAACTCTTAAGCCCTGAAGCAAAAGAATTTAATATAAATGTCGATAAAACCCCGAGTCCATGTCATTTGCCTGCAAACTCTAAATAAACATTTCTAGATAAAAATATTTAAATGCGAAACTGCTATAAATTTCCAAGTTTCATGAATGTGTTTTATGGGTAACTTCAGATACACTTTTTTTAAAATATTGTTAAGAAACTCGTGTATTTGAAGAATTTCTTCAAATTTAATCTCGTTTAAATTACTTAATATTTTCCAATATTTCCAGCATCGCAGTAAAAGTTAAAAATATCAAGTTTTAAAAGTAATAAACTGATGTATAAGTTCTATGTGTAAAAGCTTTGCAGGAAATTAACGAATGTCATGCAATGCAATATTTAATACAGCCATATAAGAGTTATAAGGACACGTTGAAAAATGAGTAATCTGCGTTAATGTAATCATGAGCTTCTCTAATAACGTAACAGGAGTAGAAATACTCAATTTATTTAATTGTATTTTTGGAGAATTCGGTTTTTTTAAAGCGTTATTTTATTTTTAGGTCTTATTAAGCTTTAAAATAACAAACTATGCATTAGCTTTATTTTTATTTTGCTATTTATTTCCGTTTAGTAATTGTAAGCACAAAACTAAACAAATTACTTTTATAATTATAAAAAAATAGAAGAATAATATATAAGGTAAGCAAATTACACACTGATTGACTGATTCAAGATTTAGATTAGCTTAACACTCTCGATTCCGATTTTTTTTTTCATTTTTTAGAAAGAATTAACTTTATGTTAATAGCATTAACGAAACTATCTAAATAGATTAATTAGTTTTTAACGAACATTTCATTGTCTGAAAAATAACGAATGTCGTGGTTTTGCATAATATTCATTTCATATTAATATGAAAAGAGGTTAAGGAAGAGTTTTTGAAGATGTTTAGTGAATATTATGTTACAGCAAGATTTAAGTAATAATGTGGGATATACTCTCGCATGTGGGCTACACTCTGTGTTACACCTGAATCGGACGGTATTTCCCTCCACCACTCTCTGAACTCTGCTTCGAGATCAAAGTAGAAACGGGAAACATCGAAGCTGTGTGGTCAGGATTGAGAGGAAGAAAAATGTAAATAGAATGTTTTTCGACGATGGCTAACGACGCTATGATTCCGACGATTTAAAAGCCAGATTTAAGACGAATCTTTTAAGAACGCTAAAATATTTACGACGAATTGATGTTAGATAAGAATGTTTTGAATAATCACAAAGAGCGATTTGATGTTTTATTTTTTTTCTGTTTATTTTATGTCCTGTTCGTCTATTAATAAATGTATGTGACTGTCAGAGAATAGTTTTTATTTACAGTAAGGACTCGTCCATCCTATAATAATTTATTTTTTAATACTTTTTTCATTTTATTACATAAGATTCTTTCGAAATAAATTAACTTTTATTTTAAATTTCATAATGAAATTTGGTTTAAAATAACAGAATCGTAAACAGCGCATAGAGAACTAAGTTAAAATTTATTGTTTTTATTCTTACTAAATGTCTAAACATAAATGAAGTCATATACTAAATGCAGAGACATATATTAACATTACCATCTGTAAATGGTAGCAAAAGTATTTATTAAAAAAATACTCCATTAAAAGACATGTACTAATAATGGTACACCAAATCCGGAAGAATTGAGTAAAAATGTAATACTGTAACCGTCCGGATTTGCTAAAAGTCTCATTGTGCACTGAAAGAGATAACTTATCCTATATATCACTTAATAAAGATCATGAACAATTGTCTGTCAAAACCAAATGAACTTTCATTCTATTTATATACTCGTATTTCAGATTTATTAAAATTTTCGTCAATAAAAGGATAAATGAATTACAGATAATTTATGATGATTTCTTACAGCTAACCGCATTTATAGTGTAGGGATGAAACAGTAAATTTTATTATCGAAGCATCTGAGTGAGAATGATTAAATTATTCTGATGATCAGGTTGAATACTTTTGATAAATAATCCGAAATATATGTACTTAAAAGGCGGATTTGTGATTCACACAAATTAAAGTACATGAAGAGTGATATTAATTAATTAATTAAAAGCTTTTATGTACAATTTAAATTTTGTTTTATGATCTCATGTCATATTAGAAGAATTTAAACTAATGTAGAAGAAAATTGAATCCTGATTATAATTCGAGATATTACGATTATTGAATGAAAATTTTTCTTTTTCGAAATGGTTTTAAAGTCATTAAAATTTCTTAAGTATCATCTATTTATCAGCATCTGTTAATGAGTATTATTGTGGAAGTATTGCTCAAATATTTAATTTCAAAAACTATTTTTGGAATTTTAGAACGATTTAACGTTACACATCAAAATGTTATTCTAAAGATTCATGGGCATTTTTTATCTATTAAACTGATAAAATTAATTTAAAACAGTATTTAAAACTAAATTTAGAAGAGACATTGCATTAATTTTCAGTATTTCTCTAGAAATTTAGATTAATCAACGTCTTTTCCTTTAAATTTTTTTTCTTCAAAGGTTTCACTCTTTTCTACTATAAATGTTATTTCCGATATCATATGTTATAACACGTAAAAATCTTGTATGAAAGATTGTGAGAGTATGCACATTTTATTAAAAAATGACTTTTGTGAGTATAACTAAATCTTGTTCACTACCGCTTTGGGGTAAAGGAAGAATGTACGACTAGGCCATAGAAATTAGTTTAGTAGGCTATTTAAGGTCCCTACCGGTCAATGTATTTTATTTGGAATGAAGTTTGAAACAGTTTTACTAATTCAAACTGAGCTAAAAACTGTTAACAGTTACAAAAATAGCTTTATTTAGATCAACGTATGTTTCATCGAACAAACGGCGACATTTTCCAGATCGTTCTTTACAGAAGTATATTCGCAAACATTTTAAAAACAAAAACATGGAAAATAATGAAAATCAGTACAAAAATAAAATAAAAATGGATATGTGCAGGCATAAATTATTTTCTTAATTGATACTACACCGACATAGCATCTCATTCAAAATTTTAGGTAACTCAAGATGATTGAATCATTGCAAATATTCTGACTGCACAAAAATTTTATTTATGTTTGCGCTGATTTTCATAATACATGTGATATTATTTATGAAGTTCTTGTTTTTGAAACTTTTTCGAAAACTGGAAATTATTATGAAATTTGGAAAAATGTGTTTTCGTTGCATAATATAATTTCAAATTTAGAAATATGTAGAAAGTTTTAATATTGATTGTATTTGTGGAATAACAGCATTATAAAATGAAAAGCTTCATAGTTATAATATGGCTCACAATTATTTTTACATTAAATTAATCACAAAACTAAGCTTAACTGAGTACCGATAGGCATTCCTCGCAGACACAAAAAAAAGATATTAATGCAATACAAAATTGTAAAATAGAGAAAACAAATAACTAAAACAAATACTATGAAGAGAACACCTGAAAGTAAATAGAAAGAACTTAAGTGAATATAAAATTAAAATGCATGTTAGTATTTCTGAATTATGGTTAAGTTTACGATGTTTTAAACTTTTGTGAAAGAAAAAAAACATGATGCTGTCATTGTTAGGGTAAGTGCAAATGAAAAGTGAATTAAACAATTTCATTCGGGTGCTTATAGGCTAGGGAGAAGCTCTTATGGTGGCAAATAAAATTTAAATACATTTTTAGCGATGGCGGTCAGATACATGCATTGGGTTAGAATTAGTTAACTTGTATAATTAATACGTGATATTGGACAATCTGACTTGATCTGAATGATTTTGCAGTGGATTGATCTGACCTTGTAGATACTATATTTCTAAAGTAGTAAAAATTTGTAGTTAAAGGTTGCTCTTGATGTTAATTGGAATTTTGTCAATGTATTCTAAACACGATTGTAGAGGAAATTTGACTTGAATTTTAAACTTCAATAACAAGCTAGTTAACACTTGCGTGTTAACAATAAGTAAGAAAAAACACTGATAACTTTTCTACACCCTTCTCTCAAACTCTTGAGTTCAATAAAAAAGAGTATGTTAATTGTTTATATTTTATAACTAATAGCATATTCGACAGACAGCTAGAAACAAACAAACAACCAAAATGTTAAAGTTTAATTATATGGTAACTCAAATTTACTCGTAAAATTAAAGTTCTTAAAAACTCACTGAAGATTGAATAATTTAATAATTTTAAAAAAGTAAATTGAATTGATGTCATTAAAAGTAAATATACTGAGTCGTCTGTATTTTCATCGATGTTGATTTACAGAGTCTATTCTAATTTACCCAATATCTTCTCTGTTTTTAATAGAATCTCGGTTTTTTCTAATTTCTGTAATTTTACAAACGATAATCGATTGTTTGTAGGTTATCTGTAATTTAAAAAAAAAAAAGTTTTTTGACAGAGTATCTCGAATCGCTCATTGATTTTCTTCTCTTGATTTATGCAAACGATATTATTCATCTAAAATACTATTCTAGCATGCATATTTATTATAGTATATATATCCTAAACATGTAAAAAATGCTTTTTTCTCGATATGAGTTTGACTGTTGATTTTTATAAATCAGTAGAACAATAGAATAAAAATGTTTTTGTTTTTATCAGCGTTATTATTTTATGCAAAAATAAAATCTCATTTGTAAATAATTTTGCTAAATTCATAACGTTTTGTTAAATTATGTATTAAAAATTGAAAAATAAATAAAATATTTAAACAATATTATCTATGCCATTTTTATTATAACTCATTTCCTCCCTTCAAGTTCTTTAAAACTTACTGAAACTTGAGAAATTTAATAATTTTAAGAAATAAATTAAATTGATATCAATAAAAGTAAGTTTACTGAGTGTTCTGTATTTTTAACAATGTTAATTTAGAGAGTCCATTCTAATTTACCGAAAAACTTTCCTTTTTTTAAAATAAAATCTCGTTTTTTTTTATCTCTGTAATTTTACATAAGATAACGGGTTACATGTAGACTATCTGTAATTTTTTTCAAAAAAGTAATTTAACAGAGGGCACAGATGTCATACACGAAACCACATTTGTACGTGTTTTTTTCCTCCCGCCAATTTGGCGAAAATTTTGTTTTTGAACATCGGTTAAATCTTGCATGAAATAACAGAACAAGATTTTTTTATTGCATTATAAAAAAAAAAATGACGTGAAAAAATGAGAGATTCTAGTATTTTAAAAAATAAATAAAAATAAATGAATGATAATTTGATACTAATAATTATTAATATAGTGTATAATAAAAATAATTTAAAAATTAAAAAAAATATATGGGTAAATGAACATGAATTTAATAAAATATGAAACGATAAATAAACAAATATAAATAATAAACATAATAATTATTATCAAAACAGTAAATATAATTATCAGAATAAATTGTAAATATAAATACTTACATCATATTGAATGCACGTAGTTATATCATTTAATCAGCACATTTCATTCAAATCTGTAATTTTTCCCATTTTATTTCCCTAACAATTGTTAAACTTATTAAACGATCTTCTCCTTGGCACAGATGTGCAATGCCAAATTGGCGGGAGGAAAAAACGCGTGCAAATGTGGTGAGTATATGACATCTGTGCCTAATAGAGTACCTTTTCGAATATTTCACTTATATTGAATTATCTTCTCCTGATTTATGCAAACGACATTATTTCATCCAAAAAACTATTCTCGCATATACACTTAAGGCCCCAACACATTTGACCACTTCTTGAATTTCGGTGTCGGCTCGTTTGATGTGGCGACGCGGTGTTTTGATCTTAATGAGTTTTGCAGGAAAGGGATGGTTGTCCGTCAAAAGGAAAATCTTTCCGTCAAGTAGGGTAGATTGCTCATCTCCCGACTCTTTTATTAGCACCCCTATCTTCTATTATGAAAAAACCGCAAATGGATACAGTACAAAGGATTTCCCCACTTTTTCCAAGAATTCGGTTGAATGGAAGAATATTGAAGTCTGAATCCAGCCTTATTCAATGTACGATTACAGATATTTTTTTTTTTTTTCCGATATGATTTTTACCGTTGAATTTTATAACTCAGGAGCACAATAAATTATATATATATATATTTTTTTTTGCTTTATATTTATTTTACGTAAAAATAAAATCTCATTTGTTAATAATTTTGCTAAATTAATAACGTTTGTTAAATTATATGTTAAAAATTGAAAAATAAATGAAATATTCAAACAATATTATCTGTGTCATTATTATTATAACTTGTTTCCTCTACTACTATTTTTTATTCTATTAAAAACTTCTTTCTAAACGGTGTTTCAATGTTTTTAAAATTGAAAAAATTTATTATCTAACGTTAAGATTTTAAATAAATCTCGTATTCTGTTCAAGTGTTATCTTTAATTCTTCCCTTACTACTTTGAATTTAGATCCCTCTCCGAATTTTAATTTGCAGGAGATTTTAGCATATACAGTAGGTGGAAACAGAAATAGGATTAAATTAATCCTAGAATTTTTTATACTTCCTGTTTCTTTTAAAAAACAAAGAAAAATTAAGTCTTACATTTTTTAAGCTGAAAAAAAGAAAAAAAAATCTATAAAAAAATTTAACTCTTTTGTATAATCTTAACAAAAGAATTTAACCTTCTCAAACATTGTATAAGAACCCATAATTTATTTGTTCACAAGTACATACATTACAGAAAGTAGAATTCAAGCATTGAATTTCTCTATGGATGCATTCGGTTTTACAATTTTTATGCATTTTTTATTTAGTACTATTGTTCCTTTTCATTTCAAAGAAAAAAGATTTAAAAACTAAACAAAATAACAAAGTACTTTTTATGTATCAGAAACAGTTGAAAACAAATACAGCTTTGCTGGTGAATACACTTGAAATTCTAGTATAAAATTAAAAGCTATAATTATACAAAAAAATTTACCTTTATTTGGATGATTATAAAAAAAAAAAAATATGTTCTTTTATCTTTCATTTATAAAAGAAATAAAACTATCACGAGAAAATACAGATAATATTTTCAAAATTTTTATGCTTCATAAACAACAACAAAAAAAAATACCTACGTTAAAAAAAAAGAAAAAAAAGGGGGGGGGGCTTTATAACAAATATTTTGAAGGCTTTCCAGGGAAGGAACATAATTAACTTGACATTATTACTGAATTTCCTGCACGAGAAAAATAGCTTGATTAGAGTACTGCATTAAGACGGATAAACGAATCCAATGCCGCCATTGGTTGAGAACAGTTATTGCTGCATCTCGGGATAACACTGTCTTATCTCTGTATCGGTTTCGTTTTGATTACAGCAGATAAGATTATAAAGCTAACCCAATTTATCATAAGTTAATTTAGTGTACTTTCAGTATACCGATTTTTTGAATAATTCGTTTTTGCAACGAATTCAAAAACTGATTTTGTTAAATTTTGCGGAAGAAAGAAAAAATCGCGCGTCCTCGAAGATTGATCTTCCCCAAAACTTGTCAGTACAAATGTTATAAATATTATTGAGAAGATGTATAATAAATTTAATTGGATTTGATATGTTAAGAATTGGCAAAGTTGTTGACTTTTTTCATCTTCCACCTCGCTTTTTGCTTTTGTTTTATTTATTTATTTATTTATTTTTGTGATAAGAGTTGCTCTTATCAAAAACTCCTAAATACAAAAATTTTAAATAGTATTAACACGATTTATAATTAATTTAATTCGATTTGATATCGTCAGAATTGACGAAGTCATGATTTATTTTTCCAAAAGCACTATTTTTTTCGCCTCTTAAGTCCATTTTCAACTTTATCGAAAATCTGTCTGCTTAAAATTTTAGAACATTTTTTAGAAGTAGTATCAATTTTAAACTGATTTGATATCTATTTTAGCTAAGAAGTTATGTAGTTTTATGGATTTTCACAAAAACCCTCCCTATATATACCCCCTTGGTCTAATTCTGCCCATTAACGAACTTAACCGAGATTTTATGCCTCTTGATTTTATGTATCGGTTTGAAAGAGATTTGAGAAGAATTATAGAAATTATCGAGTCCATAAAAAATGATATAGATAGACAGATAGACAGAAGTTTTTTTACTTGTGATAATTTGGGGATCTAAGGGTCATGATAGGTATAGATCTGCATTTTTCCCCAGAAATTCTAACATAGGAACGTCTGTTATAGATAGCATTTCATACGAAATCTACCTAATAAATAAATAAAGAAAGAAATTATTCACAGTAAAATTGATCTAATTACAGCTTATAATAATAAAAAAAAGAGTTTAGATATTTCGATTTAGCCCAGAATATCAAAAAAGTTTATTCCATATTTTTAACATATTTCGAAAACTTAAAGAAATGCTAAAAGAGCACTCATCAGATATAAAATGTTATAAGCCAAGTATAACTTTATCCAGATTGTATCAAAAATAAAATAGTAAGATAAACTTCGAAAAAGATAAAATTATCATTTTATCATTTAACCATAATTTTTCGGTAATCCGTGAATCCATTGAAATTTTTCTCCGTGTTGATTATGTTTCTAACGAAATCTTTTCTTTTTAATTTCTGCAATTTGGAATAATATCCTCCCAATTTTAAAATATGAACAGATCTTTCCGCCCCTCTGTGGAACAGTAGACTGGACTTCGCTTGTGCATATGTGGTACGAGTTTGGTATGTAAATGTTTTATATTCTATTGAGTCGATTTTTTCCTTTGTAAATGAATGCGAGTACATTTGAAAGATCTAAGGAGCTTAATATCATCATGTGTTTTTATCACTTTTTAAGTAATTATAAATATGTTTTAGACTTTATTATACTCCATTCTTCAAGTTGCTTTTATGCAACCCTAATTAAAATAATTTGAAGCTTTAAAATAGATTTTTGAATTTAAATAAAAATTGAAACCGATTTGAGTGAACCTATTATTAAACTCCTTATATTATAAAAAAAAACAATGTTTCCCCTTTGCCCAACACTAGACACTCGATTCAGATGGACTAAAGTGTTATAAATCTTGCAATTTATAGCTGATGTATTTACAATAGATAAGAAAGGAGATAAATTAGCTTATGCAACCTATACACACTGAAAAAGAACAAAAAATCCGTTAAATTGACAAGAAAGACTGCTGGCAATAATATTGCCAATTGTTTTTGAAGTAAATATTGCAGAAAAATTAGATGTAAAGTTTTTTATTGCATCTAATTTTATAGCAACTTTTATGTCAAAAACTGCTGGCAACATTGCTGCTCCGTAAATTTAAAGGAATTTTTTTACGGTGTAGAATAAGTTATCTCAGAGCTAATACTCGACTATTTTACATTGTTAAAAAATTTGCTGTAGTTTGAACCAAATTTTGGTGTTCAATAGCGGAATCTCATGCCAACGTTTGGAGCTTCTTATTTCAACCTCGTTCCAACTACTGGAACTATGCTTCAACAGGAGCTTCAAATATTGTTTCAAGGTTTCACCATCTTAAAGTGACAGCTAATTAGCACCAAATTTGGGTTCAAACTAGGACAAGATTTTTAACAGTGTACACTCTCGATTTATATTTGTATAAGAAATATTTCCATAACGATGATTATTTGCACTCCTTGCACGTACTGAGAGCCGGTTTTCCTTTCTAAGGTTATGCACTCAGTCCTGTGTTTTGTTTATCAAAAAAAAAAAAAAAAAAAAGCTATGTAACATCAATTTAAATTAAAAAAATACTTTTAGGAGACTTTCAGTAAATACATTAGCAAATACAAAAATAGAGTGATTTTCAATGAATTATTTGATGATTTCTCATAATTCTTTATCTTCAAACATTTCAGAATAAAAAAAAATCTAATTGTAGATAAATATGTCTTTTAACCAGCAGTTTTATAAACTTGTTTTTAGAAACAAAACGTTTATATTCAAGAAAATGATATCCGAGCTGTTAAGCTCTGCCTGTGAAATCGCGATCAAAGCAATACTAAAGCAGCAAAAACTTAGAAAAATTAAATTAGCTCAAAATCAACATTGCAGGAAAGCAAATTCCCCAAACAGAGCCAGAACGCGCCGTACAGTGGTAAACATTACGTTTTAATTTTAATTCAGTTACTATGAAATTTAAAAGTGGTTATTAATTCTTTAAAATTTTCTGAAATGGTCTAACCCAGCTGAAAATAAGAAAAAAAATTGAATGAACTCACCCAGAGTTGGTAGAAATAATGCAGACTAGTATCTCATGAAGTACACTTCTTTTATTTCCAAATAACACATAAAATTTGGAAAGCTGTGGCCACCTTTCTATTCATAAATAATAATAAAGAAAAATCATATACGACACGTAACATTGTGTGTAAATAAATGCACTGAATAGGATGCTAAAGTTCTGTCTGTTTCAAAGTTCTCAAGGCTATAAATCCGATTTTTACGTTTCACTGTACAGTTCTCCAGGGTCGAGCTGCATTTTGATGACACAATGATGAAGTTAACCGGACGTTATCAATTCTTTGTAAGATCTGCAGGTCAAAACGGTGGTTAGACGACCCAAGATGGATTTCCATAAAGATGATGTTAATGGGAGGAAGCAGGAAGCTGTTCACGTCGTCGAAAGGCTAGAATAGCTGTTCAATCAATCAAAATAACTGTAACAGTGGCATTATCGATACTCCAGTGGAACTCTCATTATTCTGTAAAATCTTAACCCAAAAACTGAGACTGGAGATAATTAAAGTGTGACAAGAACGGCTGTGGTGTCAACAGAAGCGTCAAATAGAAAAAAAACTTCGAAATTTTATGCGGCGAGAAAAAAAATGCCTTCCGTACGATTCAGCTTGAAAAAGATCACTCGCCGACCCGAAGGCCGGCTTCCCTTGTTAGGTCCTACACCAACGATTTCTACGGTGAATCTCCTTCTCTGACAGCCCGCGAAAATCGGCTTTCGCTGTAGAGGTGTGCTGATAGCGAACCAGAGAGCCTTATTTCTGCCGTCAATTTAAGCGTTATGAATGTTCTATATCTTTCTCCAAACAGCGACTTCCTTTTTGGCGCGAAATTTACACGATCGAAGGTTGTCGAATGTTCTGGAGTTTTCTCTATCCACGAAGACTCACGTCCGGCCAAGGAAGAAACATGAAAAAAAAGGCTATACGTTATCTTGAGATATTGAGCCGGCGTTATCTAAAAATGTTGAAGCAGAGACATTTTTTTTAATTGCATAACTAGCAAAGTAATTGTTTAAAATGCTGAAAGATTATGTTAAAATAATTTATATTTAAAGTAAAGACCGATTAATATAATTTCAAGATTAAATAACCAATATTAAAAAAATATTTGGAAAAAATATTATTTTTGGTATATTGCTATTTTGTATTTAGTGATATTGGAAGGCTACGATGTTTACATTGAAAAATATTAGTTTTAATGGATTTATTAATGAGATTATTGCAATTTAAATTATGTTTTTGAAATAGCTATTTGTTGAATAATTTTTTCTTAAAAATAATGAGTGAAATTTTTGTAAACAAAAACAATGCCTAACATTTACCTGCACTGCCTAACACGAGAGCAAACAACTTTATAATTAAAAAAAATACATCTCTACTTACTATAGATTATATTTTTTTTACATATAAAATTTATATAGTTTTAGTAAAGTATATCAATAACTTTTTTAAACACCATATATATTTTATCTTTTAATTATTATCGATTCATAACATAATATCTGTCAGAGAAAAAATAAAAATGTTGTCAAGGTTTTCATTAATCCTTTCATTAATCTTCGAAAGGAATTTGAGTTTGAATTTTATTCGACATCGTGAAAAAAGAATTATATTCTACATTTTAAGGCATATTAAAATTAATTATCATTAACCGAGAAGCTATTAACATGACAATACTTTATCCGATTACTGTTTTCTTAATAGATTATTAAAAAAATGCATTATTTATTATCAATATTTTTATCCAATTAACTGAGAATATTATATTTAATAAAGATATATAATACAGTTATCCTCTAAAATTTTAACATTTGACTTTCATTGCTCAATTTGAAAAGATTGTAGCTGAACTGGTAGATTATTAATTAAATCTGATAAGCTACTTAGTATAGGGGAAAAAAGAGAAAAATAACTCTTCATATATTAATGGCAATAAATTTGCCGATGATAGATTATGTAAATATTTTTCACGATGATTTTGTTTTAGTTTATTGATTCTAGAAATTTAGGGAAACTGAAAAAAGTCATGAGTGCATTTTTATTGTTATTTACTTTGGGTTACGTTTCGAGGGAATTACATTTACATAAAATTTCCACATCTTTAAGAGTAAATATAGAACTTTTTATTATCAAATGAAAAATATTATGAGGTAACCGTGTTTTTATTAAAACTGAATGATATACAAATTGCTGCTTAGTACCCAATAAATTGTTTTACTCACGCTAAAAATTTTTTAGGAAATTCAACTGAAATGAGTACATAAGAAGTTTTTTAAGTATAGCTTAAAAAGATAATGATACAATGGAAGATTACAAAAAAATAGTGAAAGCTTTAAAAAACAAGTAATAATCGAATAAGCAGCTTTAAAATGTAAAAAAAAAATAGAATTTACAATTGTTTTTTATGTAATTATTTTATAACATTTCAATTATTAGATATTGCCGTGTATAAAATTAATTTTAGTTAGTTCAAAATAATTCATAGTAATACATTTTTATTTCGTAAACCGTTAAAAAGCAGACGTTAGAAATTTGGTTATATAGATTTTGGTTGGTGATGATAAAAAAGGGAGATATCAATTATTTTTAGTAATATTTATGTTTATAAAAGAAAAAAACGGTTAAGCAGTCTAAATAACCCTTTTAATCCAATATTAGTAAATAAGATGCTGTGTTAATATCCTTTGTAAATTTATTTGTACAACTGGAACACATGTATCGAGAGATAATTTCACACAAATGTTTTTCCTAATAAATGAACTTTATTTTCACTATTGGAACAAACTTGGTAAAGTATTTAACCAAAAATGTTTAATAATGCAAAAAAAAAAAAAATGTTTTTTAAAATATTAAGATTTATATTTTAGAAAACACCAATCCGTTGCAACATTAACTTTACTGAAAGGCCCCAGATTTAATTACAAAATATGTTGAAATAGAACAAATGAAATTGTACAGGTTTACACGGCTTTCGAAGACTAAAAAACTGTACAATCGACTCACGATTAAGTAGGAATGAATTATCCGAGTTATAGATTAAATGGGGCGGCATAAATCTCACAATTTTGGATAAAATTGACTATAAAAAATTAGTAAAAAGCACCACGCTTCAAAAATCATGGAGGGAATTTTATAAGATGAAGAATATAAAATTTTTAAAGAAGACAATAGTAACGACAATAGTACTGATTTGCAGAGAAAAATCTTAGAATGTTTGTGGAAGTTAAACTGTCCTGAAAGTGTGGACGAAGAAAAAGTACAACGAAGAAAAAACAAAGATTCGAAATTGGAATGTGACGAAGTTTTCAGTAACGTTGATATTGTGCCGCATTTCCTTTGTTCTTTAGGAGAAAGAAAGAATTTCGAAGAATGTGTTGAAAGTCATGATGACAATCTTGTAACATATAAAAAAAGTCACGCTTTTCCATAAGTACACACTTAGACGTTACTTAATTACTTGGGGAAACAAGATAAAAGCTAATATATATATATATGTATGTATATATAGGGTGTTTCAAAAATTACCGTTATATTTGAAAAATCAATAAAAATTAAACGGGCAGCGTTAGAAATACACTGTTTGTTGAAATATGTTTGGGATAACAGTAAATTTTTAGGCATGCAACTTTCGAAATTAGTTAAAAATTCAACAACAGATGGCGCTGCAGGCAATTTGAAAGCTACAGTAGAAAACGCAATCTGTGAGTTTGCCATTCTGTAAAGCCTCTGTCCCTGCCCGCGAAGACACTCCCGAGCTAATGCTATTCCTATGGAGAAGCATTTTCGTAATAACTCTTTCACATTTTGACATTTTTATTTATTTTTTTTTTGCATTGCATTGCATTGCATTGCATTGCATAGGTGAGGTCATCTCAAGATCGTTCCATGATTATGTTTTTTGATTTTGGTCGAAGGTATTTTCTATAAAGTTACTTTTACTTCCAAAACCGATTTCGAAATGAAATAACTTTATAAAAAAGATTTGCGACCAAAATCGAAAATGTAATGAAGGAGCGATCTTGAGAGGGATCTCATCTATGCAATGCAAAAAAATTATTTAAAAATGCCAAAATACGAAAGAGGTATTACAAAAATGCCTCCCCATAGGAACACTGTAAAAAATTTGACCCATTTGCTGCAGCTTCACTTCACAGCTTTTATAGAATATGGCTTTTATGACCAATGAGAATGTTCCATAACACAATAAAGTAACCGTTTTCTATAAAAGCGGTGGAGTGACGCTGCAGCAAATAAGTCAAATTTTTTACAGTGAATAGCATTAGCTCACGAGTGTCTTCAAGGCAGGGACAGAGGCTTTAAACAGAATGGCAAACTCACAGATTGCGTTTTCTACTGTAGCTATCAAATTGCCTCCAGCGCCAGCTGTTGTTGAAATTTTTAACTAATTTCGAAAGTTGTATGCCTGAAAATCTACTGTTGGCCCAATCATATTGCAACAAACGGTGTATTTCTAACACTGCTCTTTAATTTTTATTGATTTTTCAAATATACCGGTCATTTTTGAAACACCCTGTATATATATATGTTGTGAAATTTGCGAAGTAAAATTCATTGTACAGCAAATGAAAAACGAAGATTACTATAATTCCTTTCTTCATAAGAATGTGATGTAAACTACATTTCTATTTTTTTAATATTCTGCTAATTATGAATCTAAATAATAGGAAAAATAGGTTCATTCTTTTTATTTTGTATTATTAATTTCTAATTGTATCATAATTTGACATTTCTGATTTTTTTTCTAACTTTTTCGTCAAAATTTACACAAATATGATTATTAAGGATATTCGCTTATCTGGAAAGAGGCATTTCTTGAAGATCTCGGTTATTAAAGAGTCTACTGTATTCTCTATATTTTATATAATGAATATATTATTTTACTGAAACATACATAAAAAAGCACGATTTAAATAATAATTTATACTATTTTCATTCGAAATTTTTTAAAGTTCATCCGGTGAAACCTGATTTCCAGAGACCCTAAGAAAATGTATGCTGGTGGTAGTCAGGATAACTCATGATAGCTTTTTCGCAATCGAAATTTTTTTTATAAGTGTAGATTTTGGCTGAACGAAGGATTTAAATAAAAAATTAAATTTGAATTTTTGTTTTGTCCGATTTGCATGCAATACAGTTCAATTATTGGTACAATTTACATTACATATATCTTTGTTAAATTTTTGTAATAAAAAAACCTTTTGTTTAATTGCTAATCAATCTTAAGAAGAACTGCAGAAAATTTTGATAAAATCGGTTCATTAAATTTTGAGAAATCCACCGACTTCTAAAATATTGCTTAAAAAAAGCTATTGAAGTTTTAATTATGAATAAAAATAACTTTTTTTTATTCTAACTTACATATAATTACAGATTCTAGTTCTATAAAGTAAGTATCCTGCTTCAGTTATAACGTCTAAACAGTACATAAAAGACAGTGAACCTGCATGGTTACCGTTCGATCTAGCTTTATAAGATATTGCTTCAATGTACTCTAATGAACCGCTGACTAATGCTAATTCAATGAAAGATATTTTTAAAGGTATCTCGTTTGTATTTTAGTATTTTTAAACAATTCTTTTAGTCATGTCTAGCTACGATAAATCTGTACAAAGGGCATTTTTGCGCGTTTTTACTTTATCGATTTTGTCGAGAGCTATTATTTAGTTGGAATCTTATAGGAACCGGTTTCCAAAGCATCTTCTTGAAAAACATCTGAAAACAAAATTAATAAATAAAAAAAGGTTGATGTACAGATCAATATCAGCGATCCAATGTTATAAAAATGTTTAAAAACATTAAAAAACAAAGGAAATATCTTTAAAAATTTCTTCCATAGGATAAGAATCAGTAAGTTTGTCTTTCCACGTGATTGAAATAGCCACTTAAGAGGAATTCCCAAAAGTTCTCCCCCCTAATCTTTTCCTACTATACATTTGAAACTTTCGTAAAATGTTCTAAACATATTGCTCTATGAGAAAATTAAATTAAAATAAAATTTTTACAATTTTCATTCAGATATAGCGAAATAAGCCAGATTTTAATCACATACATTTCGCATAATACGCATTTTGCTTTTTTGCAGAAGCTTCTTTAGTTAAATGTATGATGAATATAGTTTAATGAACATGTATCTTTTTAAATAAGTGATCCTGTGACCGTACGATCTATTAAAGCGCAACACTAATCACAGAAAAAACCCGGGTGATAATGTAAAGTCTATGGGGGCGTTCTTTTCAAATATTTCGCTCAAATTTTACTATTTTTACATGATTTTTTTTCATAGGATAGCTGAAGACGATCCAGAACCGGCCTAGTTTTTACTTTTCAATTTTTATTTCAGATTTTTTTTAATTACTTTAAATTTCAAAACCGGTTTAAATCGGCTCTGAAATTGAAATTATCATAATATAAAAAATATATAAGCAAAATCAAAAAAGTAGAAACTAGACCGGTTGTAGATCGTCCTCAGCTGTCCTATGCAAAAAAATTGCAAAAAAATTAAAATTTGAGAGAGACATTTGGAAAGAACGCTCCCATAGACTTTACATTATCATCCGGGTCTTTTCCTATGACTAGTGTTGCGCCTGAAGAATTATACCTGACAATATTCCACCCTGTTTTCATGACACTTGATATTCTATACAGCATTTCTCCCAGTCAAGCAGTCAGCATAACAGGTCTTCAGTATTTCCAATCAAGCTTTGCACTTCTTTTATTGATATTGAAAGTATAAAAGTTTGTGCTAAACAGACTCGTGTCTGAAATAGAAATCAGGACTTGTAGCTTTGTAGTGCGGTTTTAATAATCAAAGACAAGAAAATGAGACGTAGAAATGTGGTTTTCGGGACGTCAACATGAGAACTTCATTAGTATATTTGGTTCTATATATAATGATAGCTTTTTAAATTACATAAGATCTTCGGTAGGTGGCATGACGTTCTCTGATAGAATACTAACACTAGCACAAAAATATGAATGAAAATGTTCAGCGTATAAAGACTAAACAGCAAAGTTTTGGGTTCTATTTAGTCTTGTGTATTTTACATTTGCATTACATTCTTTGTATTACATTCTTTGTATTATTTTGTATTTGTATTACATTCTTTGTATTACTTTCTTTTTTCGCTGTAGCACATTCTCATTTTGGTGCAAGGAATTGTTCTTTCACAAGATAATGCACAGATAAATAGGGACTGTATAAAAATAAATAATAAAACAAATGAAAACATCTTTTTAGTACAATATACAGTAATGAGTACAATAGGTCTTCTGTAGATGGCATGGCGTCCTCTGATAGAATACTCATACGAGTATATAAATCTGAATCAAATGCTCTATGTATCAATGTCAAAGACTAAACTGATAAGTTTCATATTCTATTTTGCCCTATGCATTTTACATTCTTTGCGCTATTTTCTTTTTTTTACGCTGCAGCACATTCGCATTTCGGTTGAAGGAACTGTTCTTTCGCAAGGTAATGCATAGATAAATAGGGGCTGTTTTTAAAAAAAAAAACAATAAAACAAATGAAAAAAAATCTTAGTAATAATCGAAAATTGTCCCATAGAAAATTGAAAAGAGTCATTCGATCAGGAATTATATATTTTTATTTTTTTTGTCTATTAAGAAATTAATTCTATCATTATAAATTAATTATATTATTATAAACTTTGAGGTTCATGTCCATATAGATTTAATAACAAGATTTACACTAAAAATGTAAAAATTAGCATATCAATAAATTCTAATCTTCGAATTCAGGAGTGCACTACAAATTTTATATCCATATGAAAAAATTATTCTTGAATTAAAACACAAATGTAGATTTTATATTTATGAATAGAAATGGAAAATTGTTTATCAAAATAGAAAATTTTAAATTTTGTTTATTTTTGAACATGCAGCTTTTTTTCTTCTTCTTCGAATATACGTAAATGACAGATTTGTAATTTCTGTAATAATTTATTTTCTTCTTATAACTAAAAAATCAAACACTCAATATTTAATGTTCATTTCTATTTTTTATTGTAAAAATGTAAATAAAAAAAAATCAGTGTTATAAAAATAATTGTGTAATAAAGAAAAGGCAACTGTAAGTAATACAACTTTTTCAGCTTATAGATTTAAACATTTTTTTTCAATCAAATGTTTTCTTAAAAAAATAAATAAAAAAAGTATTGAAAATTATTAAATAAAATATTTACTGCTAGGAATTTAAACATTTTAAATGGTTTCAAAAACAAATTTTATTCTATAGTTTTACTTGAAAATATCCACATTTAAAAAAAAAGATTATATTAATAAATTGTACAATAATATCTTTTAAAATCTATAAATTCTCGGCCTGTTTATAAGCTATGCGTCTTTAAACACATTAAGGAATTTTAGTTTATGTAACACATTATACTGCAGATATAGAAACAATTTAAATATTTTAAATGACGTTAAATATTTAAAATATGTTGATAGTATAATGCAAATGCTCTGTCGTCTACGTTGTAATTTGCAGAGAATACATTCTAATGATATTGTAAGTCTCAAGAGAGACTAGAATGTTATAAATAACAATTTATCGTCTTAGTTGTTAAAAATAAAACAGTTTCAGTTGAAGCATGCTCCTATTTATAAATTATGAGAAAATAATAACTAAAACGCATATATTTTATAATAATGATTTCTTTAAATTTAGATAAGCGCATTTCTTAGAATTATTTAAATGTGTTGGCTAGATTTAAACCGAAATAAAAACATTCTTAAGGATTCTCGCTATTAAAAATCGCAAATGTATCACACATTACATAATGCACTTAAAATTAAATGGTCTTTAAAATATATATAAAAATATTTATTAAGATTCTTATTCAAATTTACTTTTATACATATTGTTTTATTTAATTAAATACTTAAATTAAGAAATATGATTTTTAGTGATATTTTGTTGCTCATTTGTTTTTATTCAAAAGGAATTTAAAGCAATAGCTATAGCACAATAACATTTCAAATATTTTTGTAAAAACCAAAAGCTAATTTTTTTTCTTATTTGAGTTTATAAACTCATCTGTAAATAACATGTTGTTTTACAAAATAAGCAACAAAATATGCATTAAAAAATGTAAGAAGAAATGAATTTAAAATTTTATCGTAAGACATTTTCATAGTATTTTGTTTTATATTGGTAATATTGATAGTTATAAGTACAAAAATAGAATCCTAATAGTATTTTAAAATAA
This sequence comes from Maratus speculifer, assembly GCA_964019185.1. Classification (NCBI taxonomy): domain Eukaryota; kingdom Metazoa; phylum Arthropoda; class Arachnida; order Araneae; family Salticidae; genus Maratus; species Maratus speculifer. The sequence goes on along the minus strand of OZ025289.1, from coordinate 207,494,891 downwards.
TATGGATATTATATATTAAACAAATAAATAGCTAAAAATGCACTATTTTCTATATCTATGTGTCTGTTTATAATAAATACAATTGTATAGAAAAAATTGGTAAATATATAAAAAATATCAGTAATAATACATATTACAGTGTTCCTAAAAATTACTGAATATATCTGAGATCAAATGGCGAGTAAATATTGACAGTTATTGAAACTAATGTATAAGGTCCGGAGTTTTTTCACTAAAATTGTTCACATTTTATTTCCAAATATCATTGATATATGGCGCGCTATACCATCGATGTAATTATCAATTTATCATCAATAGAAAATTAATTATCTCATATTTTAAAAATAGAATTATATGCATAAAACCGTACTTATTAAAAAAAACAAAATTGGTTTAAAGACTACTACGATTATATTTGTTTACTAATTCATATTTGAATTATCATATCTGTTATTCCTGCGTTATTATTTTAAATGGAATTTTTCTACAAAAAAAATAATGAAACAGAGAACAGTAAATTTGCAAAAAATATCAAAATAAAAAAATGCTGGAAAACGAGAAAAATAAGTATTGTAAAATAATATTTTTCGTATTACAAAGCACTAGTTTTATTCTGTGATTCAGATGGAATAATATTTTTTCTTTATCGTACAATGTAGTTCTATAAATTATTGTCTGTCAGGTATTTCATTTCATATGAGATATTCTAAAGAGAAATGTCATTTATAATAACAGGGAACTTCTTTTCTTCGAACTTGTTAAATTCAATTTTTAATGGGAGAATTTCTGGATACGTAAATTGGATTTCAAAAGATAGAATTGTCAGTGTTTTGGAGACATATTATAAAACTTTTAAAAAAATCTCAGAATATGAATTATAAAGGGAATGAGTAGATATGTTCAAGTGATTACAGTTAAATATAATGAAATTCAGAAAACATTTGATTATTTTCTTCAAATGTTTCTCTAATTTTCAGTTTAAAATATTTTTAGTTGCAAAAGTTTTACTAAAAGTAATTGAAGGATACTTATAAAAAAAATTAATTAAATCGCCACTACATTGTTTTGAGTTTTTATTAGTTGTTGTCTTTTCTATTAAATAAATATATGTATATGTAATTATGGAGTCATAAAAATTCACTTAAGAATTACTGACATTTTAATTTTTTTCCCCAAAAAGTTCATTTGTAAGACAACATAAATTAGCTTTCAAAAGAAAGAATTTTCAATGTTTTAAAGAAATATATTAAAACATTTTTATTTAACCATTAAAATGGTTCCTTTTTTACATGCAACAAATTAAAAATATAGGATAAACCCACTTATTTTAAATTAAAATATTCGTCATATATAGTATAAACATTTCTGCCATTAAACAAAATATGATTTATTAAATTTCTGCCAATTTAATAAGTCAGATTTAAGCACAAAGAAACCGAGTTATCATTCGTATAGTTGTCAAAAAATTTAATATTTTATATTTAATTAAAAAAATAGATTTTTATACATAAACCTGTACTTATTAAAGAAATAGAAGTAGGTTTAAAGACTAAGTACGATCATATTTGTTTACTAATTCATAATTGAATTATCAAATTTGTTATCCATGCGTTATTATTTTAAATGGAATTTTTACTGCAAAAAAATAATGAAACGGAGAACAGTTAATTTACAAAAATATCAAAATAAAAAAGTGTTGGAAAACCAGAAAAATAAATATTGTAAAATTACATTTTTTGTATTACAAGGCGCTACTTTCATTCTACGATTCAGATGGAATAATAATTTTTCTTTATCGTACAATGTAGTTCTATAAATTATTCTGTGTCAGATATTTCATTTAATATGAGATATTCTAAAGAGAAATGTCATTTATAAAAACAGGGAACTTCTTTTCTTCGAACTTGTTAAATTCAATTTTTAATTGGAGAATTTCTAGATACGTAAATTGGATTTCAAAAGATAGAATTGTCAGTGTCGTGCAGACATATTATAAAACTTTTATTTTATTTTAAAAAAATCTTGGAATATGAAACATAAAGGGAATGAGTAGATATGTTCAAGTGATTACAGTTAAATATAATGAAATTCAGAAAAATTTTGATTTTTTTTTTCTTCAAATGTTCCCTTAATTTTCCATAATAAATATTTTCAGTTGCAAAAGTTTTACTGAAAAATAATTAAAAGGTAATTGTAAATATTATTTTTCATAGCTCACTACTGAAATATTTTGAGTTTTAATTTTGTTATTTGTTGTATTTTTCATAAAACAAGTATGGAGTTAGTATATGTATATAAGTGTATATAAATATGGAGTCATAAAAATCCACTCAAGAATCATTTTTTACGAAAAGTTCTCGTTTAAAAGACTACATAAATTGGATTTCAAAATATAGAACTTTCAGCGTTTTAAAGACATACTATAAAACTTTATTATTATTATTAATGATAAATATATATGTGCTTGTGTGTGTGTGTGTATGTGTGTGTCTGTCTGTGTGTGTATGTATGTGTGAAAATACGGAGTCATAAAATTCGATTATAAATTACTTAAGTTTCCTTGGTAAGCTCATTTGAGAGACCATTTGTTTTGAATCAAGGGTTCGAACCTGGTCTGGATAGTTTTCACTCTATGAGAGTTAATAGTCGAAGAGTCAAAAGCACAAAACACTAAGGTATCGAGCACAAGAATAACAAACCTTTATTTTAGGGGAGAATAGAAATAGGGGAATCTAATGATCCATCCCTACTGGAAGTGAAGTTGTGCATAAGCCAAAAGTATTCAAAGTAAAGCCATTAGTATTCATCATACTTTTGCGTGCACCTATAATATCACATGTAATCATGGTAAATTTACGTTAATTACGAAACTACATTTCAAATTTGACGATGAGAATTAGCAAAGATTGTAAAACATAAGTTTTAAAAAAAGGAAGGGGAAGTAAATAAGACCAGAAATATTGCTTAATCATCCAAATAATCCAATGTATATATATTTCTTTTTAACTCAAAATGAATATGTCTATTTACGTTTCAAAATCTTATTTAAAAGTTTGCATTAAAAATTAATGTCTTATTATTTCTGTAAAAAAAAAATTCAATTTTTTAAAGATAAAATAATGACCTTATTTTTATTTATTTACTAATATTGAAAACCAATTATTTAAACACATAATAAATCAAGAAAAGAAAAACTTTAAAAAAATCCTGTCAGCTTTGCCTATAGGCGGAGGTAGATTTCCAAGATAAGTGCTCATTTTTACAACAGGAAATACAATTTGTTTAGATGTAAACCCACTTTTACAATTTTATTTAGCCGCTTTTGAAGAATTTTTAATTTCATTTTTTTATAAGAGCTGAATTTATCAGAAACATCTTAAGCGAAATTCAACTTAAAATGCCCACTTTGACAGCATTTTAAAATATATATTCTGACTTTATGAAAAAATAGACTATTATGACACATTATATAGTTTTTAAATAAAAGAAATTGACAATCGAATGCGTTTGAAAGCAAAGTTGAATTTCAAAATGAGTCAAAAAATGAGCAACTTGCTAATTGAATAAATCCTCAATTCTTCAATCACGTTCGCTTAAGAAAATTCTCTTCAAAATGCTCATTTTGGACAGAATATTTTTTAAAGACATTCTGACATCAGAAAACTGGCCTATATGGCACATTATACAGTTCCTAAATAATAGAACCTACCAATTTGATGCTTTTGAAAGCAAACATGGATTTAAAAATGAGTCAGAAAATAAGTAATTTGTTACTTGAATAATTCCTCAATTTTTCAATTGCGATCGCTTCGGGAAATTCTTTTCAAGCTGCTTATTTTGACAGGATATTTTATATAGTCTGCCTTTATCAAAAAATGACTAATACGTCACATTATTCTGTTCCTAAATAAGGGAAGCTGTCAAATGGATGCGTTTGAGAACAAAAATGGGTTTAAAAATGAATCAAAAATAAGTTGTTTGTACTTTCAGTACTTCCTCCATTTTTCAATCATGATCGCTTCAGGAAATTCTGTTCAAAATGGGTATTTATATAGCATTTTTTTAAAAATATAATCTATCTTTATCAAAAAAAAATGCTAATGCATCACATTATTTAGTTCCCAAATAAAAGAAGTGGCATTTGGATGCTTTCAAAATCAAAAATTATTTTTAAAATAAGTCATTATATAATCAGAATATGAGTTTTTTCTTCAACTCCTATTTTTTTTTTTTATTTTAGCTAAATGGATTGGTCCTAATGTAAATGTAAATGTAAATGTAAAAGCAATAGATATTATTAAGAAAATGTAAAATAAATTTAATCCGATTCGATCGACCCCTCTTTTTGTACACATTTTTATTTTATTTTATTTTATTTTATTTTTTAGTAAGAGTAGGTTATACCAAAAAATTTGTCAATACAAAAGTTTTAGAAAATATTAAGAAAATTTATGAAAAAACTATTTGGTTTTGTTTATTTTGTGTCTGCCGATTATCTACTCGAGGGATATAGGCCCTTCGTGGAAAAGTTTAATTATATATTATATTTTGCGAATTGTTGGAGTTATGAATTTTTTTCCCAAACACCCATTTTTTTCGCCCATTGAGCCTATTTTTAATTATAGAAAAGATCTGTTATTCATGAACTTTTGGCCCATTTTTTAGAAGTAATATAAACTTTAAACTGACTCAATACCTATTTTCGTTAAGAAGTTATGGGTTTTTTTCTGTTTTCACGTAAACCTTCTCTATTTCCATCCTCTTGGTCCAATTTTGTCATTAATGAACTTGACCGAAATTTTATACCATTTGGTTTCCGGTAAAAGCTTGAAGAAGATCCGAGCAGAATTATAGAAGTTATACTGTCCAGAAAATAGTGACACACACACACATGTATGTATGCATGTATATATACATATATATAGATAGATAGATAGATAGATAAAGTATTTACCGATGGTAGTTTTGGGAATCTAGGATTATCGGTGGGGATCTTTGGGATTGGTGTAGATCTGTTAAAATTTTTCAGAAATTCCAAAATAGCAGTGATCGTAATAGTGAATTCGTATTTCATACGAATTCTACCTAAAAATATTTAACTTTATACTAAAGAAAGATCATAAGAAGATATAAGCTCAACTGCAGAAATATTCTTCATGTGTGAATTTCTACCCATTGACACTATACGCATTACGATTGTCATGACAAAAGAAGGATGGTCCAATAGTTATTGTCCCTTGTGTATTTAAAATATTTGTGCTACAATGGGTTGATGTGGAATCTGAAAACCTTGATGTCTTAGATGCTTATATGCTCAGTTTCATAATCGTAGCTGATATATCAATATATTTTAGAAAAAAGGTGAAAGTAGGGAAATGGGGGGGGGGGATTATCGTTTGGAGCTTATAGTAGTAGATTTGGGACAGTGGATGAGACTTGGCTATTGTCCTTTGTGTTCAAGATCATAGTTATGTAACCACATTACTTTCATTGTCACATATCTAGTCCTGTAAATTCCAAACCAGCCGTTTCCTCTCACCCCACTCTTTAAAACTCTTTAATAATTTACCACTCTCTCTATATATTAATATGGGAGCTACAGTTTTGAAATTGACCATAAAGGCATCTAAAAAATCGGGCTTACATGTTCCACATCAATCATAGCAGAACAAATTTTCTCTATACACTAGGGGTAATTATTATTGAAAAGCCCACGTATTATTACTCTCAATGAGAATGCCCAGTCTTTTATGTTTATCTTTGTTTTAAAATAAATGGTTATATTCCTGCCTCCATATGAACGAATCGCAAGAGGTAAAAAATACGATTGTATTGCTTTTAATGATCCTCAAAGTTTTATTGAATACATTAATTGGTATTTTTCATATAAAAAATGGTTTCTTGTATTGTTATTAGTAACTCTAAAAATATACTTGAATTGTTAAAAAAAAACCTGTTAAATGTGAAAACTAATCTGTTAAATATAAAAGAAATCTGCTAACCTGTCGGCACACGCACTGAGACAATCCTAATCACGACAAACCCATTTTTTCTTAGAAAAGTATGATAATTTTTTTAGGCCACATCTGACCTACCTAGTACCTGTCAAGGTCAAGATCTTGAAAGGGTCAGTATAGAAATGTTTCCCTTTTCTTTTTCTTTTTTTTAACTAGGAGAGGAGAAATAAACCTCTAGGTATCAAATAATCCTACGTATGTGCAAACGATTCACTTCCATATATCAATTTTATATGAAACTAGCTGAGCCGACCGGCGTTGCCCGGCCCCGTAATTATGTTCTAAAACAAACCTGAAATTTGTATTGCAAAATGTCATAAAAAGATCCAATCTCGTATCGAATCCCCGCTGCCTATGGTACCGTTTATCAATAGTTTTGCTGGCACGGCAAGAAAAAAAGGTGGGGGTTCTGGAATATTTTAGTTTCACATTCCACCATCAGGGGGCGGGGCAAACTCAACAAAACTGTTTCTGGACTTAAGAAAGATATTTAATGAAATTATTATTCGAAAATATGGATAAGTACTTTTAAAATTTTATATTAAATAAGTATTTGTCTCTGGGCTCTGAAAAATCCGCATCTAAAACGGTACGGTTTTAAATATTTGATCACGTTCGTCCAAAAATAATTATTGCCTCCCCTACCCATAATTGGACATCCCCTACTCTTTAAAATCTATATTAGTGTTAAAATCTGTCTGAAGGTTTTATATTAAATAAGTAATATTAATCCCTGGGCTTAGTGAAAAGTCCGCATTTGAAATGGTAGAATTTTAAATATTTGATGCTCCCTCTAGTAAAAATCCCCCCGTCCAAAATTTGATGCTCACTGCTCTTTAAAATATTTACTATCTGTTATAACTTTTTTGAAAACTAACTTTTGTGATTTAAAAAAAAAAAAAAAATTAATTAATTCGCGTTTCAGCATTTCTTTTCTTTTTTTAATAATTGCTAAAAAGTTTTAAAAATTATTTTATTATAAAAATTAATATAATATAATTAATATAATACTTTTATATCAAGTCGGACTAAAAGATTTATTAAAAGATTATTATTATTATTATTATTATTATTTTGGTTGCATAGTTACGATTTTCATATGTGTTTCAGTGATTGTCATGTGTCTAGGGTGTCAGGTAACTTTTAATTTCTCAAATTGCTTTTGATCCGTTTATCCGGTGTTTTATTTTGATCCTTTTAAGCGGCGACTATAGCTTATGTGAACCGGAAATAGTGTAGCTTTCCAACTGTGAAAGAATTTTTCAAATCCGTGAAAGAGTTTCGAAGCCTATTCAATTCAAACAAACAAACAATCAAATTTTTCCTCTTTATAATATTAGTATAGATAACATGCAATAAACAAATTAAAATAATTAAAATATTTTTAATGAAGCAGAAAGAAAAGCGCTACTTGTAAATATTGATGAAAGATTATGAAATGTAATTAATGTCCATTTTGTGAAATAATCCATATTGTAAGGGTTAAAACCGATCATTTACATATTCTCTATGAAAAAACGAGGTTTTTAAAGAAATTGCTACAAAATCAGAAAAAAATAAATATATAAACAATGTTTTTTTTTTCATAAAAGAAGTAGTACTAATTTATTTTACAATGCAGAATAGTATGTTTGTTTTTAAAACATATTTAGCCAAAAATATAATGGGATTTAAAATAGGATGAGATTAACTTGATGAGTGTGCTAATGTTATAAATGTACGCAGATGTTCTCACTTCTTAAATGTAAAAACAAATCTATTAAATGTAAAAAAAATAATCTATTAATAGGTTTTTAATTTAAAAAGTAATTGTTTTTATTTACATTCAGTAAATTAAGAAGCCACGGGCTATCCGTTAGTATTTAAAATTCTCTTTTACATTTAAAACAACGCACGTCTTCTTATTTGTTTTAATATTTCATACTGGTAAAAAAAGGAAAAAAAGAAAAAAAAGAAACATCTGTTATTTATTTAAGAACATGGCACATGTTACCGATATTTAACAAATGTTAGATTAAATAAAACTAAATCGTAAAAAAAAGAGTAAAAAATGTGATTGCATGGGCATCGATCATAATAAAAAAATTGTCTTTCCTTTGTAACTTATTATTCTGTATCTAACTCAAGATAAGTTTTAAATGTATATACTTCCTTTAATTATTTCTCACAGCACGTGTTTTGTATTAGAAAAAAAAACGAATTTTCAAACGTATTTAGTGTTTTTTCTTTCTTTTATGTTCGACAATAATTTAATCCTGAAAACATAAAAAAGAACTAACAAGGTAGATGAAACTTAAAAGTTAGAAAAAAATATAAACTGCAACAAAAGTATAGTAAAATTAAGTACAAAATGATAATCAAATATCTCACAAAAAAGAAAAAAAATCCCTGCCGTTTTAGAATGCCAATTTAAGGCCCCTGTCCCTGCCCGCGAAGATGCTCGCGAGCTACTGCTATTTCTATGGGGAAGCATTTTTCTAATAACTCTTTCGCATTTTAATATTTTTTTCTTGCATTGGATAGCCGAGGTACCTCTCAAGATTGCGCGTTGATTACTTTTTCGATTTTGGTCGCAGATATTTTTGTAAGATTTCACTTTCGAAACCGGTTCTGAAAGAGAAACTAACTTTATAAAAAAAAAAATATCCGCTACCAAAATCGAAAAATTAATCAACGAGCGATCTTGTGAGCGACCTCGGCTATCCAATGCAAAAAAATTAATTAATTAATTAATTAAAAATAAATATTTACAAATGTCAAAATGTGAAAGAGTTATTAGGAAAATCATTCCATATAGGAATAGCATTAGCTCGTGAACATCTTCGAGGGCAGGGACAGAGACGCTTTAGAGTAAAGTTGAACTTAAGAAGGAATCATAAAATAAGCAAATTGTTAATTGAATACATCCTCAATTCTTCAATCAAGATGGTTTTGAGAAATTCTGTTCAAAGCACCCACTTTGATCCTAAATGATGATAAAAAAAATATCACAATAAATAAATAAATAAATTCTTATTCGCTCGAAATACAGGCGGAGTATGATTTTGAAGTTAAGGACTCATTTCACGAACAAAAAGTATAATATCATGATAGATAAATCCATTTTAACAACTTTATTTGGTCGCTTTTGAAGAATTTTTTTTTTTATTTTATTATATTTTATTGTATTTTGTAAAGGAAAATTTGGTTCAAAATATTTATTCTGACAGCATTTTCTGAAATATATTCTGTCTCTATCAAAAAAACTTGCACATACGGCACATTATATAAATTCGAAGTAAGAGAATTTGCCAAATGAATACGTTTGAGAGAAAATATGTACATAAAATTGAGTTAAAATATACGCAATTTGGATTTGAGTACACCCTAAATACCATTTTTTCTTCAACTCTTACATTTGTCTAATTTGAATTTGCTTTAAGAAATGCTCCTATTAAAAACTTGTCGCTATAAAAGTTGTAGATATTCTTGACAAGTTGCATAATACATTCAATCGAATTATATAACTTAAAAATTGACGAAGTAATTGATTTTTTCTTTTTCCCTCGCCCTCTTTTGTTTTTTATTTTTTTTTTATGCGATAACAGTTGCTTCTATCAAAAACTTGTGAGTACAAAAGTTTTGGATAATATTATGAAAATTGATAATAAATTTAACTGTGTTTGATATCATGAGATATAACGAAATTTTGAATTTTTTCCTGTCAAAAATCCTATTTTTTTTTTATTTATTCTATTTTTTCGCTCCTTGAGCCCATTTTTAATTTTATCAAAAGTCTGTCGTGCATAAAATTGTGGCCCATTTTTTAGACGTAATATAAACTTTAAACTGATTCGATATATATTTTAACTAAGAAGTTATTAGATTCTTTCGATTATCACAAAAACTTTCTCTATTTCCACACATCCCCCGCTTGGCCAGATTTTACCAATTAATGAATTTGATCGAGATTTTATGCTCCTTGACTTTATGTGTCAAATTGTAAGAGTTTTAAGCAGACTTATAGCAGTTATTGTGTCCATAAAAAAGCAATAAATATACATACATGCATATAAAGTTTTTTACTGGCGGTAGTTTTGGTCTCTACGGTTCATGATCGGTGTAGATAAGCAAAAAGTTTTCAGAAATTCCAACATAGGGGAGACCGCAATAAGTAGTACTCGATACAAAATCTACTTAAAAAAATAATAAAGAATTAAAAAAAAAATAAACTTGTAATGTTGTAAAAAATAATTTGCAAAGAAATAATAAGATTTTGCTATACTTGTGTTAATTGAGCATCACTATTCCGAAACATTATTTGTCTTATTTAACTGCAGAAAAATCTTTAAAATTCTGCTATTAATTAAGCAAAGAATGGTGGAACTGAAATTTAACGGCATCTGAAAACTTGATAAATAAACTTTTTTTTTTCAAATAATACTAAATTATATTTTTCTCTAAGTATAATTTCATTAATTTAGATCAGTAAACCGTATTCTTTGAAAAACAAAGCAGATCATTTGAATGAGGAAAAGAAAGACGTTGTTATAACTTGATTTTAAATTACTCAATGCGACAGATTTATTCACTATCAATTACAATTTCTTCCTACATTTTTTATGTATTCTTTTTATAAAAAAATTATATTTATAAAATAAATTTGCACATAACCCAGTAATTAAACAAGTACCAAATAAAAAATCAGAAAATATTATGTATCAAACATAGATTTTTAAAGACTTTCCAATATTTTCAGAAAACTTTATAGGAACTTCACTGTTTAAAACTGTGTAACCATATTTCAGGAACAGCTAGATACATATCAGTCTATAGCCGGATATATACACATATTATTGCAACTTTATACGTGATTCATAAGTCGGGATATATATTACATAGAGTTCTAACATTATATTAACTTCAATACGTATAATAAATTGGACAATTCATATTCAGCAATTTCTGACAATAAACAGAATTACACTTGAACTACTTTGTACAGTCCTGTATATTTTCTATAGATTTTTATAAGGCTCTTAAAACTAAACTGAATTTGGTTTATGGAAAAATGCACTACAGAACTAAAGTTTAGTTTCACAGCAAGTCATCCGAAAATTACTATAAATGTAGTTCTATGAATAGCAATATAATGAATTTATACCTTTTACAAAAATCTTGTATTGTATTAAATTTAGTTCTGCTAAAATATACATAATACAATTATAAACATCTTTAAGTAATCCACAACAATATAATAATGCCTGAAAATGTTTTGAGTAGTCCTGTTTATGTTTTTGATAACATACACACATTACGTAATAAGTAACAATTAGGTTAACTATATACCGGGTGTCCAGTAAATAACTGACCCATTTTGAACTTAAATAACAAATAAACGGTTTGAGATAATAATGCACGGTTTGCGGTATTGTTATTAGAAAATCAATAAATTTTTAAACATGTACTTTGTTAATATAGTTCAAATTTCGGAAAAAAATATCGAGCTGGCGGTAACAGGCTGTTTGAATACAGACATGACTCTAATTTCCAAAAATGTGAGATTTTCGGTTGAACCTGAATCTATGTGTTGTCGAATCTGAATCTATATGTTGAATCGACTCTCTAATCAGCTTCAAAAATAGGGTACGTTGGTTGGAAAGTGATTTAAAATAATATTTGTGATTGAACCATCTGTATTATATTTCCCCTCTTTTTCCCCTCTTCAGTCTTGAGACTGAGATATTATTTTAAATAATATTATATTACATTAACAAAGTGCATATTTTGAAATTTATTTATATTATAATAACAATACAGCAAGCCGCGCATTTTTATCTCAAACAGTTTTTTTTTTTTTTTTTTGTTATTTACATTCAAAATGGGTCAGTCATTTACTGGACACCCGGTAATTGCATAACACATCTGAAAAAGAAACACAAGCTTTAATTGTTCGTAATCAGTATTGTAACCGTTACCTTTTGTATGCTATTATAAATGAAGCGAACTGTTATGTACGCAGTATTGTAAGCATGAGCAACGCGTTTAAATTTCCTTATGCTTAAGATAAAGTAAAAATAAGGATACAGTCTAAGTCAAATTGGTCAAATTATCAATTTTTTTTATATTAAACGAAATCCCGTTTTTTTATTTAAATAAAAATGACATCTCATTTTTACTCAGGTAATAATTATATCACGAGATATTGTACATTTTATTAATACAGCCAGCGCCATTTTCCACAAAACAGATTTTTCAACATGTTGATATTTCTTCATTTTCATATTTTCAAAATATTAAGGTTTTCTTTGTAGAGGTAGAAATGTAAAACTATTTCTACATGTTCTTTATTATACATGTGATAAACAGCTTATAGAATAGGGTTGATTGAAAAAAAAAGAAATATTTATAATCGAAACGTAATAGCGCGAAAAAATACCTTTTGTAATAGAAAATACGTTTATATAATATTACATTTTTCGCTTAATATCTTTTACTGTAATATACGAAAAATGACAAAAACATGTTTTTTTTCTTTTTTTATTATCCAAATATAGTAATACATTTTCTAATAGAACGCAATATTTACGTAATATGAGCCAAAATGTCTGAAAATATTTAAAAATTTCACCTTTTATACTTTTTGCAATATTTCTTCATTTTTTGCGTTTATAATAGACTGCAGAAAGCATTTTCTATAGGCTATTTTATTCTAAGCTCTAAAAATAGAACTCTCTGCTTGGTTTAAACGGGGGCAAAGTTTTATCATCACAAATCCAAAGAAGAATCAGAATATGTTAGGAACTATGTAGATAACTGAACCAAATGATTTCTATAAGCATTCGATTTCATATAATTTCACAGTTCAAACGAGATGAATATTGTAAAACTTCTTAAAGACAAAATACGAAAATTCATTTAAAAAAAGATAAAAGTTTTAATAACTATGAAATATTCCTGTTTCCTTAGCTGTAATGATAAATTTTGACAGACAAGAACTTTTCAAAGGTTTTGCATATTTACTATATTGTCAATGTCATAATGTTCATTTCAAATTTTAAAATTATTAATGTCTGTTTAAGTGGGACATAGATACATTTTAAAATATATTTCTTTTACTGAAGTAAAATTTTGAAACTTTTCTGTGATAATTAACGATATAAATATTTTTAAAACAAATTCACATGGTAAAAAAAATTTTTTAAAAATATGGTAAATTAAAATCGTTATAACCCGAAAGGTTATTCATAGAATTTCATTTATAAATTTTAGTTTTAATAGAGAATTTTGAAAAATATTAATGTAAAAAAATAATAATAATAACTTTTTTACAGAAAATGCGAAAAACAATTGATGTAACTATAAAAAAGTCTTATTAAAAAAAAATTCAAATTTTCTGAATCCAAATTAAAGTAAAGCAATTGAAAAATATATGCTGAAAGTTTGAATCATATATGTTTAACGATTCTTGAAATATAACAATTTTAACAAGACAAATGGTTAAAAATGTTATCATGAAGAATAAAGGCATTTTTCCAAGAAATCGTTTCCATGACAAACATTGCTTAAAAGCTAGATTTTGAGAAAAAAATAGCAAAAAAAAAAAAAAAAAAATCCTGCTCCAATTAATCGAGAAATATGATTTAAACGTGATTTTACGAAGAAAAAAACCAGAGAAATTATTAATGCAATAATATTTTTAAAGACAATTTGAAGATTTCTGTGTCCCGAACTTCTTTAACGGCATAAAATGGTCGTTTTACTGCTCAGTTCAGTTTTATGTGGGTTAAGCATGCGCTTCACTAGTTTAATATTTTTCGTGTTTTTTTTTTCTTTGTTTGGTTTCAGATGAAAATACCCCGCAAATCTCGAAACACTAAATACTGTCAAGAATTTAATTTAAACAACTTCAAACATTATATTTTTCAATATATATTCAGAAATTTATTTTAGTTTTAAATATGCCTTTTTCAGGTAAAAAAATATATACTACCTTTTTTCTATATAATAAAGAAGAAAAAAGTAACACCGAAAACATCAATGTTTCATCAAGGGAATAAAAGATAAGAAGGTTAAATAAAAGGTAACAGAAAAATATTCAAAATATTTTACTTTGTCATATTTTTTTTACACAATTTATGCATTAGTGAACCTTCCCCCCCCCTAAAAACAAACTCAATAATATTTCTTTCAGTTACACATTTTCTTCTATTTAAATAATAAACTTAAGAAATCTATTAAAAAAATAAGTTTTTTTTGGCTTTTTTTTATTTCATCAAATTAAATGAAAGCTTATTTAATAAATTATTGTTATGTTTCTGATTAAAAAGAGAAAAAGTATCATTTCATATTAACGGGAACACAAAGATTTTTTTTAAATCCTTCCATATAATAAATCATAGCTATTTTAATTTGATAATTTATCATTACACTTTTTACTATTTTTTTTTCAGAAAAAAGTAGAAATCGCTCCATATGAAAAGTATTCCCTGAAAAAAAATGCAAAAAGAAAATTTATCTTTGAATGCACAATTTCGACATCCAAGTTTTTGTTATTTACACTGAAAAAATATAAAACAGTATAACTGAAACAAAAATAGTTAAACTGTTTTTTATCAATGTGATAAATACGGCAAAAAATAAAACTTACGATGCATAATAAATAAACAATTGCACCGATTTCCTTGATATATGTACTTTTAATTCTCGAATAATAGTTATTTATATTTAAAAGCAAAATATACTGTAATATGTAAAAAGTTTTTAAAATGACGTTCAGTTTAATCGAATCCATTATTTTCATTTATTACAGTTTCATTCTTTCCTCGCCGCTTTTATAAATTCTATAAGATTCTATTTCTTTTTTACAATGACATAGATGATTAAAATATATGTCGGTTTTATTGCCCAGTAAAATTCAAATTTTATAAATTTTATTGAACTTTATTAAACATTTAATTTCTCATTGATTTAAAGTTTTAAATGTACTTTATTAAACAACTAGAAATTTTTAAATGAAGAATCGTATTTACAATCACAATACTAAAGTTGTTGTTACAAAGTTGTTTGAAATGAATGTGCATGTATTTCATATACATTATCCTTAAAGAAGTATTATGAAAATTCTGATATTGGGTATACGAATAAAGAAAATCAAGTAAATTACTATGGTATAATAATCTATTGTGTTATATATTTTGCGATGCAACTCTAGTAACGATTAATGCTTAAATTTATGCAGTGTTGATAGAGTATAATTATACATACAGTCACAGCTCAAACCCTTGGAGCGAAAGAAAGAATCACACTTCGTCATTATTAAAGCTCTCTTTCTCGTCAAACCTGCTATTTAATCTATCAGAAAATATCTTTACTTTACTTTATCAATATATATATTTTGGAAAGAATAAACACATTCTATGATAAAAAAAAAATTAAAAATTAATTAGATTTGTAATATAAGATTTTGAAGAACATCCCTAATTCATAAACATTTTATAGTCTAATATTTAAAAAAAAATGTTACAAACTTAAATGTTATTATTATTTTTTTTAGTAAAATATTTATATTACTTAAAGTGTTAAAAATATATTTAAAAAATCATTTCTTAAAAGATTCGGTTCCAATTAAGATAAAAACTTTAATAATAACATTAAAATAAAAATCGTCTCACTTTGAAAACTACAGACATGCGACAATCAGATGTACAAAAAACACGCGCTCGCGCTCGTACAGTTAAAAGTTAAACTAAAAATCTAAAATTATTTTTCAATAGGGGTTTTGGTTTCAAAACCACATTGCAAACTTCATGTTTTTCTGTGTATCTCATTGTCGCTTTGCATTTGTACTGACCATGAGACATTTTTTTTATTATGATAATTGTTATTATCTTTATTAGATAATAACATAATAACATAGAAAATAACACCTTTATTAGATATTAACATATCATGTATCTGTTAGACATGACAAAAATGATTTCTTTTTAAAATATTTTGTAACACCTTTCTTTAATAATAGAAAATGTTATATTGAAAAACATTCTAGGTTTATTTAACTCAAAAAATTAATGATACTGTCAATATTTGTACGTTTATAAATTTTATGTAAATATTATGTTCTGCATTTCAACGGCCCGTCCCTAACACGTTTTAATCCAATTTCCGTTGACCCAGATGTGAAAGAATATTAATCCATATTTTAATTCACTTATAACTATTTTTCTACGTCTTCTAACATCAATCTTAATTCTTTTTTATTAAAAATAACCTGTATAAGCTTCTTAATATTCAAATACGTATTTAAAAAAAATAGAAAACCTATAGTAAATCTTATTAAAAAATCGGATCAACCTTAATTCAAAAATTCAACCCGTACCCAAATCACAATGAATAAAATTAGAATCAGTCTGATCCGACACAAACATCGCATCGAGACATTTTATAATCAGGTTATCTAACCGGATGTAGTTTATTACCATAGAAATTCCAAATCATTTACAATTCATAATCACAAAAATCCCATTATTTTTTCTGAAATGCGCCACAATACTTACACTGAATTAAAACTGCGAATTACTTTAAGCTCATCCCCACCGTGATGTTTGGTACACGTCAAAAAATATAGGAAACTTTATTTTTTCCAAATCTGGGATCATGTTGAGAAGCAATTTCTTACACTTTCTTATGATGAGAATCTGAATTAAAGGGAGTGCTGGTAATTAAATTAATTATTAAAACTGAACTTGACACAGAAACGATGAGATGTAGAAGCAGTTAACAGCAAACATATGAATATATAAAACAAAGTTTTAATTTATCTTCTATTTTTTCCTTTTTAAAACTATCTTTAAATCACTGAATTCCAATCTCTAAAGTCCATTCTTATTGATCTCAATTAGCATTCCTCTGTAGGAATATATATATATATATATATATATTTATAAGGCTTTTAACTGTGTCATCGATCTTTTCATTGCTACTGAAGAAAGTGCAACCAATTTCATATTTATTTTATTTTTCATTACAGCTATAAATCTTTTAAGAAATATGATTCAAAATTACTGAAAAGAATTGAGTAAAATTCTATTTTGTTTTCTATTAGTGAAATTTTTCGTAAATCTATATTGACGTAAGCTTATGTAATTTTTAAAATTTTTTATCCTTTCTTCTTTCTATTTTTTTTAATTTTATTTATCAACCTGTTTAGAAGAAGACATGTGAAACACTGTTTGAAATATTCTAATGACATAGATTTTCATATACATTAAAAAATATGACAGAAACGATTTGATAAAAGAAATATGTGAACCCTGTTCTAAAACATATTTTTTTTTAATTTAAAATATATGGATAATTTATTTAAAAAAACTACATTATTGTAATAACCTTAAATAGATTAAGTGCTTTTTAATTTCATTAATTTTTCATTTTAAAAAGCGGATTATCCAAGTAATCTACCAATTTTAAAAACTTCATTTATGAATACCAATTATAATTAAATATCATAAAATAGTAATTGAAGTTTAACATAGAAAAAAATCTATACTATCATTATAAAACAATTTACATGAATATGTGGAGTAAGAAAAGCCTCTCATTAAAATGGTTTTATGTATATTTAAACAAAAAAGAAATTGCGCAATAAAACCACACAAATTTTAAACTAACAGTGATCTTTTCACACTACAATATAATTAAATTGGATATTTTTCAATTATCTGAAAAGCGACTTGCTGACACAATATCACATGCCATTGATTAGCGTAAGATTTCAGAGATGTTGAGACTTGAGAAAGATTTATAGAAATATTTTTTAAACATATTATGCGTAAAATGTTAAACATTTGCTACAAATTGTCCAGTCTTTGAGTGCTTTTTCAGCTTACGTTTACAAAACCGTAATTTAACTATATTCTGACAATATAGCAGCTAAGATTCAGTTATCAGAAATAAGTTATAGTTGTTAGAAATAGTCGCAGTTTAATAACGGCTATGTAACCGTTTCTAAAAAACGAAAAACTAAACAGTTTGCTACGGAACAGCTTTTAACAGTGCAGTTGGATAGATTATTGATAACTCATTCTTATCGAAACATGGATAATAAGGATAAATTGAAGAAGAATTTAGGATTCCAGATAGTAATTTGATATATAAACAAATTTCTTAATCATCCCATTTTATGGATACATACATTCTTACATCAAACATTCAGTAAATGTGCACAATATTTTTAAAGTACACAGTAAAAATTGAAGACCCAAATTGGGTTGAATGATTTCTGGGTATAGTAATTTAACTGAAATGGTACAGTAAGGATTCCAAAATGGTAGAGTATTGTTCCCAAAATAGAAAACCCAAAATGGTTCAAAGCAGAGCAGACCTTTATTAACATGAAATTAATCAAAACAAATTAATCAAATTTCTGAGTTATAATGTATATATATCTAAGATATTTTAATTGTTTTAATGTCATTAAAAATCAGACTTATTTAAAAGGATTTTGTGCTACAAACTGAACTTTCCTAATTGGAACAATGCTGTACCCAAAAATCTTTCAACCCAATTTGGGTATTTTGTTTTTACAGTGTAAACATAAGCTATATGTAGTCTTATTAAAATGTTTAATTTGTTCAGTAGGTTTTTTTTAATGGCAACTGAAATATAAATTTCTATTTAATATAATACGCAAAAAATTTAATGCATCAATTAACGAAAAAATTATGCGTGATAAAACTAATTTATTTTGTAATGAAACGAACGAGTGGAGGATAAATAACGGAAAAGATTCGAATAAATATTACTTATAAGATTAACTCAAAATCAAATTGAATTTAAGCTGTTTTCCTCAAGAGACTACTGTTAGCAGAAGACTTTCATTTCTGATAATTGCTTAATAATTGCTAAAATCTTGTAATTTGCTATTAAAATATAAATTGTAGCTATTTAAATGGATGATATTTAATTACGTTCGTATAATTGTGCTAACCCTTTTAATATTTGTAGAGATTCTCAAACGGATACCATAATTTAAATTACCATAAGTAATTTTATCCTAGAGTTTAATAAAAACCAAGAGACACTAAACTAAAATATGTGTTTTAAAATGTGCATTTTAGTCGATATAAAAACGATTACTAACAATGAAAGTTTAGGTTTGATATAAGTGATTAAGTTAAATTTCAAGCATTATGAATATAGCCACATTAAAAAAAATAATAATAACACCTTACAGAAGTACCATTAAAAAATACTTTTATAAATTTTTCGAAGTATTTTTATATTTTATGTTTGATAAATCGTGATATAACATCAGTAAAATATTGGGGAAAAGTTTTTTCTGTGTTTCTAAAAAATATTGTGATATATTTGCGTATCTGTTTTAATTAATAATAAAAGTACGTACTACGAGTAAAATGTAACACGAAACAGCAGATTTTTATACAAATAAGTTTTAAAATATTTTATCCTACATATTTTTAAATTAAATCTCACCTCAGTAAATCACATTCAATATAAAAATATTTCGAATATAAAATGAAACATTGACTTGTGTAGATGCATTTTAATTAAAAATATTCCTCTTTTGTCAACAATGTTTATTTTAATTTTCTAAAAGTTATTTGATAAAAAATTAGATATAAGTAAACTTTTACGTAAAAATCAACGTAGGCACTTTAGTAAAGAATCTAGAATAAAATAAAATTTGAAATTTAATTTAAAAATAAATTTATAAAGTTTTAAAGTAATGGTTATAAAATGTACTTTCTTGATTTTTTTTTTTTTTTTTTTTTTTTTTTTTTTTTTTTGAGGCTCTTTATGAAACTAACGTGTAGTCTTCCTGTATGTTTTTATTAGTAGAAAATTATTCTCATGATCTAATTTTATTATAACTAAAAATTTTACAAAATATTTCAGAAGCATTTAGAACTTCGATTCACCTGATAACTAGCGGAAAATACAATTTTACATTTGATTAGCCATGGAATTATTGCTTACACTAAAACGACAAAAATTCTTTACACGAAAATGTAATGCATAGATAAAAATTATAACTCTTTTACAGGGGAACTAAATAAGTAGCAATATTACTATAAATATGTGACATTTTATTAAAAAAAAATTTATTACTTTATATAAGTTATTTAAATTTGCTAATTATAAGAAAATTAATTCTGTTAAATCTAATTGTAATATATACACATATATACAGGGTGAATCATAAATATCGAAACAATAGGCTATCTCTTTAAATATTGCCCCTAGACCCATACTTCCAATTGCAAAAATTCATAAAAAAGCTGAAATTTTTTATAAGATAAGTTGCAACTCCATGGGGGGTCTATTTGAAAAATTACGAAAATTAACTTTTTATACGGCCCCTGTAAGATATAAATTCCAATTAGGAAAACTTTCCTTATCCAGTCCTAAATAAGACACAAAAAGTTGCATCTTCATATCTTTAAAATTCGCAGAGTTATAGCCGTTTGAATTATTCATCAGATTTTAAGGGATTAGACACAAATTGAAATGCGCGCAATTCAAAAGACAATATTACTTTAACAGTTCTAGGAAACGTGTAAAAAATCTATCTTTTGAGTTAGAATTTTGATTTCTTATTCTTTTTTTGTTATGGTTAGCCATATAATTTGCTAAGAAAATCACATCCTAAAATTTATAAAAATTTCATATAGTTAGTACTGGTTTAAATGGGAATATTAAAAATCGTTATAACTCGAAACATTATTTATCGGATTTAACTTTCTTTCCGTTTAATTAAAAATGAAAATCTGATTTTAGTTTTGTTTTTCAATATTAATTTTAAAACTATTAAAAATATTTATTGAAAAAATAATGTAACTTAAAAAAAAATCATATTTTTAAAAGTAAATATTTTTTCAATTTTGCCCGAAACAAAACTAATGTAAAATAATTAAAAATGACATGTTTCAAATTTGTACTTTTTTTCTTTAACAATTCTTAACTTTTAATAATTTAAAGACAAGAAATATTCGGAAAAAAACTCATTATGGCAAAAAAAAAAAAAAAAAAAAAAAAAAAAAAAAAAAAAAAAAAACGAAATGTACTGTTTTACTGCCCGTCAGTTATTTAAAAGAATGCTTTTCTAAGTATTTTTTAGAAATTTACCTCTTACAACTTCAAGCACTTTATCGTACTGGAGAGGCTGTCAAAAAATCTGTAATCTGTGTCCAGGCCGGGTAAGGACAGACACGTTACTTTTTTCTGAACACTCGCCTATCCGAGCCTAATGTATTTTTCATATCAGAAGGGACTGCTTCCTAGGTCTGCGAAGGACGAAACTTTCAATCCCGATTTCGAACAATCTGTATTAAGATCATTGTCTCTGACTAACCTAATACGTGCCTGAAATAAGTAAAATTTGGTTCAATCAATTTTTTTACAAAAACAACATAGATTTTTAAATCTCTTTTATTTTACAAATAATAATAAAAAAAAAAACTTAATTTATTATTATTTTTTAAGAATAGTATATTCAAATGCTAGAAAATTAAACAGAATAAAACCAAAGAAAATCTGCCTATGACGAAATTCTGTCTTAAACGGAAAATGTATTGATCCATGCAAAATACATAAAATAATACCTGAGAAAAAAAACTCCATTTAACCCTCCTAGGAAGGGCATATGTCTATAATGTATTTTTTTCTTTCCTGTGGGGTTCCGTCTTAAAAGGTTTTAATGCATAACATTTTTCAAAGTCTCCAACGCACGGTATATGGATTAGCGATATTAAAATATAAGTGAAACATTTACATATAAGCAGAAATTCATTGATAAAATAAATATATTACAGTCTTTGGTGCTTCTTTAATAATAAAACGTATAAATATAAAAAACGAAAAGCTATAATAAGTATTTTTGGTCAGGACTCCTCCATACGAAAGAATTTTTATCCACACCGAAGTAAAAAACTATGTAGAAATTCACGACTGAGCTGGGCTATGATTAAAACTTTTTTCTAGGCCGGTCTGGGTTATGATTTTAACATTTTATTCATGCCGGCAGAACTTTTTTCCCTTTGGGTCGGTTTGGGACCGGACCTACATAATTCTATCCATATAGATCTCTAGTGCTGACAATCTAGATAATTTGAAAACAAGTTTTGATTTAAATCAATACGATGCTTTAATATGTCGAAATAAAAGGCACTGTGTTAAATCGACATTTAATAACAGAAAATTTGTGGACGATCCCTCAATTGCATTGAAAATCCGTGAGAAACGCTTTGTTTATAAGCATGGTAAAGTGGTGTAAGTCACGAATTTTGGATTTTAATATCTCTTTCAGATTTTCAGATACGGAGATTAAACTTTTTTTGTTCAATTTAGGAATGGATAAGGAATAACTTCCTAATTGGGAATTTTGCTCTACGGAGGCCGTTAAAAATTTAATTTTCGTATTTTTTCAAATAGACCCCCCATGGAGTTGCAACTTATCTTATCAGAAATTTCAGCTTTTTTTATGAATTTTTGCAATTGGAAGAATGGGTCTAGAGGCAATATTTAAGGAGATAGCCTATTGTTTCTACATTTATGACTCACCCTGTATATATATATATATGTAACGCAAAAGGTTAGATTAAAAAGATAACGCAAAAAAACTTTAGTGCATTATGTTCTAATAATTGTATTATAATAATAATGTAGTTATACCCCAAAAATAGTTGTTTGTAGTTTCAATTATTTGTATTTGTTGATGAATTTATTTAATAAAATTCCTAAATAAATATGTGATATTTAATGCAAAAAGATCATGTTCTTTTGAAAAATAATTCGTAAGCTGTAGTGAAATCATAAACAAAAACTATCAATCTGTGAAAATGTTAACAAATATACTACAGAAAGATTCAGAATTAAAGTTCACATTTTTACGCACATTTAAAACTAATTTGTAGATAGGATTACAAGTAAACGCAAAGGTTTTCTCACTCAACGATTTCAGAAAGAGATGAATTATATGAATAATATTAAAACAATATTAAAAACAATGATAACAATGATGAACAATATTAAAAAAGAAATTAAGGGTCCCAAATATTTTCCAAAGAAGGTACTCGCCATTGAAGTTTAGTGTCCAAAATTTCAAATAAACATAAAAAACGGAAAAATTGGTCAATTGATTTGCAGTTTTCACTAAAACTATTTTTTATGTCAGTATTTTCTTGAAAATTAATTATAAAGATACATTTCAAAAAATGACGACAGAGGGCGCTTTAAAGTTTGGAGTAACGTGCAACTATTTTTTGCCGTTATTTTTTGCATCTCATTAAATGTTTTCGGTAGCTTAGACCTATACTTAAATTTTGAGATCAAATTTTGAATAGCTGGGAGTGGTTAAGTAGCGCAAACTGAACTGTGTTCAGAGGTTCAAATTTGAAATGATTATAAAAAACGGAAAAATTGGTCGATTCGTTTGTGGTTTTTGCTAAAACTATTCTTTAAATCAGTATTTTCTTGAAAATAAATTTTAAAGATAAATTTCAAAAAATGCTGAGAGAAAGGCGCTTTAAACTTCAGAGTAACCAACAACTATTTTTAACCGTTATTTTTTGTACCTAATTAAATGCTATTTGTATTCGTATTTAATTTTGTATCTAATTAAGTTTTTAATAGAAGGTTAATTTCTAATAACTCGTTTTCATTTCGATATTTTTGTTTTTATTATTATTATTTCTTTTTGCATTGGATAACTGAGGTCCCTCTATACATTGCTCCCTTTTTATTTTTTCGATTTTGGTTGCAGATATTTTTTTTAACGACTTATTTTTTAGTGAAAAACACCGTAATTACTGGTGATAAATTGATAAATAATCTAAAAAACTTTGTAAAACCACCATAAAAAGAAAATTTAAACATGACGCGTTTCGAGCTACAACAATAACAGCTCATCATCAGCTAATCCAACACGTGTCACAAGGGCACAGAGTAGAACTCTGTGTCCACTTTGTGCCCTTGTGACACGTGTTGGATTAGCTGATGACGAGCTGTTATTGTTGTAGCTCGAAACGAGTCCTGTTTACATTTTCTTTTTATGCTGATTTTACAAAGTTTTTTAGCTTATTTATCGACTTCTTTATTTTCGGAACTGGTTTTTCACTGTTCAGTTTGGAGCCTGTGTATGTAGAAAAACCTTAGCTAAATTTAATTTTGCATTAATTGGCAGACGGTAGTAGTAATTGATATTTTGTGTCATATTTTTACAAGATAATTCAATCTAGAATTAATTGGTTTTGTCTTTTTCTTTTCTTTTGAAGAAAATGCAAAGTGATTAATTTAATATTGTGTATCAATTAACATTGAATTACCATCTGTAAATTCTTATATAAACAGAGAATCCTATCTTGAAGTTTTCCATTTTTTTAAGACTAATAGAGTCAGACAAATTTTGGTTACACTTTGTATAAAGTTTTGTTATTATTTCGAGGACTTCTACGCATCGCTGTTCAAAGAGAAGACAATTCTGACAAACAGTCAAATTAAATGCAACACAGATCGATTTTAACAGCTTTTCCCTTATATTATACAAGTGAGTTGGAGTTGACACCGCCTTTAAATACTAAATTTCAGCATGAATCTAACAATATAAATTGCGACTTAGGTCACTTAAACTTTATCCTGATTAATTTTTCTAACATTAATTGAATATAAAAGACATTTAGAAAATACGTTTACCAAAATTGAAAGTATTCTACAAACGCTTAAAAAATCTTGCGATTACCGCCAATGAATCAGTACTAAGGTGGTGCAGAACAGTAAATAACATTTTCTGATCTGCAGATAAACGTATTCGCTGAAGATATCTCATATTTTTTCTGAATAGATTTCAGTAGAAATTAATTGAATTGATGGTTTGAGATGGTTGAATAATGTGACAATGTTTTTCAAATGGAATATTTTGAAATCTGATATTTTTCTATAAATACCTTAGTAGAGATTAATTGAATTCAATGTATATGATGACCTCAACAGAGATTAATGTGTCAACGTTGTTCAAAAGGAATATTGCGGCATCATACCATATTGTAAGTTACAGTCAAGCCTCCCATTATCGATCTGTGATATTCGATCTGTGCGGATATCTTTTAACAGATTTTCCATGCTCTACATGCTTTTAACTCACTTAATCACTTTAATTCCCTTTCTTCTACATTTTGCTTTTTCAGCATATTATTTATATTTTCTTAATTCTACAGCAATTATAATAAATAATAACCAGACAATCATTTCAAAGATAAAATACAAATAGATTACAAATAGGTTACAAATAGATTAAGACGTCTTTTCTCTAATATTTGAAGAAGCTTATTTCAAAGCGAGGAAAAAAACTATCCTAGCTTGCATAGTTTATCTCATATTAATTGATCATTTTGTATTTTCCATAACTTTATTTTAATATTTTACCATTTAGAAAACTCAAGTATATTTTCTAGATCAAATATATTTTTAATTGACGTAATATTTAATGAACAATCATTACCTAAGCATTATTAATGGGATCAGTCAATTTATGTTAACCGAACGTTTTAATGCGTTTTAGATATAGTAACATGTTTTCTTTATTTTTATATAAAATGCGAAAGAATTTCTTAATGTTGCAGTATAGTTTCAAAAACAAAGTACAAAAATAAAAATGTTCTTGTTAGTCTTTTGTAGTCAAAATCTTATATTTTTGAAAAATATTCAAAAGCTATACATAGAAACAAGCGTTCTAAATTATTGAAGATGCATAATGAGAATATTAAATTTACTTGTAACTAAAGGAAGTTTTCAATATGCATATAAAAACTTTTTATTTTCATTGAATGTATAAAATAATTTTTGTAAAAAAAAGTTGATCATAATGAATATTTTCTATAAATAATATCAAAATCCTTCTAAATATAAAATACCTTTTACGGCAGTTGAATATCTAAGACATCATTAAATAATAACATAGTATATTTATGTAATCTGATACTACGATGTTGAAAAACAAATTTCAATACTCAGCAGCAAAATGTTCATTTTACAATATTTTGAGTAACGTGTTTATTTGAAATAAAATTCTTTTATTGCGATTCGATCATTCAAATTGATAAAGACACACATATGATATAGATTTGTACAGAAAATCATTTACCTGATAAGAATTAAAAACAACATAAATGCGCAAAAAAAGAGCAATAATAACGGAAGCTCTATTTGAATTTTGAGGAAAATTAGACAAAATGTAAATCTAAAATAAGTTATAAGGAGAATTTTTTTTCTTACCTTTAAAGAACATGTTGGATTTTACTATTTTACATACACTTTATATGGCCAGTAATGACAGGAAACTTTCACTTTTAGACATTTTGTCGAATATTTAAGTATATTTCGGATTCTTCTGGGACTTTAGTATTATAAAGATTATATCATAACTCAAACAAAACAATTAGATGGCCAAAAATAATTCAAGAAAAAATAATAATATTTGAGATTACCCTATACATGAAAATGCTCAAAATGATTTATTGATACATAATACAAATATACGAAAACTGTAAAATATGATCACGGTTTTTAGTAAGAATAGCACGGATATTCATGGAGATATAGCGATATTTTTTTAAGTTACAAATAGCTGGCATGTTTTTAAATTATATTGTGCAAGGTTTTCAATCACATTTAATGCCAGTTTAAAAATAATTGTAAAATTATAGTAGAAATAATGTAGTTCAATTAATATAGAAAAGTATAAAACATTTTTTGAAATATGGGTAGGTGTATAAAATAATTTTACTCTATGCATGCGCAAACAATAACAACTATCATTTTACACAATTTAAAAGTCAACTCTATTAAAAAACAAACATCGTGAATATAGTCAAATATCGTGAAAACTCTGAAAATTATATTGTCGATAGAAATGAGTGGATTTGTAAGCGGATTTACTCTCTAAAAGTAGCTGAATGATAAGGCTTTTTTTACAAATTGTAAATTTTATTTATTTTTTCATTTTTTTATTGATGTTTTAGTTTTTTTTTGTATAAATGTTAGAACAAATCTATTCCATGATAAACAGAAGTAAATATATTGAAGCATTTGTTCCAAACTTTCACACTTATGTTCATTAAATATTAAATTTATCATAAAACTCTATTATAAAAAATCACAGTTTGTGGACAATCCCTTCTTATTGAAAAGCTTTTATCTTGAATAAAATATCAGTTCACACCGTAGCCACTATATTTCTGAATTTTCTCTATATTTGACTGGATTTTTTTTAATTGGAATATTGCCGGCTGGTGAAAGGTATGTTATTTTGCAGTCGACAAATCTCATTAATTTATATGAATTTGTTGGTATTAATTTCATCGGATAATTATAATTGAAACACTAGTTATTCATTTTGCAGTTTTATTATTAGCTCTATGATCATGGCATAAATGTATCAATGTAAAGATAAAAGAGCGGATATTTTATACTTATATTTTATTCGTACCCCTCATTCTTCATTTGTATCTTTAAGAGAAGATGTCGCTATTGCATACAGAAGTATATATAAAAATACCTTCCAGAATTTATCAATACATACTCGTATGATGTTCCCAATACTGACGTTTGGGTTTATTGGTTGAATCTTTTGTGATGAATAAAAATACACTAAAGAAAATTTAAGAGAAAAATTCTAATCATTTGAATTACTTTCTTTTCCCATATTATTTTTTTAATTCTGATTTTTACAACAGTATCACTTTATTTTTTTCCAATACTAATATTTTGAAAAAGAAATTTCCATATTACATACGTAAACAAAAATGTGAAATATACAGGGTGGTCATAAAAAAAACTTTGCCGATATATAGAGCTCTATTAGTCAGTCTGTTCAACCGATTGAGGTGAAATTTCAGATATAGCTATTCAGAGGTATGAGCTCGAGATTCTGTGAACGGCAATAAAATAGCGCTCACGGTTACTGTTATAGTTACAGAAACTCAAAATTTTCCAATGGCAATACCCATTTGTTTCCATCGCAAAATGCTCAACGCATGCGAAAACCCTAAAGAGCGTTGAAATGGCATGGTTATCGCAATAAACGGGCGCGTTATGCTCGCACAAAATCAGCTCTACGAACGGCCCCAAAAAAATACGACCAAGGCGCACGTAGAAAGTTTGGATATGACAGAGACAGAATACCAATCACGGAACGTCGTTTGCTAGATAGTTAACGTAGAAAACGTATTAAAAGTGGGGTGGGAATGTTAATTCTTCAGTCGGAGCTCGCAGATGCCAACAAAGTGACTTCTTTCGAGGTGAGTTAGTAAAACTGTTAACAAAATGAGAGGAATGCTGTGAAAACCTGACGTGTTTACCGTCAAAACTATCGCCAAATACGTGGCCTATGCATTTTACAAGCTCTTCGTGATTTAGTAATGAAATTCGAAGAAATTGGCTGCACATGTAATAGTCCGTGATCCGGACGACCAACTGTTCCTGAGGATACTGTCATTAAAGTGCATTACATAGTGACCAGAGGACGCATGCAAACTACAAAAGGTGCACCTCGTGTATTTGATATACCGAAATCAATGGTCTTAAAGTTACTGCGCTCTGTAATCCGCATGTTTCCTTACCGGTACCAGAGCGCCCAGATGTTGGAAGTGAGAGACCATCAACAAACTGTAGACTTTGTTGATAAATTTCTTATCTAATATGATGGAGATAACGATCGGCCTCTTCTCATTTTATGAAAGGACGAAGCACATTTCACCTTAATTGGTAACGTCAATGACCTCCGACATCCTCCGACCTCACTCCTATGGATTTCAGGTTCTGGGGATACCTAAAATTTTGACTGTACATGTGGAATCCGCAAACTTTGCCGGATTTGAAAGATTCTATCAAAAATGTGATTGCAAACATCCCTCATGCGATGTAACGTTCGGCTGTATTGTCCACAGTCGCCACCATGCAATGTGTAATTGTCTGTGATGGCACCCATGTGGAAAATATTTAATGAAAATAAAAGTTTTCTCCGTTGTGCGTGCATAACGTGCCCTTTCCTTGCGATACACGTACGGTTCCAACGCTCATTAGGGTTTTCGCATGTGCTGAGAATTTTGTGATGAAAAAAATGGATGTTGCCATTGGAAAATTTCGAGTTTCTGTAACTATAACAGTAATCGTGTGCGCTATTTTGTTACCGTTCATAGAATCTCGAGCTCATAATACTGAATAGCTATATCTGAAATTTCACCTCGAACGGTTGAACGGAATCGCCGCTAGAGCTCCATATACCGGCAAAGTTTTTTTATGACAACCCTGTACATGCTTCTTGTATAACCATCAGAATTTTCCAAAACAACCAGAATAATGTAACAAATCTGCATAATTTATTAAGTTAAAACGATATATCTAAATGAAACATATGGAAACGCATAACCCATTTCAAATCCCAAATTTCAGCTTTTTCCATCTACAATCGGAAAATTATTCGAAATTTTACAGCAGCTCAGTTTGTCATATATAGGCTTGTATCTGTTAACTAGATGCATTCCAGAATGTAGTTCATTTAAGAATTACTTCAAGAGAAAGTCCAATTCAGTTTAAAATTCCTCTTTAGCTAATTCCTCTGCTATGAACAATGGTACGAGAATATTTTTGTGCACTCCTCTGTAAGAGGTTTAAAATGTTGTGCATACATAAAGAGTAACAAATCAAAAATTAGTTAAATTTATCAGCGTCTACCAAATTTTAAAAGCACTAAATTAGCAGTTATTACTCAAAGAGAGTACCCCGTTTTTTTTCATAGATAAGTTTCATTAGGTTTAAAATAAACCTATCTCTTTCAAATTATGTGCATATAAATTTTCCTCATGCAGCAAAATGTAATGCAATTATTTTATATGTCAATTTAAATGAAATATTTATTCTACATACTTCATATACAATACCAAACACGCTTTGGTGACTCTTAAAAACATTTATTAATTGCATGAATGTTGAAGTTCATTTAAGTGAGTTAGAGCACGGACAAACTAACCGAACGTATAAAAACTTTTTAACTTTGTTGGAAACTGTTAAAAATAATATATTTATGTCTAATATTTAAAGAATCCATCAGTTTCGGGTGTAGATAAGATATAACTCTTAATTTTACAATTGAATAATGCTTGGAAACTAAGAGGAAACCATGTAGAAAAAAAATGTAAGAAAAGTGTGAAATACAGCAACAGAATGATAACAAGATTGTAAAAATATAAATATGAAATAAATTCAATAATTCATTTCTAAAATACTTAATGCCCTTCTTTTCCCCAAAAAGAGTTGGTAAATTGACGTTAACGTGTTTCAGTAGAGGTATAATATATTTTTATCGTTATTATTTATTTCTGCAAATTTTAGTATAATGTTAATATTAAACATTATCTAATTAGAAACTTTTACTTTTAATTTTAATACTGCCCACTTCCATTGTTTTAAAAATAAGGTATCCTGGGTTAATAACGCCACGTTAAGGTCCTACCAATTTTCACGGCTTAATTTTAGATTGTATTTTACAAACAAATGTAGGATTTGATACAGCAACTCATTGTTTAATTATAGGAAAAAAAATTAACAGTTATGCATTCAATAAAATGTAATGGCGTGATTTCTTGACCAATGCTATTTGGCGATATTACCCACCTATGCGGGTAATAACGCCATGCATACAAATCTATCAAATAAGATGGAATAATCCCATGCAGATTGTCCATTTCTAAAAATACAAACTCTACAGGTCTAGAAATTGACAAATTGATGACAAAAAAACTTCTAAGTGGTAGAAAATGTTTAATTTTTTGTGAAAGAGCAAGAAAAAGAAGCTGGAAGGCAAAAGATTATCAAACCCTGAGCTTCTTTTTGCCTAAAAAGTACCGCTTAAATTAAATTATTAGAACCATTGCACGGTTTTAACTGTGCTTATCTAAATCAGTATTTATGTTCTCATATATGCAATCTATGCGATAGAAAATATTCATTTATTGTGAAAAAGAAAATAAAAAGAAGTTTTTTTTTGGGGGGGGGGGACATTTACAGTAAATATCACCCCGAGTTTCTGTTTTCTTAAAAAGTCCTGCTTAAATATAATTATAAAAACTTTGCACGGTTTTAACCTTATTTGTAATCACAATGTAATTTTATTATCATGTGAAATTTTACAGTAACTAGAGTTATGTCTAATAAATATTTTGTTAACACTGTTATAGAAGTATTTTAAATACTTTTTAAAGCCTAAACTCCCCACTTCTGTAGATTAGCTCAAACTGAAAGTTAAAATATCGGCGTTATATAAAACATTCTTTAGTAAATTTTTACTTTTAATTAACTAAATAAGATTAATAAGATTTACGTAAAAGTGTACAATTTATAACACATCAGTTAAATCTTATTTATCAGTATCAGTATCCCTGTTATCAGTATCTTACTGTCTCACAGATCCCTTCACATTAGTTACGTTACAATTTATAACACATCAGTTAAATCTTATTTATCAGTATCAGTATCCCTATTATCAGTATCCCTGTGAGATTTCTTATTAAATTTTACACATGTTTCAAGTGATTATATTTCATTATCTCGATATTAGCAGCAAAATTAATCTTTAAATGCTGTTAGCGATCTCACTAAAAGTAAATTTTTACTTTTAATTAACTAAATAAGATTTCCCTATTATCAGTATCCCTGTGAGATTTCTTATTAAATTTTACACATGTTTCAAGTGATTATATTTCATTATCTCGATATTAGCAGCAAAATTAATCTTTAATTGCTGTTAGCGATCTCACTAAAAGCTAATTTTTTTTTTTTTTTTTTTTTTTTTTTTTTTTGTAAAATCTCAGATTATAATTTGTAGTTGCCAATTTAACTATAGGTACAACTCAAATTCTCTTCCGTTTGAAGTCTTCGTACAATTGTGAGATACATTTAAATAGATTAAATTTAATTAGGCTTAATCCTGTACAAACAGTTTAGTGCAGAAATAGTACTCTATGAGATTTAATCATTGATCGCCTTTTAACCTTTAACTAATGTTACTGGTCTCACAGACCATTTCTTTTTGTAATTTTTATACTAACTTGTAATTTTCAGTATAACTACAAACACTACTGAAAATTTGTTTCATTTTGAATTTTACTTTTATTACCAGAAATTTTTAAATAGATGAATAAATTATGACCGTTACAAAACGTTTAGTGCAAAATACCATCCAAAAAGTTAATCATGCCTTTTATTAATATCTAATCTTACTGTCTCACAGATCCCTTCACATTAGTTACGTTACAATTTATAACACATCAGTTAAAGGTTAAATTTTGAAAAACAGAACGCTGAGAAAGCGGAGAGTTAAAATTTAGAATTCAATTGAACAATCAAGTGGGAATTTAATAGAAGCCTGATTTTGAAAATGTATGAATAATAATGCCGAAAACATTTTGATATCGTTTTCTTTATAAGAGTTTAAAATAGTTTTTAAAATAGTATTAAAAAGAAAACCCAGATATGAGTAACTGACCCCCCCCCCTCCTTTAAGCTGACCATTTCAACAATGATAATAATGCTGTCTCATACGTAAAGTAAAATATAAACCACCTTCGGATGTAGTTCCGCTACTGTAAGGAATCAACTAGGGTATTAACGCCAAGGAATGGCTTTATTACCCCGATATACTTATTGCGCAGTTCATATTACACTACAAGCTATCTTGCGGACATATCCAAAATTTCCTACAACATTTTGAAAAGGCTTAAGAAATGCACTCTAGCTTTAAATAGTAAACAAAATATTTCCTGGTAAATATATAGTCTTCACATCACAGAACGTACCTCGCAAAATTTAGATGAAGCATTAATTTTAGTTTCTTATAAAAGCGATAAGACCTACAAATGGAACAAATTAACTTTAAGCTGTTGTTTGTGTTATGTATGACTCAGAGCCCTTCTACGCAGAGCCCACAGGTGCTATTTTCCAGATTATTCCATAATTATGCGTAATATTAGCAGTTGGCGTTATTACCCCACCTAGCGTTATTACACAAGAACATCCTATTTTTTTCCTAATTTGAAAAGAAAACATAAATTTAATACTTATATAATACCTTGCTCAATAATTCATAAAGTACTAAGTCTTACATTTAACATCAACAAAGACCGAAGACAATTAACATCAACAAAGACCGAAGACAATTAACATCAACAAAAATTCGTGACTAAGAACTGTAAATTTTCTTTTTCAAAGTTCTATTGTATACAACTTGAGTGATCTGTTTTAATCAAAATAAACCAATTCCGCCCCCTTTCCCTTCCTCATAAACAACGGCTGGTTGCAAGTTTATTTCCATTAGTTCTTTATAAAAGTGTTACTTTTTTCCCATCCCATCAGACTTTATGTAATGAAAAAAAAAATATACATCAGAGAAAGTAGAGATGAAAACTAAAATAGAAAATGTAGAAAGTCATCGTGCTAGTTAGGAAGTTATCACAAAAGTATTTGAGCATTTTTTCATTGCTAGAAATTCTGTAAAAAAAGTATAAAGATATATGTTTTTCTCTAAAGATGAAAGAAATTCTCATAAGAAATCGTTGAGAGTGAAGAAAACATTTATTAAGAATTGACAGAAAAATATATATTTCTTATTTTTTAAGCGGTTCTAGAATTAACGATTTAAAACTTATCGGGTCATAAATAAAAATCATGAGACAATAAATAATTCTTCAATGAACGATCACTTTCTGAAATAAATATTTGAAAATGGGAAACATTAGATAAAATAAAATGTTAAAAATCGTGTTGATGGAAAATATATGAATTTTACAGTATTGGTTTATTGACAATATTGGATTTTTGCAGTAACAAGATCAAAAACTTTATTTCTTAAAAATATCCTTTTATTTCTAACAATACAGTTAGTAAACATTTACAAATAATTAGTCTTGAGAATTTTACATGTCTCAAAGAACCAAATCATTTACTAGTAGACATAGACAGATATCTAAATATATCTATACTAATAAAATCCGTGCGCCTCTGTCTGTCTGCTTGAAGCCGATTACAGTTCGCAACGCGGGCGAGTTGGAAGTCGCGAGAGGTGTCTTTCGATTCGAAAAATTCCGGGAAAGTAATTTCGGGCATTTTCAAGACCGTGGGACCAAAATTAAAAAAGTTATGAAATAAAAACCAGTCGGGAATCGGAACGGAAAACGTCTAATTTCCCAAACAGAGCTCAAACGGAGCTCTGAGGCAGAACACTGCGCCACCTTGCGGTGAAGAACCTGAACTTTTCCCCTTTGGCTAAAAGAAGAAGCAGCCGAAAACCTTTCTTTTCTCCCTGGAAAACGACTTTTTCTTTCGTTTCGGTTCTTTGAAAAAGAACTAATTAATTGGTAAAAAATGTTAAACACGGTTTATTTTCATACTTTTTCTTTTTGGTAGCATACACGAATATTGTGTAACCTAAGATTTACGCGATTGATACTAATTTCTGTTAGTACAAACGGAAAACGAGTTGCCAAAATTATTTGTTAGTTATGTTGTTTGTGATATTAATGAAATTACTTATTTCTTTTTAATAGTAGTCTTTTGCAGTTTTTAATAACGAAAACTTTTTTTTGCGCGTTTTTTCTTAAACCATCATGCAGACAGTTTTTAACGTAGAAAAAAGCTGATTACATATTGAAAATCTGCGTAAAAGTCTGCTTCTGATGAACCAAAAAACACGAGAAAATGTCTTATCGGCGTGCGGCGCCAACCGTGCAAAACCAAATATTTTTAACGGGACGATGGCGACCATGGCGCTTAGCGCCGGTGGGTGATAGGCCGGTGGGCCGGCTTCGCACGGTGGGCGCGTAGCGCCCACTGTGCGAAATCACATATTTTAACGGGATAATGGGCGCATAACAACCATAGCTCTTTAATTTACTTTTTTTGTGCTTGAGGATTCGATCACCAAGACTTGCTTATTAAATGAATTTTTTTGCTTATTATATAATTATTTGAATTATATGAATTATTGAATTATTGAATTATATTTATTTGAATTATATTATATGAATTATTTGCTTAATATCGAGGTTCGTTTGGATAAAGTGGCCCAGCTAGCGGGCGTAGCTCGCTAGTCATTACATAAAACGTGTTTAAATAAAAATACATCTAAATGAAATTATCCGTAGATAAAATGATATATACATTAGACATATAATTACAGCAAATTTTTGTCGATTCTAAGACAGTTTTGAGGGAACAATCTGCAACAATTTCTTTCACGATATTAAGATTTCCTATTTATTTATAAAATATCTGAGGAAAACTTTATCGGTATGTGTATTCATCAGTTAATAACATCTACATTAATACACATCTCTATTTACAATGTGAGCGTTGTTCATAAATTTTTATTTTGAACAATATTTATTTTACACATGAGGCTTTCACCATTTAAAAGAAAAAAAACTTAACTTTACAAGTCAAGGTATGTATAAGTACACTGAAATTAACACTTCCACCTCTAGTTCATAATTGTAGAAAAGTTTTTTTTTAGAATTGAAGAGCTGTTTTCATACAAATATTTTGATTATGTATAAAACAAAATTCTCTTTTTTTTTTCTGAGAGGTAGAAAATTAGACGACTTAACAACAAAAACTTTCAAAAGAAAGAATAAAAAATCTAGCAATTAGAGAATATAAAGTATTTTTAAAAGTAGTTAACTTTTACTTTATATACATAATGCTTTATGTTTCCACAAATATTACAAAGGGATTTTTTTCAATAAAAGTCTCTTTAAAATATTTCGTTTTCGTATATATATGAATATTATGTATCCGTCTTTATTTCCCATCACTAGAAGTTTTTTTTGTTTATAATAAAAAAAGAAGATATACTTATTTAAAATTTAACTAAAAAAAATACCCAGAATTAAAACACACTTAATTGGTCATGCATGAAATGTTTATACTTACAAAAAAAAAAAAAAAAAGGAAAAAAATTCTCTGGTAACTAAATTTAAAGCAAGCAATGGATTTTTAATTTACATAATTAGTTCTTAAAAATATTTTAAAAAATGTTTTATTATGTCATACACTTTGTTGCTTTTTTCAGAATTTATTTTTTTAACGTTGATAAAAATTTCAAAGGTAATTATAAAAAAGTTACCTACTTAAACAAAGATTGTTTTTTTAAGCTTGCTTCATTAATTTTATACACTGCTCCAAAACGCGAAAAACTCAGGTTTTTGTTATTTTGTGTTACTTGTTTATTCATTTATTTTAATATTCTTAAATTGTATGCAATAATACGTATCAACTTGAAAAATATTACATAATTATATCCTATTTACTACTCAAAGCATGTTTTTATTAATCATAAAAAAATGCATTTGTAACAATAATCATACAAAGCGTAATGAGACATTTCATTCCGCATTCCCTAAAGATTTTTTTTATCTTATTCCTTTTTTAAAACTTCGAACAAGTGTAAAATTGTGAACAGAATATATTTAATTTTTCGATATTTTTTTGTTTATTTTATAATAAATAGCAATAATATTCTCAATATTAAATGAAAAACATAATAAAACTTATTTAAAGAAAACAAATTACACTAAAATCGCTGTAATAACTTGAAAAATATTGCAAATAATTTTGATACGTAACTGATATCAAATCTCAACACTTATATGATATCTCAGTTAAATATTTATTAATAAACGAAAAAAGAACAAATTTCGCAGGCGAAAAATATTTGAAGCAAAATAATATGAAAGTCGCTAGATGAAACATGATGAAAAAAAACAAATGATTGTACTATATTTTAATGAAATATTTACTAGATAACGCTTTAAAAATAGGTAGATTATTGCCAAGTATAATGCTTGATGAAATACGTGGAAGAACATGAATGAAGTGACGAAATCGTTGTTATCCATTTTGAAACATAGGACTAATTGTCTGAACCTCAAAGCATATAGTAAAAACTTCACTATTTTTATGTTACAGCAGATGACTTTTGAGATTTTTCCTATAGATGAGTTTTCAAAATAATTGTTAAGATGCTAATTAGTGCAGCATAAAATAAATTGAAAAACAACGTTAAAAATGGCAGAATATGTTAACTTTGGGCAAATTTGCACTAACTTAACATATTCTGATGTTTGTAACGCTGTTGCTAAATTTTTCATAAGAGGCTAAATTCATAAGAGTTGCTAAATTTTTCATATTTTTCATAACAGTTTAAAAATTACTTGAACTCGAAATCCTTTAAATATATTGTCTGGAAACCTATATAGTTATTGCATAAGGGGAGAGTAATATATTTATGCGCTTCAATAGAAATGGCCATTTTAAAAACCCGTCTACTCAAAAACTTTCCTATAGATCCTTTATCACAATAGTTTAAAAATGTTTGAAATGCCGAATCATTTCAACAATTTGTTTGGAGACATTAAGAGATATTGCATCAGTAGTGTTTAGCATATTCTTGGACTCAATTAAAAATTTTGTTTATACAAATATATAAAAACAAACATATATATTTTCAAGGCGTCAATATTTAAATAACCCTATATGAAACTTAGCTTGAAAAGGAATTTTTGAATTTTTTGAAGCCATACTAACATTATTTGTTGGGAATTTGTTTCAAAGAAAATAAAATTCTTCAAAATTTCGCTACCAGAGAGTATTTTTATATGAAATAGCATACATTTACGATAGTTTGTAAAATTTATCCCAACAAACGGTGTTGCATATGGCCATCAATTTAAGGGTTCTGAGAAATGACATAAAGGTTGGACTTTATGTTTTTAAAAACGACCTACAGAAGACGCTACTGAAATTTGACGTCCGGGTATTTCCTAAATTCACATTATTATTAATATTATTATTATTATTTTGATCTTGGAATCAGTGGCATCTTAAAAAATGCTGAACTTTCTGTTTACAGAGAGTGTTCTAGAGAAACAAATGCGTGAAAAAAATGGAAATAGCTCGTAAAGATTTCCGTGAAGTGATTTTTTACCATTTTAAAAAAATCTCACTCCACAAGAATGTCTAATATTGCTTTGTGAAACTTTTAATAGTAAAAAACACTTAGGGCAATTTTGAAATGGTTTGCAGAATTTCCGTGTGTCCGTTATTTATGAATCACGTTAAGGACAACAAAAATCAATAGTGATTATAAACAACATCAATGATGTGTGAAATGAGATTGAAGAAGATCGGTACATAAAGTATCCTGAGATAGAACAGCCCTTGGCACATCACAGATTGCAATTCATTCTATTTTGCGCGAAAATGTAGCTGGTAAAAAGATTTTCTCAAGATGGATTCCGCACAAATCTTTTTAGAATTTTAGATGTAGGTTCATGTTAATTGGTGTAAACAAATGCTAAAAAATTCAATTTTGGAACTGAAAAATCCTTATACAACATCATTACTGATGATGAATCTTGGATATATTCGTATGAGCCGGTCCGCTGTTTAGATGCTTCTAGTTGAACAGAATCGTACGAAAGTTGTTCACTCACGAAGCACTTCCAATAAAATGATTGCTTGTTTCTTCGGCATTGCAGCACATACCCCAACAATGCCTTTAAATGATCGAAAAACTGTTAAAGCTAAATGATAGGAAGAATTTTGCTTGCTAAAAGTAATTAACAAAGTCAGGAAAAACAACAAAAACGCCGAATCATTCTTCATCACGACAACACCAGTTCGCACACAGCACATGGAACAATTTATTATTTTAAGGATAACAATATCGAGTTAATACCTCATTGCTTATATTCTCCTGATTTGTTGCCTAACGACTTTTTCTCGTTCCATTATTTAAAAAAAAATAAAATAAAAATAAAAAAATATAAAAAAAAATAAAAAAATAAAATAAAATAAACGCGTGAGAAGCTATTTTTATTCCCTGAAGAAGCTGTTGGTGTCTTCTAGACGTATGTTTCTGAGATATCAACTTCAGAGTGGAAAAACTGTTTCAAGAATTGCTTTGAACGAATGGAAAAGTGTATAAATTTTAAAGGTGAATATTTTAAAAGCAATTAAACAGTTTGATCCCACAATGTTCGTTTTCTGCCAAATTTTTATAGAAACCTAAAAGACAACCCTCATAAGAGCATGTCGAGAAATGCTGTTTTTCAGGTAAGATAACGTACAAAAACAAAATTTCTAAATAAACTACCACAAATATATGCAAAATATCTAAGTGTATCAAAAAAAGCTCTCTAGCCGTGACATTTTAAACTTCATTTCTACATAAACAAATTCTATAAAGGGAGATATTACTATGTAGATATAGGCAAATAGATATATTATCTTTCTACAATAATCATGTTTCAGTAAACTTATATTTCTTTAAAGTATATATAAAAATGTAGCCTTTTTTATAATATGTTACTTCTACTCTCTATGATTTTCGTTAATTTTAATGTAAATAAATTAAAAAATCTAAAAAAAAGAAACATTTTTTTTTGTGGGGGGGGGGGGGGGGTAAAATTATTTTGCAATTGAAATTTTTTATTATGCGTTTTATGAAATTTTGAAACATCAAAATTAAGAAATTTTGAACCCTCATAAGAGCATGTCGAGAAATGCTGTTTTTGAGGTAAGATAACGTACAAACAAAATTTGTAAATAAACTATCATAAAGTATGCAAAATATCTAAGTTCATCAAAAAAAGCTCTCTAGCCGTGACATTTTAAACTTCATTTCTACATAAACAAATTCTCATACATTTATACATAGATAGATATAAATTCCTAAAAACAGATTGGGAAATAGTATTTTGTAGATATAGACAAATAGATACATTATCTTTCTACAATAATCATGTTTCAATAAACTTATATTTCTTTGAAGTATATATAAAAATGTAGCTTTTTATTATAATGTGTTACTTTTTTTCTCTATGATTTTCCTTAAATTTAATGCAATTGTTTTTTTATTAAAAAAATAAAACTTTTTTTTTTTAAATTTCTGTGCAATTGAAATTTTTTGTAATGCGTTTTATGAAATTTGGAAATAGATACAGCAAAAAATTTGAAGTTATACATGTAAATTTAATAAAATGCTTGTATTTAAAAACAAATTTTAGAATTTTTTAAAGCAGAAAATAAACCTTTTTTAGTTAGCTATAAAAGAAAAATGCAGGTTGAAAGGAAGAAAATTATTCATTACAATCTTTAAGATAAAACTTTATAAAGTAATTTCCCTTGAGGTTTCCTAATATCTTATTTTTTCATCATTTGATGATAAAAGCTATGTACACATTTTTTTTTCATTTAAAAAACATTTAGATTAAATTTTTCCAAAAGGTATATTTCTAATTAATTTACAGGCGATATCTTCATATGAGGAAATTCCTTTCATCATTTTCTTTTTATTTATGAAAACTGTGTGTACTTTTAACTTTCAGATTATCAGTATGCGCACATACACAAAATTCTGCTCAGAATCGATTTATTTATCTACGGTTTAAAACGGATACTTAAACACATAAGGACAAAGTTGATGTTATGTCATCATATGTGAAAAAATCATCATATATGAAAATTTCAGAGAATCCTATAAATTTTTATAGTTAAATTTTCCTAAAAAAGATTTAAATATTAATTATTTTGTCTAGTTTGATTAAATAATAAGAGAGATTTGTTAGCAAAATTCGTAGAAGCGATTACAACTTTTGATCATTTTTTTATATCTGAAATATCTATTTCATACTGCTCCGACGAGGTCTAGCAATGGAAGCCTGACAGAATATGTAGAGATACAAAGAAACAATTATGCAATAATACATATTAACCAATAACTTATGGCTGAAAATGGAAATAGCCCGTTAACTGGAAAATATGTCTGCTTTTCGTTTATGTTAATCTATAATCGGTTTAAATGAGACCCCAATTATTGGATTTCCTTGTAAAATGATTTTTTCTTATTAATCATTACAACAATTTTGTTTTTATAGGAAGTTTTACCATAGTTTTTAAAATTCAAGTGTGTTTCATATTAAATAAATCTGTCAAAGAAAATTGTTTTTTCTATTAACGCCTACTGTTGTAGATTGGTACTAGCTGTTTATTATATCGTTAAATATATTTAAAAAATGATTTTTTATGTATTTTTTCTCTGATGTATTTAAGAAATTAAAGCACTTTTAAATTATTTAAATTTAAATTTTAAATTGTTTAAAATGTGTTTGAAAATATTGCATTTAAATGATAATAAGAAAAAGATTTCTATTAAACTTTACTGGTGTATATTTACCAAGCTGGTAATCAGGTTCTAAAATGTATGTAGACGTCTTCAACGTGTCCGTAACATCGTGGTTAGATTCAGATGGAATTACCGATGTAATTAGAAATGGCCTAAGGATGAAACAAATGATCTTAGGAAGATACTTTTTACTGATATATCATTAAAATATGTAATTTTTAATACCATCCCTTAATTCTAATATAATATCATACTTTTATGGTAAACTGTATTCTAGCATACCAAACAGAAATCATTCGGTCAAATAATTTAGGAATTAAGAATGTCTAAATCTTAAAACTTCTAATGTGAAATTAATTTGTAATGGTTGTAAAAATGATTGCGATATGTTTAAGATTTTAAGCACAACTTAAAAAGACCTTGATAAAATAATTTTTCATTTTTCACACGCTAATTTGGAGCTGTTTCTGTATACGTGTCTCCCCTAAGCTTATTACTTTATTCTATCTTTACAAGAAGAAAGTATTGGATTCCTGAACACTTTCGAAATCCGGTTTGGGGCGGACACACATGTTATAAGAGTCAAACCCGATTTTTTAATTATTTATTTTTATTTAACAACATGTCTGTAAGTCTATGAGTCTGTTAATCTGTCTGCCTCTAAGTGACAAAAATTTTTGGGCACTTTATCTCAAGAACTTTTCACGTAATTTCACAAAACTTAAGATTCTGATACAACATGATATAATCTAGATCTGATTAATTTTTGGTGCGTATCACTCAAAAGGTTGTGTTGCTATGCTGCATTATTCACAATTTCCACAATAGCCCTATCTTAAGAACTAGTGCATGTATTTTCATAAAACTTCATATATAATTAGAACTTTATGTAAAATGGTTCTGAGTACGTATTGGTGTAAATAACTTAACAGGTAGCGTTGCTATCGTGCATTTTCGTAGTTATTGCGATAGCTCTATTCGAGAACCAATAAACGGAATTTGACAAAACTTTAGATTTTGTCAATGATTTAGACCATGATGTAAAATAAATTACTTTTTTCTGTGTATCGCTCAGTAGGTGCGCTGCTATGCTGCATTATTCAAAATTTCTATATTTACCATATATAAAGAACTAGTGAGTGTATTTTTCTAAAACTTTAAATTTAGTTAGTACTTGATATAACATGGTGCTGATTACGCTTTGGTGCATATCACTTAATAGATTGCGCTGCCATGTTGCATTATTCCTAATTATCGCAGAAGCTCTATCTCAAAATCTAATGCACGAAATTTTCTAAAACTTTTTAACCTGTTCCATCTGAAAATCCCCTTACAAATGGAGTTGCTATGCTGCATTTTTCACGATTTCGCAATAAATGTATCTCGAGAACTAATGCATGTATGTTCATTAAACTTTAGATTCAGTTAATGCCGAATAAAAAATTATCTTCATTAATTTTTGGTGTACATCACTCTAAATGTGGCGCTGTTATGCAGATTTTGTTAGAGACTTTGCAATAGCTCTTTCCCAAAACTAATGCACCGAGTTTCATTAAATTTTAGATACGTTGGTATAAGTTGGTTTTAATTTAGATAA
Source organism: Maratus speculifer (assembly GCA_964019185.1). Classification (NCBI taxonomy): domain Eukaryota; kingdom Metazoa; phylum Arthropoda; class Arachnida; order Araneae; family Salticidae; genus Maratus; species Maratus speculifer. The sequence continues at coordinate 207,452,047 of OZ025289.1, read as the reverse complement.
TTTAGTTAATTTAGATAAGTTGGTATAAGTTTTTGTTTACTAGATTTTGGTTTAAACCACCTAACCAGTGGCACAGCTATGCTGCATTTTTCAGGCAGTATTAACATGCATAAGATGTTATGGGATTGCTGCATCTGACTAGTTTTTAATATACTTCCAAAAAAGTTATAATTTCCACTAAAATATCTATTTCGGATTGTTTTCATTTTATTTATTGCCACGGACCAATTGGCGAATAAAATGTGTTGATTGTTTACGTCTTCTTTTTCCTTCTTATAAATAAAATATAACTAGTAATAAACTGCAATAGAAAATCTTCATCCTTGTGTCTATAAACTAGTAGATAAAAAATGATTCATGATTGGCTACTTGGAATGAGTTTAGTTGCGTTTCATTATGTTATATTATTTTTATATTCTTAACAAGAAAAAAGTATTGGGTTGATGAAAATTTTCCAATTCTGGTTTTTGAGGAATTTATGAGTTTTACGGGATCAGAGATTCCACACATGTTTTTACAAAATGTCTGTCTGTGTGTCTATCAGTCTGTCTGCCAGTCAGTCTCACTGTAAGTCACTCTATCTGATAATCTGTCTGTCTGTGATATAAATTTTTTGGGGGCTCTATCTGAAGACGTGATGCACTGGATTTCACAAAATTTTAGCTTCAGGTAGATTTTGATATAATCTCGATCGGATTAGCTTTTGCTGTATATTGATCATCACATGGCGCTTATATACTGCTTTTTCACTATTTTCACCATAGCTATAACACAAGACTAATGGATGGTTTTACATAAATCTTTGGATTCCGTTAGTCCTTGATATAATATGTTTCTGTTTCTGTTTCTGTTTTTTTTTTAAATGTAAATCACAAAACAGGTGGTGGTGCCATGTGGTATTATCGGTCTATCTCAGAAACTAATCCAGGAATTTTTTTCAAACCTCAGATTCAGTAGTTAGGCGCTGATATATATTAGTATTCTGTAGTTTTTGGAGTAATTCTCTCAGCAGGCGGTTCTGCTGTGCGGCATTATTCATGATTATTGCTATAGCTCTGTCACAGGAACTATTGCATGGATTTTCATCAAACATCAAATTCAGTCAGTTCCTGATATAAATTAGTATTTTTTAATTTTTACGGTAAATGTCTCAGTAGGAGGTACTTTTACGTATTTTATACGATTTCTGAAATAATTCTACCTCAAATATTAACACACGGATTTTCATCAAATATCAGATTAAATTATAATATAACTTATCTAACTGGTTATGCTGCAATGTTTTATTTTTCTGTAAGTGTTAACGTGCATGAGATAGAAAAACATTTTGGGATTGTCACATCTGACTAGTTTTTCTGCTTTGAATCAATGTATACAGTTTGAAATTTGAAATTTTGTTTTTTAATTTCAGTTGTGTTTATATTGAATATTATGACCAGCATTTGTAATTTTTTTCGCAACAGCATGCAGAGAAATATTACCAAAATTGTGCAATAAAAAAATAAATGCAATTTCAAACTATTCACTTATAGTGTTTATCGTAATAACTGTGCCCCTTCCTGCAAACAAAATAAAATTTGAAATAAATACCAATAAAAACTTCCCAAAAAACAATCCCCTTGTTTAGTAAAAAGTTAAACTGGAATATATTTTAGATAAACGAAGAAACTTATTTTATATCTAAACAAATTCTTTTTTTAAGCTAATTTATAAGCAATCGTATTTGGGATTTTTTTATTTGCATTGTTACAAAAATAATGTATAATAATTCCATCGCGAAAAAAATTTTTCTTAATGAAAAGTAAATAAAGAAAAGTGTATTTATTTTTAAAAGTTTTTTAGATACAGTTGTTGAAAAAAATTAACAATTATTTATCTTAAGTGAATTTACCATCCGACTGAATGATTTTTTTTCTTTGTGGTTAAAAAATGTGTGTTAAAAGCAATAATTATAGAATCATTAGTTACTACGTATTAAAAAAAATTTCATGCTTTTAAAATTTTATTGTTTATATTTCTCAAATTTAAGCACTATAAGTGTTCTAGGAAAAGAATACTATGCATACTTTAACTTTTCGATTGATAATTAATACAATATAGTCCAGTCATTTTAGCACCTTTTTTTGCAAATAGCGGAAAAATTTGAACAAAGCTGGATTTTTGCATAGGTGCTAGTTAAGGTATGTAGTTTAACATACTAAAAGTCCCCATCGATCCGATGTGAGCTTCCGCCTCCAGGGGGCGCTAAAGAGCTTGAAAATCGGTTTTCTGTGAATATTTCCGAACAATGGCATCTAGACAAAAAAGTTCAATCACAAAAATGTAGATAATTTAATTTCCTACAAAAAGTGTCATTAACATTTTTTTTGTCACATCAACCCTTACCTGCCAAAAATTAAGATAAAATAAACATTATTGAAAATGAATGTGCAAGCACAATCATAGCGCGGCGAAGAGGCAGAACAAATACTAAACAACTTTTGATTCGCCCGCCTCATCTCTCCCCCATTGTTTGTATGGCGTTTTCGCGGGCTTGTGCAATACTTCACCTGAGAATAATAAGGTTCTATCTGTGTTTTTGAAAAAATCTACTTATCGATATAGAAATATTCTATTTGTATCTATGAAGGAATTTGTGGATTAAAATAATGTCATATTATGATTGTAAGGTCATATGTAAATTATATATAACATCATTTTGATGCAAAAATGCCTTCATAGATACAAATAGAGCCTTTCTATATAGATAAGTCAATATTTTCAAAAATACAGATAGAACTGTATTATTCTCAGGTGGCGAATAGTCATTGCCCAATACGCTATCTCTCTTTGCATTTGTCGAAATGTACCACGTACAAATACTTACCAATGTTTTATTTTTATTTGGTGCTCATTTCGCTAGTATGAAATGACCCTAATTTATTGAACGAAGTATTTATTCTTTGTGAGATTTTAGGAAGGGAATAATTTTATTTTCAATGCCTGTTGTAGAAAGTTTTAAATTAGTTATGACAGTTTAAAATGACTCTTTCTTAATTGCTGATTCTGAGCGAAAGATGGAGATTGACAAAATAGTTCATCTTGCATGAGATGAGGACTGCGTTTCGAAAGATTATGTAAAAATAGAAAAAAAAAGCGACTGAAGTCCATTGTGACAGCAAGTTCGGAAAGAGATGACCATAAGTGGAAAATATTTGAAGAAATGGTTAAAACAATAATGAATTTACAGTTCATTCAAAGAGTAAGAAAAATTATTCATGAAAGAATTCTATTAAATCATACAATAAATCTATTGCACAAAAAAAGATCAACGTCCGCACAAATTAATCATCCATTGAAGGAGAAATTGGGAAATGACAGTCCGTTGTTTGAATTTAAGGGAAAATGTTTGTTATATTCTGATACATTAGACGAAGATTTTTTACAGAAGGAAAAAAAGAAAGCTCTAAATAATCGCGTTTTTTAATCTAATCATTAACATAAGACATGTCTCATATCTATGCTTCTGGAGAAATTTATGGAGAATGGTTTCGAATCAAAAGAAGCAGAAGATGATACAGACACACTAATTGTAAACATTATTGAAGTCAGTAGCGTAGCTATGTTTTTTGGCGCCCGGGGCCAGCAAGAAATTTTGCGCCCCCACCCCAATATATATAGATAACAATTTCTCTCAATTTGGTGCCCCTAGGCCTCGGCGTCCGGGGAGGACGCCCCCCCCTTGCCCCCCCTCTTAGCTACGCCACCGATTGAAGTAGCAAAGTCTAGTACGCTTACTGCTGTTGTCGGCGATGATGTTGACTTGCTCGTATTGTTGACTGCTTTAGCACCTCCAGAGATAGAGATATTTGTTATTAAGCATGGAAGAGGACGAATTGTACCACCCTGTATTCGTCGCACATTCTTAACAATGATGCTGTTCTGAAAGATCATATATTGTTCTTCCACACTTTTTCAGGTTGTAACTCAACATCAGCAATGTTTGGGAAAGGTAAAATATCGTTAGCAAAATTTTTTAAAAAGGAAGAAGATCATAACATATAAGCTGCCAGCATTTTTAAAAGTGATCAAGTATCTTAATTTGAAGGCAGGAAAAACTATTTTTCTAGCTTTATACGGTAGTAAAGCAGAAATTTCTCTGACAAACACCATTATGTATGTTTCAAGAAAAAAATTGCTGTTGGTAAAAAAAAAGGCCTTTTATTATTGCCGCTTACCAAAGATGCAGCTAGATTGTACAGTTTACGTATTTATCATCAAGTACAATACTGATTGAGCAATAAACTTACTTCCTGAGAACTGGGACTAGCAAAATGCACCTAATTTGGTTCCAATTCCTGCTACCTTACCGCCCGCACCAAAAAATATTATTGAATCTATTTTTTGCACTTGTTCCAAAGGATGTGGAAAAGCATGTGGATGCCGAAAAATTGGATTGAAATGTTCTGATAATTGCATAAATTGCTGCTGAGTTTCATTTCATAATACAAGTAAATTTGAATTTGAAGACGAGGAAAATATTGACAGTATCCTGCCCACTGCAAGGGAGGAGAGAAGCGCTGTTTCTGAATTCAGTGATGATATCGAAAGGCAAACAAAAAATACTGAAAGCAGCACAACAACGAAAGAAATAAATACAGATAATGACGAATCTGAATCGAGTGTAGAAATTGAAGCTGTGCAAAGAATTACTAAAGCAGTTAAACGACTGAAATTGGATTAAGCCAATCACTATAACTGGAATATGCCTACGGGGGAAACCAAGAAAAAAAAAAGAAAAAAAACCCGCACTAAGTGATTTACCTCAAGGGTGGTGTGGAAATAAGCATAAATGTATATTATATATTCACTTTCCCGATTCAAAGGTGAGAATTATAGATCTGTTTACATAATTTTTGTTAACGTAGCAGCAGATTTTTTGTATTTTTATAATTTTACTTTCAAATATGTTCACTTTTTTACATTTTTGACAGGGAAGGGTTAATGTGACAAACAAGTGTTAATAACACTTTTTATAGGAACTTAAATTATCTACAACATTGTAATTCAACTTTTTTCTCTAAATGCCATTGTTCGTGAGATATTCACAAAAAACTGATTTTCAAGCTCTTTAGCGCCCCCTGCTGGCGAAAGCTCACATCGGATCGATGGGGACTTTTAGTATGTTTAACTACATAACCTAACTAGCACCTATGCAAAAATCCAGCTTTGTTCTAATTTTTTCCCCTATTTTTGCAAAAATCACTGGGCTAATATCGGAATAAAAATTTCTGGCTAGCACAAAAATCTCAATTATTTTTTCTAAAAATTGAAAAACATACAGGAATTAAAAGAGAATTTGAAGAAAGTTTTGACGTTTAGAATTTGCACATTTTTGTGCAAATATATTCTCAACTAAATATATACGTCTGGCGTGTATATGTGAGAGTTTGTGTGTGGAAAACAGGCCAACGAAACAAAATTGTATAAAATATTGTTTTATTATTTATTTTAGAAATGTATGTTTTGCATTTAATCGATGCTTTCATTTATGGCTGTATTTAAACTCAGTTCATTTATATGTAGCACTTTTTATATGTTTGTATATCCGTATGAAACCATATTGTATATTTGTATGTCGGTTCTGAATAAAACCCTTTAAATAACAAAAGGCACAAGGTCAATCCATAAGAAAAAAAAATTGTGGCTGCTTCACCATAAAAAAAAATTAAAAAAATCTAATTTTTTATGCAACAATACTAATGTAAAGAGAGTTCAAAATGATATTTATTTAATTTTTTCTATTTTTTGTATTTGAATGGTGGCCAAGTTTTTTCACCAAGTGCAACAATTTTCTCAGATTGAAGTGTTTACGGAATTGTTAAAATCTTGTTTTTTATTTCTCCAATTCAAATGGCGTTTTCAACAATTTGTTCAGAATAAAATGAGTTAAAATTTAAATAAAAAATTTGATTTATAAAATTTAATTATTTTTTAAATTAAATACTTTTTACTGAAATCTCAGCATAAATTTTAAGATTTTCTTTTTCCAAAATCTAACCCTTTACAAGTGGAAATTTTCCTAGCAAGGAAAACTGCTAAAATGACTTTTGTTTTCGTATTCATTTGCCCAGTGCCTGATCTGGGACTTGATTCTTGTTTGTTAAATAATGTCAAATTCTTTAAACTTTCAAAAAGAAAAAAAAAAAAAAAAAAAAAAAAAACGCATTTGAGGCTTTGATATCTTTGTTGGGGCACAAGATAAAAATCTAAAATCTTGTTTCTGATAGAATTTATTGAGACATTGTCATGCACAAAAAATATATTTACATGGATGTATGTCTACAAGCGGAGATATGGCAAGGGCAATAATCTAAAACAATACTGCAAAACTATTGTTTTTTTTGTGTGTGTGTATGTGTGTGTGTGTGTGTGTTATTTAGGTTTAATTTTTACGGATAGATTATGATTGAGATTTGCATCCATGTATGGATTTGCTCCAATAACACCATCCGCATAAAGACTAGCTATTTTGTTTCGACTTATTTATTTAATTTTATGTATTTAAAGTAATAATTGTAATTATACAATTGTGCGTGAGTAAAACACAACACAATTTTAGCGAATTAAATAACATTAGATTAATTCACTTATAGCAGAAATATGCAATAATATCTTAATCACATGTGAAATTTTTTGCAAAACCTAAACAATGTAAAGCTTGCAGAACGTTTCTAGCATTAATGGGATTCATGTGGTATAAAAAATATAAAAAATACACTTCTGGCTTGTAAATATTTAAACGCATTTAAAAAAGACTTATAAAAATACATAATGCGTATTCTGAGATAATTCTTTTTAATTAAAACGCACGTTTATGGATAAAAATACATCCGATTTAGTCATTAATATTTTTCATTATTTTAAATCTCTACGTAAAATTTTAATGTCCAAAATGAATCTTCCTTTCTGTGTAACAATTTTTAAAAATTAAGCTAAAAGCGTTATGCAAAGTGATTGCATTAGTTATTGTATATATTTCTTTTTTCATTTGGAATATCTTTCAACTTGATTCGAACAATTCTATTTAAAATTGTTTTTAAATCTTGTTTTAAAACAGATTTTCTAAAATAGTTTTTAGTAATAAATTGCTTTCATTTGTACAGTTAAATCTTGTTTATATTGATCGATGCACTTTTCAATGTAGAAATTGGATTTTAAAAGTAAATATATATGTAATAATATAAATAATAATAAAAAGCCTCTTTTCGGAGGTTTTGTTTTTTAAATGGAAAAGAAATCAAATACCAAATAATTAATTCCTATACTGTGAAAAAGACCCATAATTCTAAACTAATTCAATAAAATTTATTGATTTGTTTTATTAATCTAACAATGTAACACTGTTAAAAAAAATCGCAACATTAATTACATTAATACAATGTGATGCGGAGTAAAAATACATTAGAATTCCAATTCTTATTGCATCATCCTGTATCTCAAAGTAATATAAAGTGACAATCAAGAAATATTTTTCTGCACCACTTTTCTGTATTAATTTAACCATCAATTATTAAGTACACATTGCACATTTCAGTGAAATTCTAGTAGAGTTTCACCATAGAGTGAATAATTTGGGAAATAGAACAACAGCAGCCGATTGATCTTTAAATTAAAAATCACAAACACATATGCATTTTTAATCATTAAATTTAAACCCAAAATTTGGAGCTTTCTTTTTTTTTTTTTTTTTTTTTTTTTTTTTGCATTAAAACATGAGATACAGATTTAATGGCAAAATATATACGGCTGGCTCAAAAGCTGGCATTTAAGATTAGACTGTAAGACAAACAGCTATTTCCTTATTCACAGAAATGTACTATGATAAGAAACGATTACATGGAATAACCTTTTCCGAGCACCCATGATTCTGAAAAATATTCTTTTATTCTTAGACACCTAACAAATTAATTTATATTTGAAATCGAAAGAGGAATTTACAGAAATTATGATTTTTTTTTCTTTTATTAGCTGCCCGTAGTTTTCTAAAAAAAAATGAGTAGCTTTTACAGCGGATAAATCTATTTCATCTATGCGTAAAATCGGGTTTACTGGTGCTATCAATTCTCAATAAAATATTTTCATGTTCAGCAAACATGGTGGACATTGAAATAATATTAAAATTAATTGATTAAAATAAACATTAAAATTTACTGACAATAACATTAAAATTTACATTTTTCCATCACAGTTGCATGTGCAGTTGGAAATGATATATGCAGCTGGAAATGATTAATTGGGTCTGACAGCATCCGTAAAAATGATTTACTGGATAAAGCAAACTAATGGATAAATTATGAAAACCACTCTAAAATGTTTCCGAAATATACGGGCAGTTAATGAAGAACTATTTTTAGAGATTCTTCTTTACATTTCGATAAAAAAATTCTCTTCCGAAGTTTCGAAAGATGAAAATGCACTTTTTAGGAATTTATATTTAAAATTGAAAGAGGAATTTATAAAAGTAATAATTATTATTTTTTATTTAGCTCCTCGTAGTTTTCGGAAAATTTTTGAATAGCTTTTACAGCTGATAAATCTCTTTTATCTATGCAGAAAACTGGGTTTACGTATTCTATCAGTACTCAAATAATAATTTCATGTGCAACAAAGATGTTGGACATGAAAATAACATTAAAATTATTGACAGATAATAACATTTAAATTAGCATTGAAAAATTTCTATTACAATTGCATGTGAAATTTCATGTATGCAGCTGGAAATGTTTATTTGAGGTCTGACAGAATCCGAAAGAACGATTTTCCGGATAGAGCATTATGAAAACCCCTCTAAAACGTTTCCGAAAATTACGGGCAGCTAGTAAAGAATTATTTTTATAAATTTTTCTTTACATTTCGATAAAAAATTTTCTTCCGAAGTTTTGAAAGATGAGAAAGCACTATTCAGGATATTCCGTGAATTGGAAATGCGTATTGTATATTTTTGTTCGGGACTATAGCAAATTTATAATTTAGTAAAGAGTAATCATTTTTTAACAGTAGCAAGTCGTACAACAGTGATTTTAAAAGCATATGAGAGTTATAAGAATGGAGTTAATATTGCTGAAAACAACATTTGATAAATAGATAACTTGACTGTGGATCTGACAGGATTTTTCTTTTCTAAGAATAAGATAGCAACATTCCTTCTTTAGTGATCAATATCAAGAATAAATTTCTTATGATCACCTTGCACATTTGCTGATATTATCAGCGCGGAAATCTCTCAACAGATTTTACAGTTTTTCTTAAATCGTCTTTTAACTTCCATTATTAAAAGAGTAATCACCATTTCTTCCTTGATACAATGTTAATTGAATTAAAATTCTCGCCCGATACTCCTGAATTCTTCCTTTATAAAAGCTGTAAAATAGTGTATGTAAAAAAATGTTTTCCCTTCTATAAAAACTAAAAATAAAAGTTATAAAAAACTCCAAGTATTTGACTAAATATAAGCCAAATATATTTTCTTACTGTTTTATTAGCATTGTCTAAGGAAGGATTTAACTTTAAAGTACAATGTTTATATAATCTCTTGCAATTCTTTTTTGAACATTTTTAAGCTTTATTTTTTTTTCAAATGTTCCTAGTTTCGTGTTGTTAATGGGAAGTGTTAAAAAAATTTAGAAAATGAATTTAAAGAAATCCGGCGAAGAAAGTTAAAAACAATGGAAAATAAATGATTGTTTAACAAATAATCAAATCTGTGTATTATACATTTACCCTAATGTAGCATATCTTGCTTCTTTGTAAAAAAATTAGAAACTTAATTTAGTAAAAAAAGTTAAAAATATAAAGAGAATTTTTTTCCGGTATTTTAAAAAATAAATGCATCGATTTAATTTTGGTGATTTTTGTTTATTGAATGGATACATTAAAATTTTCCATATGTATAATACTGTAGTGAAATGGAAAAATTGAGCCTGTTTCATAGCGAAAAAATAATGTAGTAAAAATTACTACAGAGAATAGCATTCGTCATGAACAATTTAAAACATTTAAATCACCAAGTATTCGCAGTAACTTCCCAGATGCTCGATTTTCAGTGAGTCCGTTATCGGTTGATGACACCTGTCCAATTTCACCTGTCGGCATTTTTAGAACAAAACCATTACATAAAAATTGCCAATAAGAAAAGTTATAGTTTAACTGTTAATTTGTATATCCATTGTATTAGTTTCAATTAGAAATAACTTATCATAGCAATCATACACTGTACATGATAATTCGTTTCCATCTACAAGATTACGAATATTTAATAATCTCAATTACTCAAAATATGTACAAAAGCAATGATATAGAGCATTAAAAGTAATGCTGTTTTTTTTTTTAGTATGCTGTCTTTTACCTTACAGATTAATTTGTATGCGACAGTCAAATCTCCGTATTCATTTTTCATCCACTTTCTGTTGACAGAAATCTTTAAAATTTGAAATATACAGGGTGAGTCATAAATAGCAAAACAATAGGCTATCTCCTTAAATATTGCCCATAGATCCCCTAGACTATACTTCCGATTACAAAACTTCGTAAGAAAAGGTGTAAAATAAGATGGAATATGTCTTTTGGAGACTCCATGGAAGGTCTAGCTGAAAAAATACGAAAATTAAATTGTTATAAAATCCCCGTAGGGTTTAAATTCCAGTTAGAAAAACCTCCATCATTCACACCTGAATTGAAAACAAAAAGTGCATTTTCATATCTGAAAAACACACTTATGGTTATTTAAAGAATTCGTCAGCTTTTAAGTGATAAGACACGGCAAACACATGTTTCAGAATTTCTCAAAATGTAACCCTTAATTAACGTTGCTTAAGCTACTTAACAACTACTTAACTTAAACATAATGTTTACTCAAATAAATTTTGATTTAATTCATAAAAATGCGTAATCATAATGCGTATTCATATTGCGCAAAGAGTAGTCTGAGTAGTATCAAACATTATTAATGAACGAGTTTATACAACAACGCCAAATTTGGCCAAATTGGCAAAATATCGTAAAATTTGGTATCAAAAATCAATTCAGCATATGAATCTAATTTGGTGATACCTGGCTAATTTGGGCAAAACTCCAATATAAATAAATGTATCCATATTTATGGAGATTCTTCTTTAAAAAGTTCTTTTGAACACATAAGTAAATAAACTCGGAGGTAAATTAAATTCTGACACCGTTTTTAAACTTTTAAATGACTTATATTAAACGTTAATATTTACAAAAAAAGATATTTACATAAGACTATTTACAAAGCAAACAATCATAACTCTATTTAATCAATTACATCTTATACGGGAACTCGTCTTCATCTTACGTTCTTTTTACATTAACTTAAAACTAAAAACATTCCATTCTCCTTTCTTCCGTTCAGTTCTTTTTTCTACCGCTTAAATCGTCTGGCTTCTTAGGAATTAATAGCAGCTTCAAAATCGTCTGCCTCACTGAGAGCCTTTTCATCGGAGTTGCGATGCGTAGAAAATAATATGCAGATCTAATAGTGGAGGAGATTTCCCATATTTCGGCCATACTGATGAGGCATTCGTCCTCGAATGTATTCTTGTTGGCTGGAAACAGCAGCTGGATCATCTGAAAAGATAAAGAAAAAAAACACAGCAGCATCCAAAGTCTAAATTGAAAAAAAGAAGTCATCATTCAAATTGTTTATCAAAGCTTAGATTATTTCTTGAAAAAAATTCATATATTTTTTTTCGCGTCTTTTCGTCTTCTCTTTCTTACGTCCTTTCATCTTTTTTTATCTTACGTCTTTTCGTCTTCTTCTTTCATACGTCTTTTCATCTTCTATTACCTTACGTCTTTTCGTCTTTTCTTTCTTACGTCTTCCGTCTTCTTTTATCTTACGTCTTTTCGTCTTTTCTTTCTTACGTCTTCCGTCTTCTTTTATCTTACGTCTTTTCGTCTTCTTTCATACGTCTTTTCATCTTCTTTTACCTTACGTCTTTTCGTCTTTTCGAGAATAAAGTTAAAATTCTATTAGTTGTCAGTCCAGAGGTTTGTCATAGTTGGTATAGTGTCACAATCGGTGAAATTCTTTTTTTTTAAGCTTCGTCCATCCACGGCTTCATGTACTCTGCACATGTACTGGTGACCATGGGTCCTTCGTTGAATCCAAGTTTCTTTACATCGTAGGTGTCATTATTTTTTACTTTTATGACTTTGTACGGACCTAAATATTTTGGTTTTAACTTCAAACCTGGACCTTGTTGTGTGCGTTTTATAGCAACCACATCATTAATCTTAAATTTGTTAGCTTTCTTTCGTCTGAGGTTGTAAGTTTTACGGTTCTCTTCTTGGACTTTTAAAATCTGTTTTTTAGCATTTTTTCTCATATCTTCGCGATTATTTGTAAAATCAGATTGTATTTCAGCATTCAGAAGACTAGTAATTTCAATGTTATTTTTTAGTTTCATTTTAGTACCAAACATCAATTCAAAAGGAGTTGTGCTTATACTTCTCTGAAAAGTCGAATTTATCACCTGTTGGACGTTGCTTACATGTGTATACCATTTTTTAGGATTATCGACAGACAATTTAGACAGAACAGATATTATGACAGAATTTAGACGCTCAACTTGGCCGTTAGACCTGGGTAATCCAGTGGTAATCGGGATATGTTTAATATTTTCATTGATGCAATAATCTTCAAAAGCTTTAGAGGTAAATGCAGGACCTTTATCTGATATAATTCGAACTGGATTTCCAAAGATAGATTTTTGGATTTCTAATTTAGAAATTACTTCGGCAGCATCGGTAGATTTTGTGGGATACAACCAAACAAATTTTGTGAATGCGTCAATGACCGAAAGGATATGTTTGTAATTTTTATTAGTGCTTTCTAATGGACCTAAGTGATCAACATGGTACGTATGTAATGGAGCTTCTTCTTTTTCTATTGGGTGAAGTAAGCCTTCTTGTTTACTACATTTTCTATTAACTAAAATACAGGGAACACAATTTGCTATACATTTCTCAATTTTTTGTTTAACTTTAGGGATGTAAAAATCATTTTCTAAACTTTTCTCTGTTCTTGCAACTGCGTAATGACCTTTTTCGTGAGCGGCCTTGATTATATTCATTTGCATGTCTTCCGGTACAACTAATAAATCATTACCATTAACACATTTATAAAGAACATCATTTTTAACTAGATAATCATCATAAGATTTCACCTTTAGGATTTCTTTTATTGTTTTAATATGGTCATCGGTTTCTTGAGCTTCGATAATTTTTAAAGTTAAGCTATCTTGGATTACCATGCAAATAGGATACCTACTTAATGCATCGACATGTCTCATACTGCTACCCTGTCTATGTTCAATAACATAATCAAAATCGGATAACCTTATTGCCCATCTAGCTATTTTTGTACTCATTTCTTTTTTATCCATAGTCATTTTAAATGCATTACAATCGGTTTCAATTTTAAATGGGATACCTAGCACATATACTCTAAACTTTTTCAGGGCTTCAATTACAGCTAAAACTTCTAATTCGTAACTAGTGTACTTCCGTTCAGCTTCGGTGGTTTTTTTACTTGCGAAATAAACTGGATGAAATTGATTATCTACTGGAGATTGTTGCATTAAAACAGCTCCATAGCCATCAATACTGGCATCACAATGGATTTCGGTCGCACTTTTGGGATTGTAAATTAAAAGTACTGGTTCTGACGACAAAATACGTTTGAGTTCATTAAAAGCTCTTTGTTCTTCTATATCGAATTTAAATTTTGAATCTTTTCTTAGCAGGTCACTTAACGGTTTAGCTATAACCGAATAATTTCTTATAAATTTTCGAAAGTATCCTGTCAATCCTAAATAACTTTGAACATCTTTGGTACACTTTGGTTCGGGAAAATTTATTACTGCTTTAGTCTTCAGTGGAGAGGGATACAATTTACCATTTATGATTCTATACCCCAAGAAATCAATTTCACGCTTCAAAAAATTGCATTTTTTAAGATTTAATTCTAATCCATATTCCGATGCAGTTTCGAGTACAAGTTTTAATTTTTCTAGACCTTCAGCTTCGTTTTTAGCAGGTATTATTAAATCATCCATATAAATGACAACAATGTGATCTTTTAATAGGTTTCGAAATACATTATAAATATACTTTTGAAAAACACTAGGGCTATTGGTCAACCCGAATGGACATTTCAAAAATTCGTATTGTCCTTCATGAGTAACAAACGAGGTGTATTTCCGCGAGTCTTCTTCAACATCTACATGAAAGAAACCGTTTTTCAAATCTATGGTGGTAAATACTTCGGCAGAATGTAATTGATCTATTACATCATCAATAACTGGCAAGGTGAAATGCTCGCGCACTGCCTTTTTGTTAAGACATCTGTAATCAACACAAAGTCTCATTGTGTTTTTTTTTCTTGACTAACACAACCGGCGAAGAAAAATTAGAAGAACTTTCTCGAATTATTCCCTGAGCTAGCCACTCCTCAATTTGGTTTTCGACTATTTTTTTCTCGCATGGCGGTAATCTTCGAGGAGAAGAACAAACTGGGATTTCGTCAGTTAAATTAATTTTCATTTTAACATCTACTGTTTTAGTTTTAATTGGTACATAATTTTCAATTAAAGAGTATAACTCTGAACGTAATTTTTTGTCAGCAATGTGAGTTAAATCAATTTTAGGCTCATCCAAAACATTTACAATATTAACTAAAAAGTCATTAGACTGAACTTCAGCTTTAAACAGTTTCACTTTATTCTCAGAAATAGTTAATGTACCTTGATGAATAACATCAGTGCCAATAATTAAATCGAAATTAATGCAACTGTCCTTAACGACAAAAATAGTAACTTTAAATTTTGAACCATCTACTTCGATTTCTGAATTGAAACAACCTTCTGGTTTAATTGAGGCTTTTCCTAGACCGGTCAAAGAGATACTCGTAGGTTTTAATTCTACAAAGTTCTTCAAATTATCATAAATACTTTTCTTTAACAAAGTCTTTTGGCTACCAGTATCTATTAAAGAGATTAAACGCAAAGAATAAAGTTTTATCTCTTTCAGAATTAAATCTTGGGATGTAATAATGTTTACTTGTGACTGAGCATTTTTAACACTTGTATCTTTAGATTTATTACATTGAAATGATTTATGACCATAAGCGTTACAAGCAAAACAAAGCGGCCCTTTATCTTTATTTACACAGTTAATACTCTTATGATTATTCCCGCCACAATTAAAACAACGCATATTTGGCTTTACAGGCTTAAATTTGTTCTTAACTTCAACTTCGGATTTAATTTTAGGCTTAGCTCCTTCATATTTATGAAATTTTGCATTTTCATACTCCGATCTTATTTTTTCATAAATCTTTAATTTTTGTTTAAATTCAGCAATATTGGAACAACCATACAAAAAAGATTTTTTAGAAATGGGGTCATTAATTCCATTTATTACATACTGAATAAGGGCAGAATCTTCAATATTGCCTTTTGAGCATAATTGTTTCATATTTAAAAAATATTCATCTAACGATTCATGTGGTCTAATTTTTCTTTTCGACAGCAGTTCGTGTAATTCAGCTGAATTGCACGTTTGACCAAATTCAGATATGAGTAGGGCTTTTAATTTAGACCACGAATTAATATTTGTTTCACTTTCAAGAAATAATTTTGCTTTGCCTGTCATACGGCGTTTAGCCAAAATCAATTTGTGCAAATCACTAACGTTAAATAATGAAACAATATCTTCAAAATCGGCAATCCATTTATTAATATTTTCTACTTGAGTACCTTCAAACATTGTAATCATACTTTCAATATCATTAATAGAAATGCTTGGTTTAATAACATAATCAGGAATCAGAATTTTCTGATTTTCATTACTTTCACAATTAGAACTACCAGAATCATTTCTCATATTATTCTCAAAAACAGTTGAAATATTTTTAGTTTTATCTTGTAAATCATCATTAAATTCATCGACTCTTTCGTCATCACTAAGAGTACCTACATCGGCTATCATATTAATTTTCAAAATACTAAAATCACATAAACTAGAAATTATTCTGGCAGCAATTTCATCAAAAGTTCCCGAATTATTTATACACAAAACATTGCAAATGGTAATTAAGTCGTTAACAGAAAAATTATCTTTAATTTCTTTGAATTTAGTTTGATATTCATCGGAATCTACTTCAAACGTAAACCCAGTAAAATTCCGAATTCTACGTCGATTATTTCTGTCACCGATTTCTCCAAAAATTAATTTGTGCAATGTCTTAATACTAGCTGATTTTTCAGTTTTCAAAGAAAACTCTAATTCCTTTAAATCAACTAATTTTTCCATTATTGAAAAGAAAAATAAAATAATAAATTCACTTCATAATCGGATGCTCAGCTTCACACACTTTGATTTCACTTTCATCGCAAAATTTTACCTCTTCTGAAATAGCTTTGTAGGCTTGACATTCCATCACAGTTCTAAAAAATATTGGCATCCAGAATATTTAAAAAATATATATTTCCACTTCTGTGGGCGTGCGTCTGTATCTCACTTACTGAGACCAAAATTTATGGAGATTCTTCTTTAAAAAGTTCTTTTGAACACATAAGTAAATAAACTCGGAGGTAAATTAAATTCTGACACCGTTTTTAGACTTTTAAATAACTTATATTAAATGTTAATATTTACAAAAAAAGATATTTACATAAGACTATTTACAAAGCAAACAATCATAGCTCTATTTAATCAATTACATCTTATACGGGAACTCGTCTTCATCTTACGTTCTTTTTACACCAACTTAAAACTAAAAACATTCCATTCTCCTTTCTTCCGTTCAGTTCTTTTTTCTACCGCTTAAATCATCTGGCTTCTTAGGAATTAATAGCAGCTTCAAAATCGTCTGCCTCACTGAGAGCCTTTTCATCGGAGTTGCGATGCGTAGAAAATAATATGCAGATCTAATAGTGGAGGAGATTTCCCATATATTTATATATTTTTGTAAATTTTAATAAAAACTTTTATTATTCTTTTTATAATTCATATTATATTTATAAATATTGAATGCTAATATTACTTCTTGTACCATTTTTCAAATCTTTTGCGTCTGAAAAAACTCAAATACTGCTTAAAGTATTACAGAGGTGTGAAAATTAATAGAATAATTGTGTAATTTACAATAAAATCTTGTTATATCAAAAAAATGAAACATTACTTAAAAATATTGATGCCTTTATTATTAAGTGTGTATTCCCTTTTTTTTTATTAAAGATTCGATACGTTTTGATATACTTTGCATTAGATTTTGTCAATCAATTTGAATTTCGCATTCATGATGCTAAATTCGGTTGAATCTTTCTATCAGATCATTCTTGCTTGTGATGCTGCATTTCTTTAATTTTTTCTTTACGTTGCCCATAGATTCTCTATAGGATTCCTATCTGGACTGTTTCCAGGCCATGGAAGTGTTTTAATATTTTTTTTCATACAAAAATTTTTTAATAAATGAAGCTTTATGGCACAGAACTCCATCATACATTAATATAAAGTCTTCATTTAGAAAACCAGTCTTTTAATTGGTAAATTACTCTTTGTTCAAGCTTTTTTGTAATTCTGATACTGGTCCATCAATCCATCATGTCTTCTAGAATGTATAAACGTTCAGTACCCTGAGAAACCAGCACTCCAGACCATTACTTTAGTAGTATTTTTAACGATTTTGCTATGCAATTTGGGGGATATTCTTAACTGGTACTTCTCTGATCATACTGACTGCTTTTTTCTAATATTAATCATTGATTTATCAAAAAAAATAAATAAAAGTAAAAATAAAAAAAACATACCGCAACGATAAAAAATTCCTTAAAGTATGTAATTTGTAGAGAAATATTCTCATAAAGAAAATTTTAATCAAATTTATAAACAGTTATGTATCTTTAGTGAGTATGTTAAAAACATGATTTCAAAAAAAGAAATGAACAACTCCAGTTCAACTGATTAATTTAGGGGAAAATAATATTTCTCACTTTGCTCCAGTCATTTCCGAATTGTTCTTACACAACTTTTGCAAAGAAGAGACCCCGCAAGTCTCTTCTTTGCCATAGGAGGTGTGATTTTAGCCTTTGTTCGAGGAGGACGAGTACTGAGTCCAGTTGAGATAAACTTTCTACGGATAAAATAATCACAAATATTACCTCCTTACGCTTGCAAAGAGAGTTTTAGTTCAGGACTAGTTGCTTTTCTGCTAGCTTTAGCAACTTTAATTAATTTCCTTTCTGTTTTTGCAGTAAATTTCCTTAACTTCCGCATTTTCCTATTCTAGAATTTTCATATTCACATTTGGAGTCCAAAGATCTTTTTATTCTACACACAGATGCTTGCAATTTTTTTAAAGCAATTTCGTATTGTGTATAGTTATTTTCTTATATAAAACACTTTACATCAGCTAGTTTCCTAAAAAATATATCATTTGCTTTACTCATAATTACACAGTAATCCTTTGGCAAACGCAAAAAAAGCTACCAATTAATATAAACTAGTCAAAAAAGTGAAAAGATTTGATTTTAGTATAAAGTATTATTGATGCTAACACAAGAAAAGAAAGAAAATACAAGCACAACAAACAGACAATTTTAAAAAAAGTATTTTTAAGTTCATTTGTTAATCAAACAAACTTTTTATGCAATACAAACTATTTGGTTACTTTGGATCAAATATTTTTCTGTTTAAAAAATGGCAACATTTACAAAATTATATCCTCAAAACTATTCTAAAGGAGTGAAAAATTGACTATATAAAGCAAACCAAATTACCTTTCATGAAACACTTTATATGGTGACTTTTATTTCTTTTTCAGTAATAGCAATTACCATAGTAAATATAACTACTAAAATTTTAGAAATATCATTAAAATTAGGTAATTTTCATCTAAATTTGGCTTTGAAAATTTAATTAGAAAACCATATCAAATATAGATTATGAGTAATTTTTTGTGTAAGTTATATTACTAAAATTACTGAAAATAGTTCTAAATGTAACGTAAGTTACCATGGAATGACCCATAGTATATTTTTATAATCCGAATAAACAATTTATCGTTTTTTAGTAGAACAATTTTCATTCACAATATTTTGAGTAGCGTTGTTATTTGGAGTAAAAGACTTTTTCACCATTCGAACAATTTATAAAAACACAGATATTACATAAATTTGTATTGAATGCTTCACAAAAACAAAATATAAAATAAGTGAAGAAAAAATAACAATAACATTGCTTTATTTTAATTTAAGGAAAATTAGGTAAAATATAAGTAAATATAAAAAATATTAGGTAAATTAGAAGGAAAATAATTATTTTGCTTTTAAAAAACATAATGCTGATTAAAATGTTAATTTGTTAACTTCTTAAGGAAAAATAATTAAAAAATTTAATTTTTTTTTTCAATTTACTTGAAATATTATGTTTAGCGTACGAAATATTTAAATAACTTCTGATTATGTATAATTTAATAGTTATATTTATTTTGAATTTGGCGATTTTGCTATTTCCCAATTAAGTGAACCTTTTCCCGTATAAATGTGCAAAACTTGTAAGTAGTATTTGGTTCGTTAATGTTTTCTTTTTTCTTTCTTTTTCTTTTTCTTTTTTCTTTTTTTTAGTTTGTTTTGTTTTGTTTTTAACATTTTTTTTTTGCTCTTCCGTCTGTTTTTTAATGCGTTTAAAGTCGCATATTTTGGTGATGGATTATATCATGTCTTACCAGCAATTCTGGTAGGAGAGGAGAATGTGGAGTAGAAATCAATGAAAAGGCAATGAGTCATCATGAGGTGGAGGGAAAAAATAGGAGATGTGAGAAGTTGCGACTAAACAAATATCACCAGGTATATCAGTGAGGTTTGGAATGTTTGGGTCATTTTACAGCTTCTTCTGTTCACTGCGGAGAAATAACAAAAACATTTTATCATTTTCTGAGCCAGAATAAAGCCTAATTTGTGAAAAATTAAGAGAACGGCAATTTCTTTTCAGTAGATTTTATGTGAACTAGATTCCTCTCCTACACCTACACCAGCTGCATAGGCTAAATTGCATAACCTCTCTACAAAAATCCTTTACCAACCCAGTTAGAGGTAAATTAATAGAGTACTTAAATCTTCAGCAATTGCATTTTTGATGTCTATGGAACAGGAATACATGTGTAGTGATATGTGATTTGATTTTCTCTCGATAGTGCCTCTTGTAGCTCTCTTTCTATGACGATGGTTTGTTTTATTTTATACCATCAAGGAGTATGGTTGTAATTTTTCGCCTTCCAAGATATTTCTCCTCCTGTATTTTCTTTAAAAGCTTCTTTTTATGCCATGTGAACATGTCTTTATCAATGACGAGGTTATTCTCCTCTTCTGTCACAATTCCGGTATCATGAAGCACTATAGCAGTTCTAAATGCGGACAAACGCTGTGTGAGAAAGACTTATGCGTTTTGGAGTGTCTGCTTTTGAAGGCCCTGTTTCAAATTTTTATTCAGGTGAACTGCATACTTCAAAGTTCCCACTGTTTGAAACTTCTGTAAATTATACGAATTATTAACGAAAATGTTGAAAAAAAATAATAAAAATCCAGCAAGTAGGGGATATAAATTATTTGCTAAACTGCTTAACTATTACATTTTACATAATATGCCTTATGTTTCCGCAAATATTACAAAGGATTTTTTTTTCATTTAAATTCCCCATAAAATTATTTCTTTTTCGTGGATATATGAATATTATACATTCATCTTTCTTCTACAACATTGGAAGTTTTTTATTTTATAATTAAAAAAAGGATTATTCTTATTTAAAATTTTAATCAGAAATAAAAAAAGTCTAGGATTAAAACATACTTAATTGGCCATGCATGAATTGTTTACAATTAGACAAAAAATAAATTTAAAAATAGTTTTGTAATTAAATTCAAAGCAAGTATAGCATTTTTAATTTACATAATTAGTTCGTAAAAATATTTAAAAATGTGTTATACTATGTAGTAGACTTTGTTGCTGGTTTTTAGAATTTATCTTTTTTAAAGTTAATAAAAATTTCAAGGGTAATTATTAAAAAGTTACCTACTTAAGGAATAAAAAAATATCATTAAGCTAGGTTCATTAATTTTATATATTGCTCGTAACCGTGAAAGAGTGAGATTTTATTATTATGTTTTAACATAATTTTTATTATTATTTTTTAATTTTGTGCAATAATGCGCATTAACCTGAAAAAAGTACATAATTATATGTTATTTACTATCCAAAGGATATTTTTGAATAATAAAAAATGTATTTGTAAAAATAATCATACAAAGTATAATGAAACTTTTTAGTCCACATTCTCTAAAGATCATATATTTTTTATCTTATTCCTTTTTTTAAATTAAAAAAAAAACGAAAATTCTGAAAAAAATTTATTTATTTTTTATAGAATTTTTTGCTTATTTAATAATAAACACCAAGAATATTGTCAATATTAATTGAAAAACATAAATTAAAATTTTTAAACAGAAACTTTACACTGAAATCTCTGCAAAACCTTGAAAAATTATTGCTATAAATTTTGATACGTAGCTAATATCAAATCTCAACTCTTATATGACGCACCTCAGTTATTTTTTTATGATTTATAAACGAAAAGGCAACAAATTTATGCGAGAAAAGTATTTGAATCAAAATAATATGAAAGTTGCATATTAAACATGCTGAAAAAATCGATTGTTCTCTGATTTAGTTATCCGTTTTTAAACACAAACCTTAATGCTTATTATATGAACTACCCTATTTTTATGTTACACACTTTAATCAGACTTCTGAGCTTTTTCCTACAGAGCATTTCTCATAATGATTATTAAAATGTTACTTTGCTCAAAAGAAAATAAATTTAAAACAACATTGAAATGCCAGAATAGACTAAGTATGTGCAATTTTTCTCGCAGTTAAAATATTCTGGAGTTTTTAGCGCTATTTTAATTTATATATTGTTCAGAATAGTTTAAAAATGGTTTGAATGTGAAATCCTTTAAAAGTTTTGTCTGGAGACCTATAGACATATTGCATCAGTATGGTGTAAAATATCTATGCGCTCAATATAAAATGCCGTTTTAACACCTAATTAATACACAAACGTTATTTCTGATAACGTTAAATTATTTCTGATAATAGTTTAAAAATTACTTAAACGGTAAATACTTTCAATGATTCATCAGAAGACATATAGTATTACTGCATCAGCGGGATATAACATACACTTGGGTTCAATAGAATGTGGCATTTCAAAACATGTTCATACAAATACTTTATAGATTCTTTCTCATAATAGTTTTAAAATGGTTCAAATGCACAGTACTTTCAAAAATTTGACTAAAGGCCTATAACATTTTCGCTTCAGTGGGCTGCAACACATTCTTTCACTCAATAAAAAGTACTGTTTGTACACCCAATCACACAAAAAATTTCACATTTTAGGGCATTTTGCATAACAGTTTAAAAATTATCAAAATCAAAAATCACTGGAATAATTTGCCTCTAAGAGACATATAAAGCTATTGCATGAGTGAGATATAACATATTCTTGGGCTCAAATGAAAATGTCTTATACATACAGGCAAATACAAACAGACATAAAAGGAATCCATAACTAAACAAACTTATAAAAAAGTTCGCATACAAAAAACAAATTTGGAAGTTTTGTGAGGACATACTAAAATTGAGAATTTATTAGAGCAAAAATAAAATCATTCAAAATTTGCCTCTCGAGAGTATTTTTATATGAAATAGCATACGTATAGCATAATACATTTAAGATAGTTTACAAATTGTATTACAATAAAACGTGCTTTACAAGTCTGCCATAATTTTCAAAAAGAATCTGTAATCATAGGATAGGATGTTTCTGTTCCACAGTCAATCGCGTTGTGTAATGAGAAATGATACGACCATGTCATGAAATGCTGTTTTTAAGATAAGGCAGAGTATACAAAACAGTCCATAAATAAACTACCGTAAATGAAGGCAATATATATTAATTCAAGAAAAAAAACCCGTCTAGCCGCGGAATTTTAAATATTATTTTTTCCTCCAACAAATTTTCATACATCCATTACATCTATAAATAGATTGATATAAATTGTTAAAGATAGATAGAGAGATAGTATATATAGATATAAGTAGATTAATACATTATCTTTTATAAGATAATCAGTTTTCGATATACTTTATATAATTGTAATGTATAGATAAAAAACAGCCTTTTTTAATACAGTATTCTTGAATTTCTATGATTATCAATGATAATTTTAATGTAAAAAATTTTTAAAAGTTAAAAAAATAAAATCGTTTTTTTTTCTAAAATTAGTGTGCAAAGGAAATTTTTTGCAATGCGTTTTAAAAGATTTTAAAACAGATACAGCAAAACATTTGATGCAACATATGTAAATTTAATAACATATTTATATTTAAAAAAGAATTTTAGAACTTAGCTATAAAAATGCCGAATGAACACAAGAAAATTATTTCTTACAATCTGTAAGATAAAACATTATAAAGTAATTAAAGTAATTTCCCTTGAGGTTTCCCAATATCTTATTTTTTCATTATTTCATGATAAAAGCTTTATATATTTTTTTTCGTTAAAAAAAAATTATTTAAAAAAAACATAGATTAAAATTTTTGCAAAAGGTATTTTTTCTAATTAAGTTACAGGCGATATATTCATATAAAGAATATCTTTTCATCATTTTATTTTTATATGTGAAAACTTTTTTGTGTACTTTTATCTTTTAGTTAGTCAGCATGCGCACAAGCGGAAAATTTTGCTCAATTTTTTTTTTATTATTATTTAAACTACGGTCTAAAACAGATACTTAAAAAACATAATTTGAAAGTTGTTGTTATGTTAACGTATGTTAAAATATCCTCCTATATGAAGATTTTAGGGATACCTTTAAGTCTTTATAGCTTTATATCCCTTAAAAGAATTTAAATATTTTTGTCTTGTAAGTCCTGTTTAATTAAAGGGAAGAAGATTTTTTAGTATAATTGATAGAAGAGATTACAACATTTGTCAAAAATTGTTCAAATGTTTGAAATATCTATTTAATACTGCTCCAACGAGCTCTAACAATGGAAGCCTGACAGACCATGTAGAAATGTAAAAAATAAAAAAAAATATGTAATAATCAAGGATTCATACAAAGTTGGAAAGAAAAAATCCATGGAGTCCAAAAAATTTTAAGGAGTTGCCACTTTTGTTGTTATTTATGTATCATGCACTTGCACAGGCTCAATTCCACAGGGATTCCGCGAGTTACCCCAAGCGAGAGAGGGGGGGATATCCGAAATCTTCACACGAAATTGGCACTTTCCTGCGACCTTCAGACGAAATCAGCGATTTATCTGCGATATTTTAGCAAAATCGGCTATTTAGTGCGATCTTTTGTCGAAATCGTCGGTTTTTCTGCGATCTTTGATGAAATCGGCGTTTTCCCGTGTTTTCTTTTTTTATGAAATCGACTTTTTTTCCACAAAACGCCGTTTTATTTCGGCAATCTTTTGACGAAATCAGCGTTGTTTCCGTGATCTTTTGATGAAATCTGCGTTTTTTTTTTCAATGATCTTTTGACAAAATATTTGTAAGCGATCTTTTATCGGAAACGGCATTTTTTCCGGCGATCATTTAACGCAAACGTCGTTATATCCACAATCTTTAGACGAAATCGACGATTTCCCGCGGTCTTCAGACGAAATTTTTGTTTTATTTGCGATATTTGGTGAAATTGCCATTTTATCAGCCATCTGCACAGGAAATTCGCGTTTTTCAGCGACCTTTTGACAAAGTTCGTTGACAAAAACATTGACGAAATCGTCGTTTTTCCACGAAATATTGACGAAATATGTGTTTTTGCGGCGATCCTTTCACGAAATTTACATTTCTCCGCGATTGTTTTTTCCGGGCGCAAAACCGTACAAGTTGGCAAATATGCGGAACTGATAATCCAAT